>CAWUFW010002498.1:1047500-1647500 GCA_963921515.1 Calotriton arnoldi
TCTGTCTCCCTCCCTCTAGCTCTGTCTGTCTCCCTCCCTCTCTCTCTCTCTGTCTCCCTCCCTCTCTCTCTCTCTGTCTCCCTCCCTCCCTCCCTCTGTCTGTCTCTCTCCCTCTATCTCCCTCTGTCTGTCTCCCTTTGTCTCCCTCCCTCTATCTCCCTCTGTCTGTCTCCCTCTGTCTGTCTCCCTCTGTCTGTCTCCCTCCACCTCCCCCTGACTCCCTCCCTTTGTCTCCCTCTGTCTCCCTCTCTCTCTGTCTCCCTCTGTCTCCCTCTCTCTCTGTCTCCCTCTGTCTCCCTCCGTCTCCCTCCGTCTCCCTCCCTCTGTTTCCCTCTGTCTCCCTCCCTCTCTCTCTCCCTCTGCCTCCCTCCCTCTGTCTCCCTCTCTGTCTCCCTCTCTGTCTCCTCTCTCTGTCTCCCTCTCTGTCTCCTTCCCTCTGTCTCCCTCTGTCTGTCTCCCTCTGTCTGTCTCCCTCTCCCTCCCTCTGTCTCCCTCTCTCCGTCTCCTCTCTCTCTCTCTCTCTCTCCCTCTGTCTCCCTCCCTCTGTCTCCCTCCCTCTGTCTCCCTCTCTGTCTCCCTCCCTCTGTCTCCCTCCCTCTGTCTCCCTCTCTCTGTCTCCCTCCCTCTGTCTCCCTCCCTCTGTCTCCCTCCCTCTGCCTCCCTCTCTGTCTCCCTCTCTCTCTGTCTCCCTCTCTCTGTCTCCCTCTCTCTGTCTCCCTCTCTCTGTCTCCCTCCCTCTGTCTCCCCCTCTCTGTCTCCCCCTCTCTGTCTCCCTCTCTCTCTCTCTCTCTCTCTCTCCCTCTCTCTCTCTCCCTCTCTCTGTCTCCCTCTCTCTGTCTCCCTCTCTCTGTCTCCCTCCCTCTGTCTCCCTCCCTCTGTCTGTCTCCCTCTCTCTGTCTCCCTTCCCCTGTCTGTCTCCCTTCCTCTGTCTGTCTGTCTCCCTCGCTCTGTCACGTCACCCCGCGTGTGTGTCAGCCCGGGCTGAGACAGCTTCCCAGGCGCACACACAGCGGCACCCGAGTACTTCACAGCCTCAGGTCTTTAAAAGACCATTCACTTGTTAATGAGGCTTTGTTGTATTTCACCTCTTCTTAGCGCCCCTGCATGGAGATGCAGGGGCGCTAAAAAGAGGTGAAATACAACAAAGCCTCATTAACAAGTGAATGGTTTTTTAAAGAATCGCCCGGCCCCCATAGAGCGCTGCTGCAACCGGCGGTGTTTGCTGGCACTTAAAAAAAAAAAGAAGAAGAATAAACACATGTAGGTATCTGCAAGGTCCGCGGGCCGCCAAGGAAGGCTTGCCGGGCCGCCGGCGGCCCGCGGGCCGTACTATGAGTACCCGTGATGTAGACTATGTTTTCCACCCTACTTTACAAACTCAAGAATTTCTCCAATATGAACACAAATACCCCATGCCTAGTAACATTTTGCCTCTTGAACACTATAAACACATCATATGTACTGATGGTTCAGCCCAGCCTGCTATAGGCACTAGACACCAATACTCTGTAGTGTGCGCCGCGATACACGGTGTCATGGTGGATGGAAAATTCCACCTTCAAAAAACTTTTACGCTTACTCTCTGGGATTGCACTGCACAACTGACTGAACTAAAAGCATTGATTCTGGCACTAGAGAATATGAATTCTGAATTCCCCGCACTTATAGTTTATGATTCATATTACTGTGTCCAGTCTTTTAATGGGAACTTACATTATTAGCACCTGAATGGATTCAGAGACTCATAGGGGAAATACTATCAAGCACAAGCTGCTTTGGGGAAAGGTGGCACAACTTAAAGACAGTTGGCCACAGGCTCATGTGATACACACATTGAGTCATCAGCATGTTGGAATACACATTGTAGGGAATTCATTGGTAGATGAGGCTGCCAAATCTGCAGTTAAGACTGCTACAGTAGCTGCAATTACTTGTTCTCACAAGGGGTAGATGCAACGGCACCCCTTTACTTAAAAAATATCCAGAAAAATATTTGTACCACTTAAATGCCCCAAATATTGCTACCAATCCTGGGGTGGGTGATTTTGAGATTCTCAACCAAGACCACAGGCTAGAATTAATCATAACTGCCCATGAGGGTGTAGGGTCTGCCCATGCTGGTGTGGCAGCTACAATTTCTTTACTACAGAAGTGCTACTGGTGGCATGGTCAGTACAAACAGACAAAGCAGTATGTCCTTAGTTGTGACATCTGGCAACAAATCAAAAGATCCACCATTGCACGCCCACCTCAGACACACCTCTTAGTTTCTAACAAAACTCTTCAATGCGTGTATCTTGATCATTGCGGTACTTTAAATTCAGATGGTGAGCTTAAATTCATTATACTTGCTGTAGATTCTTTCTCTAGATTCCTATGGGTGTGGCCACAATGACCAGCTGACGCTCGCACTGTTATAAAAGATTTGCAGGTCTTCATCGGGACATATGCAGTCGCTGCATTCCACTATGACCAGGGCCCTGCTTTTTCCTCTAAGGCTTACAGGGATATTATAGGGAACCCTGGGTATGGCTGTGCATTACTCCTTGCACTATCATCCTGAGGGAAATTCGATAGTAGAGAGGAAAAACCAGGACTTAAAGTAATCCTTAACAGCTAGAGTATTAGGTTCAGGTCATAGTTGGATCCGTCACTTGTATGACATCCAGAGAGCATTAAATAATCTGCCTAGGCAATCTGTGGATGGCCGGACCCCATACGAGGTCCTGTTTGCCATCCAGATATACGTTCCAGATCTTGACAGTCCTAGCACAGTGGCGGCAGATACACCTTTTGACATAAATTAACATTTTGCTGTCTTACAGGAATTACAAGTCTTCCGGGACGAGCGGTCTAATGAACTTTCTAAAAAGCCTGCCACTGATGGAGTGAAGGAGCAACCAGCACCTTCCAGTTGGATTCCAAAATGTGGGGATCTAGTTCGAGAGAAGATTGCAGAAAAGAAGGAATTTGGCCTATCATATTGTGCACCATTGCTAGTCCTCAGCATTCAAGGTACAAAAATTGTGATTTTGCCTCCACTTGCTGGTTGTAAAGATGAATGACTTGACTCTATTGATCAAGTAAAATTGCATAATATGGCCAGCTCTACATGGTAGACCACAAGGACTCCAGGGTAGTTTCCTGCCCCCTCTCACTATCCTACAGGAACTTCTACAAGTTTTAAATAACACTAATGTTATTTCTCCCCGGTTGGGGAGGGCAAAGAAAGAACTATTGTTGATTCCTGCTACCGCCGCTAATACATGCCATACATTGGATGTGAGCAAGTATACAGCTTGCTTCTGCTACTTCTAACAACAGTTTTGTTTTTGATGAACCACCTTTGAAGGTGTCTACCAGTTCTGTTCTGCCAACTACGGCTCCTGCTTTTCAACAGACTGCTTCTGGTTACTTTGTCGATGTCGATGATTTCTCTTCTGACTATTCTGTCACATCACTACATGGTGTACGTGGTTTTCTTCATTGGTTGAAACGCATTTATCTGATCCCTCCATGGCTTTACGTTTGAATTGCCATCTCATTACTTTTCCTGCTGCTTTGGATTTGCTTTGTGACTGTTTTCTTCTTGTTAATAAATTGGCATTATCTCCCAGAACTGGCGGTCAAGGTGCTAAACCTCATTCGTCTTCACACTAAGGGCCCGATTCCGATGTCGTTCAAAAGGCCTCCGAATCGGATTTGGCTTTCCCGGATCTGATTCGTAGCCCTTGTTTACGACTGAATCGTACACCAAGTATGATGCAAGGATCGCGTACGCGCCGACCGAATCGTTTCCGGGACCTGAACCTGTCCGTACGACTCGTTCGTAGCCGAATTGTGCCGCACTATGGAGCCGAATTCCGTCCAAGCGAGTACGATGCACGATTCGAACAGCCGCTTCGCCTCGGTGTCAGCGAGACAAAACGGCTGTCGGAAGTGTACTTTGGTGGGCCGTAGCAGGCCCCCTTCACCCGTGGCCCTCCGAATCTGTCACGGGGGTGTGCCCATGGGTCCCCCCGATCCAGGCATGCACAGTGTGGTGGGCACCATGGGGTGCCCGCCACAGGGTGTTCGCTTTTCCCCACCCCTTTTCTGCTATGGGAGCCTATGTACGCATCTGTACATGGGCTCCCATAGAGTTCAATGGGAGTCCGAGCGAGCCGAGTCCGTAAGCATACAGCAGCATCGTACTCGCTAGTTCGGACTCCCGGAGCACGTCTCGCTTGGAAAGCCCTCCGGATCCGAGTCGTACGGAGGGCTTTCCTAGCGAGATCGGAATCAGGCCCAAAGTGCGAAGAGACCTGTCCCTTGTGAACATTTCTGCTTTTCCAGTGCTTGATGGAATTGTTTGGGATAAAGTCCCATATGATATTTTTGGTCCTAAAGAGTCACTGCAGATTCCTTCCATTTTTAAGGTTGTGATGGGTGTTGAAATTACCCCTGGATATGTTTCTGATGATTGGGATGTAAAAGCAGTTACCTCAAAGCTCTCAGAGCTTGAATATTATTCTGTATTTGAAAGTGAAGATTTGTATCTTAACTCTGCTAAATATGGAGAAATGTTTTGTTATAATTACTATGCACATTATTATTTACACAGAGCTAATGTTCCATGTACAGTGTTCAATTTTACAAAGTGGGAACATTGTCCGACTCCTCCAAAGGGTAGCTCCAAAACATACATGGAAAAGTTAGCATATTTTTCTGGGCATAATCTTTTAGATCCAGTCTCCTTTTATTTTAAACTTACACCTTCACAGGCAAAGAAAAATGTGCTCACTCAAACAAAATTGATTTATTCAGATACATTTATTTCCCTACTGGCCCTAAGAGGCTATGACTATTGGAAATACACTATTGATTTAAAAACATTATGGGGAACAAAACATTGGCAAGTGCAGGGCATAGACACTTTGGGGCCGATTCCGATTCGGGCCGGAAAACGTACCGACCGACTCGGAGCCGGAATTAATTCCGACCGACACGTACCGGTGCAGCCCGACCCGCAAAGTACGATGAAAAGTGTGCAAAATCCGACCGACTCGTACGGAACACAAGCCGAACGACCGAACCGCGCGGAAAACAGCTATCCGGCCGGAAAAGCACGCAAATCGAACCGACCGACACGCACCAGGAAGAATCCTGAACGAAACGTACCCGCGAACTCCGACCCGCCAACTACGATGCAACGCGTGGAAAACACGACAGAGACGCACGGAGCTCAAGCCGTACGACCGACACGCATACAAAACAGCGAGCCGAAGCAACCCAATACACCGCGACCGACGCGTACGCAGCACAGGAAACAGCACAAACACAGCGTGAACGACTCGGAGAAGCTCGCACGAGACAACTGCAGGGTCCGACTCGGTCAGAAGACCGTCTCCAAACCTGCACAAAAAGTACAAAGGGAAAAACACAAAAAAAAAGGCCAAACAAGCAATTACAAAGCCAATAAATACTGGGGGGGAACAGGGAACAAGACACACCCACAACTCCACCCATATAAAGGACACAAATCCCTACCATGATCCTTTGCAAATTCAAATGACCTGCCAATCCAGAACACCAACAGACAGCAACCACACACACACTCACAGCTCATCCATCACACAAGCCACACACCATCAGCACCTCAACAAATAGCACCCTCACATACACCCAGCAAAACACACACTCACACACCCTCACTTGCACACCAACACACACATCACTCACCACCACCACCCATCACCATGCCCCCAAGAAGAATCCAAAGTTCCTAGATAGTGAATTGGAAGTCCTGGTAGATGAGATCCTCAGGGTAGAGCCACAGCTGTTTGGTACACTGGTCCAACAGACCCCCATGTCGCAGAAAACCAAGATGTGGGCGAGGATCGTTGACAGGGTGAACGCACAATCACCATGTTTGCGCACAAAGGAAGACATCCAGAACAGGTGGTATGATGTGCGCAGGAGGGTCAGGGACCTACTGAAGAAGGATTACATCTTGAGCCAACACACCGGCAGTGGCCCTCCTGCCAAACCACTATACCTCAGGCCCTGGGAGGAGAAGGTGCGGGCCATCCTACCACCAGTGAGCGTCTATGGACTAGAAGACATCCCAGAGCCTGGTGAGTACACAACCAATATACCCAATATCGTGTGACAATACACACACATCACTGTCAAGGGGATAGTCAAACCATGCACCCTTAGCAAATCCACAGCAACAAAACCAGAATCATCCCAAGATGTGTATGTCAGTCAGATAAACACAATACATGCCATCTCATAGTGATATGTAACTGTGTCATGACATGTACAAACCCTACAACAAATAAAGCTAGGCAGTGGCACAAATCTAACCAACAAACACTGTCAGATATGTAGCCACCACTACAACACCACCACACAGGGAATCCCACAGAAAGGAAGGAATTCTGTGAATGCTGGTCAAGTCAGTGTAGCCAATAGCATCATGGGAGTCGTAGTCACAGATATTGCCCACCATCACAATACGCCCATCAACACCACTCTGAACCATGCTCACATCACAGGGAGTGGAAAACAACTGACAAGATGGCTGACACTGGCTACTGCTGTGGGGAGCACAAGGCCCTGCTGGGAACTGTGCACCAACCAACAGCAGGACACCACTGTCTGACATCCTGAAAGACAACTTGCACTCCCTGCAATGGAAGCACGTTCCGTGGTGGGATATCTGGCTGGGTGGGAAGGAGGACTGACAGCTATGACCATAGTTACCAGCAGCTCTTCCCACACACACCCCTAACCCAAACTACACACAACTCACCTGGGAAAATGCATTGCCTCACACTAAAAATATTTATCCCACAAAGAACCACCACCCTGGGTCATGCTGTGGGAAGCACAGTGACACACATGGGACTTGTAGCCAAACAAACGCCAGGACAACACTGTCAGCCATCCATTCAGCACAGGCACACTACCCCACAGGGAAGCAGAGTCAGAAGGAAGGAAGTATGGGCAAGCTGGGAAGGGGGTGGAGGCAATAGCATGATGGGAGTGGTAGTCACAGCTCAACATCCCCCCCACATGGCCCAGCAAGCTCACACTGAAGCATGCACACCTCACAGAGAGTGGAAAGCCCCATCAAAGATGTCTGACACTGCTGCTCTGTTGTGGGGAGCACAAGGCCATGCTGGGAACTGGCCACCAACCAACAGCAGGACACCACTGTCAGCCATCTTGCCATTGCTGTCACACCCACACACAGTGAAGTACACTCAAAAGGAAGGAAGTATGGGCATGCTGGGAAGGGGGTGGAGGCAATAGCATGATGGGAGTGGTAGTCACAGCTCAACATCCCCCCCACATGGCCCAGCAAGCTCACACTGAAGCATGCACACCTCACAGAGAGTGGAAAGCCCCATCAAAGATGTCTGACACTGCTGCTCTGTTGTGGGGAGCACAAGGCCATGCTGGGAACTGGCCACCAACCAACAGCAGGACACCACTGTCAGCCATCTTGCCATTGCTGTCACACCCACACACAGTGAAGTACACTCAAAAGGAAGGAAGTATGGGCATGCTGGGAAGGGGGTGGAGGCAATAGCATGATGGGAGTGGTAGTCACAGCTCAACATCCCCCCACATGGCCCAGCAAGCTCACACTGAAGCATGCACACCTCACAGAGAGTGGAAAGCCCCATCAAAGATGTCTGACACTGCTGCTCTGTTGTGGGGAGCACAAGGCCCTGATGGGAACTGGCCACCAACCAACAGCAGGACACCACTGACTGACATCCTGAGAGTCAACCTGCACCCACTGCAAGGGTGGCATGCTTCATGGTGGGATAACTGGGCTGGAGGGAGAAGGATGTCCGGATGTCAACCAAATACCACCAATGCTGGCTATGCACACACCTCAACATTCACATTGAAATGCTTCATGTTGTCAGGACAATGCGCTACACCAATATCAACAGCTGACTGTGACAACTTAGGACAATGCAATGTACAGGCCCGCATCCAGAGGTACAGTCACAACTGTCAGGTGTTTGAACCATTGATGCCTGTAGAAACATTACATACATTGTGTGTCTCTTCCAAATACAGGTGATGATGGGGACACAGCAGCAGACGCTGAGGAGTCCCTGTCCCAGGCTCCGGGGGACACTGAGCTCACTGGTGTGGAACAGCCTCTGCCCACCTCGGATGACGAAGACCTACCTGGCACCTCCGCAGTGAGTCATCATGCAGCACCAGCAGGACCACCAGCTGCACCCCCTGCACCCACCCCTCCAACAACTGCCAACACACAGACCACCCCTGCCGACACGGACAGACCAAGGACCACCACCACCAACAGCACACGGACCCCGGCCCAACGTGGAGCTACGGACACCAACACCAGCAACAACCCCCAAGGGGGCCCAGGGTCACCTGTGCGTGCCAACGCAGGTCCTTCACGTGTCGCCAGGGGTGGTGGGAGGGGTGGTAGACATAGGTCGCTGCTTGCAGAGGGGTCTGGACTGCATGATGACCCACAACTGGTACGCATAGCTGATGCGTACCAGACTAGCACCGGAGAGTTCAGCCAGGTAGTGGGGATCCTCAGGGACATTCAACAGCAGCAGGCTGCCCATCATGCCCGCTTGGACTTACACATGTCCCGCATGGAGTCCAAGTGGGACACATTGCAAGAACAGACGGCGGTGCATAGGGACATATTACAATGCCTCCGCCAGATGTGCACCAACATGTCAACACCTCCCTGTGTGCCCACAACATCTGGTGCTGCAACAACTGCAACTGCACAGGGAGGGAGGATGACTCTGGCGGAGAGTCCCCTGCACCGCAGCAGCCTGCACTTGAGGGTCCCCCCCCCAAAGAAGAGGGGTCGTCCGAGGAAGGACAACTGAGAGGCTGATGGCCATGCACAACCCCCAGGAAGCCAACACCTGTTCCGGAAAATCACCTTTGTACGCAAACTCTTCACCCTGTCGAATGCAACACAACTCTCCCACATGACATGGGGAGCTCAAGTTGGACCAATGTATCAGATGACTGTGGACTTTACTCAGGACATTTCTGCTATCAGGACTTCCAAATCATCTAGGAACTTTGGATTACAATCACAATGTACAGCACCCACCATCCTGTGCACTATACTCACACATGTATGTCAATAAACTCACTAATACACCATACTTGCCTCTGTTGTGATTACAACGTTGTTTCTGAAGTGGAGATGATGATCTGTGAAATGACACTGTGCATGCTAACTGCTACAGCAAGTACAACACCGGCATGTGAGTCATGGCGACGTGACACATATGAGGGAGACACACCACCAGGGCTACACAACACATACACACCAGGGCCATCTGACTCATCGCCTACACTGATGTTGCCAGGAAATACGGTGCAATGCACAGACACAACACCTATTCACAGTCTGTGTTAACTAGCCCACTGGTGCAGGAAGCAAATGTCAGTCAGATGTGTGACCACAGACAACGCACATCACAAAGTGAAGCACAGGTTTATTACACATTTGCAACATGTTGTAACCACTACAGATGCAAGGTAATCCCACCTGGCAGTGGGCACACAGTCAACAAGTGTAGAAGAAAGGAAGTCCATGGGTGTGGCGCACATCACCTGTAGGGAAACGACAGCTACCACCCTGGAAGTTGATTCACGGTGTCGGGGGATCACAGTTGACCAAACAACTCTGAAAGTACCCTGTGAAGGACAGAAATGACACACAGTCAAAAGCACTGAAGAACAGGACAGAACTGCAATACTCATGCCCAATACATGTCACAAGATACCCACCCAGGACCAAGTTAGCATGTCAACACTGTTGTGGAGTACAGACTACCTGTAAGGACACATTGCTGCACGCATCCAGTCAAGTAGCACATGGACACACTCAAACAGCACCAGAGCACCACCAACACATATCATGCAAACTCACATCATTGACATAACATCCCTGGATACTCACATTCAGCTGAAGAAGTTGGTGATGAGCTGTGTGCGGACATCACCCTCATCATCATCATCACCACTGGCATCGTGGTCCAGCCCAGGATCCTCCACAGGTGGCGGATGTTGGTCATCGTCATCCAGGATGAGAAGCAACTCCTTCCGCACTGCCAGGTTGTGTAGCATGCAGCAGACGATGACAATCTTGCACACCTTTGCTGGGGCATATGGGAGGGCCCCTCCTGTCTTATCTAGGCAGCGGAAGCGGCTCTTCAGGAGACCAAATGTCCGCTCAATCACTCTCCTGGTCCGACCATGTGCCTCATTGTAGCGCATCTGGGCTGGTGTCACAGGGTTCCTGAGGGGCGTCAGCAACCACAGCATGTTGGGGTATCCGGAGTCACCTACATACAGACAATTGCACATTAGCTGAGTTGGAAAAGAGGGTGGAACACTACATTGCAGAACACACACGATGGTACAAAGTCAGTACACACCAACAAGCCAGGCACGCTGGTTCCGCATCTGTGACATCATCCTCGGGATGCGACTACTCCTCATCACGTAGGCATCGTGTGCAGAACCGGGGAAACGGGCACAGACGTGTGTGATGCTCATATCTGCAAGACATACCACCAGTGCATTGACCGAATGGTAGTGTTTGCGGTTCCTGTATGCCTGCTCTTGGGCCTGTGGTGGTACCAAAGCCACATGTGTCCCATCAATGGAGCCAATGACATGCGGCATCCTCCCCAGGGCATAGAAGTCACTCTTCACGTCAGTGAGTTGATGAAGTCTAGGGAAATAGATGTACTGGTTCAGGTACCTCAACATAGCCTCCAAAACGTCGCGGAGCACACGGCTGAACATGGTCTGTGACATCCCACCAGCAGACGCCACAGTGTGTTGAAAGGTACCGGTGGCAAAGAAGTGTAGGGCTGCCATCACCTTCACCTTGGGGGTCAGCGCTGTAGGGTATGTCCGGCCAGGTTGCAAATGTGGGGCCAACCGCACCGTCAATTCCTCAATCAGTGGCCTGGTGAAGCGGTACCGTCGGATGCAGTCCCGTTCAACCACCATTGCAAGGTCAGGGAATGGCCGATGGACAGCTGGTGCCCTGCAGTGCATAGGTGAAGAAAGAAAGATTGTCAGTCACCCCACATATGTGGCATAGACCAGACTCAATATCACATGATACATCATTACGAGACACAAGTACATGATGCGTGTGCCGTTCCGTAAGGACATGTATGGCACCTACATGGCTAACATCTAACATCACAGTTCAACATGTGTCCTCAACAAGTCCCAGGTTGTGCTATGGGATATCATTAGGCTGTGTCACAGTACCCATGTACTGCTGTCACGTTCCAAACACACACCACAGTGACATGTGAGGACATATGTGCCCCAGGCATCACAGCTCATCGACAGGTAGATTCCCAGGGACCCTGTATTGACACATGGACACTGGCATGACATGGTGCATCATGAATACACCACAGCTAAACAACCATGAACCCCACAGGTAGTGGTCCCTGTTGCCTCGGCAGGACAGACATGGACGTCTGTGACACACACACGCACAACATCAAAGTCCATGCACAAACAACGTGGATGTGGAGACTGTCTCCCATTGTGCACATGGAATCAGAGACATTGTAAACACGACATGCACACAGACTGTGGAGGGCCATCACAATTGTGGCAATGGGTCACCCTGGGACGTACATACCGTCCCACATGGGACTCAGGGGGTATGTGACATGACATACACATACACAACCGTGAAATGTGACCATACCACATGCCCTGAAATGAACAGTTTCACACCACAGTGTTCATGTGCACAACACACCAAGGATTCTGTCCCCATGAACACGTGCACAGCCTGGGAGTGGCTGCCCCCAAGTGCCACCCAAAAAACAACATGTTGACCCCCATACACGGAACATGTAATGCAGCCTTACATGCCTTAGGATACAGTGTGGACAGGCTGTGGTGTTGTAGGTGTGCCCCTCACTCCCTGGGAAGTATATGTGGCTGGCATATGTTCACCTGTGACAGGCATGGTGACATATGCCAGTGACTTGTACAGGGACGCGTTGTACAGCAATGGACCGATCGGTGCACACACATTGGCCATTGCATACGATGTGAGCGGGTACGCGTTGTACAGCAATGGACCGATCGGTGCGCACACATTGGCCATTGCATTCAATGTGAGCGGGTACGCGTTGTATCCCGGGTACGCGTTGTAGAGCAATGGACCGATCGGTGTGCCCGGCCGGCCCATTGCATTCAATGTGAGCGGGTACGCGTTGTATCGCGGGTACGCGTTGAACTGCAATGGACCGATCGGTGTGCCCAGCCGGCCCATTGCATTCAATGTGAGCGGGTACACGTTGTATCGCGGGTACGCGTTGAACTGCAATGGACCGATCGGTGTGCCCGGCCGGCCCATTGCATTCAATGTGAGCGGGTACGCGTTGTATCGCGGGTACGCGTTGAACTGCAATGGACCGATCGGTGTGCCCGGCCGGCCCATTGCATTCAATGTGAGCGGGTACGCGTTGTATCGCGGGTACGCGTTGAACTGCAATGGACCGATCGGTGTGCCCGGCCGGCCCATTGCATTCAATGTGAGCGGGTACGCGTTGTATCCCGGGTACGCGTTGTACAGCAATGGACCGATCGGTGCGCACACATTGTCTGGGGCCTGGCATGGCAACGGACGCGTTTCGAAGCTCCAACGAGTCTGATGCAGTGAATTCAGTTGGCCAGCCACAACAATGTTGCAAAATCATGGGTGTCATGAAGTTGAAGATTTGAAGGATGCTGTGGGCGTGTATTAGTGCTGCTATACCATGGATTGGTCAGATTTAGAAGATGCAAACGACTTGGACCTATCACTTTGGACACATGGGACAGTATCTGCCTCTGCAGCACACATATAATGCTGGCTGTTACCCTGAGAGCTCACTTGCCTGCACTACATGCTCCAGGAGACATCTGCCACCAACACTGCTGCTGTTTATGCATCCTCTGGCTCCTGCAATGGCACGTACTGTGGAGAGAGCCCCAGCCTTCAGCCTTGAGGAGAACCAGGCCCTGCTGGACAGCCTCCTTCCACAGTACAGCAAGCTGTATGGGAAACCAGGGGAGCAGGTGAGTGTGCTGTCCACTGCCTCACTAATTGTGCATGTTGTCTGACTAGCAGGACTTTCAGTGTGCACACCACTGGCTAGCATGCCCACTGAGTAGTTGTCACACCCCAAAGTGTGTAGTTACATGCACTGAACTGGTACAGTGCAGTAACCAGTGCATTCCAACTAGGTTTACTTCCCATGCAATGATACCATGTAGTGACTGCTGGCAAACTGTTCATAGCCATTGTTGCACTGCCTGTGTACATCATATGCCCCTGTAATTGAGACATGTATATCCAACTGTGTGATGCACGTATATGTTGCATGTGTAGTAATGGCCTTTTCACTTTGTCATCCTCACAGGTTGATGCCCACCAGAAGCAGGACATCTGGCTGACCATCGCCCGGAAAGTAAGATTCGTGGGGGTCTACAGGCGCAGGATCCGCAACTGCCAAAAGAGGTGGCAGGACCTTCGTGGCTGGACCCGGAGGATCGCAAGGGTCCAGCTGAAGCTGTCGCCTCCTCGCAGGAGGGGCGGACACCGGACCCTGACCCCCCACATGCTCCGGATCCTGGCGGTGGTCTTCCCTGACCTGGATGGGCAGCTGAAGGACAGACAGCAGCAAGGAGGGGGTGAGTCCATGACTGCACTGTGCACTTTGTCTGCCATGCTATGTGCCCTCCTCTGGCCTGGTTAAACTTCCACAGTACATCAGTCATGTGGTCCAGGACCCATGTCCCTCATTTGTTACATGCCCACTTCTCCTCTGATACGCATATGTGTGGCCCTTATAGTCAGGAAATTGTATCATTTGGGGACTGTGTCATTGCATTTTGCTTTGCTCAAGGTGGGGGACAGCATTTGTTCCCGTGACTATGTTGTGCGATTCATGGGTGGGTCAATTGCTTACACAATGCCTAAGTTCTGACATGTGATCTGCGTGTAACTTTGATATGTGATCCGCTTGCTGCTCTGACTCACCACATGTCCCTGGGGAATGTGGCACACACCCATGCTGCTGGTGGGAACAATATTTGGGCCTCAGGAGTATGTGTATCCAGTGTGTCACACATGCTTAGCCACCTGCCTACTGTCCAGGACTCATCCCTCTTACAGGTGGAGCTGGACAGTCATGCCTACTCCAGTGCATACAATACACTCTGTACTCCCACTCCCGTGTATCATCTGGCATGTTGTGATCAGTGAAATGTACCCTCAGGTGTCTGCCTCTGTCTCATTGTGCTGTGTCTTCGTTGTCAGGACTACTGGTATGTTCATCGTTTGGGGCTCAGCATGCCATCTGAGATGTGACCATGATAGACGATACTTCTGTGACTTATAGGTGTCTGATCACTTGACTGTGCACACAGGTGTTTGCGACTGTGACTTTCAGGCAGCTGTATTTTCATTCACAGCACACTGTGAGGTGCTCATGTTCAGAGAGTTGTGTTTCATGTCCCCCATATGTCCAGTTGGTATGACGTGGACAAATAGTAGTACAGATGATGTGGTTTTGGGGGATGGACATGTGCACTTGTCAGTCACATAACTTGCATTCCCCATGCCCTCGGATTGTGACACAGTGCAGACTGTTGTTGTCTGGCTGCCATGGCCATGTGACTTGAGACAGTAATGTATGACTTTGCACGCATTCCTGTGTCATGGCATTCAACTTCCTGGGACTGATCCTGCAGGGGAGTGACATGTGCAACATGCACCCCATTGTGGCATTGACTATCCGGACATGGGTGCATCATGGTGTCTGGTGCTGGTATGCATCACATGCATTTCTAATTAGAATCTGGCCATCCCTTTATCCGGACACCTGCACTGACTCAGTGGCAAGAGATGTGATGTGTGCATGTTCACATGCTTCACCGTGTTCCCTGCAATGTCCAACAACTGTGTAGGTGGTGCATGTGTCCACACTGGGGTCTTACCATCAGACAGGCACCAGACAGATGGGTGCAAGGGCAGGAGGGGTGTGAGTCCCATGGTTGACCATCAGACTGACAATTGGCTTCCCGAATCTGTGTGAGGACTTTAGGCAATGTTCAACTAAGGATGCCAGGGCTTGCTCTGTAATGTGCTGTACTTACTGTGGTGTGTGCGGTCAGTGCAGGTGACTGATGTTTGTCTGTTTCCCTAATTGTTTGCAGATACATCCATGGCCACAGGAGGGGACAGCTCCACGGACCAGGAGGAGCAGCGGAGCCAGACTGGGTCAGCATCAGACGAGTGGTCAGAGGGACCCAGTGGCACGGAGGGCGAGGGGAGCCACACCGAGGAGTCCTCAGCACCATCCACCTCAGCTGGGGACCACAGCAGCTCGGAGGATGACTCCCTTGTGGAGGCGGGTCTCGGCAGCCACCAAAGGCCAGCTAGTCTGTCTGGCCCCCGCCACCACCACCACCGCCCTCCCATCGGCTCCCATTCCTGAGGTCCGTGGAGGCTCCCGTGCTCGGGAGCGTGTCTCCTTCGTGCCAGGCACCGCACCCCCTGCCCCTGTGTCCCCTGATGCCCTGAGTGAGGAGTCTGTGTACCTCCTTCGGCAGCTCCATGTAGGGCAGACAGCAATGCTGAGTGTCCTCCATGCACACACCACTCTGTTGACACAGCTGGTGTCGTTCATGGAGGGCATCTCGACGGGTATGTCTGCCCTACAGAGGAGCAATAGGTCCATGGACTCCTCCCTGACGGCAGCAGTGTCCCTCCTCCAACAGTCCCTCACCCCTCCCACCTCTGCCCCATCCACACTTCCTGCCCCCTACCTGTCCAAAGCACATGCACACCTGCACAGTCATCCAAACACACAGACACGAGCAGCACAGGCACACCCAAGAGTAAGGCAAGACGTGCACACAAGCATCCTCAGGGGTCTGATACCACAGACACAGGGGATGGGGAACACACACACACACACAGGCATCCACATTCACTCCGCAGTCCTCCAAATCCTCTCCCTCCAAGACCCCTTCCCTTGCCTCGCCTGCTACCCCACCTACACAGCAGGTCTTCCTGTGTGACCTCGGCCTCTTCCCCACCATTCCTGCTGACCCAGCACACCAGGGGAAGAGGAAGTCCACCCACACAGAGAGGAGTGCCCCTCGCCCCCGGACACCCTCCCCCAGGCGCAGGCAGACACAGGAGCCCATTCAGAAGTCCCCCCGGAGCAGGAAGAGCAAGACCCCACCACCACCACCACCACCACGCAGCTCCAGCGCCCAGTCTCTCTCCTCCATCCCCCAGGCCACCACGGCACAGGTTCCCCACCACACCCTGCCCCAGGTTCCCCACACACCGATACCGCATCCCCAGACTGCTTAGGCCCTCCCCCTGCCACTTGCTCTTCCACCCCCAACCCAGATGCTCTGCCTGTTAGTGGCACTGTTGTGGGGACCGGGTCCCCCTCTGTCCTGCCTGTCCTGCCCACCTCATCTGCCCACCCTTCCACTCCCTTGGAGTCATGCACTGCAGTGGAGTCCACAACCACCACGTCTGACTCGGGCACTGCAGTGGGTACCCAGTCCACTACATCAGTCCAGCCCACTGCAGTGGTTGCGGCACCCACACCAACTGACTTGTGTACCACGGTGGTGCCGCCCCCTGAGTCAGACACCTCCACTGCAGTTGCCGGTGACACTCCTGCACCCACCACCCCTTCACTGCCTCACTCTGCCATCCCCTGATCCTGTCCCTGCGGTGCCTGGCCTGCCCCTTGTATGCCCCTCCAAGGGTGATGTCCCCCAACCGTACCAGTGCAGGCAAGCAATGTGTGACCAGTTGTCACTTCTCAACCCGTTGGTACTGTGATTTTGGACTGGCCATTGGCCTTAGTTTCTTTTGGACTTCCGTTTTTACCCTGACATTTGCTGAATAAAGCCTCTTTTTGTTTACTTTTGGGTTTTCTTTTGATGTACATGATGTGGATGAGTGGCATCCTGCATTTGCAGTTGTAATAGTGTTCACATCAGGACGATGAAGTGTTGCAGTGATGGACTCCATGTGGTCCATGGGATATGTGTCCTGTTGTATTCTGGATCTATGACATCCTTTGCTACAGTCTGAGGGTGTAATGTTCAGCATTTGACACAGGGATGTCCTTTTTGCATTTGTAAATGAACATCTTTGTCTTACACTGATGCACATCTGGTGGGCTTACCACTGTTCAATGTTCCGATTTCCCTGACTGTGTGCCCAGCTCCACTGGACATGCAGTTTTGCACATCAATGTCGAAGGACTCATCTGTGTATACAGTGCAACTTGCTTGACACGTGTTTGGTGTGTGTGCAGATGACTGACGTGACACCCCGTACCCAGGCTGATGTGAGCAGAGCCTTCTGTGTGTTGTGGTTGTTGACTCACTGACGGAGTGTTCTGCTGACATGTTTGGGTCGTGTACAGACAAGGTTTGGCACAGCGGACCTTCCACAGGAGTGGTGTGCCCTCATGGCAGTGTGTAATCTGTTGACATTGCGTGGGCCTGTGTTGTGTAAGCATGTCTGTGCGTGTTCCCTTCCCTTTTCCTACACAGGCTGTGTCCCTAGGGATGTTCCTGTTTGTGATGCTTGCTGAGTTGTTCTGTGTTCATCCAGCATCTTGGACCTGGTTTCTCTGTGATGTGGGTGCATGGCAAACTAATGTTCATGAGGTTGTCATCCCAGGTTGTCTTTGTTGTCAGTGCTGGGGATGTGGGCAAACGCAGATGGGACACATTCAGGATTCCCTTGGCACTTGTTGTTTACACGAGTAATGTGATTTACAGTTTGTGTTAGCTTACAGTGATTGTGACACGTTGTGTGTGTGACTGCTGCCACTCCTCAGGGTCAGAGCTGCAATGTTGGTAGTTGTGTACGTGTGTTCTTCGTGTGTCACCTTGGCTTCTTCATTGGTGTGTGACTATGGCCAGGATCCCATTGATTGTGGTGGATTTCACATCATGCCCATGTACAGCATACTGTGCTGTGTGTCAGACATTGACAAGTCTTGTTGACTGGCCATGTGTGATGGGTTTCTGCACCTTGGTTCCCACCACCACCCCTGGTATTGTCATGGGTGCATGTGCAATGTCACCAGTCCATGTGAGCTTCACTGCTGCACATTGGTGGAGATCAGGGTGTGTGGTGTTGAGTGTGTGCAAAAGTGAGTTGTTGCACGGCCAGACCCCTACCTCCATATTGGCCTTGGCTGGCAGGCCGTGCTGATTGATTGGAGCTTGTGTAGGTGTGATGGTAGTTAGTTGCTCAGGACACATGGCTGGGGTTCACAGTGTGAACGACATCTAACATTGTCATCACAGTGGGATTATCATGCAGGCTAGTGTCAGCACAATATGGGGTCCCTGGGGGTAGTGCTGTGGTGGGTCTGTCTCTTGCTGTGTTAGTTGCTGTTCCTACAAGCTTGTGTGACATGTGTAATTTGTGCTCCCTCTCATCTAACAATGCCTGATTGCCCACATAGGGGATTTGGATCCATGAGTTACTTTTGTGTGGCACTGTATGTGCATCTGTGTAATTGGTATTCAGGCCTCATGTGTTGTGTGGTTGCCTGGGGACACTGGCACCCCCCCCCCCTCACCTGTTGTGTTTGATGTGCAGTGTGGGTCTGCCTGTTTGTGCATCTGCACCACTGCATTGGCATATCTTTAGTGTGCTATTGGCTATATGTTGTTTGGTGGGTTTCACCTGCTGTCCCTGGGACTCCTAGGTCATCAGTCAGCACAATGATCATTGTTTGTGTGTCCCATTGCTGCCATGGTATGTTTTTGTTCACCTCACATCTACAGTCTCCACAGGGTATCTACATTTGTGTGCCCATTGGTGCAAATATGTGGGTCTGCATTATGATGGTCACTTCTGTCATTGTGTCATTGATGAATGTTGACAGTGTCAGCCCCCATGGGTGATGTTTGTCTGCACATGGCCAAAGGTATGTCTTATTTGCACTGCACTGTTTGCCTCACACAATCTATGTTGCTATGGGACACAAGCACTACTTTGCCACTGATGTGTTTGTTGTTCTGTGACCAGGAATCATCCATGCAGTTTGGCAGTTGCAGTTTTATCAATGTCAACACTTATATTTTGGTCACTGTGATGATGGGGGTTGGACCCCATTGCCACAATATTCAAAATGTGCTTCAGCTATGGACCCCACACTTACCTTTTGGTCACTGTGATGATGGGGGTTTAGACCCCATTGCCACAATGTTCAAAATGTGCTTCAGCTATGGACCCCACACTTACCTTTTGGTCACTGTGATGATGGGGGTTTAGACCCCATTGCCACAATGTGCAAAATGTGCTTCAGCTATGGACCCCACACTTACCTTTTGGTCACTGTGATGATGGGGGTTGGACCCCATTGCCACAGTGGTCATGGTCTGCTTGCATTGTGGGGGCCACACACATTTATGTGCGACACATGTGATAGGGGGTCACATTGTATGTTCAAAGTTATGTTCAGTGTTGTAGGCATTTGACACAGTCTACACACACTTGTCATGGTGTTGGGGGGGATGTCTTTTTGTTGCATTCCTTATGTTGGTGTGTGCTTGTTGTGTCATGCATTAGCCATCCTGTGAGTGGGGGTGTTGTTGGTGGTAGGCATCCTGCCCCCCATGGGTAGAGTTGGTAGTAGTGGTAGGCATCTGGCACCCCCTGAGTAGGGGTGGTAGTGGTGGTAGACATCCAGCCCCCCATGGGTAGAGGTGGTAGTAGTGACAGGCATCCTGCCCCCCATGGGTAGAGGTGGTAGTAGTGGTAGGCATCTGGCACCCCCTGAGTAGGGGTGGTAGTGGTGGTAGGCATCCAGCCCCCCATGGGTAGAGGTGGTAGTAGTGGTAGGCATCCAGCCCCCCATGGGTAGAGGTGGTAGAAGTGGTAGGCATCCAGCACCCCATGGGTAGAGGTGGTAGTAGTGGTAGGCATCCAGCACCCCATGGGTAGAGGTGGTAGTAGTGGTAGGCATCCAGCCCCCCATGGGTAGAGGCGGTAGTAGTGGTAGGCATCTGGCACCCATGGGTAGAGGTTGTAGTAGTGGTAGGCATCTGGCACCCCCAGTAGGGGTGGTAGTGGTGGTAGGCATCCAGCCCCCATGGGTAGAGGTGGTAGTAGTGTTAGGCATCTGGCACCCCCTGAGTAGGGGTGGTAGTGGTGGTAGGCATCCAGCCCCCATGGGTAGAGGTGGTAGTAGTGACAGGCATCCTGCCCCCATGGGTAGAGGTGGTAGTAGTGGTAGGCATCTGGCACCCCGAGTAGGGGGTGGTAGGCATCCAGCCCCCCATGGGTAGAGGTGGTAGTAGTGGTAGGCATCCTGCCCCCCATGGGTAGGGGTGGTAGTAGTGGTAGGCATCTGGCACCCCCTGAGTAGGGGTGGTAGTGGTGGTAGGCCTCCAGCCCCCCATGGGTAGAGGTGGTAGTAGTGGTAGGCATCTGGCACCCCCTGAGTAGGGGTGGTAGGCATCCAGCCCCCATGGGTAGAGGTGGTAGTAGTGGGAGGCATCCAGCCCCCCATGGGTAGAGGTGGTAGTAGTGACAGGCATCCTGCCCCCCATGGGTAGAGGTGGTAGTAGTGGTAGGCATCTGGCACCCCCTGAGTAGGGGTGGTAGTGGTGGTGGGCATCCAGCCCCCCATGGGTAGAGGTGGTAGTAGTGACAGGCATCCAGCCCCCCATGGGTAGAGGTGGTAGTAGTGACAGGCATCCTGCCCCCCATGGGTAGAGGTGGTAGTAGTGGTAGGCATCTGGCACCCCCTGAGTAGGGGTGGTAGTGGTGGCCCCCCATGGGTAGAGGTGGTAGTAGTGACAGGCATCCAGCCCCCCATGGGTAGAGGTGGTAGTAGTGACAGGCATCCTGCCCCCCATGGGTAGAGGTGGTAGTAGTGACAGGCATCTAGCACCCCCTGGGTAGGGGTGGTGTTAGTTGTTGGCATCCAGGCCCCTATGTGTATATGTGGCATTGGTGATGGCCATCCCGCCCCTATGGTGCTGCTGTTGCTGGTGTAAGTAATTTCTGCATCCCTCTGTGTGTGTGTGTGATATGTCGGGTACGTGTAGTTTTTTTTGTGGTTGGTGTCGGACTTACCTTCTGCGCCGTACGCGTCCGTGCCTGTTCCGGTAATAGATGTAGAATATTGGTAGGATCGGCACGATGGGATTCATGGTTGGTTCGTCTCGTTCGTCTTTCTCTTTGCTTCGCCTCGTCCTCGTCGCTGGCGTGTTCGTCTCGTAGCCGTGGATCGTCTTGTGGCGCGAATCGGAGCTTATGTGCGCCTCTCCCGGATGCTTTGACGTGCCGTGCGTAGCGACGGGTTCGGCGCGTACGGAAAGCGCATCGTACTTGTCCGGCCGGAGGGGGCTGCATTTTGGCTTCCGTGCGACTCGATTCTGCGTTTCCGGATCCGCATCGGTCGGAGAACTGGACCTGTATTGGGTGAGTACGACTGGGTCGGGATTTGGGCAGTTGTGCGCATCGTACTTGCTCGTTCGGACGGATGTGCGAATCGGTCGGGAAACAGGCATTCGCCTGGCTTTTTTCCCAGCCGAATGGTATTAGGTGCGCCTCCGACCTGGATCGGAATCGACCCCTTTGTTTAGTGCCTGCTTGATTCCAAAACAAATGATTTTCTTAAATAAGACAGCGGAGCAGAACACATGCTTGGGTCTAGCCAGAATTAAAGAAATAAATTTGCCCAGCATTCCCTCAATTGCCTACTTTGATAATTGGCAACACTTATTAAATTACACTGAGGAGTAACTCAATGGTATGGTGCAAAATGGTACATACAATTCAACACTTTCAGGTCCTGACGGGTGGTTATTTTAAACAGTGGACACAAATGGTTATCAGGCATGTTTTCTGAACTCTACACAGGGTTTTAAAGCTAGCAGACCAGACCCTTGCTACATATAGTCCCAACAGTCAGGGGTCTTCACTACCTATTCCGTAGGAAAGGTATGCCAGTAATGGTTGCAACATTCCACTCTGTCTGCAGTAAAGGAGCATCTTTCTCTTCTTTCGGAGGACGTGGATTTGCAAGATTTCTTGTTAGGTCCTAGGTCTCCATGTTCTAAAAGATTTATGTATGCTACCTATAATGAGATATGGAAATTGTCACAAATGGAAGCTGCTGTACGTTTAAGGCAAATTGATCAAGCTAATTTAGAAAAGGCACTTGCGGTTGTTGATAATGGCATGAATACATTGCCAACTCGTATTTACAATTTGAATAACATTGTATCATCTTCAATTGACATTATACAAAGTGACATGTCTTCTTTATACCATGGGCAGAGTCCAACTTAGGTCGGTTATGCAGTTGAGCTGGACACTTAAGGTCTTAAAATCTCGCCATGTGCACATGAAATTCTGAACACAACACAATTGTTCTTGCCTTTTAATTTATCACATGGGCAGCAATTAATGGCAAAGAAAGACTTTACATATACAATGTTAAACATTGAGAAGTTAGGACAGTTGCCATTCACAGCCGAGACACCGTCAGCAGTATGGTTAATACATGGGGTGATCTCATTAGCAATTTCAATGTTTCATTTCACATCTTGCATGAAACATTTTCCAATAGGTAGATATGAGTCTTTAGGGGAGAGTTTCGTCTACGAATTGCGGTCCTTGCCCTTCGATTACAAATGTGTTAGTGGGGAATGAGAGGTGTTCCTTAGTGGAAATGAATGTGAATCTTTGCTCGGCCACTCACTCATTTGTAAAGAGGTGACACTGCACGGAGCATGTAATGCTTCAATGGCCAATCTGGTGTGTTACTTGAAGGGAATACCAGCGTCTTCAGTTCGTCCAGTCATTAGATTACTTTTGAATGGAAGCTATTTGATGTTGAACGATCAGAGTTGCTGTGGAATGAGAGCAGGTGTCGCATATGTGGTTTTGGTCTCTCAGATAGTCACATGTTGTAATTCTGTGCTATACCCTCCAACTCACAAGGTACAGGAGTTAGCTTGTGGCCACGTTGAAGGTTAACTTTGGCAAACTGAGCAGACTAAAAGTCTTTATGTTTCAGAAGGACGTAGGACTTACATCTGCCTATGAAACATTTGAACTTTCAGTAGCAAGGTCATCCTCCAAAATTCAGTCGCTACTATGCACAAACCTGCCTTGGCATTTTGGTGAACTTGTGCAATGCAGGGGGCGTGGCCAAGCCGCAGACCGAGATGGCCGCGCAGCATTGAAGCTCCGCCAGCCGACCGACGACATCCGTGCTTTCCCCCGTGCTGACCGCACGAAACTCGGCAGAGATGCCACTCAGGGAACGCGGCTGACCTGTGATGCGACCCGGTGCCTTGTTACAGCGCCTGGGAACAGTGGCAGCGGCGCTGGGTTCCTGTGCGCCGAGGATGCAGCCGGAGTGAAAATGGCGGCCTAGGGGCAGACGGAGACGGACCGGGTCCCTGAACGCAGCTGATGGAGCGGAGTTCCCGCGGGACCCAGGACATTGCTGCCGGTGAGTGCCGCGGGTGCCGGTCTGGTGTGCCCCGGACCCCCCCCTCTCTCCTCCTGCACACAGACGCGAGCGTGCTTTGCTTGTGTGAGGCCGCGGGTGAGCCGGCCGCATCACCGCATGCTCCCCGTCGGGCTGTGCAAGCACCCCGCCGGCCCGATCGATAGTAAGCGGTGACACTGAGCCGCTTGGGGGTCCGCGGGGGGGAGTTGGTGGCTGCCTGTTGCCCCCGGTGCCTGCTGCCTCTACCGCGCGGTCCCTGGCGGCCGAAGGCCCTACTCAATGCGCACCAGGCCCACGATAAGATCGGGCATAGACCCTGCTTCTCGACCCCACGGCCCAGTTCGACCGGGCGGCTGCGGTCTCTGTGGCCCATGAAGGCGCTCCCCTGACTGACAAGCACCTAAATTTGCTACAGCGGAACTGCTGCAGCATACAGGCCCAGGCCTGGATTGAGAGGTGTGTACTAGATACATTGCTGCACAGCTCTGCTACCGCCCCCCCCAGAGACCACTCTTGCCTCTTTGCAGGGATTGCGGGGCGGACACGACGTTACACCAGGCTCCCTGCACTACCCTCCGTGCCCAAGCGTTGACCAGCATTGAGTTGCGGGCCGCTAATAACACCAGCGCCATCACGGGGCCCTGACGTGCGCCATAGCACACATTGGCGCGACCTCTGCTCCCTCCACTAGTTCTGCGGCATCCGCATGCGGCATGGGTCGTAAGGACCCGAAACAACGGACACTGTCGTTTGATAAGCCTGCGGAGAAACTGGCGGAAGACGGTGCAGATATGGCGGAGCACAGCCAGGGCACTGAGCGGGATGAGACTGCTGCGGCCCCTCCGGCGCGGCATGGGCTGGTTTTCGATCGCTGGATGGTCGCTTTGATTCCCTAGACAAAACGCTTGAAACGATGGGCGCCAAGATCCAAGCTCACGACATGCGGCTGGATGTGGCCGAGGCACGAATATCCGACGTGGAAGATGGCGCTGCGCAGACAACCAAGAGACTGGATAGAATGGAGCGCATCCTAAAGGAAGTGGCAATTAAAAACGAAGACCTCGAGGCACGCAGCCGCCGGAACAATATACGGATTCTGGGTGTCCCCGAGTCCACAGCAACTGGCCACCTCGACACCTTTGTGGAAACTCTACTCTCGGATTTGTTTGGTCGAGACTCTTTCACATCCGGTTTTGTGGTGGAGCGGGCCCATCGCTCCATGGGGCCATTTCCCAACCCGGGCTTGCCCCCCCCCGTCCCCTCATTGCTCGCCTCATGAACTTCAGAGACCGCGACACTGCTCTCCGCCTGGTACGCGAGCTGGGGGACACCACCTGGCAAGGTTCCAAGATTGCCCTATACCCTGACTTCACCGTTATGGTGCAAGATGCCAGACGCAAGTTCAACGGAGTGAAGGCTGCTCTTCGTAATCTCGGCCTCAAGTACGGCATGCTATACCCGGCCCGACTCCGGGTTGAAACGGGGGGCCGGACACGCATTTTCGAGTCACCACATGAGGTCCAGGAGTTCTGCCACACCTTTAAGCGCAACAATGAGCAACCACACAATGACAGAGATGGACCGCCTCCTTCCCAGAACGGACCGGCCGTCAGTCAGGAACTGTTTTCCGAACCTGGTGCGGGGGTGCCTGGCTGAGCAGGGACCCTAAGGTTCTCTCGAAGTTTGCATGGGGACTGCAAGACGTTCATGTTTAATTCATTTGTCATAGTTGGTCGACTGACGTGGCGTTGCCACCCCCTGGGTTGATTCCCGGGTTCCTTTCTGGATAGTTCTAATGTACCTCACGGCAGTTGTATTTCTTTCCAGCACTGTTCATTGGTACTATGGTGTTTCTTTTCTGCAGGTTGGGATTTGCCTCGCCTTTTGGTCAGCGAGGCTGGGAGGGGGGTTTGGGTAGGGTTGCAGATTCTTTGTTTGATTGTCCTTTTCTATGCTACATACATACAGATCGTCATATTCAATGTGCTCTCCGATTGGCTGAGACTTTCCTTTGACCACAAATGGCGCAGTTAGGCTGGACTAAGGGCCCGCCAACTTATCCCTGCTGTCCTGGAACGTTAGAGGCCTAAATAACACGCGCAAGCGGAGACAAGTGGTGCATTACCTCGCTCGGCACAAAGTCGACATTGTTTTCCTCAGGGAAACACATTTACCAGTCACAGATCAGGCACGATTTGCTTCCAGCTGGGGGGCGCATAGATATTTTGCCAATTACAGCAACTATGCCAGAG
Organism: Calotriton arnoldi; assembly: GCA_963921515.1. Classification (NCBI taxonomy): domain Eukaryota; kingdom Metazoa; phylum Chordata; class Amphibia; order Caudata; family Salamandridae; genus Calotriton; species Calotriton arnoldi. The sequence goes on from CAWUFW010002498.1 coordinate 1,073,344, forward strand.
GGACGGCTGTACTTATTCACAAGAGGGTCTCCTTTAGCTGTCAATTGCTGATCAATGACAAGGAAGGCCGCTACACCATTGTCAGGGGGTCCCTGATGGGTCACGGGGTGGCGTAGATATGTGTCTATGCCCCCAACACTGATTCCCCAGAATTTTTCTACACGTTGCAGGCACAACTGACAAAATTGGAGTCATCTCTGATACTGATGGGTGGGGATTTCAACCTCCTGTTCAACACTACACTCGACAGCACCTCCCGCTCGGCGGACTCCAAGCCTAGGGCACGACACGCGCTATTAGATTTATGTGAGCAGTTCTCCCTAATAGATGTATGGCGTAAGCGCAATCCAACTATCACGCAATACATGCATTATTCAGGGCAACATGACACTTGGACCAGGATTGATTTCTGGCTCCTCTCCCCGGAGGTTTCCTCTTGGTTTCGGGCGACCACTACTTTCCCCAGGACATATTCAGATCACACCCCGGTCCAGCTGACTCTGGGTGTCCCTCGGCCTGAGGGTTTTGAGAGGCAATGGCGGTTCCCTGGAAGCGCGCTCTTGGATGCGCTTTTCTGCCATGAGGTAGGCGAGGCCATAGATGACTACTTCACCATCAATACCGGCTCAGTAGACACATGGGCAGGGCTGTGGGAGGGCTTCAAGGCCTACATCCGAGGGGTCTGTATCTCCAAACACGCAGGAGTACTCGGTGCCTTACGCACGACACTAGCAAGGCTGGAGAGCGAGCTTGCGGACTTAGACAGAGAGGCCACTGCCGGTTCGTCTGCCCAGCTGCAAGATAAAAGACTGGCCCTGCTCCTGGAATATAGAGAGGCGGCAGATCGAGAGATTCTTTATTTAGGCAAATATCAGGTGGCCCGACGCTATGGAGAGGGCGACCGACCAGGCCGCACTCTAGCTCATGTATTACGGCCCCCATATAATAAAGCTTTCATCACAGAGATTCGCAATTCGGACGGGGTCATGCTCACGTCCCCCACGGACATCATGGAAGAATTCCGGTCCTACTATGCCGCACTGTACACTTCCAAAACAGATATGGACCCCGCCGCGCGGGAGACATATTTGGACGAGATAGCCCTAGTCTATTTAGAAAAAGATATGCAGGACTTCCTGGCTGAGCCTATCACAGTGACTGAGGTGCAAGGTGCGATTAAAGAGCTCCGGGGGTCCTCGGCGCCCGGGCTAGATGGCTTTACCGGGGAATTTTATAAGACCTTTATGGATCAATTGGCCCCGAAATTGATTGAAGTATATGCCGAAGCCTTGGAGCAAGGGGCTTTGCCCCCCACGTTAAGCGAGGCAGTTGTTATCCTCCTTCCCAAACCTGGAAAGGACCCACTCTTTGCGGAGGGTATCGACCGCTCTCCCTATTGAATATTGACTATAAGATACTGGCCAAAATTATTGCACATAGGCTCTCACAGCTAATGGAGTACATTATTTCCCCAGCTCAGTCCGGTTTTGTTCCCCACCAATCGACCTCCCTGAATTTGCGAACGTTGTTTGCAGCGCTACATAGGATCAGCCCGGAGGTACCAGCTGCGGCTATACTTCTGGACACGGAAAAAGCATTTGACACGCTGGAATGGCCCTTTTTTTTATCCATCATGCGACGCATGGGCATGCCGGCTGGTTTTATAGACACTACGAGCCTGCTGTGTAGTCGCCCGACGGCACGCTTAGGTTTGAATGGTACACTGTCGGAGGAATTCTCGCTCACCCGGGGTGCGCGACAGGGCTGCCCCCTGTCCCCCCTTTTACTTATACTTGCTATGGATCCCTTGATACGGCATTTCCAAGAAAAGCATCTGCATAGGGGGCTACAGTTTAGGACGGGCCCTCTGTTGGTGTCCTTATATGAGGACATTCTATACGTTAGGGAGCCGCACCTGAACCCACTTGTCCGAGAGATCCTACGTTTTGGGCGGCACTCAGGCCTTGGTATTAATTGGCAGAAATCTATCATATTCCCTTTAACCGTCGGCACTACCCCTTGGCCCTGTGAATACCCTCTGGAGTGGTGTACAGACTCCGTGAGATATCTGGGAATTCAGATACACTTAAATCCGGCTCAGATCATACAGCTTAACTACAGTGCAGCCATTGTAAAGCTGGAGGCGCAGGTGGAACGATGGTTGCGCCTGCCTCTATCCATGGCGGGTAGAATAGCTGTGATCAAGATGATGGTCCTGCCCAAATTTCTATATTTTTTTAATAATATCCCCATCCCACTCACGAAGAGCTTCTTCAGTACTTTGCGGTCCCACCTGCTTCGGTTGGTATGGGGCGGGAAACAGCCACGGGTCCGATGGACAACACTTACCCTTCCGTATGATAGGGGCGGCTTCGGGGTGCCGGATTTTTATTTATACTATTTAGTGGCACAAGGTAGTTACGCCTATGCCTGGTATCACCCTGACGCCAGGATTCCATTTCTGAGACCTGAATCTGATTTTGTCCTCCCCGACCGGTTGGCGAACGTGCTCCCCACAGGAGAGCCCAGAGATCCCGTAGATATCCAGACGGTGTCAACCACCAGCTGGGCCTGGAGCAGACTCCAGCGCTATACTGGGGCTCCTGCGTTATATGCGTCGGCTCTCCCGCTCCCCAATGTCCGCCTGCTTCCCCTCACGGGTGAGAAGCTTGTACAGCGTACATTAACCAAATTCGACATTGTCAAGATGGGAGACTTGTACCCGAGTGGCCATGTATTTTCGCCCACGGAGGAGACGCGCTTCCAGGAGGCCACGTTCATGGATCGGTTTGTGCTGCGTCGCCTCTCCTCTGCCTTACGGGCGGCGTTTACCTGCTACCCGTTGGAACCAGTCTCGTTTGAGCCTCTGTTCCTTATTATAGAGAGCGACAGTGGAGTACATCTGGTATCTAAACTTTATAAGCTTTGTAGTGCGCAGGTCCCCGTTGCAGACGAGGTTGCTGTCGGAATGTGAGACAGACCTGGGACAACCAATCACAGACGATCAATGGGCCATATGCTGCGCTGCCACTGGTAATATATCCCTGAATAGTCGGCATAAGTTGCTGCATTTTAAATTTTTACGTAGACTATACATGACACCGGCTAAGGTACATAAGATAGCTCCCAACAGGCCACACACTTGCCCGAAATGCGGTGCTCAGCAGGCGGATTTTGCCCACATGACCTGGACCTGGCCCCTCATAAGTTTTTCTGGGCGGAGGTGCATACCGCGCTGGGGTCCATGCTTGGCATGGAGCTGACTCCCATTCTGGAGATAGCACTTATGGGTTACACGGTCAATTTTCCTAAGAGGGTCCGACGACTGGCCTCCCTTGGGCTTCTGTTGGCAAAGAGAGATCGCATTGCGATGGGGTTCCAGAACTTCTCCCACATTACAGGGCTGGTTGCACAGTATGGCGTATTGTAACATCAATAGCGAGATCTACGCCAGCACACAGACAGGCACGGCCCGCCCGATTGATATCTGGGGCCCATACAAGACATATGTTGATAACATGCGTAGTGAAGCTGACACACAACTAAGTTCAGGCATAGTGCCCGCTGGGATTGGGTGATCCTCCACTAAACTACATCATACTGTGTATCAGACAACTCACACCATCAAGCTTGGCTCTCCTTCGTCCTCACGGCGGTCGTATGCACCCCCATCCCTAGCCAGTGCGGGAGGCAGCTGTTCCGACACCATACTTGGGGGAAGTCCTGGACTACACACACCTAAGATGTTGGGAGGATAGATATAAGTTACCTATTACACACGGCTGATGTACACTGTCACCTTACTGTCGCCATGAACTTTCTGTGGTTTGTATCGGCTGAGACCATGTTGATTCGCCAATCGCAATTGCTTGAATACACCCCGATTATTTACATTGCACTGACTGTATGTATTGTTATGGATAATCGATAAAGTAAAAAAAAAAACTTGTGCAATGCATATTTAATGTTTCTAACACCATGGTTGTAGTGCCTTCTATGAGCCATTCTTCTCCTGGGATATGGATGCTTTGGCCTCTGAGTTCCTGGATCCCGGCTCTTCTAATGCAGGTGCACTGCAGTACGACACGCCCTCAGTGATGACTGAGAATGCTGACCACGTTTGTTCTTTGGAACCAATCATTGAGGCTATTGTGGAAATATCATCGTGGATGCAGAATCCATCATGGATTCCCTTGACAATGTAAACATGGGTGACATCTTGGGAGCCTCCTTTGAATTTTAATTCGGCCCATGTTTTTATAAATTGATTTAACGTTTATTCTTTTTATAAAACATTTTAATTGGCATGTTTTTGGATAGTTTTTTTGCTTGTGAACATGACTATTTTATTGTTATTTTTAGTATAGTTTATGTAGAAGCAGAGTCTTTTCACGGACAAGGGGAGGATGTAGTGAGGCCCTCTTGGACCTACTTTAGTTCTCCATTTCAGTTTTACATTTTAGACATTTTAGCAGACTTCTTTTTAGCCATATTATTTTTATATGTTTTATTTCTGAGAAGACACTGTACATGCTGCATTATTTTAGAAAGTTTTTCCTGTGACATAACTGTACACTTTGTTCAAGGCTAAGAACAGAACAAGATATTCTAGTGCTTGCATTGCCTACTCGGAGACAGCTTCTAATGTCTAGACCCATCATTGTGTCAGTGCTGTACCTCTAAAACAGTTGTTTTATTATATAAACAGTGCAATGTCCCATTGCAGTTCAGAGGGGCACTCCAGCCATGATGGTCCTGGAACAAAGGCTGTGTTCGACATGCAGCTCTGCTAACGCTGCTCTTCCATCAGAAAGTGATTGCTAACCCTACTTCAGACCAAGTCATCCAGGTATGGGGTCGCAGGCTAACCTAAGAGATCGGGCAGAGGGTACACCTGCTATGCTCTCAGAGCAGGGGTAGTGATAAGTAGGGATATACATATATATATATATATATATATATATGTTTAATATATATATATATATATACACACACACACATATACATATATATATATATATATATATATATATATATATATATACACACACATATATATACACACACACACACTGAGAAAAACCAATGCTTACAGGGATGTTGTAGTTAGGCTCAGATTTCCCTCGTACAAAACCATAGAATTTCAGCAGTTACTGTTACCTGAGCTAACTATAACTTGCGCCCCCACAATGCACTGCGTATGACCTCACATATTACATCGCTCATGACATGGTCAGTGACATCATTGATGACATCACTGACACACCCACTCACACCCCAGTGAATATGTATCAGACTGCCATGGTTGAGCTGTGTATCCTTTTCACCGTGTTCATAATGCTGGTTACTGTGCTTTGTTTTATCTCCCTAATAATTGCAGCTCATTCTTTCTAGGCAAGATTACGATTGTTTTACCAAATGTTTTGAAAACTTCCTTGATATCTTTCTCATATTTACCAAGGGCGTGCAAGAGTAGACAACGAAAGGGATAAGATCTGTTTCCACGATTCCGTTGAGGATCAGAGTGTAATGTTTGAGGTTGCCAAAATCACCTGCCACCCCAGGAAGGTTGAGGTTTGGGTGAGGCACTGTGAGCTAGCTAGGAATTGGGCCAACAGTCTCTGATGGTGTAGATGGACTCAGTTACTGCATTCTGACGTCCTGTTGTCCTAATACGCAGTCCTACCTTTTCTAGTGGGAACCATATAAAAGCAGTATCATTTATCTTTTCCTATCTATTACTACTTTTTGGACTGTGTAGGTCCTCCCCATTTTTCATTTTTTAAGCCTAGGTAACAAATCAGTAAGATAACTTGGGAGTCTGGGGGCTGAATGACAATATACATTTGGTAACTGAACTGTCATCTTCCTTCCACAACAGATGTGAGTGTCTCATCGACTTAATGAATGTTGTGTTTGTCTATCTCGCATCTTTCACCAATTCCCCCTACCCATTTATTCATGAAACCCCCAGACCCTCTTCCCACAGGTTTTGTGTGATCGGTTGAAGTGTGTGTTAATTTCCACCATCAACAGATCTCACGCTTGTTGAGGTAGATGTGGTTAAAGCAACACCAACTGTTACAGGCGGTAGGTACCAAAATGTACACATTTGCCCAACTCGCCCCCCCCACCCAGACATGAAAGGGACATCATAGTGCAGAGACATAATTACAACAATGTTACACAATCTGTGCCAGATGGATTCTACTGAAGTAACCTTCGCCAGAGTCCTGACTCCTAAGACTTGAGGGCTTCATTATGCTTAGTTTAGTAAATAACTCAACACTATGTTGCTAGTTGTGTTGTTGTGGAGGTCTCAGTCTAGTTGCCTGTAATGCATAACAAGAATCCTATGGCTAATTCACCTCAGCAGTATCACTCGGAATAAGAAGTACCTTGTTTTTCCTGTGATGTCTTCCCTGTTAGCTCTGGGCCACCACAACCAGCATTAAAAAAGGCCTTTTGGAAAACCCAGAAGTGAGGTATGGGCCAATTAGGAAAGGAAACAGACTAGGTATGGGCCAATTAGGAAAGGAAACAGACCTTGCTTTATTACTGCCACCAAGACAGACTCTCTCAGGAAGGAGGGATTGTTTTTTTGGTGTATGTTGACAGACTCTTTAGCTATCACTAGTTGCAGAGGGTAGTGCAAGGGCAGAAGGTAAGTAGTATACACATATTCCTGATGGGAGGATGGTTTCAGTGTAGCCTGATCAAGCCATAAAGAGCAGGAGGCCTATGTGGTGACAGTGACTTTTGTGATTTGGCCTTAGTGTATACACTATGTGACAACTGATTTGCGATTCTACAGGTGCAGAATACAGCCCCTTGTCACTACTTTGGTACTGCTTCCTCTTTGATTAACAGTGATGTTACACTAGCTTCCCATCACCCACCTGCACAGGAAGTCACATCACTAGATCTCCCATCATCCACCTGCTCAGGAAGTGACAGAGAATTTCCATTCATCCATCTAAGCAGGAAGTAACAGTACTGGTTTTCCCACCAAAACCATCTTTAAAAGAAAAAGCCAAGCAAGAGAACTTAATTTCTATTCACCCATCAGCACAGGAAGTGACATCACTGGATCTCCGATCATCCACCTGCACAGGAAGTGACATCATAGAATTTCCCATCATCCATCTGGACAGGTAGGGACATTGCTGGTTTTCCCGCCAAAACCATCTTTAAAACAATAAACCAAACAAGAGGACTTAATTTCCCATCACCCATCAGCCCAGGAAATTACATCAGGGAACCCTGCACTCCTCCCAGGACCAACTTAATGGCAGCTGCAACATGGACGCACAGCTGGCATGCCAAAGGCAAATCCATCTGCGTCCATCCACTCCTGGACTGGGCCCAGTGCCAGGAACCCTGGTCTAATCACCACCAAGCAATAGTCCGCAGCACTCCTTAGGTTGCTAGATGCCGTACGCCGTGCCCCCAACTGCTGCTGTGTCACACCTCACACCATGGTAGCAGGTTTCACCTGCACCCACTACCAGTTCTCCAGCAGGCACCCACCCACACGCCCCATGCAAATACTAACAATGCCCTCAACACCCTCTCCCAACACACAAGCACCAACAACGCCTATACCCACATTCTACACCACATGCCACAGCAAACCAGCACATCAACACCCACTCACATGCATGCAATCACTCAGCAAACACACAACCGAAATATGGGACCTGCTGTGCATTGAAGCACCCTACATCCTCTTCCTCACAGAGACCTAGCTCAACCCCTTATCTGCTCCCGACAACGCCACGGCAATCCCAGCGGGCTCCCAGATTGTTTGACAGGACCACCTTCACAAGCCAGGAGGACTTACTACCATCTACAAGGAATCTATCAAATGCGCAACATTTACAGAGAGCGCCACCCCATTCATGGAACACCTGCACTTTAAGCTACAAATCTCCAACAACTTGACCCTGAAAGGAACCCTCGCCTACCGACCACGAACCACCTTTATCATCCTCATCACCAACTTCGTTGCTTTGCTCACCATCGACTCCAGAGCCTACATTCTCTTCGGTGACCTCAACTTTCACCTGGAAGACCAAAGTGACCCCTGCTCCACAGCACTCCTCGAAAGCTTGAGCAACATCGGACACACCCAGTTTGTCTCAGAACCAACACAAACCGCAAGACGCACACCAGACCCCATCTTCACCACAATCAACAGCACCAAATACAACTCCACCTAACCGCTCACGTGGACCGACCAATCCATCATCCACTTCCAAATCTTCACACCTCAAGTCAATACCCCTACCAGGTTTAGCATTCCAAGCCACAGATGGGGCAAAATCACAGAAGCAGACTGGCTCAGCACCCTCAGCCGGCTCAACGTAGCCCCACAGACAACCTTGGCACAGACATCCACAACAACTGGATAAAGAACTGCATGGACTTCCTCGCACCCATCAAACCCAACAACCATTGTAGATCAAACAAGCAGGCCAACTGGTAAACAGAAGACCTTAGAGTCACCAAACAACTCTGTAAACAGCTAGAAAGGAAATGGAGAGCCAGCCACCATAGCACTGGCAGAACTACCTACAAGGATGCCCTCAGATGCTATCACCAGCAAATACGAGACACCAAGAACAAAGCACTAGTGGACCGCATCGAATGAAGCTCCCACAGCTGCAAGGAGATCGTTAAGGATTTCACCTCACCATTGTCAACAACATCGCTGCCTCCCAACAACTCTGCAACACCTATCTAACGTTTTCCACAGCAAAATCGCAAACATCTACATCAACTTCGCACACCAACCCATCCCAGAGAACTCATCCCTAACCTACCTACCACCAACCAAGACAGCCACCTGACTGAATGGACAACCCTTACCAGAAATGGTACAGCGGGAATCATGCAGACCATCCACTCACGGGGCCTAATTGGCCCATGTCCCTAACACATCTACAACCTGGGAATACCACCAGTCAGCACCACCCTGACCCACATCATCAACACCTCCATCATGTCTGCCACTTTCCCAGATGAATGGCAACTCGCAGAAATCAACGCCACCCGCAAGAAGCCCACATCTGACCCAAATCAACTGAACAACTTCCAACCCATCTCCCTGCTCCCCTATCCAGCCAAAGTGATGGAGAAGGCCATCAACAAGCAATTTACAATTCATCATCTCAAACTTCACCATCTTCTTGACAACACTCAATCAGGATTCATAAAGAACCAGAGCACCAAAACAACACTCATCATGGCCACCGATGACATTCAAATCATCCTGGACCGAGGAGAAACAGCGGCCCTCATCCTGCTAGACCTCGCTGCGACCTTCAATACTGTCTCCCAAACCGTCATCAGAAGACTCCACGAGACTAGCATACAAGGATCCACTCACAAATGGATCTGTTCCTTCCTCACAGGAAGAACCCAAAGGGTAAGGCTGCCACCGTTCACATGAGAGACCAAGAAACTGATGGAGTCCCACAGGGATTGCACCTCAACCCCACCATTTTCAACATATACATGACACCGCTCGCCAACATTATCCGATCACAAAACATCACCATCATATCCTATGCCGAAGATACCCAACTCATCCTCTAACTGACGGACAAGACAACCACCACCAGAAACAACTTACCAACTGCATGACTATGGCAGCAGACTGGATGCGAACCAACTGCCTGAAGCTCAACTTTGACAAGACAGAAGTACTGGTCCTCAGCAACAAGATCTCTCCATGGGACTCCGCCTGGTGGCCGTTGGAGCTATGACCAACACCCACAGACCACACACGAAATCTAGGGATTATCCTAGACAACAAGCTCAACAAGATGGTTCAAGTCAACACAGTGTGCACCTCTTGCTTCCACATCCTACAAATGCTGCAAAAGATCTTCATTAGTTTGCCTCAGAACACCAGAAAGACCATCACACAAGCACTCATCACCAGTAGGTTGGACTATGGCAACACTGTCTATGCCAGAATCTCCAACCAACCCCTACATAGACTCTTGACCATCCAGAACGCTGCTGCAATACTCATACTTGACCTCCCATGCTGCACCCACATCACTTCCTTCACTGGCTCCCATTCACAAGTGCAGCCAATTCAAACTTCCAACACATACATACAAAGTCCTACACAACACAGGACCAGAATACCTGAACAGCTGCATACACTTTCACCAACCCACCGGACACCTATGCTTTCACTCACACATAATCCTCACATCCACAAAAGCAAAATTGGAGGTTGCTCCTTCTCCTACATTGCACCCAAGACATGGAACAACTTCCCTCATCACATCCAGTGCTTAATTTAAGCCGGTGCTTTCCGGTGCTCAGCACCAGCACTTAATTGGTTTCCGGTGCTCGGCACCGGCACCTAACTGTTCTAAGTATGGTGTTGACAGTCTACCACATGGTGGCGCTGCTCATCTAATTTAGAGATGAGCAGAACAACGGTTGTTTAGGAATACAATATACATCAAAATAGTGCTTATACCTGCCTCCCCAGCCATTCCTTTAGCTTTGGGGACCTGGAAAAATATGAACTGTCGCATTTACATGCGAGAGAGATGGTCAGTAGTTGTTTTGGCAGCGATGACAAGGGCGATGGGTGGTGCAAGCCTCAGTGGTCTCCATGTCAGAGCCCTGGCACTTAATATTTTACAAATTAAGCAAAGCCTCCTCCTTACTTCTTGAGCTCTGCAAGAAGCTGAAGATCTGACTCTTCGTATAAGCATCTTGGGGACCACACACCTACACACTTGCTCAAGCGCCTAGATACCCTCTCGGGTGATAAGTATGCTATACAAATCAACATAACATAACATAACATACAACATAACTAGTAATGCAAAGACAGATATTCAAGTTAAAAGGTAGCCAATTTATTATTGAAAACAAACTCCCAAACTCTCCTCCCACAACTGGCCCACCCTCTCACCCAAGAAACCCGAAAAACACAAAAATAAGTACTATCTCCCCATTCCCCCATTTGTCTTTGCCACCCTCTCCTCGCACAACAGGCACATCCCATTCCCTTACACACATCCTACATATATTCTAAAAGTCAAACTAAACCACCCTGTCCCTAACTGTTCTCAACCTCACCTCCCACAACCACAGTCCCACTCCCTCCTTCACTATAAAAAATGGGCTTCCTCAGTCTCCATTTCTTTGAAAGGTCCTGCTTGCATTTCTTCAGTTCCTACATGTCCTGAGCGAGTTTATGGAGGAATGAAGAAGTAGCAGGTGGTGGTGGTAGTTGGAGTGTGGCTGGGAACATCTGCTGCCTGCGGCAGTGGTGATGACGTTGCCGGAATCCCTCTGGCTGGCGGCCCAGGCAATGGTGGCTGCTGCTCCTTCTTCCTCCTCCTCCAGGACTGCCAGTCGTTGGTACTTCACTGCAATTGCCTCCATTTTGTGGAAAATAGCGGAGTGGCTGTCTGCCACTGAGAGAGGGCCTCCAGGGCAGGCCCCTGATAGGCGTAGCTAGATGATCCAAAGAAAGATGAAAAGTACATGAATTATTCTCAACACAAACACTTTTGATATACAATCATACAGTATCAACACATTGCTGGTCACCTAGGACCACTTGAAAAGTTTTTGATGCGATTCTTGGTCACTGGGCCAAGATTTGTCCCATACATACTTCACGTAATGCATTAGCAGTTCATTGTATGAATTGATCCAGGACCAGCACCGTAATCAAAAATAGATTTGTTTTTTATAACAATGATGAAAAATTGAAGTGATTTCAACAGGTGACACTTACAATACACACTTAATCTATGTTACTGTTAATGAATAAATTAATTATCTTGCAAATATATATTGCCATTGATATAGCACATTAACTTTATGCTGTGCAATTTACTTGACTATTTATGTGCAGCGTTAATGGAGTCATCCTGGTGGGGCAGCATTTTGTTTGGACAGCTAATGGCATATCATCATGAATTCCAATTGCCTTGTTTTTATCCGACTCCCTCCTGAGTACCACGCTTAGTCCCACACTACACCCTTCACCACAAATAACGTTCTACAGAAACGTTTTTACGTGGCAATGGGGCAAGGAAGTGTAGAGAAATTACACTACAGGGCTTGGGCTATGTAAAGGTTTGGTTATGGTCTTGTGTGTCAGACTCATCATGTACTAGTAGGCTTAGTCGGATGGTTCATGGAAGGTAGAAGATGGGACAGTAATGGAACCGATGAAAAGTTATCACTTAGGTAGAATCTTTGGGAAAATGTGGCACATACCAGGATCAAATTTTTATTTTTGGGCTGGCTGGGACAGAAAGAATGAGGGAAGTAGTAGGTGAGCAGGCACTGGGCATCAATTCAAGAGAGGATGAGACAGGAACATAAGACGCTGGATAATTCATACAAGAATTGCTACCTGGGCTTGAAAGAAGCAAAGAAATACCTTAACCAATGCAGTAGTTGTCATTTAGAAAGGAAAGTGACTTACTCCTTGACCCGGCTGCCTCTCTTTCCTCTCCACAGGATGGTGGTGCCTCCTCTGCCATTCCAGATCTACACAAAAACATACATAACACACATATTTACACATCTGTAATCATTTGCACAAGTTACAAAAACAATAGCTCACTAATGTTAGGTTATCCTTATCCTGATCTATTTTCTGTCAAAAGAGTATCACTTTGAAAGGTTTACTTGACATTTTAAAAACCAAGTAGTCACCCATTCAACTTTATAATATTTCTTCTCCTAATGGAGAAACATGGCGCTCCTCCGCCTTAGCGGAGGAGCCACCACTGCACTCTATGCTACTCCACTCTGTGCCACTCCACTGTACGCTATTCCACTCTACACCAATTCCCTCTACATCCCTCCACTATACGCCACTTCACTCTACTCTAATTCACTGTATGCCACTCCACTCTACCCCATTCCACTCTACGCCACTCCACTACACTGTATGCTATTACACTCTACGTCACTCCATTCTACAACACTCCAGTCTATGCCATGCCAATGTATGCCCCTCCACTGTATGCCACTCCGCATTTCACTATTCCACTGTATGCAACGCCACTCTATCACACTACACTGTACGCTACTCCACTCTATGCCACTCCACGTCACTTCACTGTATGCTATTCCACTATATGCCACCCCACTCTACACCACTCCACTGTATGCCACTCCACTCTACGCAATTCCACTATACGCTGTTCCACTCTATGCCACTCCAGTCTACACAATTCCACTGTATGCCACTCTACTCTGTGGTATTCCAATCTACGCTATTTCACTGTACACCAATCTACTGTACGCTATTCCACTGTATGCCACTCCACTGTACGCCACTCCACTCCGCTATTCCACTCTACACTAATCCAATGTACGCCACTCCACCCTACTCCACGCCACTCCACTGTACTGTACGGTATTACACTCTATGCTACTTAATTCTATGACACTCCAGTCTACGCCACTCCAATATACTCCACTCTACGCTATTCCATTGTACACAACTCCACACTATGCCACTACACTCTACCCTATTCGACTCTACGCCTCTCCATTGTACGCTGTTCCACTGTTCGCCACTCCACTATATGCTACTCCACTCGTTACTACACTCTTCTCCACTCTACACTATTCCACTCTATGCCACTCGACTCTACGTTCCTCCAGTCAACGCCACTCAAGTCTATGCTATTCCAGTGTACGCCACTCTACTCTGCCCAACTTCACTCCACTCCACTGTACTCTGCTCAACGACACCGTACTCCACTCAATGACAGTCTACGCCCCTCCACTGTACCACACTATACTCCACTCTATAGTACTCCATTGTACAACAATGAACTCCTGTCAATGCGAGTCAATTGAACTCTACTTTACTCCGTGGCACTCTACAACACTCTATTCCACTCTGACACTCTACACAACTCCCTCTGTGCTGCTCAACCCCACTTTACTATACCCTACTCTTGAGACACTATTCCACTGTACTCCACTACTGCACTCTACGTCATTTGACTGTACGCTACTCTGTGCCATTCAACTATATGTCAACCAATGGCACTCCACTCTTCCATACTGTGCCACACTCAGCTCTACGCCACTCCACTTTACCACTCCGTATTCCATTCTCTGACAATCCAATCTATGACACTTTCCGACACTCTACAACAAGCCAGTTCACTACACTTTAGCAAATACCACTTCACAACAATTTACTCCACTGTATGCTACGCCAGTCCATTCTACTCAACTCTATGCCACTCTACTGTACAACACGCTACTCAACTTTACACTACTCCACTGGACTCTACTTCACTCTTCTGCACTGTATGACACTTTACCCCACTCAATGCCACTGTAAGACCCACCACTGTACACCGCTCTAGTCTACCACACCCTAAGCACTCTATGCAACTCCACTCGAAAAGACTCTGCTACACTCTATGCCACTCTACCACATTGAAACTTCACTCTATGCCCCTACACTACGTTGTAGAACCCCTCCACTCCACTCTACGACACTTTCCAACACTCTATAACACACCACTCCACTTTACTGTATAGACACTACTCCAATTCATGGCAGTTTACTCGAATCTGCGCTAATGCTGTCAACTCTACTACACTCCATGCACCGTACTGTACAGCACGCCACTCCAATCTATGACACTTTACTCCACTGTACGCTATGTTACTTCACTCCACTCTATGACAGTACACTCTACAACACTATATTGTACAACACTCTCCTTCACTCCACTGTGCAACACTCCACCTAATGACACACCATTTGACAACACTGGACTCTACAATTTTAACCAGACTATTATTAAAAAAACATTAAAATTCAATGAAAAGAACACATGTTAAACAGTAGTTCTTGTTAGGAAAGCTTTATTTATTCTTTCTGAAACTTATAATTTATGCACAACTTTTAAATTACTATAACTATATTTATACTTTCTATACAAACCAAAATTAAACTACAAAGACATTAGAAATTCTAAAGTGATACCTTAAATTTATAATTTACGCAACACTTTCAAATTATAATAACTCGCACACCTCCATACACAGTGTATTGAACTCTGTAGCCACACTTACTTATCTATAACCTATGCCTTCTATATGCAATGTAGTGTGGCTACCTTGTTCAATACATTGTTTATGGAGGTATGCAAGTTATACTGATTGGAAGGTTTTGCGTAAATTATGAGTTTAAGGTACAAGTATAACTTCAGAATTTCTAATGTCTGTAGTTTAATTTTGGTTTATATAGAAAGGATAAATAAAGTTATATTATTTTAAAGGTAGTGCATAAATTATAAGTTTCAGGTATAACTATAACTTTAGAATTTCTAATGTTTGTAAACATACATTTTTTTGAAGTTTAATTTTGGTTTGTATAGAAAGAATACAATATTCTTGATTAGTCAAAGCCTTTTAAGATGAAATTGCAGCCATATTGTTTAGACCACACTCTGTCTTTGTTCTGTGCTTTAACCTGAAATATATCTTATTACTCTTTTGTTTGTCCTCATTCGCCTCAGGTCAGTGGCGGTGCGTCCATTGGGGGCATTGGGGCGTTGCCCCACTAAGCACCGTCACGCTAAAATAAAATTTAATTGCCACCAACTTCATTAAAAGTGAAAAACAAAGTCTGCTGAATACGCTACCCGCTACCGAGACACGCCCGACTCGAGGCAAGCGGACGGCGCTGAAGGGGGTGGGGCTGCGGCAGCTTGAGTGACAGACTCAGCGCGGCACCATTAGCGCAGCTGCAGCAGTAGTGCGCATGTCCGTTTTTGGGCTGGTCATTTTTATGACCAGCCCGAACATGCGCACACTACTACCTTCCCGCAGAGCGACTGGCGAGGGAAGGACCCAAGGGTGCTTCATACGGCAGCCCCCGGGTCTCATAATGGGCGGTGAGTAACCCTGCTCTTAGCCAATCCTGGCGCTGCAAGCAGCGCCAGGATTGGCTGAGACACCGCGCCGCCTGAGCCTGAGGGCAGGCATAACAGTATTGGGTGACTGAAGCCATGCAGTAGTGATTGGCCATTTCATTCCTACGTCGCAGCGCAGCAGTTACGTCACCGCGCCACACCACACAGACCTCGTGCCAGTGTCTACTGCGTAAGGTGAGCTATAGGTTTGACGGGTGAGCTGTAGGTTTGACGGGTGAGCTATAGGTTTGACGGGTGAGCTATAGGTTTGACGGGTGAGCTATAGGTTTGACGGGTGAGCTATAGGTTTGACGGGTGAGCTATAGGTTTGACGGGTGAGCTGTGTGGTGAGATTGGGTATTGGATCTGTGAAGCGAGACTGGATTGATGTGCTGGTGCGTGTAAGATCCCACAATCACTGGGGCGAGCAGCGGGGTGAGGTAGCATGAGAGATATGTCGGGTGAAATGTGGGACAGCAGGGTGTAAAACGAGCAGTGGTGTGAGATGTAGGTCCATCTGCGGAATGCGTGGTGTATACTCTGGTAAATTTGGGTGGGTTAATCTGGTGTATGAGGTAAGCGAGGTAGCTTGATCCTTGGGGTGTTGCGGGAGACCGCAGAGCTTTGCAGGATGCGCCCTGCCCCGCACGGCCTTTCCCGGGATGAGCCCAACCATCGCTCCCCGCTTATCCTCCACCCGCCTGACGCAGCGCTCGCCCGCACGCTGGGATGAGTTTACTGACGGCTGCAGGGCTCTAATCTCCCCCACCGCAGAGGCTCGAGCAGTCATTTAAGGATAGTTAGTTATCCTAGAGGGAGGGGCAGCAAGATGCCGTCCTTTACTCTCGGCCCGTTGACGAGCCTGTATTGTGCGCAGCGCTTCAAGAGCTAGAAGTACCAACCGTAGGCGCTATTTTATACACGTATTGTTTATTTTTGGAATTGTATACAGCGCGGACATTGCCGAGGGTCATCAGAGCGCTCTACAAGAGTTCAATCACCGACAATTAACGCGAGAATATTTGAGACACAGACAGAAAAAGCGAGAGACAGGAGAGAGTGTGGGGGATCACATATTCAGCCCAATCCTCTTTCAAAGAGAAGGGTTTGAGTTTCCCTTTAAAGGTGGCATGCCCGGGGCCTTACGGAGGTCGCAGGAAGAGGGTTCCAAATTCTTGTATTGCTTCTAAGAACGATCAGCTGATCTGGGTTCTCCTTTGAAGGTGGGAGGTTCCACCTTTGTGTCCCCAGTTCGTCATTCTTTTAGTTGGGTGGATGAGTGCAGAGGGATGCGGGCCTTGTGTGGTGCAGACAGTTTTAAGGTGTTCTCTCCCCTCCAAAGGAAGTCAAGGGCGGGATAGCGCATAAGTGTGATGTGGGCACATTTCTTGTTGGGCTGCGATTTGACCCTTGCCGATCCCAGCTACTATAGGCAGGCTTTATTTGACTGCGGATTGTAAACGTGTCCAACGGCAAGGCCGTGGTGTCCACTTTAAAAACCGGAGATCTGCCTTCTTGTGCAAGGAACTGGGATTAAAGTGCAACGAAAGGAATCTCGCGGGAGAACACTGACTGCACATGTATATA
This sequence comes from Calotriton arnoldi, assembly GCA_963921515.1. Taxonomy (NCBI): domain Eukaryota; kingdom Metazoa; phylum Chordata; class Amphibia; order Caudata; family Salamandridae; genus Calotriton; species Calotriton arnoldi. The sequence continues at coordinate 1,090,884 of CAWUFW010002498.1, forward strand.
ATCCGCTCGTGTCCTAGTATGTGCAACGAGGCTATTAAAAGTCTTGTAAAGTTGAGATATCAGGTGTCTTTCGATTAGTTGTAAATGAGCTGCTATCGACTGAAAAGTAATCTACCCATACCACAATGACTGTTTTCTACAGCGCTTCATACCACACCTTTGCTGATCCTACTGGCTGTGCATAACAGATGTTCTTATCTCGTTTGATAGCACTCCATTTTCCAACCCCGAAAAGATATAAAGCGATGCCCGCCTTGCCGGATTCAGATCGTGACCTTTAAATCACTGCCGATGTCAGCGGTGAGCGTTAACCCATTTAGCTATATCGCTTTTCTATATTATGTGAACATTGCTGCCGAATCATCGTTATGTATGCGTGTGCATGCACGTTACTCAACCGCAATAGAAAGCGCTCACGTTTCATTTATTTATCATATAACTTCCATTCCCAATTTATATCTAATTGATAGAGACAGTAGGGTATCCAGGACTGTTTCTAATCTCTTTAGAATTATACAGGTGCAAGTAGACGTGTATGACGTCTTCGAACACCCACCACAAGGAGCTACAGATCGTCTTAGGCTGGCCCAGTCCCGCTGACACTTCCATCCTACTATCAGTGGAGTCCTCTCTGATGGAATAAACTGTCACCCCCATGGGGTTATCCTAAATTCCCATTTCCCACATCATTGCTGTTACACCTTTTTTTCGTTTCTTAACATATCTTCATATTTTTTAACCTGTTTTTCCCATTCACCTGCTGGTGATCTCGCAGGCACCCCTAGCAACGCGGTCAGAGCAACGCATGGAGACTGGGGAAAGGGTTCGAGAAGGGTAACAAAAGGTTTTGATTGAAAATGGGAATTATAAAGACTCTTTTTGCAGTTAGAGGCAGTTATGTCTCTGTTACCTGTCGCTGCTGTAAAATGGCTGTCCGTTATCACTTCGGGAGACACCAAAAGCCACAAGCATTGCTTCTAAAGAATGACACAAAACCAAAGGTTTGGTATTTTGCGTGTGAATTTGGAACATTCCAGTAACCCCTTCTTTCAGAGGGCTGTCACCTGTTTTTGTATACAGACCAATTCACTTTTAAGAAAGACAATGAGAGAAATGCTACACAGAAACAATTGATTAATGTATTCAATCATAATAAAATAGAAACTGTAGTGACATTTTAAGAGGTGGGTCTGTGGCAGGACGGCTGCACGCAGCCTGGGGCATCAGCGTCATTGGTGCTCCAGTTATCCTGCTAGTGGGACAAATTGGAAGTTTCCATTTATTGTGTCTCATTCCATGAAAAACCTTGAAATAAGCGATCTGTCTGGTAATAAGAAGAAATCTGATTTCAAAGTGCTTGCTCCCTACACTTTCCTTTTAAGTCTCTTTAATTCATATCTGCCTTTCACCGTCCCTGCTACACCATCTTTGAACATTCTTTCGCTTGAGGTCCAAACTCCCTCCCCCCACACCGGCACCCCTCCCCCACTCGGTGCATAACATCACAACAGACAGGGACTTAATTGTTGCCGAATCCATTCTATAAACTCGATTATGCTTGCCAGCAGGTATCATAATTAATTATTTACTTTCCATAGTGGTTAACAGTATGCAAATGAATGGAGGTTTTGCAGATGCTCTCATGACAAGACATAACCGGAGCTGTTATTTTCTTCCAAGACAGCTTGCGCAGCAAAGTGTAATTATTCCAGTGTTGTTGGGAAGATCGGACACTGCCTTATGTCCTATGCCCTCAAGTAAACATTTCTCGTAGCCCGTGGGTCTGAAATGCCATCAGAACACTAGGATAAACATCTGGACCTCCAGTCCGAGCTGTGTGCCATTGAATAAGTCACTGTGCTGTAATTGTATTGGCAGGCCTATTCAGATTCTTCTCGGCAGCTAAGCAACTGCTTACTCTCAATTCGGTTCAGACTTATTTTACTGCTAAGGATTTGTGTAACATGTGCTTTAAATGGTCCGATTCCTGTCTCTGGGTGATATGCTTTAAGCACAAATGTTTCTCCTTAATAATGGCTATCAGAAGACATTGCTGTTCCTGTAAGGTGCTAATTGAATTAAATGGCTGCGGTAATGAGTAGATGAGCAGCATAAAAAGTTAAAAGCCAGATGAGCTAGGCCAATTAACGGAAGAGCTCAGCATAATTATAACATTTAAAATACATGCAGCTCTGTTCCGTGCCCGGTCACCTCCTCATAAAACATGTTGTGCAAGTTACAACCTGCTGTGTGAGCGCAGGGAAGTACTCAGCCTCGAAGCACTTCCTCATCTTAAGTTATTGGCCGGAAACAACCTGGGGTAACTCGAGGCATTAAGTAATGTCCACTCAGCTTGTCATCCTTGCACACTCAAGCGTTCCATTAAGTTATGATGGCCCTTATTCAGCACTTTTTCTCAAAGCGCTTTAGCAAACGGCCTGACGAGAGACAATAAAAATGTCACGATAACGCTGATGGTTAATGTTTTTCTTAGAGATCAGCGTTTTGTCTGGTGGAAGTTTTGACTCATGGAAAGGTAGCGCAGAAGGTTAATGTGCCTGCTGCAAAGAACATGTACCTGATGCAGATCACAAAATGCACATGATGTAAATAGGTCAGTGAGATCCTTTTGTTACTTGCAGTTTGTAAGTTAAAATCCTAACATACAACAGTGAGCTATTAACTGTCATCTAAGAGCTGCATGCAAACTGCAAGGTAAAAATTGGAGCGTTATGTTTTTTCCCCCTAGTCTTTGTTTGATTACACTAATGTTTCAAAAATAAATTATTATATTTTTATTTTCAGCACATGGTAAAGCCTGACAACCTGAACCATTACCTAATTTTTGGATGAAGAACAAGAGGCCCCAACCTCCTTTGCTGCTCTTTCACCCCGGCTACGACCCAGCAAACACCAGTGTTAAAGGTAAGAAAACTGATGCTATTTTTTTTTTTATATTGGAGTTAGGGCTATGTATGTGGTCACTCTACATGGTGGTTGGGGTGGGTGCACATTCTGAACATTGTACCCTCAGTGGATGGAATTTACTAATAGCCTTAGCCCTGTGATTTGGGCAATAACAGTTGTTAAAGGCACTATCTATTCCTTGCCTTGTTCAAGGCCCTCAAGCAGTGTCTGTTTCAGTGCCTTCAGCAACCACTATGGCACACAGAGGCAGCAGGCAGTAAGGCTGTATTTTTAGCAGCCATGTTGTCCAAAGGGGAGCTATTGGAGATATATTGCGATAATGCACAAGATATGTTATATGACATCTCTTTATTAATGTAATAACTGCACTTTCACAATTGCTTTATTAACCTTCCTGCCTTCTCAAATTTGCTTGAAAATGCACCATTTTTCCACTCTTTTTTCAAAATCTCAGGGGGAGAACCCCCCCGAACGCCCCTTAGATTGTTCGGGCTCGCTATTCTCGCTACAGTGCAGTATGACAATCATTTTACGCCCACCACTTTCAAATGTCACCGTCCGCCACTGCCTCAGGTTCACCTTCCACAGAATTATTTTATGCGATTTCTGCCTTTATGTAGGAAGGAGAGGGCATCCAGCCCACAGCTTAACTCCTGCACTCTTCTTATCTGCCATGGTTATCATTACCTGGTAGTAAAGTGCATCGTGAGTCATTTGGGCATAATTATAGGACATATCATCTGTCACCTAACCCTCTGCTTCCAACCATCTTATCAAAGGTAGCCCAAATGTATATCTCTTTTTCCCTATGTCTACTGCATCCAATCTTACAATGAGTCTCACAGATTGTAGCCAATCAGTAAACAAGGGTGGATGATCATTTATCCACTTTTTACAAATCTCCCTACGTGCCAATAACATTGAATAAAATACTAATTTCGTCTGATCTCTATTAACTCGTTTGCACATCTGATATCCCAAAAAACACGAGATAGGCGTACCTGAATTTGTGTATTGAGAATATCGGATAAAGCCTTACTCACGTCTTCCCGAAATGTTTGCCCTCTCGGGTATTCCGCAAACATATGCACATCGTCTGCTTTACTTAGCCCCATTTTGCACAGGCTATGACTCCACCTTTCCCAAACTTCGACAACCTGAGTGGAGTCCAATATGCCCTATGGAGTGAGAAAATATGATTCCTTCTTAAATAGGCGGGTTTAACCACACTGTAAAGCAAACTCAAAGATACTTGCCATAAGCTTTCCAGCTGGAGTTCCGGCAAGTATTTTTCCTACAGCTCTTGCGGCAACGTGAAGGTTCCCTCGGTCATGTCGATCATCAACCAATTCCACATTGAAATTTCTTTAGACTTTGGTACATAAAAAGTCAGTTTTTCTTTCAGTTATTGGGTCCACCTATCTTTATACTAAGAGACAGAAACCAGCTTGTATTTAGAGGTATTTAAATTTCGAGACACTATTGTCAGTCAACTCCCGGCACTCCTCCCATGTTATTAACTTTCCTTCATTAACTAAATGCTCCCATCTCTGAATACCAGCTTCTTTTAGTAGAAGTGCCAGTTTGTCCTTAGACCATTCTGGGGACCCCGGAGACTCCCAAATAGGGGCAAGATTGCTGAAATAGGCAAGTTTTGTGCTTCTCTTAATGCGGTATCATGTTTCCGCCATACATTGTAATACTTTCAATCTCACCTTCTTGTAATACCTAGTGTCTGCAAACTTTTGCATAAAACCAAAGTCACTCCCTCCTTTTGTCTTTTAGCATCGCACTGAACATTCTACCTATTTCTGAACAGAGCGATCTGTCCAATAGCATTTTCCCATTCTTCAGCAAAAACGCCCAAGCATAATATCGCAGATCTGGAAGGGCTAGACCACCTTTCTCTTTTTTCCTCCTTAGTTTCTTCCATGTTATACGTGACCCTTTTGAGGCCGAAATAAAGCTGACTATCTTCCCTTGTAATTTATCAAACCACTCAATCTTGAAAGGTAATGGTATTATATTGAATAGAAAGGTAAACTTTGGAAGAATGACCATTTTCACCAAATTAGCTCTGCCAAAGATAGTTAGAGGTAAATGCGACCAGCCCGACATCAGATTACAAACCTCTTTCTTAATCTTTATAAAATTTTCCTCCAGGAGTCTCACAATATCTTGAGTTATTCTGACCCCTAGGTATCTCATCTCGCTCTTAACCAACTCATTTCCTCCCTCGATATTCCAGGCCATTATCTCTGTCTTATCACTGTTGACATCATAGCCAGTAACCTTGCCAAAATCTGTGGTCAACTTATCAATTAATGGAAGTGTAGCCTGTAGATCTGAAGTATAGATCATAAGATCATCAGCATACAAGGCTACTTTTCCCCCCAGCTATTGCACCTGAAGGGAGGGAATACCTGACTCATTCCTGATTTTCCTTGCCAATGGTTCGATATATAGATCGAACAATAAAGGGGACAGGGGGCAACCTTGTCTCGTCCCTCTGGTTATCTTAAACGAGAAATTCAAATTCCCATTAACCAACACTTTAGCACATGGGGAATTGTAAATTAAGGCACGTGTCCTACAGAATCTATCTCCTAAGTTAAAGAATCTCATAATAGTTTGCAAAAATGCCTAGTTTACTAGGTTGAATGCTTTCGTAGCATCCAAGGCTTTTACTGCCAAAGGGATCTTATATGCAGTGGCAAGATTATAGAGCCAATAAGGGCATATGTCAGTTCATGTAATGCTCTTCCTCTTATAAAGCCTTTCTGATCCTCATGGATAACGTCCCTCATAGTACCATTAAGCCTGTCGGCTAGGATTTTAGCAAATATTTTGTAGTCACAATTTAACAGTGAAATAGGTCTATATGATTCTCAGTTCTTTTTCGCATTTCCCCGGTTTCAAGATTAATGTAATAATGGCTTCATTCCACGATGTAGGCATAGACGTCCCTTTTTCAAAAATCTCATTAAATAACTTTGTCAGGGTTAGTAATAGAAATCCTGATAGGGCTTTATAAACTTCGTGCGGAAGACCAGCCGGACCAGCTGCCTTGCCCTGTTTACCGCCTTAAATGCTTGTTCTACTTCTAGAGGCATTATATGGTTATTTAGAAAGGTGTTTTTGTCCTCATTTAATATTTCGAAGGCATCTTGGTACAACCAACTCTTCACCTTCTCTTCTGTAACCTCTAAGTCTTCTTGGTATAACCTTTCAAAGCAACATCGGAAAGCATCCTCAATCCCTTTGCTACTTTTTACCACTATCCCAGTGTCCTTGCATTTTATTTCACCAACCAGATTCGTCACTCGATCAGTTTTTGCTTTCCATGCTAATAATTTAATGCACTTTTCTTCATATTCGAAGTGGGCAAGTTTACTGACCTCCCATCATTTTTAACCCTGTCCTCTAACGTTGAAGCTACTTTTTTTTTTTTTTTATTTGATAACACTAACTGTAGAGACTCTATTTCTTCATGTTCTAGATTCAATGTGGATATTTCTTCATCTAATACCCTTATCCGATTTTCTAGGTCCGTAACCTCCCCCTATATGCCAGCCTTTTAAAAGCTGACATACTTCCGATTCTGCCCTCAGATAAGCCTTGTAGGTGTCCCTTACCACTCCCAAGGGGGCAGAACCTAAAAAAAATTGAAAAAAAATCTTCTGTCTCCTTGTTAAGCTATCCTAGTTTCTTGATCAAGCAACAAAGTGCGGTCCATTGTCCATCTGGTGTAAACATTTTTATTAATTAGGCCCAAGTCTAATAAAACTGTGGAGTGGTACGATAAATGGGCCCCTAAATGTTTAACATCCTGTACCTGATTTTTTATATTAGAATCTATTAAATAATAATCATCAATCCTGGATTGATGTCAATATTTTTTATTATTGTAAGTGTATCCTCTTCCGACTCCTGCTCTCTCTCTCCAAATGTCACATAGGCCTAGTTGTTTCATAGCGAGTTTTATCTGTGCCACCATTTTTTGGTTGACTATTGACCTACATTTGGTTGACCTATCAAGGGTTCTATCTAGGACTGGGTTGAAGTCTGCTAATATCTCTCTAAAAGGGGATATTTCGTCTACATTTGGTCCATAATAACCCACCAACGTAAAACTTTGGCCATAAGCCACAAGCTGTGCAATAAGCCACCTTCCTGAGCTATATGAGGCACTCTTTAATAGCTATCCTGGGATCTTGTTTTATCTAAATAGCCACACCTTCTGTATTTGAAAAATGTTTTGTACATATTATCTGTTGCATCCATCTCCTTGATTTAAACAGATCTGCACACTCCTTTTCAATCAAGTGTGCCCCCTGCAGGATTATTACCTGAGCGGGATGATCTTTTAAATATTGCAGTATTCTTTCCCTTCTTCCTTCCACCCTCAACCCATTTACATTCCATGATAAGATCTTAATTTGGGCTACCCCAACTCCGGCCATTACTAATTTTGGGGTAGGAATCTGTATACCATATCGCACATGGATTAAAAATTTCAGCAATGGTCCTGAAGCGTCTGAGGTTATTTTTTCTTTTTATCCCATATGCTCCCCACCCAGTGCCCATGCCCCCTAACCCTCCCTCCCCTCCCTGGAGAACCTGCCCTAACTCCTTCATGGCCTAAGCCTTTTGGGCGCTAACCCCCTCCTATTGTGGCAAATTAAATTATATATACCTGGGAGAAGAAGAGTTAAGAAAACCTTGTTATCCCACAAGTAATCTTGATATCACTTAATATTGATCATACAAGAAAATAAAAAGAAGAGAAATGAAAAGGAAATATAAAGAAATAGCCCGAACAAAAACAGGTCTCATCCTAAATAGTTATAGGCCAGACCCCGAAATACTCTCTATAAATGCATCCACTTCCTTAGGACAGCGGAAACTATGCATTTTTATTACTGAACATCACTTTTAGGACTCCTGGAAATTTCAACTGCACTGTAGACCCCAATTTCTTTAATGGGTCTATCCTTTTCCCAAGTTCCCACAGTTTGTTTGATGTATTATGGGAAATGTCAGATCTTATCTCACATGTAATCCCATCTACTTTTAGTGATTTCAATTTTAGAGCCCTTGACAGTATACGCTCTTTTTAACTGAAGGTGAGGAAGTTAATCAGGATCGTCCTTGGCTTAGATCCATTTAGGGTTAGTCTAAAGGGGTCTCTATGAACCCTTTGCATATCTTTAAGAATATCTTGCTCAGCATCTTCGATTTTTACCTCATTTTTAAACAATTTAACCACAAAGGTTTTTAGATCTTCCCCTTCTGCTCTTTCCGGTACATTCAGGATCTGCAAATTGTTCCGTCTCTGGTTATTTTCCAAGATCTCCAGTCTCTCCTGGTGACCTTCTTCTTTTGTTTTTAAGGAGCCGATATCCTCTTTATTGGCTTGTACATTTATTTTTAACTCTTTAACCGATTCTTCAAGGATAGCCGTTCTATTAGAGAGTTTGTGGATCTTTTTTTCTATGCTTTCAAAGGCCATCCTAATTTCTTTTTGAATGATCTCGGCGGTCTCAAACCTACTCTTAATTTGACGCGAGAAGTCGGTTGTATACGGGTGATGCATTTGAAGTTAAGGAGATTATATTCCCTTTTATGTTCCCCTTTAAGGCCTCTCCAGACTCTAGCATGGCTTGCTGATGACCTTGTACATCTTCCTCTAAAACTCCTAAGTCGTCCACAGCTAACACTTGGAATCTGTTAGGTTTAGTAACATTCATCCATCCAGATGCCATATTTCCTCCTAAAGTATCTGACTGTGCCTCATATAGTGCCCCACTTAGATCCCCTTCTCCAGACGTACCTCCACCTTCACCCAATACCAAGGATTTTCAGCGGAAGTTTAAAAAAGTTCTAAGGGATGGGGTAATCCTGACCTTTTGGTCCACTTTGTTTGGCTTTTTACGATCTACTCTTTTAGAATTACAATTCTTGCCAGAAACAGCTTTTTAAAAAAAAATTTATCGGGACCTTAACTTTTATCTTACCCTTTCCAACCCCTTCTTCTGATCCTCCCTCATTTGCTGACTGCTGGTCAAAGAGGAGAACCCCTTTTCTGGCACTCCTCAAGGAATATCTTGTGTTGTTTTTTCCTCCTGCTCATCCTCTGTGAGCTGCCCCTCTGCACCAGCTTCAACTGCAGGTCTGCCTCTCCCCGCAAGTGATCTTACCCCGTGGGGTGATCCCTGTTCTCTGCCATCTCCCATCGGTTCTTGTAATTCTTGGCACTGTGAGAATGGCATCCCTGACTCAGCCTTACCACGTCTGTTGATGCTGTCTCTTCCACCGTTGCCCCAGAAGGAAATCATTGCAGCGGCCCGCTACCCTCTTCGGAGCTTGAGCGCGGCTCTCGTCCAGCGCTGCTCCCAGTCTCCGGCACCCTCTGTGGCTGAACTGCAGTAAATACAACAGACCCTCGCCAGCGGCTGCTAACAGGTTAGCGACACTTTAGTTTCTTTCTTCTTTTAGTTTACTCTTATTTATTTTTATTTTTTTTAAAACACGGGCATCTTATTTTCTTCCTACTATAGTTTACTCAGCACACACAGAGTAGCTCCCGCGACCTGCTGCTAGCCGGCTGCCATGCTCCCCTTCCCAAGGAGCAGCCTTATGGAGGTGTGCGAGTTATACTGATTTTAAGGTTTTGCGTAAATTATGAGTTTAATGTATAAGTATAACTTTAGAATTTCTAATGTTTGTATAGTTTAATTTTGGTTTGTATACAAAGAATAAATAAAGTTATATTAATTTAAAGGTAGTGCATAAATTATAAGTTTCAGGTATAACTTTAGAATTTCTAATGTTTGTGAAGATACATTTTTTAAGTTTAATTTTGGTTTGTATAGAAAGAATACAATGTTCTTGATTAATCAAAGAATTTTAAAATAAAATTGCATCCATATTGCTAGACCACACTGTCTTTGTTCTGTACTTTAACCTGAAATATAGCTTATTACTCTTTTTGTACTGTATAGGAAGAAAGGAGGTAGTTTAGCAACATCTGTAGAGTGGGAGAAAAGTATTTAGAATTTCTAATGTTTGTGAAGTTTAATTTTGGTTTCTATAGAAAGAATAATGAATGAATACATTTATAGAGCGCACGGCTACTCGAGTGAGTGTCCCTGTGCTAGAAAATGGTCTCCATCCATCAGCCTGCTCCCCTTTAATTGCAGAAGAGCCAGGTTTTCAACTATTTTCTAAAGACCGCCAGGTCGGTTATAGATCTAAGAGTCACAGGGAGCAGGTTCCAGGCCTGGGCTCCCATAAACTTAAAGGATCTGCCCCCAGAATGGGCTCTGCGTATCCTAGGGACCGAGGCCAGGCCTTTCGAGGAGGACCTCAGCGTTCTGGATGGTTCACCCTCTTCATGAGATAGCCTGCACCTGTGCCTTGTAAGGCTTTGAAAAACAGGACTAGCGCCTTGAACTTAATCCTCTTTCTCACAGAAAGCCACTAAAGAGCCTTAAGATGTGGGGGCATATGTGTCCTGAGATAAAGCATAAGCACCAATCTCGCCGCTGCATTCTGGACTACCTGCAAGCGGTTGAGAAGATATTCAGGGCACTCCGGTACAGAACATCCGCATAATCAAGTCTTTAGGTCACCAGTGACTGGACCACATTTTCCTTGTGTTTAAAGATAGCATGGGTAGGCATTGCCTCAGCATTCGCGAAAGACCGAAGTAGGTACCAGCCACTGTTTGGACTGGCGATCTCATTGAGAGGGAACTATCGATATATATATATATACCTAGATCTTTGACCATAATTATAATTTGAGCGGAGGGAGGGGGAGACATCATCTGGCCACCAAAATCTCCACTCAGCGGGGGGCGATGAACCAAAAAAGATAATCTCTGATTTCTTGGGATTACACTTCAATTGGTTCCTCAGCAGCCAATTGAGCACCTCAGTGAAGCATGATCTAATCTTCTCGCCCTCTAAAACAGCTCCTTTTTCACCGTTAAAAAGCAGCTGGGTATCATCGGCGTATAAGATGATTTTCGCCCCGTATGCTTCAGCCATTGATGCTAGTGGGGACATATACAAATTGAAAAGTGTGGGGCTCAATACAGAGCTCTGTGGGACCCCCACTTTTGAATTAGGGATGGTAGCCATAAAGGGAGGGGTCCAAACTTCTTGACTTCTGTCCTCGATAAAAGAGGCCAGCCAATTTAATGCAGAGCACCCGAAACCAAGCTTCTTGATCCGGTCTAGGAGCCTAGTGTGCAGGATAGTATTGAAGGCCGCAGACAGATCCAATAATACAAGTGTGGCTCTGCTCCCTTGATCCAACTTCTCTTTGATATGATCTGTCACTTCTAGCAGTGCCAATTCTGTGCTATAATTAGCCCTAAAGCCTGATTGACTAGTATGCAGAAGGCCAGTTTTTTCAACATATTCCGATAAGACTATGTTTACATATTTTTCCAATACCTTGGAGAAGGCCGGAAGTAAAGATAAAGGTCTGTGATTGGCAAGTACTTTAGGGTCCGCCGAAGGGGTCTTTAAAAGTGGCAGGATTTTAGCGTGTTTCCAAATGGAAAGAACATGGCCCGCTAACAAGGAGGTATTAAGAACCTCATTGACCACCGGATTGATGGTCTTGGCCACCTTGGCCAGCAGTTGAACTGGACATGGGTCTGCCGGAGGACCCCGACTTAAGGCACTTGATAATACCAAGGGAAACATCAAGCGCTAGCAGCGGTAATTACAGGAGAACAGGGGTTCATCGGCATGCTTCTCAGCGGCTGGGACAATCCAGTCTGAGTCTTCACCTGGCGGCACCCCCGTGAAGGAGCTCTGTATGGACACAATCTTTTCCTGAAATTTTTTTGCCAATTGGTTAGTCCATTCTATTGAAGGAGGGAGATCTTTAATAATGGACTACACTTTAGAGAAGGCCTTTCCAATTTAAAAATCTCCTTTCCTTTATTGTTGGACGTTTCAATTTTGTCTTTCAAATAGCTTTTTTGCTAACTTGACTGTGGTATGGTAGTCCTTCAAGGCCTGCTTATACTCAAGTTTGTCCTCCCAACTGTAATGTTCCAGCCACTTCCTTTCCAGAACCTTACAGGCTCTTTTCTTAGATTTTAAGAATTCATTAAACCAGGGGGCAGAGAGCCTAGCTTTAGTGGATGGGCGAATTGTCAATGGAGCTAACTCATTGACGCACTGCCTCACCCAGGCTTCTAGCTGAGGAGCATCCTCATCCATATTCCCTGATAAGGTAGGGGTGGAGATTTCAAGGGCATCCCCCAACTCGGTCGGTGAGATTCTGTGGAAAGCTCTGTGCCTATCTTTCACCCTGTTTGCATATTTATGACCCATTCTCTGCGAAAGTGGCCATCTAAAGCCGATTAGACAGTGGTCCGACCAAACCAGAGGGAGAGGCAGGTCAACCTCCAATTTTACCTTCGAAAACACCTGATCTAAAATGTGTCCCGCCCTATGCGTAGGGTGAGACACAAAAGTGGCCAGGTTAAGAGCTGAGAGAGTCTCGGTTAGCACGATGACCTCCGACTCTGTAGGGTTATCCATATGAAGATTTAAATCACCCATAATGAGAAAGTGCTTATATTTGAGGGCCGGTGAAGCAATTGTCTTGTTGAGAGATCTCAGAAAAGCTCCTGCAGGTCCTGGTGGTCTATATATCAGAACACCCGCCAAGGATTGATGTGGGGATAACCGGCAGCGAAAGCCCAAACATTCGGCACCATCCAAGGCTCCCAGAGAAATGGCTATATAGTCGTACTCTTGCCTAAATATGATGGCCACACCTCCCCCTTTCCCAACGAGGTGGTCCCTCCTCAGAATCTTATACCCAGGGGGAATGCCCGTGGCAAGCTTAGGATTGGAAGACTCCATTAGCCAAGTTTCTGTTAAAACATGAAGTCAGGTTGGACGTCCAGGAGAAGGTCACAGACCTCTATTTCATGCTTCTGCAGGAAGAACGTGTTAAGCAGGAGGACCCAAAGGAAGCCCCCTTGCTTGTCCTTACCGAGACTGGACCCGCTACTTGCAGACACCTTCGTGTGGAAGGGCCCAGCTACAGCGTGCACATTTAAATTCATTCTCCTTCCCCTGATCAAAAGCATCACCCCTACAGTGCAGCTCCGTACCTAATTGGCGAAGTGTTGACCCATCATACTGCAGTCTCTGCTCCATGTCCCTGCACGAACCGACAGCTTGGCCGGCGCTGGTCCCCTCCGGGACGCTGACAGGCGCAGACGGGCTTGCCTTCGGCACGCCAGCGGCGCGTACGTGCAGCACCTCTGATTTTAAGCATAAGGACTAGAGCGCGCACTTGACCCAAAATGATGCCGCTGTATGTCCTAACAGAAGTAAAAATGGCCACGCTTATTCAAACTCCCGATAGGAGCTGCCCCCTCCTCCCAGTCACCAACATATACAATGAACAGTAATCCCCAAACGCTCAGCAAAACTTTCACCAGCTGCATTAACAACTATTACCAGCTACATTTAAAAAAACAGATAAAAGCAAAGCCCAGTCGGGACATGAGCAGGGACATGCGGATTCAAAACGGAAAGAGACCAACTGCATCCACGCAGTGGCTCTGATTTTAAGCATAAGGACTAGAGCGCGCACTTGACCCAAAATGGTGCTGCTCTATGTCCAAGCATAAGTAAAAATGGCCACGCTTATTCAAACTCCCGAAAGGAGCTGCCCCCTCCTCCCAGTCACCAACAGATTCAATAAACAGTAATCCCCAAACGCTCAGCAAAACTTTCACCACCTGAGCAGGCACCACCGTCAGGATTAGGATGTCCGTTTCCGACAGCCTTTCCATGTCGACCTTTATATATGCTTGTACGTTTTGAGGTTTGAAATGAAAATACGGGTTCCATAGGTTGAAAAATGTACACCTTCAAGTCGATAGAGTGCTGCATTGCCATATTTTATATTTAAATTAGAAATGGAAGATATTTATGATTGCGAAGCAATGTTGACACTCTCTTGTTCACATGTCTTCGAGTCTTTTCAAACTTAGCAGCATTTACAGTAGACCACTTCCCCTTTTGCCTCTGACAAATATTTGAGAAGATAAAATGTGTGTTCAGAAACATAGACATTAACTCCAGTTAGGTGTCTTATATCATTGCCACCACTGTGGGTAACCATAAAGTGGGGATGGTCACATTTAATAACAGAGGAAAGTAGAGGGAGTAACTAATTCCATTTCAAACCCCTTTCAGCAATCCATGTCAGTTTAATCCTTTCAAACCTAGATAATTTCTCTCTTTATCATGTTTATTTCATGGATAAAAACACCATAAAACATACATAAGCATTCATAAATTAGTAACAATATACATAGCATGAGAATGTATTTAATAATATAGAGAAATATCCCTAATAAAAAATAATGATCACATCGTTTATACATAATTTCATAATATCACAATTCTTTCAAAATACAAGACTGTACAAGATAAAAAGTCAACTGCTGGGCATGACCATTTTTTTTTTTTTTTTAAAGGAGATAGATAAAACTTGTCCCCAACGACATTATGGATTGTAAACTTCAGACAATGAACATCTAGCTACCTAAAATATCAGGCCTGATCGATCAGCAAATCAGCAGTTAATATTAAATAGAGGGACAAAAGCCTCATCAAACTGAGTAAAGAACGCATGTCATATAGTGTAAAGACGGGTTTAGGTCCAAAGCTAAAAATATATGTTGTAAGGTGCTTACAAAAAGTGACCATCAATATCCATAAAATTGAAAGCAAAAATAAATTATGCAGTTATTACGCAAATTCAAAAGAAGGCATCAGTGATTAATAAAATAAAAGATCAATGATATTAACAATTGACCATTATCTAAAGGGGATACCCCAGCCGCTCCCATACAGCATAGAGGTTTCTGCTCTCATCGAATACAATAAGGGAATTATTATTTCGAAGTAACCTGGAAGCAGTTAGATAATGACTGATACCTAAATGTATACACAAAGGTCTAACCCACATACCTCTTGTTTTTTTATACAGTGGGCAGAAGAATAAAAGATGATCTATGTCTTTTGTTACATCCTATATTCAAAAACAACTACTCTTGGCAAAGTAATAATCAATTAATGTAGTCAAGCAATCATACCATCCAACTTCACCAGTCTAGGAAAGGAAAAACCAAAGGATTTGTATGTATACAATAAATTTAATTGGATTTAAAACATCATCAGAATGTACATTTCAATAATAAAAAAAATGTTTTGTAAAAAATTTGTCATACAATGATTCAACATATTAAAAAGAAAACATCAGAGAGAGATAAAAACAACAGACATAAGCATTTGTCATTGGTATTTGTTATTCCGAAAGAATCTAACATTGACCACATTTAATTTTTTTTTACAATCAATACGTTTGTTCCACGGATGTAACCACACAAAAATGAGCGTTGACGCGTTTCAGTGGTATCAAAGCAGAATAAGACCACCATCTTCAGGACAATGTATAAACTACCCCTCTTTTCCTATGAGCAACCTGTTTAAAAACATAAATCAAATATTTACATGAGTGATCCCTTCTCGTATCTATTCACAAAGCACAATTTATTACCACTTAATTAGAAACATTATAGTTAAAAACATTGTAGTTAAAAAACTAAATTTCATAAGGTGATTCTGGTGTTGCTTTAATATGCATCACCATAAGGTGATTCTGGTGTTGCTTAATATACATCACCACATACCCCGTGTTGTCCCATTCCAGACCGTGAGGTGAAGACACATCATTAATACATTCAATCAGCTCCTAATTTTCTGGAGCTTCAATGCTATCAAACACACCTCTAATATTGAGGTGACTTTCACTTAGGTAGACCGTTCACACATGGATGCTTGATGAATCGGCCCTTTTCTCATAATAGGAACCTGGAGAAATATATATTGATAAAAATAAGGGGACCATCCTAATATTTAAATGTTGGTCTTCCCTAGGTTTGATCATAATTTGAACCTACCCGTAGTCATGTAAATCATCAAATATTTCATGAATATCCCTTTTTTTCGATTAGGGACTGATACGCCACTCGTCCATATGAACCTATTTCGAAATTAAATAAATGTGTAAGAATACTTAGGTCGCCTTAAAGGGATATCTCATATTTAACTGTGTACGTGTTGACCAATGCAGAGTAGACCTACCCTTCGTTTTGTAAGTCCGTAGGTGATTAACTTCTATCGAACTTCACCGCAATAGGCACAAAAAAAAGGGTTAAAATTCAATAGCTACCGCTATATAGTCAGTCCTATAAACAGATAAATAGATAGGACCTATATTAGTAGTTCCTTCGCATTTTATTTATTATTGAAATGTACATTCTGATGATGTTTTAAATCCAATTAAATTTATTGTATACATACATATCCTTTGGTTTTTCCTTTCCTAGACTGGTGAAGTTGGATGGTATGATTGCTTGACTACATTAATTGATTATTACTTTGCCAAGAGTAGTTGTTTTTTAATATGGAATATTGTACCCTGGCTCTTGGCCTTGAGGGGTCACTCTCGTGTTTTTACACTTTTGTTACATCCTTACAAAAAGGACAACGAGCCTGTGCACCAAGATTCTGTTTCCATTTGTTAACAAATAGGCCTACCTGTAGGAAGCCCATTCTCATTTTATTGTACAAGGTTCTGGCTTGGTAAGGAGGAATGGCATCTATGTAGGTTTCAAATGTTGGAATAAGTTTATAAGATAAGAAACCCTCAGTGACGCTTCCAGAACTTAGATTTCTATGATATAACTCAGTTGCATGTAGCCAGAAGGCCGGTATCTCTTCTTCTACCCATATAGAAGAAAGATCACTCCAAAGTGTTTGCATACCTAGGGCCTGAAAATTTGATTTTATATAACAGAACCATGGAATGGAGCGCAACTTGCTCATACCTAGAACCTCAAGTAGAGCTTTCCTGTATGGTTCTAATTCTGGAATACCCCACAATCTTATCCAAAATAAGAGTGGTCTTAAAGCAGCTAAATTACCTACTCACTTTAACCCTCTATAATAATGGGAATATAGTTGTGCTTTGGGTAGGCTGAACAGTGATCTTAAAAATGCACTCTTTTATAGTTAACTCCTTCATATTCTTATGTCCCCAGACTTCAGCTCCATACAGAGCGGCGCTCTGAACTTTGACGCAATAGATTTTAATCATTGGTGATACATATCTCCAAGTTGTTATTTTGTATCTTTTAGTGACCAAAGAGGCACCATGCAGTAGGGTAATGCTGCTCTTGCGTAATTGTGAAGACCATGAAGAGGAATGATCAAATCTGAGTCCAACGTAATCAAATCTATCCACCTTCTGCAGCGGACAATCCTTCATCTTGAAGCTGCCTCTAAATGATTTATGAGGATTGAAAAGCATTTACTTTGTTTTAGCTGTATTCATCTTCAAACCCTTCTCATTGCAAAAGTCTGAGAATTTATCTAAAAGGTTTTGCAGTCCCATAGGGGTCTGGGAGATTAGGAGGTTTTCATCAGCAAACAAAATAGCCAGTATGGGAATTTCATCCAATCTCAGGGAATCGTGAGCACTGTCATTCAAGTAACTTATAACATCATTGATGTAAAGGGAAAATAGGATAGGGGCCAACACACAACCCTGGCGTACTCCTCCCTCAATGGGTATTTGGTCAGTTAACTCTCTTTGTGGTCCCCACCTCACTTCGGCAAATTTGGCCTGGTGTAATCTAACAGCGATAACTAACAGTTCAGAGTGTGTGCCCAGTGACTTTAAAGTAGATCACAGATTTTGTCTTGGAACCAGATCAAACACTGCCAGGCGCAGCAGGCACAGGTAAGAGCGGTGGGGCGGTAGGGCGATGCAGAGAGCACAAGGTAAGTGGTTTTATTTATTTATTTAATTTTACCTATCCCGTCGTCTGTCGTCTTCCACCACCCACCCCGCCCACCGCTCTTACCTGTGCTGGCCGTGCCTGAACACTGCCCTAACATCTACACATACCACATACAGGTGGCCCTTTGTCAGCCGTAGGTATTTCCAACAGATTCAAATAAATCAGAATATCTGATTTATCATGCTGACTCTGGAGCGAAAGCCGGCTTCTAAAAGGGGAAGTAACTTATTTTCACTTATCCAATCTTGCAATTTGTCTAAAACTTGATGGCAGAACACCTTCTGGAGGTTATTGCTCAAACCGATTGGGCGTTAGCTCCCTGCCCCTATCTGCCTTTTGGTACACAGGTATGATTTCCACTCCCCACCAGGAAGTGGGCACACAGTCGATTCCCATGAATCTATTTGACAATTTATTAATGTCGGGGGACCATGTGACTGGCTCAGAGCGATAAAGATCCCCTGGTATTTTATGCACGCCAAGAGCTTTCCTGAGTTGTAGATGATTTATAGCTCTTCATGTGTCTTCAAGAGTGAAAAAAGAAGTCCATTGGGTGATTCTCTGGTTAACACCAGCCTATAAAAATAGGCCCTGGGTCAGTTGCAGCCTTTCTAGATTCTAATATCTCTGCAGCGGTTTTGTATACAGTATATAAGTCTGCAAAATGTTTCTCCCAGAGGTGTGGAGGGATAAAGAATTCCATCGGACTAGAAATCAATGTGCTTTCATGAGCCACAATATGCCAAAAGGCTTCTGTATTTTTAGTTTTGGAGGCTTTCACAAGGACAACCCAATTGGCATCTATTTAATTCTGTTTGGAGATGGAGAGGATTTTCTTGTACCTGGCTCTAATCTTCTGTGAGTCACACTGCTTGACGGCCATAATTAGCTCTGACTTAGCCTTCCTGCAGATCGCATTGTGCCACGGAGAAGTCTTGGGCATCATTAGGTTGGAGGGTTGAGTTTCCGTTCAGCATATGGATTTCAGCACAGTGAACAAGCTATGATGCAGCTCAAAGAAGGAAAACTTGCTAGAAAAATGATCAACTAGAGGGCTAATGGTAGAGTTAAATGTATTATAGATTTGCATCATTGTGTCAGGCTTAGAAGAGAGTTTGGACCACTTTATGGATCTTTTATTATCACCAAGAGACAACAATGTCTTTGACCTGCTATGTATTTGGTTTAACCAATAAAAAGGTTTGGCTGTAAAGATAAGTTTAAGGGATAGTGGTCACTGCCAGATCTTACAGGTACACCAAAATCACACATTGCATGCCATATTTCTAAATCCAGTAAAATATAATCTAACCTGTTTTTATTCTTCCCCCTAGTGAAGATGTGATCTCGATGTCTGTCCAATTTAGATCTACCATTACAAGCACGCATACCATACTTCAAAGTTCTAGACTTGAGTTAGATAGCAGTAGTAGACCTTTTTGAGTGGCTCTGCTTCCAGGCTTTGAATACCTTTAGCCACATCCTAAGAGTTCGTGATAGAACCAATAAAACCTATCAATTCAAACGTTATATTAAAACCACCACCAATAATTAGTGGAAGGTGTGATGATCTATTCGACAAATGGCGATCAATTTTAACTAGCATTGGGGATTCTTTTTTTAGTCCCACAGAACGATTATAGATGTTATATATACACACAATTGCACCATTAGTCTCCCTTTAAGCCAGACCAATCACATCAGGGCAGTCAATTGGCAAGTGTTTTATGGACAAATTTAACGAAATTTGTCTCCAAATTAAAATGCCACCAGTTGGACGCCCAGCTCTAGACGGGGTGGCCTCAATGCTGTAGTTTGTGTAGTCTGTGATAATCAAAGGTTCTGTAGACCAAGTCTCTTGGAGCAAAATCAAATCAAACTGGCCAATAGAATGTGACCAATCTGTGTCGGCTATTTAAGCCCATAGCCTTGCTATGTTCCATGACAATAGCTGTAAACTAGAGGAGCACCCTAGCCCTGCCGAAGGTAAAGTGAATAGTTTGTGGAAAATAAAAGTATTTATAGATGTGTAGGGCATCCACCTAAGGGTGGCACAACGTCTCCTGCAGGACCGCATGTCAGACTACTGTGCACAAACATGCATCCAAAACAAGGAGATCAGCTGCTGATGGACCAATTTAGGCTAAGCCTGTGGCCGAGGACGGGCGGAGGGAGGATCCCTGAAGAATGGAATTCCCCTGGCGACAAGAAAGCAGAGGTCCTGGGGTTACCATACATGAAGATACACAACATAGTGACAGCACCATGGTGAGCAAGGTATGCCAAGGATGACTCAGTTGGGGCAGGCCAGGTGGAAAAGCTGTGCACCTTAACAAAATGAATAAGTATGGTGGGACCAATGGGTTGCGGGGAACATGCAAGTGTAGAAAAGCCCAGCATCTATGTCAGTAACAGCAATGGTCAAAGGTATAGCAACCTTGATAGGATCGAAGATGGCCCCCTGCTGGCAGGGCGGATTGAGAAATTGGCAGATTCCACAGCAGCAGCCCTGGGGAACATAACAGAAGAACTTACTGCTGTGAGGACAGTGGTAATTCAAAATCGCATTGCATTAGACATCATCTTGGCCAAGGAGGGTGGGGTATGCCAGGTAATACACCTGACCTGCTCTTCCTATGTCCCAGACAATAACAACAATATCAACAAGGCCATAGGAAACATCCAGAAGGAGCCAAAGGGAATACATACAGGCGGCATATGGGGAGCCATTGGAGCATGTAATTACTCCTTATGTGCATTAAGTTATTAGCTCTAATTTATCTTGTGTAGTTACTGCTCCTACTGGCTTAGTAGCACATAACATCAAAGGAATTACCTTACCTCGTCTACCCTTACTACCTGTGGAGCATGATAACAAACTGGAATATTTAAAATGAAATACCAATACATGCCAAGAACTTGGTAGAGTCCTTACAAATTGAAAAGTTCAGGATGACTACTACCATATGATCATCTTGAACTGTAAATATTCTAAATGATAACATAGTAGAATAACAAATGGTAGTTTTGTCTGAAAACACATGTATAGGAAAACAATGATGGTTTGACTTTGTTATGTTTATTAAATACAATCACATATCACTGTAGTACTCTATTATTAACTTACCATCTACTATGAAGCCACCATAAGGAGCATGTTTAACTTACCTTACACTTACCATTTATCTCTATAGAAATTACAATTTAGTATTTTTGATTCATGAAAAAATATGGTTAATATTGGTAGAAGCTCTTTATCTTTTGAGACATTAGTTAATTCTTAAAGTAACTTTTTTTCTCTTCTATACTGTTTTATGATTTTTTCTGCAAGTTTTTATTTTTTACAAGGTCAACATGGCCAACCAAAACAATATTCTGAACAGGAAACAGGAGGACAACACGGCAAACAAAAACTAAGGGTGTTGGGGAGGACACTGGTGAGGCATGACACGCTCATGATGGATGGTCATATCACTCTCTCCCCGAGCATTGACAATATGGCAGAGGAGACAGTATGGCCCTGTGCTGCCATATTGCTCTACTATTACATGATTCAGACTCAAAAGGTGTATTGGCACCACAGTACCAAGAGCAGGTACTGGTGGAGGGACAGATGCACCGGGTGTTGGTGGAGGTGCTGATGGAGCATAAGAAGTAGAAGGTGCTACTGGAGGGACGGAATGATTCAGCGGGTGGTAGTGGAGGTGTTGATGAACCAGAAGAAGTTGAAAGTGGCGCAGTAACTGAAGAAGGGGCCACTGCTGATCTTCCTGCTTTGGCCTCTTCTATCTTGTTCCGACACATTTTTACTGCGTCGTCAACCTGGTGGAATGAATTATCTGCATGTGTTTTCTCATTCCTGTGGTACTAAAGGAGTACTGTTTAATGTTCCCACAGGCAATAACTGTATTACATAAGTTGTATGTAACAAGTTTGTTATGAATTTTTTTCTCACAAGGTGGCAATGAAAAAAAATCCCATACATTGAATTCCTTTAATTTCTTCCTCCTCGCCAACTCTGCTTCCTCCTCTTGCAACAGCACTGGAACCTCTTCTTCAGCCATTACAGTTATCCTAGAGTTGCAAGGTGTGTTTTGAAAAATGATATTCCCTCTCTTTCAAACAGCACAGCCTTCTCCTTTGAAGATATCAAATGAAATGGGGATAAGGGTTATATATTTCCTGTTTCCTACAATTGACAGCGTTCTAAGCCAATAAAATGCAGTTTTACAAAAGCAAAAGTACAGCGGTAGTATCTTGATACAACTGCATTACTACTGCGGTACCCGTATAGTTCACATACACAACCTACAGTTAAAATACTAACACATATACCATTAAAAAACAAAACTAGTCATAAAACCTGAATCCATATTTTAATGAAAAAAAATTATTTTTTGTAAATATAATTTAAAATATAAATAAATTCACAGTTGCTAGGAGCAGCAGTATACACTTGCCATTCATGGACCTATCACCCACATTCGATAGTGCAAACAGGAATAAGCTTTGGTCAATGACGATATCCTTGGGTATAAATACTGATATAGTTTATTTCCTGTCAGATCTGTGTAGGAACATGACAGCCTCCGTAAGGTACAGCACAGATGGTGCTTGTACTCAGGAGTTCGAAAATAAGTGCAGGGTAATGCAGTGGTGTATTTTGGCCCCTTTCTTAATAATTTTATATATTATTCATCTGGAGGCCCAATTGTTCAGTGAAGGTCGTGATTAACCGTGTATGAGGAGCAGGAAAATCCCCGTCCTTCTCTACGTACATGATGCGGTCTTGTTAGCAAAGGACAGATGTGCGCCTAAAGTGCTTGTTGCATTCCTTTGCGAGTTTCATGTCATCTCTCGATCTTAGCATCAATTTTGGTAAAACGCATTCCATGATTATAGGCTCCGGTAATACAAAGACTAGAAGGCAATGGGTCCAAAGGTGTGAAATAATGAAGGTGATAACCTTTACTTATTTGGAAGTCCAATTCATTCATTGAGGCTCCTGGTCACCCTTAATGCCATAACAAAACCACTCCTTTATGAGGTCTGTTGCATTAGCCTTTGATTTTGCTTCCAAAATGAGCAATACACCCTTTCAAATGCTTCTAAAGATATATTATGCTAAGTATGTCTTAGCCCTCTCTTATGGCAGCAACATTTGGGGGTACCTTGCCACTGCAAACAATTTTTGTAGATGTTTACTTGCCCTCCTCCTTAGCACTTCATCTTACTTTGCTCATGAAGAGTTAGGCATGAGCTATGTCTCTGATACGCTTGATCTCTGTCCATTGTTAAAATGGCTCTCAGTATGGACCAACAGGGAATTGGAGGTAAATAGAGTCTTTTTAAGGGATTGCCTATTTCTTAAGGCTTACAGGATCCCTTGGCTGAAGCATGTTAAATCTAAGCCTGGGCAGAGTTCATGGAGTTCTGCTATGCGGAACTCTGTGAAGTGCCAAAAGAACTCTGCTGTGCTACGTGGAGCTCCGCAAGCGGCGGAGTGCGTTGGATAAATGCTGTTCGCAGTGATTTTCAGTGCCAGGTGCTTGTCTGCACTGTTCAATCATCGCTAACGGCACCATGCACAGCGCAAGCTGGCGCTGCTTACTTTGTTGCTCGAGTAGATTTTTACTCGAGTGGCAGCTTTCTCAACGCAAGCGGACAGTTTCTCAACACGAGAGGTCGCGACCACTCGCAATGAGAAATCTGACCTCCTGCATTGAGAAATCTCACTGGAAAGTTGATTTTCCACGCTTGCGCTCGCCAACTTGATGTTGACAATCGCGAACGAGGAAAAATCTCGCCGGGAGGTGGATTTTCCTCGCTTGCGATCGCCAACTTGACGTTGACAAACGCGAGCGAGGAAAAAAACTCTGCGAGCTCCGTGTAACGCGGATTGCGGAAATCTCTGCAAACTGCAAGAGCGGAGCAGAGTTCACCGCCCAGACTTAGTTAAATCCGGCTTTGGGGCAATGGGCCATCCAGAACAGTTTTTTGTTCTATAAGGTATATAAAAAATAAAAAAATCAAACTTGACCTGAACAAAAATTAACTTTTTAGCATTGAAAATGTCTATCAGAAAGTCCAATTAATTGCATAAAGTCACTGTACGTGCCCATACCTTGCTAAAACATCTCTGGCGATTGAGCCCTACTTGACTATTGTTAATAATACCAATAACCAATTTCTTCTTGCTATATTTAGACTCAGTCTAGTGCACAGCTTGTTGACCATCCCACAAGGGTAGTCTCATTTTAAAGATCTTGAACCATTTGGGTGTCTGAATAGGGTACAACTAATTTTATTACGTTCTGTGATTTTTATGCTATTTACAATCTATATGTATCTTACCTCTGTTAAAAGACATGAATTTTACATAGGTCAGGCAGGCACGGACTGTTGTGCACAGGACTTATTTTTATATTGTTGGTTTTTTAAAAGATGCAATTAACGGTTTTATTGTCTGTGCATGCTGTTTATGTACTTTTATGGTTTGTTGCAACCGAAATAAAGTTTTTTGATGATTAAGAAGACATTCGCTGTCAAATTTGAGAAGATTACCGTCACTCTGGATGTGAATGGCACAGGTCAGTTTGGTGTTGACTCATTCTCCACTGCTGAGTACAACAAGATTGATAATACCTTGAACGACGCCAGCCCCATCTCCTTTGACGTCATGAAGACCTCAGATAATATTATCGTATTCACCAGAGTCACTGAACTGCTCAAGAAACTCCAGTTTCTAAAGGTCATAGCTTTATTATGGTGGAAAATCCCAACACTGCTCTTTGTCAATTTGACTATTGAGACGAAAAATCCTATTCGAGGATCCAGTTTTAAAACCTCTGGAGCCTTTGAACCTTTCTCATAATAGAAAGGTTTTCTAAAGCCACATGCATGTCTCCTATTAGTAAGTGAAAGGTCTCCATTTCCTACTTCTACCGCTGCTTCTATTACACCCAGCAAGAGGAAACATGTGTCATATTCTCATTCTACATCACAAATCGACATCTCCCTATTCGGATTTCACTCATACTATCTACACTCCTACCTCTCCAGCACACTCTCCTTCTAGAGGGTCTCCCATGGATAACATCTAGGGCCTGATTTAGATCTTGGTGGAGGGGAATACTCCGTCATAAACATAACTGATATCCGCCATATTACTATCCTATTATATCCTATGAAGATTGTAATACGGCGAATGGGATATCAGTCACGTTTGTGACGGAGTATTCCATCCGCCGAGATCCAAATCAGGCAGTTAGACTTTTCAGGATGTTCTGGCTAGGGGAGCAGCAAAATTAAACCATTGGCGACTTCTCAACTGGCTGTTTCTATTATATTAGAACTATTCAACTTAGGGCTACTCCCAGACCACTTCTATCTCTAATAGCGTGCCTACCATTATTGCAAAGGAATATTTTCTCACCCCGCAACTGTAGAAGCGGCATCACCTCATCTCCTGAACAAGTATAAGCCTCCCTAGCAACACCTTATGTTTCTTGAAGGTGATCCAAAAACTGACTCAGTCATTGTCACATCAGTCAGGAGAAAACATGCCTTAGCCCCAAAGTCAGCTACACTTCCAGAGAGAGAAAGCAGAAAAACAGACAACAGGAAGGAAGATATGTTGGACAGCTTTCATATACTTTCAGAATGCCAATCCTACGGCTTTCCTGTGCAGGTACCACAGGGAAGTTTCGGACGGCAAGAAATATTTTGTCTCTGGTGTACCATCACATAGAAAACTGGATTTTTTGGAAATTATCAAATAAGGTTCTCTGGTGACAAACCAGGTCATAAGAACTGCAGAGGACTCAGTTGAACTTTCAGCAACTGCTTATTGTCACAGAATCGTATTAAAAAGATCACCATGGCTCTGTTTATCCTTGTTGAACCCTGAGGAACTGCTAAAAATAGCTAATTTACCTTTTTCAGGATCCACAATTTTCAGTCTGTACACAGAAGAAGAGATGCTGAGAATGAAGAGTGAACAGTGGTTCAGGTGTGGCCTAAATGGTCCAAAGCGAGAAAGTGACCCAACAGGGAACACTTGGTTCTAAGATTTTGAAATTAATTCATGAGGGAGCAAAGGAAAGATCAAAGGAAGGTCATGTAGGTCAGATAAATGATAAACATTTATTTTACAATTTTTTGTATAGTATTCAGGTGCTCACATATATTTAAGTGAAAGGAAGCGTGACATGCAGGGTGATAGTGAGGTTTAAAAAGGCATCGCATTGACAACAGTATAATGAGCTCCACAGTTATTTTACAAAGAGTAATAGGAGTTCATGTTGTATGGTGGTCGACGGCGTTTCGAACCCAATAAGTGGGGTTCATCTTCAGGACAAGGGTGAGCAAGCTGAATTAGAGGAAAGGAAAATCATCCAAGGCCCATTCGTCTGTTAATAATGTGGGCGGCTGGTACTGATTTTTAAAATTGGCTGCGGGCGTGAATTATTGGCGCCAAGGAACTTAGTGGGAATGTCTGCCAGGGACTCGTGTTTGCTTATTTTGGAGGGAACTCGGGATGGGAAGGCAGCTGGCCGGGATGATTGGTTTTATTTTTTATGGAAAACGAACAGCAGGGCCAGCGAAGGCAGAAGCAGGACGCTCTCGTCTGCACAGCTCCAGGCCCCCAATTAAAGGCCCTGCTGTTAGTTTTCCATAAAAAATAAAACCAATTCTGGGTAAGGAAACGTTGGGGGATCCACGCAAGCCATACCTCATTGGACTCCCCAGGGTGTCTAGTTTTCAGAAATGTGTGGGTTAGGTAGGTTTCCCTAGATGGCGGCGAGCCCGGGGCCAAAACCCCAGGTGCCCCTCCCCAAAACCAGGTAGTTTTGTTATAGGTAATTTTGAAGTCTCCACAGTACAATTTGGGCCATTTCCTGTTGCAGCCACTATGCCTACCCACACAAGTGCGGTACCATTTTTTATTGAGAGACCTGGGGGAACGCTGCGTGGTAGGAAATTTGTGGATCCACGCAGATTCCAGAACTTTCCCACACAGAAATTTGAGAAAAAAAGTGATTTTTTCAGCTAAATTTGAGGTTTGCAGGGGATTCTGGGTAGGAAAACGTTGGGGGACCCACGCAAGCTATACCTCGCTGGACTCCCCGGGTGTCTAGTTTTCAGAAATGTGTGGGTTTGGTAGGTTTCCCAAGATGGCCGCCGAGCCCGGGGCCAAAAACTCAGGTGACCCCCTTGCAAAACCAGGTTGTTTTGTGATAGGTCATTTTGATGTCTCCTCAATACGTTTTGGGCCCTTGCCTGTCGAGGTTACTTGACCCACCCACACAAGTGAGGTACCATTTTTATCGGGAGACCTGGGGGAATGCTGTGTAGAAGGAAATTTGTGGATCCACGCAGATTCCAGAACTTTGCCACACAGAAATTTGAGAAAAAAGTGATTTTTAAAGCTAAATTTGAGGTTTGCAGGGGATTCTGGGTAGGGAAATGTTGTGGGACCCACGCAAGCTATACCTCGCTGGACTCCCCCGGGTGTCTAGTTTTCAGAAATGTGTGGGCTCGGTAGGTTTCCCTTGATGGCCGCCGAGCCCGGGGCCAAAAACTCATGGGACCCCCTTGCAAAACCAGGTTGTTTTGTGATAGGTAACTTTGATGTCGCCTCAATAGGTTTTGGGCACTTGCCTGTCGCGGTTACTTGACCCACTCACACAAGTGAGGTACCATTTTTCTCTGAAGACTTTGGGAAATGCGGGGTGGGTAGAATTTTGTGGATCCACGCAGATTCCAGAACTTTCCACCACAGAATTGTGAGGAAAATGTGGTTTGTTTGACAAATTGAGGTTTACAAGGGATTCTGGGTAACAGAACCTGGTGAGAGCCAGACAAGTCACCCCATCCTGGATTTCCCTGGGTGTCTAGTTTTCAAAAATGTATAGGTTTGCTAGGTTTCCCTAGGTGCCGGCAGAGCTAGGGTTCAAAATCTACAGCTAGGCACTTTGCCAAAAAAGGGTCAGTTTTCACTGTAAAAATAAAGTGTGTCCACGTTGCGTTTTGAGCCGTTTCCTGTCGCGGGCACTAGGCCTACCCACACAAGTGAGGTACCATTTTTATTGGGAGACTTAGGGTAACACAGAATTGTAGAGCAACTGTTATTACCTATTGACTTTCGATGCATTTCTGCCTTCCAAATGAAAGACAATGTATAAAAAGGAAGTCACTTTGCAAAATGTCCTATAATTCTCATGCTAGTATGGGTACTCACAATTTCGGAAATGTGCAAATATCTACTGTTTCTAAACTCTACATTTTGTTCCAATTTCAGAAATACATAGGTGTCTTTCATACCGATTTTCCCATGTATATATTTTCCCAAGTTAATTGCTATATACCCGGTACATAATAAAAAACCATTGCAAGACGCTGCTCAGTTATTGGCTCTGGGTTCGTCGGGTTCTTGGTGAACCTACAAGTCCTATATATCCCCAAAACCAGAAAGGTCCAGCGGATGTAACGGTATATTGCTTTCAAACAGTTGTCATAATTAGAAGAAGTTACAGGTGAAAACGTTGACACAAATGGCTGTTTTTTTCAACTAATTTTCAATGTTTCCTATATTAAACTGTTAGTTTCTATAAAGAAACCTTGAAGGATCTACACAAATGACCCCTTGCTAAATTCTGAATTTTGTCTACTTTTATAAAATGTATAGCTTTCCAGGATCCATTATTGCTTTCATACCCATTTCTACCATTAACTGGAAGAAGGTTGAAAGCACAAAAAATACAAAAATAGGCTATGTCCCAGTAAAATGCCAAAACTGTGTAAAAAATGTTGGTTTTCTGACAACAGTCTGTCAGTCCCTAAAAGCAGGGAAAATGGTGACTTCAGCCCCACAAACCCTTTGCTGATACCATTTGCAGAGAAAAAACCCAGACGCTTTCATTTGCAGCACTTTTTTCCCATTTTTCCAAAAATAAACAAAATTTAGCTGTATTTTGGCTAATTTCTGGGTCCCCTCCAGGGGAATCCACAAACCCTGGGTACCTTTAGAATCCCCATGATGTTGGAAGAAAAGGACGCAAATTTGGTGTGGATACCTTATGTGGTCAAAAAGTTACAGGGGCCTAAGCGCGAACTACCCCAAATATAAAAAAAAAGGCTTAGCACAGGGGGGGGGAAAAGGCCTATCAGCGAAGGGGTTAAAGGGACCTCCTCTATTTTTGTCTTCACTTAATGTAAGATATTGAAAGGAGTTTTACATGACAGATGATGTAACTCTAAAAAGTAAAACATCTCATTTTCATTATTTAAGAAAAAATTACATCTGATAGACCTCAATGGAACATGTTTTTATTAAATTCTTGGTTTAAAGACATTCTGCAATGTTAAACCATAGAAGAATGACTATGCAGAAAAGTGTTCCTGGATCCGTGGAGGCAGCAGGGAATTATTCAACCAGGACTATGGATACGTAACCTTTCCTTAAAGGCTATACTCACAGAATATCTACTCATTGTATAGCTCAATTGCCATGTATACCACATTTATCTACAAAAAGAAGAACTAAAAGAAAAACTAACCCAACATCAAAAACATTTTCAGAAATAGACATCCCAGAACATCTCTATAATGAAAAGAGATCATATTTGCTACTGTCAAAAACGTGAAAATACTAACATAATGCCCTTTATGGCTCAGGGATGAAACATTTAAAAGATGCCCACCTCCATTTTACTACCTAAACAGCATCCATGGGCAATGCAAGAAAACAATATACCCCTCATACATGCACTGCTATCTAACAAACAAAACTCATCCTACACTGACCTATTGAACATAATTAAAGAAAAAAGGAACAGCTTTTCACCAAATAAAATAGTAAAAAAAGACTTAGAATTTGCTATGAAACACAGAATAGCAAAAGTGTATCCCAACGTCCAAATACAAGGTTGTTATTTTCACTACATCAAAGCCATCTGCCACCATCTTCAAAAAGTCGACTCTCGGTATAAGGTATTCAATAAACAGCCTTTTCAAATTCACACTACAAAGACAATATACTCTGGCCTTCATACCACCTAAAGAAGTGACCTGTGTCAGGTTCACCAACTCCTCGGGGTCGGAATGATGCTCAAAAATGGCCCACCTCTTGATCGCATCAAGTCAGATTTCTGTAATAACACAGACCATTGAAGCGATCAAGTGAGGAAAGAAAAGGGTGGGAACAGCGGGGAAGGGGACCTAAAGACAAAAGAGAACACAGAAATGAGGAAACCAATCTCATCTAACCCTCTCCCCTGCACCCCTATCACAGATAGTGTTACTAACTACTTGTAAATAATTAAAAGACATGAAAGGAAGCACATGTGCTTCACATCTGTATCGTGGTGTTCCATATAATCATTTGCCAATAGATAGCCACAACGTTTAAGTGGATGACTGTAAATAGAAAGATATATGTGGATAAAATAAGATATGGCTATCTTTGGTCTGTATCAATCATACATGGTAACGGTTGTATGACGTTACAACGCATGCTTTTACTCCGCATGCCTTTACTCCGCATGCCATTACCCCGCATTTTTACACCGCAAAAACTTTTACAATGCTGGGCTTTACAACGCAATCTGTTACAAAGCATTCCCTATTCCAACGCAATTACTATTCTAACTCCACGGGGGCGTTACTTTGGGGAACGCATTGTAATAGTTCACGTTGTAAAAGTTTTTGCGGTGTAAAAAATGCGGGGTAATGGCATGCGGTGTAATGCATGCGTTGTAACGGTTGTTTCCCCATGGTAACATGATTAATAGAAAATAAACACCTACCCACGAAAACGTATGCCAAGCTTCATAGGGGATACAAGAGAAAGATTCAAATTCTCTACCAGTCTCCCTTGTTAGAAATAACCAAAGGCAAGCAATTGTTTAGACCAGCGTAAGTTACAGTCTTGTGCTATTTGCATCATAACACACCATAAACTTTGGGAGCCTTTCATCCACAAATAATTGTCACCAGAATAGATTTCCGATAGGGATATAGTTTGGTCATTAGTATTCCAAAATCCAGCAATAGCTTATAGTACCAATTGGCCAAAGTAAGAATGATTGTTAAGAAACATTAGGTTATAGTATGAAAATGTTTGCCGGTTTTATCTGAGCTGTAGAACTGAAGTAGTGCCCAAAATATACATTATGTGTTCCTTAGAACCAAGTTCACCTTTCCCCCCAGCATGAGTACACCTCGGTATACTCTCCAAACTGGGAAAAAGTCGCTCTAGTATATTCTTTCGGCAAGAGAACACAAACGTGTGTCTCGCCAATGGAAAGAATACTGAGAATACCTCATCGCCATGGTTTGTACACATCTAACCACCAACAAGCAATCCGACTTCTTCACTCCAGAAATCGGAAAATGAAATCTGATACGGGAAGTAACACAGTTCAATCGCACCCTTACCGGACCAGGAGCAACACTTCGACTGCACTTCCGTGTCTAACGGCAAAAACAAAACGTCCTACCCGTGGCGCCCTGCGGCCAAGGTCCGGAATCGAGCGGCAATTATGAAACCTAAATGGTCTTGAGAATTCGTGAAGATCGAGCCCGAAAATCAGGGTGCGGGAGCCCAGGAAAACGCCTAATCTTCTAAGGGCGTTCAAATAGACTAACAGTTCCTTAGTACCTTGGCGGAGTTCCAATAATTCTTTGTCAAGAAACATTAAGTTGTAGTATGAAAGCGTTTGCAGGTTTTATCTGAGCTGTAGAACTGTAGTACCCAAAATATACATTATTTGTTCCTTAAAACCAAGTTCACTTTCCCCCCTGCATGAATACACCTCGGAGTCGGTATACTCTCCGAATGGGAGAAAAGTCGCTCTAGTATATTCTTTCTGCAAGAGAACACAAACGTGTGTCTCACCAATGGAAAGAATAGTTGCAGGATTTCACAAACCATACCTCATCTCCATGGTTTGTACAAATCTAACCACCAGCAAGCAATCCAACTTCTTCACTCCAGAAATCGCAAAGTGAAATCTGAGATGAGAAATAACAAATGGTGCAACCGCACCCTTACCAGAACAGGAGCAACACTTCGGCTGCGCTTCCATGTCTAACGTCAAAAACAAAATAATCGGCCCCGTCTTCAGGAATGTCCATGATTTTATCCTACGTTCCGTTCCTCTGTTTTACGTCGACGTGATCCTGCCGGGAATCATGGGACGTGTAGTCTCTTCCTCTCTTGTGGGCCCGAACGTCCCCCTGGAATTCTCTTGTCAAGAAAACCTGGCAGTGTTCAAAAGGGGATGTGACAACCAGATACTACAACTTATTAACAGAATCCACATTCAGGGTTTTCTCTTGCCGAGCAACATGGCAGATGCATAGTAAAGGAGCGCCTGACTCCGGTCCTGCAGTTTGTCATCATCTTACCGAATCTGGCGACCCCTGCATCTTGTGGGGGAGGCCCAAGAGTACTCCAGAAAGCACTTGTGGGTGTCGTGAATGCAGAGAACCCCCCCCCCCCACTTGGAGAACTCACACTGCCCAATCAGGGCAACCCCGGCTGCGGCGGAGAGGTCCGGCAGCCGTGGAGCCAGCAATGAAGATGCTACACACTCCCTGTACCCTGACCAGTCGATGATAGGACCCCAGGCCATGAGTAGAGAGCTGCCTGGTCCCCATGGGGCACACTTCGGGGGGGCCATTGAGCAGCTGGGAGCCCAGCTGTGGAGGGGCAACCAGAGACACCAGGCCTAGAGCCACGAGGAGCCTCAGCTTCGTGTAGCAGCCAACCTTGGCGATGCTTTACCAGGCACCTGAGAGGTTGCTGAGCGCCACCCCCCTCCAGGAGATGACACCCGACCGACGATCTGCCCCGGACTCACGAGCCCTAAGGGTGGACCCAGAGATAAAAGACCCAGGGGCTCCTGTAGCACGGGGCATTCTGCGACACAAGAAAATCCTTAATTCCTCCTGGGTCCCTCCAGGGCAGCTCATGCTGCCTGCCCCATAGGGCTGCACCTGTGCGGCAGGGAAAGCGGGTCTTGATGCACAAGGAGGATGCAGTTCCTTTCCCCCTGGGGAGGTGCTAACTAGGCACCCGTGAAGAACCCGCCAGCCAGGGGGGCCACAGAACAAGTAACACAACATCACGGGACAGCCCAGAGACGCAGATGTGGACTGACCTTGGGCGTACATTCATGCACCACCATCACTCGGCCCTGTCAGGGCTGCTCTTGCTGCCCTGCCATGTGATATTATCCTAGTGTCTCGATAAGCGGGCCATGCAGATTAAGAAAACCCTTATCCCCACAGGGAACACAGGCGCACCCCCCAAGGACTCACCGAATAGCCAGACGCTGCCCCCCTGGGTCGAGATCATCGACGAGGACCCAAATCGGAGTATACCTACCCTTTGTTCTCCCTGTGAGGCCCCAGAAGTGGGTACCAAACCGAGCAGCTCACAAGCCCCCTCTGCATCGCCAAATTAATCAGCGGTGTGGGTGGACCCAAGCAGCACCCTACCATTGCCCAGGCCTGAGTGATGGGGTGAAAAAAATCGGCTAAAATGATGGCGCCATCCATGAGTCCCCAGTTCAGGATATGGAGGAAGCAGGGGAGCCACCACATCAGGATAAACTGGAAGCAATCTTGGCAGCGATCAAGGCCTTCTGGGTTAGCCTGAAGATGAAGGTGGACCCAGTAGTCGAAAACATTAACCTACCCCGGCAATACCATATAAATCTGTCTGAACGGGTTACCCTTGAAGAGAGTTCCCTGGCTGACCTCCAAACTCAGGCTTTGTACTTTCAAAAACAACTGTGGTATCTAAAAGGGTGGGTTCAGTTCCTGAAGGGCAGGCTGAGGATGCGTAAGAGAGAGCTCGACGCAGCAATATTCCTAAAATAGGCCTTCCTGTGGGCAGCACAGCCCCCATTATGGTGGACCATTTGGAAAAGTGGTTTATGGACCTGGTGCGAGCTGCGTAGCCCACCCCGCTTTTCTCTATCGAAAGAGCTCACTGGGTCCCTGCAAAGTGTCCCCCTCTGGGGGCTCTGCCGAGTCCCATTGCTGCCACGCTCCTACATTTCAAAGAACGTGAAGCAATCCTCAAGGCAGCCCGCCAACCTAACCGGATCCCCAAGACAATCACCAGATTTTTCTTTTTCTGGCTACACCTTGGCGGTTCAAGGTGGCGGATCCTTCATCTGGATCAAACACAAATTAGGAGGCCTGGACCTCAAGAACGCCCTCCTCTCCCCTTCCAAATTAAAAGTAATCTGAGATAACAAATTCTTCTTCTTTGTGGAGCCATCAGATGCCTGGAACTGGCTAGAGGCCACAATGCCAAGCTCAACCAAACTGGTGGACCGGCAAAGGCTACTTAATCAATGTAATGGATGCCGCTGACGCTCATGACAATGCCGACCCAGACACTAACTGGTCCCAGGGATGCCTTCACCTGAGCAGGTACAGGACAGCCACCAATCAGCTTTGGAGGTGGTGGCAACCCTTTATGACCCCCAGTGGGACCACTCAGACTCTCCATCGGTCATGTCTGGGATCTCCTGAGCTTCCTCCCTGACAGATATGGGCTGGCTTCCATTGGTGGCCCCTCAAATGGCAGGCGATATTATATAAAACGATAGGCCACAACATGCAAGAAGCCTTCGTTGAGACCCAACACTGACCTCACCTACCCCTGGACGTTTCCCTGGGGACACTCCCTCAATCTGTCTGTTTTACCAAGAACCTAGCCACAGGAAACACCTAGACGCTTCTTACCTCATGTCACCCCAATAGGATGAAGTGGTTACATAATTTGGGTGACAGGCCATTGTCTAACTTCCCTCAGTATTGCTGTTTTCTGTTATTCGTTGTTTTTTGACTCTTGATTCTGGGACATTATTTACCATGCCAATATTGTACCTCCTTCTCGATGAGTCCCCGTATATACATCCTCCTTCCTCCTGAACCAAGCCATGCAGGCCTCCATATGGGTATTTTGGGGAGGGATCCTCGCCCTGGACCTATGACACCTGGGTCTTCTGACCTGTTGTCCTGGATTACCCATGGGAAGCACACTCTGGCCAAATGCTATCGCATCCATATATTCCACAAGCGGAAGGGGGTACACATTGCATTGGTACAAGAGGCACAGATCACTCAGTTTGAAGGGGCTCAACTTCAGAAACAGGAAAGGGGTCAGGTGTACACAACTAACTTTCAGCATGGCCAGCATATATTCCCTTAATACAGAACAACCTAAATTTCTACAGCAATTATCCTTTAGCCTAGCTAAATGGGCACACGTCCAATGGCTCCTGGGGGGACTTTAACTCAGATCTGGACTCTATTCTGGATTGATCTTACCCGTCACGCCCCATGGCCCCCACGATCACAACTGCTAAATGTTTGCAGCTTTCACTGCAACAATGGGCCTTGATAGATGCCTTGCGACATAATCCAGGTACCAGACTCTACTTGTGCATAAGGTCTATGTAGGACTGGATCGCATAGTCTGCTTATACTCTATTTGCCCCTTTAATACCTCAGCTGACTATCTGGACAGGGAACTATCTGACCATAATTCTTTATTTATGGGCCGACAATGGAGTAGGACAGCATCCGTAATACCTACCTGGTGACTACAACCTTCTACCCTCGAAGATCCGTCATTCCGTGCTGCCCTAGCTAGTAAGATTCGTGATTTCCTCAATTGAAATGAAGGCACAGCTTCTTCCCCAGTCGTATAATAGGAGGCCTTCAAGGTGGTCATTAGGGGAGCGTGTATATAAACATTGGTCCGAGTCAAGCCCGTAATCATCCGAGACCTAGAAACGACTGAGCAAGAATACATAAAAATGGAGAGGCGGGCAACCGCAATGCCTCCATTGCTTGGACTTTGCTGCATACGCCACCAGAATACATTCAGAGGGAACCTTCTTATATCCACTACCTCGGAATACGGATATTTCACGCACTTCAAGATCTTATTGATGGAAACTTGTTGGCAGCACACACCTCTATTAGGTCGCACCTGTTGTTCTGGAAGTCTCTCCCCTTGTCAGTAGTGGGGTGCATAACTATTGCCAAAATGGTGATACTCCCTTGACTCCTCTACTATTTCGTGAACCTCCTGGTGATTCTCCCTCTGTCTTTTTTTACGGGACATGCATGGCCTCCTGGCACAACTCACATAGACGAGTAGCTCTGTATAAACTTCAACTTCCATCAGACAAGGGGTCCTTGGGGCCCCAAATTTTGAATACTTCTTCCTGGCAGCCCAATTACTGTGGCTCTCATACTGGTTGGCATGAAAACACAGGCTTGGTCGGTCCCCATTGTCCTGTGAGGCCCTTCTCCGACTCCTGCACCTCATTGCTCGACCACCCCGAGATTCATTTCTCCTTCTGAGGGTAGCCGTCTCCTGTTTGATGTAAGCAATTCATCCAACCAGTCATCAGCCTCCCCTTTGCCCCGGCAGTTCTGCTGCTTGTATTCCCAACACAGGGCACCTCTCCAGCCAATAGATGCATAAATGGGAAAGAAGCTGGGCTACCTAGCGTGGGAGACCTATACCAGAATGGCCAATTGATGACGTTTGAGACCCTGACCGAACAGTATGAACTTCCTGAAGGCTAATTCCTCCTCTGTGCCTCACTGAAAGATGCTCTAGGGGACATATGGCAGTACAAGAGACAGCAGACCCGGAAGCAAGAAAACCCCTTGGTTCACCAACGAACTCAAGGAATCCAAGAAGAACTGCCGCACTCTCGAGAGAACCTGGCGACTCGACTCGACCAGACCACAGACAACAGGACCGCCCTCAAGCACGCCACCCGTAAACACCACCAGATGATCCGTGCCACCAAGAAGTCGGCACTCAAAGAACGACTGGACAACAACGCCCACGACAGCAAGGAACTTTTCAGCATCGTCAAAGAGTTCTCCAACCCCAGCGCCGGAAACAACGACATCACCCCTCGCAAGACCGCTGCAACTCACTCGCCACGTTCTTCCACCGCAAGATCACCGACATACATAACAGCTTCGACGCACAAACCACGCACCCTACCGCCGAACCAACGCCCGCCACC
Source organism: Calotriton arnoldi (assembly GCA_963921515.1). Lineage (NCBI taxonomy): Eukaryota > Metazoa > Chordata > Amphibia > Caudata > Salamandridae > Calotriton > Calotriton arnoldi. The sequence goes on from CAWUFW010002498.1 coordinate 1,127,817, forward strand.
ACCACCCTCTGCAACTGGACCCCGATCAGCACCGAAGACACCACCCGCACGATGAACTCCATCCACTCCGGATCACCAACCGACCCCTGCCCACACCACGTCTTCAACAAAGCCGACGCCACCATCGCACCCCATCTCCGGGACATCATCAACTCCTCCTTCCACACTGCCACCTTCCCGGAGAGCTGGAAGCACGCCGAGCTTACCGCCCTCCTGAAGAAACCAACGGCGGACCCCACCGACCTCAAGAACTACCGTCCCATCTCGCTCCTTCCGTTTCCGGCCAAAGTCATCGAGAAGACCGTCAACGGACAGCTTGCCGCCTTCCTCGAGACGAATGGATCCCTCGACCCCTCGCAGTCCGGGTTTCGGGCCAACCACAGCACCGAGACCGCCCTTATCGCAGCCACCGACGACATCAGAACCCTAACCGACAACGGGGAAACAGCAGCCCTCATCCTCTTGGACCTCTCCGCGGCGTTCGACACCGTCTGCCACCGCACCCTAGTGAAGCGCCTCAGCAACATCGGAATCCGAGAGAAAGCACTGGAATGGATCATCTCGTTCCTCGCCGGAAGAACCCAGAGAGTCCGCTCCCCCCGTTCAGATCCGAGGCCACCGAAGTCATCTGCGGCGTTCCACAAGGATCTTCACTCAGTCCAACCCTCTTCAACGTCTACATGAGCCCCTCGCAGCCATCGCACGCCAACACAACCTCAACATCATCTCCTACGCCGACGACACCCAGCTGATCCTCTCCCTCACCAACGACCCCACCACCGCCAGAGCCAACCTACACGACGGGATGAGAGACGTCGCCGACTGGATGAGGAACAGCCGCCTTAAACTAAACTCAGACAAGACGGAAGTCCTCATCCTGGGCTCATCACCCTCCGCCTGGGACGACTCCTGGTGGCCCCCGGCCCTGGGCACCGCGCCCAAGCCAACGGACCACGCACGCAACCTGGGCTTCATCCTGGACTCCTCCCTATCGATGACCAGACAAGTCAACGCCGTCTCATCCTCGTGCTTCAACACCCTGCGCATGCTCCGCAAGATCTTCAGATGGATCCCCACTGAAACCAGAAAGACCGTCACCCAGGCACTCGTCACCAGCCGACTGGACTATGGGAACACCCTCTACGCCGGAACCACAGCCAAACTTCAAAAAGACTCCAGCGCATCCAGAACGCCTCCGCACGACTCATCCTGGACATCCCCCGACACAGCCACATCACCGGACACCTGAAAGACCTGCACTGGCTCCCCGTCAGCAAGAGAATCACGTTCAGACTCCTCACCCACGCACACAAGGCCCTCCACGACCTGGGCCCAAAGTACCTCAACGACCGCATGACCTTCTACACGCCCACCCGCCAGCTACGATCAACCAGCCACGCCCTTGCCACCGTACCACGCATCCGCAGAACCACCGCCGGAGGAAGATCCTTCTCCTACCTGGCAGCCAAGACCTGGAACTCCCTCCCCACTCACCTTCGGCGAACCCAGGACCATCTCTCCTTCAGGAAGCAGCTCAAGACCTGGCTGTTCGAGCAGTAACTTACCCCCTCCCCCAGCGCCTTGAGACCCTCCCGGGTGAGTAGCGCGTCTATAAATGCCGTGATTGATTGATTGATTGATTGATTGAGAATTAGATACACACCAACTTCTGCAAACACTACATACTATGGGCAATGGTCATAAATTAATTAGCTGACTTAACAAGGCTCTAATCACACACAAACAGACATTGCTACACCCCCTTAGGGATACTTGGGAGACCAATTTTGACAAGCTGTTTCATGATGAGGAATGGGAAAGGGCCCTGGATTACCCACAAAGGGTGTCATGTAACGCCGCCTGAAAATAATCCAATCCTACATTCTTCACAGGGTATGTCTCTCACCTAAACATCTGTCCTGCATATTCCTACATGCCGCTGACACTAGTGCCAGATGCGGCACTCTGGGGGCAGATTTGAGTCATATACTGTGGGACTGCCCAAAGCTTCGGAATTACTGGAACACTATACTGTCCTAAATGGAACAAGTCATGGGGATCATGGATATTCCATCGTGAGAGGCAGGAGCCGAAGGTATTTATGCGAGATCACACAAACATAAGATTGTTATGCCTTTCCTGAATCTAGCCCTTATTGTGGCCAAGAAACTGATTAAAATGTGCTGGAAACTCCCAACCCCACCTAGCCCAGAACACAGGTGGGGCATATTCACCCAATGGGCAAAAGCTGAGACAGTGGCTTTACACAGACCAGATGCCAGAGTTTTCGTTGCAACCCGATGGCCCAAAGTTGGGAGGCACTACTCTCCCGGTTGATTGATCCACCCCTGGATTCTTCATCCGACTCTGTAACTGTGAAATCCTTATCCCGACCCTCCATATTGAATAGAACTTCCACGCATAGCGGGGAATGGAGGCCCGACCCACACCATCTACCCGACACCTAGCCAAACGCTATGACATACATGGCCTGTACCACCTGGAAATCCACCCTTCTGCTGACCTCCGTATCCTTGGGTGACTAAAACAGCATTGGTTGATGCTTATAGTTGATCCAGGGATGTACACACCGGAGACAACTGTGGGGCCCACTGTAATTCACAGCACCAACAGCGTTCACAGAATTCCCCTAACTCAATGGAGGGAGGGCGTAACAGAGGGATTGAGCGTCCTGATGGGGGCTGGGATTTCTGTAGCCCCCAACAATAGATTTGCCATCTACCATCTTCCTCATCCCTCTTTACCCCTTACCTCTAGCCCCCCCACCTACACAAATTGCAAGTGGTCAGAAAGTCTATATTTTTGATTATTAATACCAGAAAGTTAAAATAAATGAGCTAAACACCAGCTTCGCAAAAGAATCGCATGTATGACAAGCTGTTACTTATGTGTATTTGCAGCATACATGCTGGAAAACTAATTAATTAAATGTGTTAAAAAATTAATAGAATCCCCATTCTACAAAGATAAAGAAATTTTAACCCCACTTCTCAACTACTTTGAGGACAACTGCTTTGGAAGTCAGCACCGCTCAGGACACAGATGCCAAGCCAGGTTCCACATAGAGGGGTGGAAAATATATGATGTTACCCTAAGCAATGATTCAAAAACCAAAGTTGCAGAAGGCTGGCACAATTCATTCCAAGCAACAATATTATCTAACACTGCACCAGTTAAAAGAACTTCTTTAAAAAGTGCAGGAATTAAGAATCCAACAGTCCATATTCCAAATCCTAAAACCAAAACTACCCAAACAAGTACAATGCATGCATGCAATCATATGCAAAAAGTAACACTATACACAGAACTGACACCCCAGACTACATAGAGTCTGTACATGACCCCCTTTTGTAAATAAATTTACCTAACAAACCAATAGTAAAAATCATTAGTAACAATACATTATAACATTGCATAAATAACATTTTTAAAAATATTTATTGAATATTTAAATAACACAATTTTCAACAAATAATAAAATAATAATAGTTTAATTAGGGAAAACATTTAACCAAAAACACGAATGTACCTAAAACCTAAACTCATAACTTTATTTAAAACAACCATAACTCAAATGACAGTATATATGAACAGATCAAACATGTGGTGTATATATGCATAGACACTACATAAACAAAATTAATAATACAAAAAAAACTAAGCACACCAAACATTACATTTTCAATATTTCCTCCTACAAAAAATATAAAATATTTCTTAAAGTTTTATAGCAGTAGGGTGTCTTCCAAACTACTCCTAAACAGCCTTTAATCCAACACAAATACTGCCAGAAAATGTAAATATTTAAATTTGTTTAAAAAAAAACCTAAGTCAAAAATGAAATATCCCATAAAAACATGAAAAAATAATACTTTTATAAATGCAAGGTTGCTTACCTTAAACTGAAGCATTAAAGGAATTATTTGCACAGTTTCGATATGAAAAATCTAAACATATAAAAATGCAGCTAAAACTCCAAAATGAGGAAGTAAGAAAAAAACAACCTTGATAGAAGTCTTCATCTGTCCTGTAAAATAAACACACAAAACACATTCCCATCCCAAGCGACAATCATACTAATGGTATAATGCAAGTATGACGTACTATCACATTAAGAGTAGATACAAACCAACATAAAAATACATAATATAATGTACTATCCCTAATGGAATTGCTACCATTCATACAAAAAAACTACTTTAAAAAATAAAAACTGTCTAATTCCCAAACATTTTTCTATACCTAACAAAATATAAAGTCACCCATCCCAAAACTCTGATTAATGTTAAAATGAAACCTCAAAATGAAACTTACCTTACCTGAAGAGATGTGATCTCACCTCTCACCTCCATGATGATCTCTGCTGACTAAAGCAAATAAAAAAGACTAGAAAATATTTTCAAAACGTTTTACAAAAAAAATGACATAGAAAATATCACAGTGTTAAAAACAAGGACTAAAAAAAAATAATTGATATGTGATATGCTAAAAATGTTTATTACTGAAAATGTTTATTAATATTAAATATGTTTTTGTGAAAAAAGAAAACTAAAACTGTGTCAAAATGTTAATGTGCATTTGAAAAATATGCTTACCTAAACAACTGTACCAAAATTAACAAAAATATTATAAACTTTTTTACTTTAAACAAATATACATTTTTAAAAAGGGGTGGACGTAACTCGTGTAGTGTAATTATATGAAAGGACAGTAAAATTACACAGAATTACACAAGGAGCGTCACCCAGCATTTAGCACTATTTTCAAAGCGCAAAATGCACCATTGTGTCCAAAATAGACTAGAGGATGCATTTAAGATAAGAAAATTGGCTAAATGCAACAGAATACAAACAGCAGAAGCCAGCAGCTGCTCACACTCGCTAAGTTCATTGTATCTTTGCTCCTGTGATCTGATATTTCTGCCATATTACTCATAATTATGTGAACGGACATAATGGTGTAATTTTCGGTAATTTCACATCAAAAGAGTAACACAAAATTACCGAAATTACTCTGATTAGTCTGTGAAATAAAAATTTCACCCAGGCAAAATTATTAAGCTAATAGGCTTGGAATGCAATTTTCAAGAGCCATTCTTCTAGGCGATGCTGGAGCGCACTTCTTGGCGTGAAGGTAAGGCCGTTTATCATTTCGTTCATACCGTTCATGCGCGCCCTAAGATTGAGAATTTTTTTGGGAGAACATAGTAGAAGAACGAGAACTCCCACAAACCAATACTCTATTAGGATTACGCAACCAGAGCTCTTTTATCGCTCCCATCAGTCATAAGGTATTGGTTGCATTCGAAGCAGTTGTGCAACAAGATCTTCGTACCATTTTTAAACAACCAAAATCAAAATCTACCAACTTCACACAAAAAAAGAGACAGGCTCTTGAACAGATAGCCTTTAATTCCAAAATAACTGTTTGTCAAGCTGACAAGGGAGGAGCATTGGTAGTCATGGACACGGATTATTATTTGGAAAGTGTTAGCGTCCATGTATATGATGTAGATACGTATATAAAAATATCCTTCGACCCCACAAAAAAGTTTTAAAAAATCCTTACCAAAGTGATTGAAAAAGCTGTTGAAAGAGGAATTATCACAAACGAAGAAAAGACATACTTCACCAAAACCAATCCTAACATGCCATACATATACATGATTCCAAAAATACACAAACATCCTACAAAAACACCATTTAGACCTATTGTATCTACAATAAATTCAATTCATGAACCCATTGGGAAATATTTGGATAAGCATTTCCAACCTCTGGTACAGAACATGTCTACATACATAAGGGATACCACCGACTTTTTAAACATTCTAGAGAATATGAAATTGAATTCAACACAGGATATGACTCTATGTACCATCAATGTCAAATCGTTAAATTCATCAATTCCCCACAATTTGGGATTGCAAGCAGTTGAATCATTTTTTATAAATTCAGATAAAGATGAGGATCTTAAAGTGTTTCTTATGGAGTTATTACACTTTACACTCTTTCACAGCTATTTTAAATGGCAGAATGATTTTTTCATACAATCGTCAGGGACATCTATGGGAAATTGCGCTGCTCCAACATATGCAAATTTGTTCATGTGCAGGTTGGAATTGGATCACATACTTAACCAGCAAGAGTGGATTGATAACCCTTTTGTGTATCGCAGATACATTGACAACATCTTTTTACTATGGAAAGGACCACACCAAGATTTAACAAAAGCAATTGAAAAACTCAACACAGTGGACGAAATAATTTAATTCACTTCCACGATAAGTAAAGATCAGATCCCATTCTTAGACATCTTGATTACAAACCAAGACGGTCATCTCATCACAAGTGTTTACACCAAACCAACCGATCGGAACAATTTACTCCATTACACCAGCTTTCATCAACCTTCATTAAAAAATCACTTGCCGTTTTCTCAAATGCTTAGGTTGAAACGAATCTCATCAAATGATACACTGTACAACAACAACAGCTTGGTTACCACAGTTGAAAAATTCAGACAAAGTGGTTATCCTGAAACCATTTTGCAAGAAGTGGTTCATAAAGCACAACATAAAACACGGGAAAGCTTGTTAATCATCACAAATCAATCAAAAGAAAAGGAAAATAGAATGGTCTTCTTATCTAAGTTTTCCACTCGCAGTTACAGGGTCAAGAACACCATACTGAAATATTGGCCAATGTTGAGAATGGAAAAGGACTTTAGGGGTATATTTGAAAATCAACCCAGATTTGCTTCTTTACGCACAAAAACATTCAAACAAATTCTCAATAAAAAATGCGAGAAAAAAGAAAAAAACTATTGTGGCACTTTACCCTGCATGAATTGTGGCAGTTGTAACTCCATCATTAAAGGTAACACCATATTACATCCTACTCGAGGCATCATTATCAAACTTAAAGTGACAGCAACATGTGACAGCAGTAATGTGGTCTACATGTTAAAATGTCCATGCGGACATGCATACGTGGGAAAAACGGAGAGGAAAACGAAGATACTCCTCAACGAACACAAAAGTAACATCCGAACAAAAAATCAGAAATCAACTGTGGCAATTCATTTTAACCTCAACAATCATAATATAAGTCCACTTAGGTTTTTGATCCTTGAGCAAGTTCCTATTATACCGGGAAGAGACAATACCCAATTCTTGTTGCAAAGAGAAATCTTCTGGATAAATTATCTTGACACCGTTAATCCTAAAGGTCTCAATGAATGTATGGATTTAAGCTGTTTTTTATAACAGCTGAATTATGATCTGACACACAGAATTATATTGTACAAAAGTGGGAACTCCATCTCAAGTATTGTTCAGCCTCATTTACCAAATGCATCATTTAGTTGATTTAAGTTGGATATCGAGAATCCCTTACATTTGGTAAATGTATAAACAGAAGATTGCAACATGTATGGGTCCGATTCACAGAACTAACTTAAGACAAAATCCTAAACTTACTACCATTTTGGTAGGTATTCACAGAAGGCACTTACTCATTTTGGTACTCACAGAAGGCACTTACTCATTTCGGTATTCACAGAAGTTAGTAGTCCTAACTTTAGGACTCCTAAATGCCTTCTGTGAATACCGAAAGTCTTAAAGTAAGGATTTTCTCAGTTTAGGAGTAGTAAAGTTAGGACTCCTAACTTTAGGACTCCTAAATGCCTTCTGTGAATACCAAAAGTCTTAAAGTTAGGATTTTTCTCAGTTTAGGAGTAGTAACATTTTTACTACTCCTAAACTGAGAAAAATCCTTATTTTAAGACTTTCGGTATTCACAGAAGGCATTTAGGAGTCCTAAAGTTAGGAGTCCTAACTTTACTACTCCTAAACTGAGAAAAATCCTAACTTTAAGACTTTTGGTATTCACAGAAGGCATTTAGGAGTCCTAAAGTTAGGACTACTAACTTCTGTGAATACCGAAATGAGTAAGTGCCTTCTGTGAGTACCAAAATGAGTAAGTGCCTTCTGTGAATACCAAAATGGTAGTAAGTTTAGGATTTTGTCTTAAGTTAGTTCTGTGAATCGGGCCCTATGTTCACAGTTATAATGTTACTCTTCTATTTCAGCAGCACATTGTTGACGCATTTTAGTCGGTTCATATTTCTTCACAATTTATACATAGAGAGGACAAGTTCGTAAAACATTATAAAAATACAACTGACAGTTACACGCATGTTTACAGTTATAAATTTACTCTTTTATTTCAGCAGCACATTGTTGACATATTTTAGTTGGTTCATTTTGTTACATAAGATACATAGGGAAGAAAAGTTTGGGTAGTGATTTCCAAATGTAAGACATTATAAAAACACAACCAACAGATTTACTAACTATGTTCACTTCGTTAGATGTTCTGTCTGATTTTTAGTCCTTTTTCCACCTTCGCATCACCCAAGTTCCGCGTACGGTCTCCTAACGCGTCACGCATGTTCATACACTTCACCTCGTTAGACGTTTTGTCTGATTGTTAGTCCTTTCTTCTTTTTTGCATCACGTAAGTTTCTCATATGGTCTCCCAACGCGCCATGCATGTTGATACACTTCCGGGTAAAGTCATTATTTATATCCGGTTTACCCTAGATATCAGAGCACATTAACCACAGCACCTGGATTATCGAATGATGTAACTTTGCATTTTTTCAAATGGGTAATCATGGACACAGCAGCGCACATTTAAAAATATTGGCAACATTTTAATTTGGAAACATTATTTTACGTTGTCCTTGAAGGCTATATCTCTGGGAACAGCGATAATGTAGAAACGGGTCCACGACCGACCGGCATTCTATACATACCATATCAGTAAGTTTTACTCGCATGAACGACGATTCACAGTTATGAGCATGATTACCTTTCCTCTATACAGGAGGAGCCAGATTCATTACAAGTTGGTGGTGCACACTTCTCTTGTCGAGCATTAACACTATCAATAATCGTCGGGTCACGAAAGTCTATTTTATTGCACCTGCTTAAATCACCATGACTCTGTTTCTTTCTTTATCAATTGCTTTACTAATCTCAGGAACACAGTGACACGAACTTACTGGGTGTAATGTTTAGAATCACTTTTTGGTTCCTTTAAATGTCACGTATGATCTATTGGAGCTACACAAGCCTTTATTTCATCATCACTATTCAAAGCTGGAACTGAGTTCAAGTTTCTTCTGTTCTTATAGGATTAAGCCCCTGACAAAGGGCATAGCCCTAAATGCATTGGGCGTATTTATGTTACAGATACATGAGTTAGATCAGAATCATTTAAAACGGATATTATCAAATGAATAAGGAACGCAAGATATGAAAAGTAAACAGAATAAATAAAAAGAATCCTTGTAAAGAACTTTACACCTTTGGAATAACTTCATTTCAAGTAGTCTCAGAGTGCGATTTGGGGACGCCCCCCATAATTTGGGGACAGCGCATCATAGCTAATGTTTCAATCCTCATACTCAGGAGGATTTACCAATCAGCACCATTAAATAGTTTAATTTAATTCAACAAAAGTGTACCAGTGAGTGGGTGAGTCTTAAACCCTTTGTTGGACTAAACACGTTTATCATCAGAGGAAGGAGCAGATGCCAGAATGACAACCTGGAGTCCTAAAATGCTCCAGGGAATAACACAGCAAGAGGGAAAAAAAAAAAAGCTGGCCCAGGCTGGAATCAGGATTCAGGAGAAGGCAGCAAACAGAAAGCGAGAAGAACTGGACACTGCAGAAATCCATGGAAACCAGGAGCGAGCAACAAAGAAACAATTGCTATAGAACTGGCCTCAGAACAGAGTCTGCTTCACATATTTAAAAAACCTGCATGTGGCGTATATGCAAGGAGCTCGCATGCAGGAATAATTCCCTTGGCACCTAAAAGGTACCCAATCCAAGTTGGCGTCGGTTGCAGAAGCCGTTGCTCCTCCACCGCCGCTGAAAACACATCGAATGAAATCATCATGACCTGGGAAAGCCACAGGCCTCACAGCAAGGAAGGCAAGAGCCACCGCAGGTCAAACTGCAAGGAAGGCAGGGGCCGCCACAGGCTGCACGGCAAAGAATGTGGGAGTCGCCAGAGCGGCAGAGGTAAGGAAACAATCCTCACACTCTGGCCCCTCTTAGGAACTACGGGCTTAGAAGAGTGTTTGCAAAAAGTTTTTAATCAAGGTTGAAGGTTTTTATTAGAGATTTAGGTGTCCATTACGATGTCGGACGGTAAAAAATCCCCCATCTACCATAGCGGTAAAATTCCGCCCGCCTACACCGTCTGAATACCGACCGAGCAATCACGATGCCGCGAGCCGAAAACCGCAGGCGGCGGAAAATAAACAAAAAATAGCACCCGCCCATGTCCGAGTCTAAGTCCATCCGCCCTCCACGGACGGAAAGACGCACGACAACCCAAAACCGCCCGCACTGCCGACCGAGACACCGGCCGTGAAATTAGGATCGCACAGACATGAGCGCGGAAAATACACAAAAACACCGCCCGCCAGCGTAAACAACAGTGACGAAAATGTACACGGCGGAAGCTCTGGCAGCCACGGCCCTGCACAGAAATCATCCGCGGACAAAAACAAACACACACAACATGGCCAACAAGTCCACACAGCAACCCACGCACAAATACCCAAACACAGTACACATCCCGGAAACACCCCCCCTGGACAAACAGATCAACTACAAATCCCAGAACACCAGCCACAACACACCTGAAAACAACAGACCACCATGACGCACCCACATAGGTAAGTACAAAACCAGCCCCTTCACAGACCACAACCCCTTGCAACATTACAAACTGAGGACGAGAGCACACAACACAGCGAGACAGAAAGGACAGCAGCACACCACAGACACGCACCTATCACACCCATCACCACCACCACCACCAAACACCGGCCACACAAACCCCCTGCACATCACACACCACACACCGCACCAGCACCACAAACACCAAAACACACAGCATGGCACCACACAGAATGCCCAAGTTCACTTCCACCGAGCTGACGGTCATGGTCGACGAGATCGTCAAGGTGCACCCACAAATCTTTGGCAACCAGGTCCAACAGACACCACCAGCCACCAGAAACAGAATGTGGAACAGGATCTTAGACCAGGTCAATGCAGTCGGGAACGTGCCACGCAACAGAGGCGTAATCAACAAAAGGTGGAACGACCTGAAAAGCGTGGTCAAGAAGAAGGAGACCAAGAATCGTGAGCTGGCTGCCAGGACTGGCGGAGGTAATCCCGCGCTATTCAAGACCTTCAAGGCGTGGGAGGAGAAGGTGCGAGTTATCATACATCCGGAGATCCTCACCGGATTACCAGGGGGAGTGGAGGCTGGTAAGTACAAACAAACGTATACCAGCAAACCGCTATGTACTCACATGCACTACCACAATGCCATAGCTCCTAGGGACAAACACCCCCATGTCCAGTACACAATACACAAGACAACACTCACACATGCAACAGACACAACCACACACTCAGCCCAAACCTACCAACTAACAAAACCATGGGGGCATGTGTACAGTTAGCCAGCACCGCAATTCCCACCAGGTCCCCTTGTACTCCAGAAGCACCAGAAGGAGCACTCCCCACACCCATGTGTCAGCCATAGCTGCACTAACCGACAAGTAACAGGTAAGTAGCCGCAACACAAAGGCAGTGGGTCGGTGGGGGGACAGCTGAAGTACAACACCTACCAGGCCCCCAGTCCCACAGCGCAGCAAGGTGGAGCACCCCCCACACCCATGTGACAGCCACTGCAGTGCACACCTGCAGCCAACAGGTAGACATCTCACCCCACATGCAGGGGTGTCTGTGGGTGTCAAGCCATCACCACAACTCACAACACCGCCCCCACTCCCACAGACCAGCAACATGGAGCACCCCTCCCGCCCATAACCATGTGGCATCCATTGCATTGCGCACTCAAAAACAACCTGTAGGTGGGAAACTGTATAGGGCGGGGTGTCTGTAGGCATGAGGACTGTACTACGACTGACACATGGGACATGTCACGTAGCAGAGGAACACGCAGCACTGCTCCCTGTCACAATCATGGGACCAATGTGCACACGGACATGTATTACAGAGTCATACCCCACATTACCCATCACAGATACAGCAACACCTAAGGAGCCACGTCTGCATGCACAAGTCCCACTGGAGTACAGACCCACACGGCAGGCACTGTGCCACCCATCACACACATCAGCAAAACCATCTAAGTCTTGTCCATGTAGTCCTTACTGCCTGTCACTCACACATCGTACAACAACGCCCATGTAAGACAAACCTTACTAGAAGTAACAGCGTGGAACCACAATATTGCACACAAAAACAACTGGACCCATGAAACACACAGGTACACAATGCACATTCAACATATCATCCATCGCATCTGTCAGCCCCAGTGTCATGAAAGGTATGTCATCCGAACAGCTGTCCCTCATACAGTAGTCATGCAAAGATACCTGCCCATGACAAATCATGTGCCTGCAGTGACTGAAGCGCACGTCACACTGCGAGTAACAACACACATAATATAGTCAACACCCCAAGAGCACTGCATTGATGCACATGTACGAGTGCAGCACGCACACCAAGGAATTGGCCCATCTGCAATACGTCGTGTGGCACACAACAAGCACGAACTCACAACAATGCTACCAATGTAATGTCCATGAATGATAACAGGCAGCAGATATGCCGGGCATGTTAGACAGACACACACCTTAGTCTATGCACTGTCATGTTGCCAGAACACATGTCACGTTCTGCACCCATCACCCACAGTACGTACCCCAAAAGCATATTCCAAGCCAAAAGCGTCCAGGGGGCTGTACCCCCTTGTGCCATCTGCGTTTCTAAGCGTTCCATCTGTACCCCAAAACCATAGTTCAACCCAACATCGTCGATGGTTCTGGAGCCCGCATACACCCGAGCCACAAAATGTAGGAGCATAGCAACACACACCCATCGGCATTGCTAATCCGTCCCATGCCACATGTCCACATCACACAGTTCCATTGCCTAGCCCACGCATACACACATCGTACATCCACACACGCCTCTGGGAAACCTGTGCACGACAGTGCACGAACTGTGAATGTCAGACAACCAATACATACTTTGCTAGGTGCAACACAATGACCCATCTCATTCTCCCCACAGGTGGCGTACTGCTGGATGCCGGAGAGGGAGACAGCAGCCAGCACAGCCAGTACGCAAGCCCCCGACCCGGACTCACGGATGTAGAGGAGCTGGACACCTCTCCGGACACGGACTACCCAGCAGGCCCATCTGGAGTGGCAGGGCACACCCGCTCCCCAGGGCCCCTCCTACCCACCAACCCATCATCCAGGGATGCTGACCAGTCACAGACCCCTGCTGCCACGGTCGTTGCGGCCACTGCCACGGCCAATGCGGCCACTGCCACGGGTGTTGCGGCCACTGCCACGGTCGTTGCGGCCACGGTCGTTGCGGCCACCACCACCACCACCACGCCATCCCTGACCACTCAACCAGCGCAAGGGGTGGCCCGGCCGTCTGGGTCCACCCTGGGAGCCAGAGCGAGGACCGTGGTGAGCAATGTGGCTAGTGGGTTGGTCGGTGGCAGCAGTACTGGTAGGAGGAGCAGGGTCAGGCCAACGCCATCTGTGCCTGGGAGCCAAGCCCTGCCGCAAATCGACAGAGTCCTTGGGGCCTATGAAGAGGCCCAAGGAGAACGGGCCAGGTCGGCTACCGACACGCGGGAGGTCCTTGGGGTGTTGAGGTCCATGGACGCCCATATGGGCCAATTTGTGACCCGTATGGACCAACTCGTGGACCTCATGGGCCAGCTGGTGGTGGTGGTGAGGGCACAAGCAAGGCCAGCAACACCACCTCCGCCACCACCTGCTGTGGCGCTGGGTCGTGCAGCATCGCGTTCCCCTGCGTCCACAGCGAGTGAGCACTCCTCAGCCACCACCAGCAGCCCACCAACACAACCCCCCTCCCAAACGTGGAAGGGGCCGTCCGAAGAGGAAACAGGTGTCCAGAGAGGACTTCGCACGCGACAAACGCCAGTGAGTCAGCCAGCCACCTTGACCACCTACTGCATTGACTTGGAATACGATCCTACCCCACACTGCCATGTGAATGGCATGTGTCTGTTGGACTGTGGACATAGAACTTCATGGGTACACCTTGACCATCACGCAGCCATGACCGTCTACTCATTGTCACAGCATGCACCACATTTGACATCACCTTGCACACAATCACATGTCACCGCTGTAAATAAATACACCTTGATCACAATCTGCTTTATGTGTCCTGGGTTTATTCAACGATGTGCAATCGCCACCATGAGCAGAAATGCATCTGCTGTGTGGGATGTCGATGGGACAGGAGAGGCTGTAGGGACCTAGGGGTGAAAAACAGAACAAGAGTACATTCAATGAGTGTGTCACACACTCATCACACAGTACTTGTCACCAACTACAAGCAATGTACACACATCTCACAGAGCAACAGGGCACAATGCTACAGCCACTGTCAGTGGCATACCAACCTGGACATGGACCATTGACACACAGCACTCAGTGAACAAAAGGCCCCCGTGACAGAGCACACATACACCTGCACAACTACAGCTACATCAGCCGTCGTACATGGACACTCACCGTCAAGTGAAGTAGCGGGCGATGAGCTGCTGACGCACATTCACAGCTTCCTCCTCTCCACTGTCCTCTTCACTTGACCCGTCCTGGTCTGCAGGCTGGGGCCCTGGTTGATCTCCGTCATCCACAATTAGGGGGATCTGCTTGCGAATAGCCAGATTGTGCAGCATGCAGCAAGCCACTACTATCTGGCACACCTTCTGTGGGGAGTACGCCAGTGCGCCCCCGGTGCGGTCCAGGCATCTGAACCTGGACTTGAGGAGGCCAAAGGTCCGCTCAACCACACGTCTGGTCCTCCCATGTGCCTCATTGTAACGGACATCAGCTGGGCTCAGAGGATGTCGTAATGGGCTGAGCAGCCAGGGCCCATTCGGGTAAGCAGAGTCACCTGGGTGTGAGGGACACAGAGAATCGTTGCTATTCCAACTGGACACAAGACAGCATCGCACAGCCAGCACGCTACACTACTCCACATACTCACCAACAATCCAGCCACGGTCATGTTGCAGATTGGTCATCAGTCGTGGTAGGATGCTGTTGCGCATGATGTGCGCGTCATGTGCCGATCCTGGAAACTTCGCACACACGTGTGATATTACCATGTCCGCAAGGCACACCACTTGCACATTCAGGGAGTGTGTGTGCTTCCGGTTGCGGTAGAGGTGCTCAGTGGCCTGTGGTGCAACAAGGCCAACATGGGTGCAATCTATTGCACCAACGACGTGGGGGATCCGTCCAAGGGCATAGAAATCACCCTTCACTGCCGCCAATTCACGAGCCCTGGGGAATCTGATGTACCTGTTCCTGTACAGCATCATAGCTGACAGTACATCCCTCAGCACCATGCTGAACATGGGCTGGGACATCCCACCTCCACTGCCCACTGTGTGTTGGAATGACCCAGTGGCGAAGAAATGCAGTGCAGCCATCACCTTAGCCGTGGGGGTGAATGCTGTTGGATACACCCTGCGAGGACGGAGGTGGGGTTCCAACAAGGCACATAGGCGATGCAGGGTGGGTCGGTCCAGACGATATTTACGGATGACCTCCACATCCTCCATGTCTGACAGCAATTGGTAGGGGCGATGTATGTTTGGTCTCCGCCTAGGAAAGATGGAAGTGGACACATGTCAAAGCAACACGCCACATGGCAGTTTCACATACACATGACAAAAATGACTGACCAAGCAATTGAATCACAGAACAGCTGACAAGTAGGGACAGCACAGCCACAATACACTTACACAGGTCCCCTACCAATAGCAATGGGCAGTGACACACACCATTGCTATGAGCATGCACATGGGGAGTTAGGCCTTAACAACTTGTAAGGCATGCTGATGGTAACAGACTGCATATTCGGTAAGCTGCAACACCACGGCAACATGACTAGCTGCTGTGCATCACACTGCTTCCGAGGCTGGGTGTGTAGGGCACACACCAACAACGCTATGGACACAGGCTGAGCGGCCAAAACAAGTGGGACCTGTGGCACGAGGGGATATGAGACAGTCATTGATGTCCCTACTGCACCCTATGTACAGCACTGTACGGATCACACCTCCAGAAACATTGACAGGTGTACACATTGACAGCTCCATGCCAACACGGCTGTGTGATTGCACATACACATCACAAGTGACACGTAACGTTGCACGTGCCACGTGGCAGATGTACATAGTGAAAGATGGCATGTGTGTGCATATGCATATCCCATGCTCCCATGCCAATGTGTACATGATGATATGCCAACAGACATGTGGAGGCTGCCCACTGGCCGTCCCTGCCTATGCACACAGCATGTTCTGGCCCCGTCCATTGTGGACCTGCACCCACACACAAATCATGGCCACACCTGCAGATGCATTGCGCACATTAAACTGTGTGGTGCACATGGCATCAGCGGACTGTACCCGCCATGGGCCAGGCCCTTACGGCCAACTCCAATGACCCTCGCGGTTGCACCCTGCGTGTTCCACTATGGAGGTAAGCGTCCCGGGCCAGCTGGGAGCAGGCCATCGTCTGCAATTGAAGCTGGCAGACATGGTACACAAATTGCAGCAGCTTGGACCCACTGAAACTGCCCCAGGGGGCTATGTGAGTGTGTGAGTGAGACCGGCATTACCACAGCTACCTGGGACTGCAGCCTGGCACCCCTCAACAACACCTGCTGCTGCCACCTCTCCACCTACACGTGGATGACTCTGAGGATATGTCCAGGTCCACTCACCAGCGAGGAGCTGGAGATCCTGGATTCCGAGCTCCACGCACACTGCACATGGCTATTCCTTGCGAAAGTTGTGTGTGAGAGACAACTGCAGTGTGTGTGGGAGTGCATGTGGGGGACACACATGTCGTTGATCCGCAGCACTATGAGTCAGAGCCTGTGGTGTTCAGACATGCACTGCTCACCATGCTGACTGCAGGTGGCAGTGGTATGTGAGCTCTCGGGCGCTTTGACATGTCTGTCCCTCCCGAGTGGTGGTACATGGCAACTTCATGTCAGACATCCAGTGACACAGACAATTGGCAATGCAGGTCTCAGTGCACTTGTTGCTCGTGTGAATGTCAGGCTGGGGCCATGCTGCCCTTCTCAGTCCCAGCAGGCCTGGCCTGCACATTGACTGCACAATGCCAGTAGGTGACAACACAGAATGACTAGTGGGTTACATGTGTCACCTGTTCAGCACTCTCCGGATGAGCGCAAACTCAGCCCTGTACATTGGTCACACCATGCCTCGTGAAAGGGATGTGTGTGTGAGATAGTGCCACTGAATGTGACCACCGTTGCGGGGTGGGCCATGCGCAGGCCGAGTACGTTGGTTGTTGCGCAGTGTTGGTCACAGTGGGTACACCAACACAGATGTGTTGCCTTGTGATCTGTTGCTAGGTCCGCCTGACAATGGACAGTAGATGTGGGCAGACTACACATTGGTCGATGTGCTGTCTATATGCATGTGCCTTCACACCAGGCACAGCTGCCCCTGCACATATGACCCCTGCTGCCGTCAGTGCTGGGTCTGTTGAGCTGATGCGCCATCTGTGCGTGGGGCAGACAGCTCTCCTCACTTCCGTCATTGCCCATGACATCACTTTGCCGCAGGTGACATGGATCATGGAGGGCCCACATGTACGCGTGGGTGGACTACACAAGACTGTCCAATGGTTATCACCCCCAGTCAGTGCTTCGAATGGGAAGGATGTGGTGCTGGTACTCATTTTAATGTGTAGAGTGGGCGGGGCTAGGTGCGGGGCTACATGCAAGACATGGGAAGTTCATCGGCTTATCTACTAGTTGCAATACACACGAGACACGTCTTTTCATGTCCACATCAGGGTCATTCCTTGAACTGACTGGAAGTCAAACAGTCATATTTTACCCTGTCCTCATGGCCTCCCCTCGCTCACAGAAATATGCGTTTGCACCTGGGAAGCCAGCGCATGCACAAGCAGCTCCAAGCTCGCCCCAGAGAGGCCAAGGAGTGTATGTGTGGGTCCAGTTGAACAAGTGGTCTGTCTCGCGGCATAATAAGTGGCGGGACGCCGTCCACCTGCGTGGTGCCCCGACTCGAGACCCGGGCAACATTGACAATGCATGACAGGCTCCGCAGTCCGGATACACCACCTGCAACACACAGAGGCTGTAGCTGCCCTAGCGGCCCAGGCCGCGTCCAACTGGAGCTCATGGACCCACACATTCACTCTTTGGCCTCTCTGGGGCGAGCTTGGAGCTGCTTATGCACGCGCTGGCTTCTCTGTTGCAATGGCATGTAACGTGTGTGGGGATATAGGCAATGAGTGAGATGGTGCGAGCCACCTTCCGTGACGTCACTCCTGCTCGTGATGTGTGCGTCCCCCCACTACTTCCATTAGACTTGTGCCATACTACTAATTGAGGATGTGTTGCCTGCGTGATGTGTCCAGGAGGAGCGCGCCATGACATCTCACCCACCATGCTCCACTGCCATCCCGTGCCCTGGATTGCCTGTGCAGGTGGACAATGTTGGGGATACACCTGGTCGACAGGGGATGTGAGTGCCTTGGCAAGGGCCTGGCGGACGCACAGCAGTATCCAGCATGTCCACGGAGGGTGGGCTGACGTCTACACCTGATGCAGCATTGATCGTGTGCCCGCCTGTTGTGCACACACGAGTTCACATTCATCCCCAGACAGGTGGTCTTTACAAATTCCCAGGAGAGCAGCAATGTACTGTTCCGGAATCCTCCCAACACAGCGTGTTTCAACATTGCATGTGCGCACCTACCCGTCACACCCACCCACCTGAGCCAAGCGTAACTCCCGCTTCACATGACACATGTGTGTCATCCACAGTTGTGCTACTCTCTCAGGGCCGGACCTGCAACTGTCCCGTAGCACACACACAGCACCGATTCGTACTGGCATCCTGTTAGATTGGTGGGCACACTAACCCATCTCCTTCTGAGACAGTGGTGGCTGTGATGGATATTGTGACTGGGCACATGGCTTACTTTCAATGTGTGCATTTGGGAGGTGGTGGTGTGTGGTGTGTGATTGTGGTAGCGTTGGTGTGTATGTGTGTGTCGTGTCCCTGTCGACTGCACACATATGTCACCCCGGGACATGGTGGATGTTTGTTACCGTGCTGAGGTCTTTGAATATGATGTGATGGGTGTGTTGTATGTTGCACAGTATGCGGTGTGTGGGTGTGTCCTTGCAGTTCAGGCTGACTCCTACTTGTTATGGTTCAGACGTTGTGTGTGTGCAGGGTGTGTGACTGTCAAGATTGTGTCTAGTCCAATTGTGCATGTCAGCATTTCAGCAGTTCTTGCTCACTGTGCAGTGCTGCCCACCCACTCTGATGTCGTGTGTGTGTTCTGTCAGGCATTGCTGTGGCATGCTTTAGCGTGGCTCCCACTTTTTGTTGCTGAGTGTGTGGTCAGACTGTGTGGGTCATTGTAAACATGTGTAGGACTGTGCTTTGTAGTGAGCAGGCCGTCAGTGTTGATGTGATGATCTTTCGGGCGACTTCAGAGTGTGACAAGTCCTGCTCCACGAGCTGTGGTATTTCCCTGTGGCCACTGTTGCGGCTACTCATTTGCGTTGACATCCAATGACAGTGGACTACATGGTCATCTCACGACTGCCGTGTACTTCACACACTCTCATCCTCTCTCATTCGTACTTGTGAAATGAATCAGCAGAGACACATTTTTGCTTCAAGCCATGTATTGGGACTTATGTCCTCTGTGATGCAGTATAGTGGACACTACTGGCAGCGAAATGCATGTGGAGGATATACTCAGCATGATTACACATAGCATAGGGTGTAGGGGTACATGTCATTAGTTGTTGACTGTGGGATGTGTGCTTCAGAGTTACAACTGCTTAGCCGTTGCTGTGCTAATGTACATTTGCTAATTACTGTGGAGCTGCTAACTTTGACACAGACAGTATACATTTCGCCTACCAGACCGCTTGACATCATGGGCACAGTACATCTCAGTTCCATGTTACAGGTTTGCTGCTATGGTTACTCATACACACGTGCGTGGAGGTGACATCAGGGCATGGGCTTACGTGCATGCAACGGCGTCCCACTTGTTGTTGCAATGTGGTGGCTACTGGACATGACACAGTCACTGGGGTCATGTTGTTGGGGGATGCACTTGTTGTCCATGCAAAGGTCCTGGCACGGAAGTTCAGAAGGAGGTGAGGTGACAGCTCTCACATACTACAGCCGAACGATTACTGTCCACTGACCGGTGCATATGTTGACGGGCGCAGGATACATATTATGGCATAGTTGTACGTGCAGTTATGTCCATGTGGTTGCCATACACATTTCCCATGCCTCTGCCTCCCCCTGTTCATGCAGAGTTACTGGATGTGATGAGGTACAGAGTGCATGTCCCGAAAATATCCGATGTCATGGCAGTGTAGTTGATGGTGTGGTGTTAGTTGCAGGTTGTGTGGTATAGTTGTTGTACTGGTAACTGCTCAGTCCGTGCGGATGCCAAGCATGGGTACGGTGTGGGACATCATTGTTCAATTGGGGGTGTTGCGTCGGGGCCCGACGAATTGACAGGTTGTCAGGAATGCGATACCTTCCAGCAGGGCTTCCATGGCATTGGTGGTAAACATGGATGCCATCCAATGTAGCGGATGGTGGCTGTCAAGGTGTTGGTCGTAAGTTGTCCCTTGTAGGAGCATGATGGGACATGTTGGATGACATTCGATGAAACTGTGATCCAGAATCCGTCGTGTGGAGGCACAGTGGTCCCATTGCAGTGTGGGTCCGATTGCAGCCACATACGCCATGCCCCCATAGGCTGAACAGACCCTGTCGTGGACGTCCAGGGGGTTGAACAGTTGTACCAGGTCCGCCATTGGACATGCAGGGTTGGAGAGACATAAATCCACAGGATAGTGGAAAGGACACCTCCGACAGTAGAAGACGGGGATGACGCAGCTGAACAATGCGATGCGGTAAGTTAGTCGGTAACTTACGTTCAGCAAGGCCAGATTTTCACATCCCAATATCTGTATCAGGTAATGTTTGTACAGCTTCATCTGTCCGGCGTAGTTGGGTAGGTGTGGTGCAAGTGCCATTTTGCTGAAGGGCGATGTGATGGCGTGCTCCGGCTGTCTGTGCAGTCTGCAGAGTGCAACCTCCGACGTTGCTGGGAATTCTGTTATGGTCGTAGGGAGGCAGGGCTTGGGTTATAGTGGCTTGTGCGAAGGACACGGGCCCTCATCCCACATGCTTCTATGAATGGTCAAGGTCAGTGGTGTCTGACTCCTTCCCGATAACTTGCATGTGAACCACATGGGGGAGTGGTATCATTTCTTTTTTCCCTTCGGAATGTTCTTTCGTGTTATGCGCTATCTGCCCAGTGGACGGTTCCCTCTGCATGCCTGTGTTGGGCTTTTTTTGGTATCATGACTGTGTTGTCCTGCTTGGATAGTTGAGCTGTGGTTTCGGTGTGGGTATGGAAGGCCATTCAGTGCTATCTCCTCTCCCGTGTGTGGGCGGCACGCTGCGTTTCCGCTATAAGTTGGGCCTTGTGTGTGGGTGTTGTAATTGGAGCCACCTGTTGTCGGACCCCCGGGATCTTTGATGTTACGTATTGCATGTCTTGGTATTGGGTGCAGGGTGGTATCGGTGTTTCTGTGTGGTACTGGCGTACCTTTTTCCGACGGGGTCCATATTCTGCTGGCTGATGTTGCCGCCGCTGTGTGCTTCGCCATGTTTTGCACACAGGGGTGTGTCCTAATTTGGCGTGACATCACTGACATGTTCGGGTCAGTTGTGTGACGTCAGGTTGGCAACAGTGAATTGACGGTTGGCGACATGGCTGTGGCAGGACTGTCACGTGACATGTGCGTTCTGGGTGGGGCTGGTGTGTGTGGTGTTTGGTTGTGACCCTGTGTTGTTTGTGTGCGGCGCATACTTGGCGCTGCCGTTGGCCTATGCGTTGTGCGCATGTGTGGCTGCGTCGTTGCCGCTACGCTGTGGGGCCGTGACGGGGACGTTAGTTCCTGGTCCCAGGTGGTGGGTCCCCGGTTGTTGCGAGTTGTTACAATTTGCCCGGTGTGACATTTGTGGGTGCAGTGGTGGATGTGTCGCGTCCACGCAGGGGTGTCTGGGGGGGCCATGTACAGTTTTACCGCACTTGCACTGCGTGAGGTGTTTGCGTGCCCTTGTTGTGTGTCTGCCTACCTGCGTCTCCGCGGTGCGTTGACTCCTAGGTTCTGCATCAGGTAGAGCATGGGGAGGGCCTGCAGTGCTGGATTCATGCTCGGGGGGTCCGCCTCTTTGGTATCCGTACTGTGCGCTCGGGTTTCCGCCTTGCTTTCACGTGCGGTGTCTCTTAGCCGGGGGAACTGTTTGGTTGTGGCATCATAATTTGTACGCCGGGCGGTACGTGTTTCGTCGGGCGGTGTGTCTCCATTGGGCGGCGCCGCTACGTGAACGGGCGCACTTTGATGGCGGACGGCGTCGCTGGCTTACGGGCGGTGTTTGGCTGTCTTTTCACATCCTAATTGGGCGGGCGTGTGGGCTGCGGCGGGCGGACGGTAACTCTTGTTTTTTGCATCCGCCAGCACGGCGGTGGTGCTTCCGCCCGCCATCCTAATGGGCCCCTTAGATCTTACATTGAGATCTACAATATATGAAATACATCAATAATACAACGTTAAAAAAGAGCTAAAAATGCAAAACATTTTACAACAAATTAATTCATTGACTGGGCAATTTATCATCTCCATAGCAGCTGTAGCTGTTGTAATTCCATATTTTTTAAAAAGTGGTTTTAAAAATCTCTGTTGATAGACCCTTAAAATGGGACAGAGAAATATAACATGTTCGATAGTCTGTACATCATTTTAACATAAGGTGAAAATTATTTCCTCCCAAGCTACATTCTGCCATGCATCTTTCACAGTTTTTAGTGGTAAACATTTAAAACCTACATAGCAATATACACCTTCACACCCATTTGTTTAAACAGATGAGGATCATGAACCTGATCAGCTGTTTGCGAGGAGCGGTCACATGGTCTATATTCTTTCCAGTCCACTAAATACTGTAATTTACCCCTGAAATATCGGGAGTCCCAAATTTCCTGCACTCCATATTCAGGATGCTGCCAATGAGTAGAAGAAGAGATCTTCATTGTAGAGGAAAACCTTTGTGTGTGAGGAATGTTTTTAAAAGAGACACATGAAAGGAAGAATAAACTTTCCAAGAGGGAAGAAGTTACAAACGAATTGTAACTGGGTTGATTAATTTAAAGGGACCACAGAGTTTTGCGAAAAAGTTTGACCTACAAATGGTAAGTGGTAGATTTATGGAGGATAACCATACTTTGTTTCCTATTTTGTACATGGGAGCTGGTTGTCTATGTTTTTTTGCCTGTGATCTTTGCATGACTTTTGAATGAGAATCAGCTTTTTTCTAGTGTCTTTCAAGGCCTTTAAGTAGTTTTGGACAGCTGGATCTGCATCAGTGGTTTCAGGGAATTCTAAAAATGTTTGAGGGTCAAATCCATTTTGGGCAAAAAAGGTGAAAAACCTGTGGAGGTATGGGTGGCATTATTATAAGCAAACTCTGCTGCCAGTAGAGGGGATTTCCAATTATTTTGAATGGAGGAAATGTAGAATATTAGGAATTCTCCCAGTAGTTTATTACTTGTTTCGGTTTTTCCATTGGACTGTGGTGAAAACCTTAGGTCAGAGCTCTTTGAATACCTAGTTTTTTACATAAAGATTGCCAAAATCAGGAGATATACTGTGGACCTCGATCAGGGATAATTTAGGAAGGAAGCCCATTAAGTTTAAATATATCTTAAGCCATTTCCAAATTTCCAAGGCTGTGGGCAACTTTGAGAGGGCAGAAAAATAGGCCATTTTGATGAAGGAATCTACAGTAACCATAATGGTTTTACAACCTTTAGAGGCAGGTAATTCTACAATGAAGTCAATAGAAATTATCTTCGAAGGTTTGGAAGGAATCTTTGTTGTTAATAATAATCCTGCTTTCTTTTGCATCACAGCTTTAATTTGGGCACACACTTCACAGGTTTTTACAGAGGTGCGAATATCTTGATGACGAGATAGCCACCAGAATTTTCTTCTGACAAGATCTTCTGTCACACATCACCCTCTATAGCCAGAAGTTAATGGATCGTGGCACAGGCGTTTTATTGTTCTTTGTCATTATTTTGTTTGAATAATGAGTCTTTGTTTGACAAAGATTAAGCTATTGGTTTGTGCTATTTGTTATGTTATGTTAATAAAACTTATTGAGCGCACGAATACCCGTAGGTGTCTTGGCGCTAAGACAGTAGTGAGCCCTAGATGAAAGCAATTAGTTCTGAAAAAGCCATGTCTTTAGGTCATTTCTGAAAGTGATGAGTGAGCCGGCATTTCTATTAGCAAATGGTAGCTTATTCCATAATTTTGCGGTGCCGTTCGAGATTCTACGGCCTCCCCAGCATAAGGTTCGGATCCTTGGAACCATCATGAGTCTGGCGTCTGAAGAGCGCAGTTGTCTGGCTGGGCGATACCAGGAGAAGAGCTGTTTGAGAAACATTGGTCCGGTGTTGTTCAAGGCCTTGTAAGCTAGACATAGCGCCTTGAACTTAATGCGCTGCGCCAGAGGGAGCCAGTGAAGTCTTCGAATTTCCTTGGTTACAGACTCATATTTAGGGACATTTAGTAGAAGTCTTGCAGATGCGTTTTGAATCATCTGAAGCTTTTTTAGATATTGCTTCTGCATATTTAGGTAGAGTCTGTTGCAGTAGTCTCACTTTGACTGCACGAGTGTAGTCACTACCGCCAATTTGGAGTCATCAGGAATATAAGGAAGAATCTTCTTCAATTTCTTGATCAGAAAATGGGAGGTAGATACGATGGCATTGGTCTGCTGAGATAAGGTGAGTTTATTATCGATCAGCACCCCCAGGTTTTTTGCCTTCTGGACTGCTTTTGGCAGTTCCCCCATTTCTGCCGGCCACCAAAGGTCATCCCATCTGGGTTGCAGATTCCCAAAGATTACCACTTCGGTTTTCCCGGAATTGAGCCTAAGACAGTGGTTTCCCATCCATCTATTTATTTCCACCATACAGCTTTGAAACTGCATTGATGGGGAGGCTTGATCTTTATACGCTGCCACCACCATCTGGGTGTCATCGGCATATGAAGTAAGACTAAAGCCGAAGTCTTGGATCAACGGGGCAAGTTCTGAAACATAAATGTTAAAAAGTGCCGGGCTAAGCGACGAGCCCTGTGGGACCCCGCATGGAAGGATATAAGGTGTTGATTTGGACTGGCCTAGTGCCACCGTTTGTCTCCTATCCTTTAGAAAAGAGGACAGCAGGGCTAGTGTCAGGCCCTTGACCCTGAAGAACCGGAATAACCCACTCACTGGGTCTCGGCGGCGGGGGAATTGCCCAAGTCTTCCATACCCTTCATACGTAGTAAAAGGAGACACAGGAGCCTTCGTCTGCAGGAGGAACCCAGATTTATTCAAATAGCCCGGGCTATGGAACAGAGTCCCAAGCTCGTTAGAAACAAGACAGAGGAGGCTGCTGCTTTACTCCGCAGCTTACAAGCCTTTTATACTTTTTCATTCCAGTCTTTTGGCTGTTAGTCCATTGTTCAATCAGGGCAGTGTTTGCAGTTGATAACCAGATCCAGACAGTGTTTGTAGTTGGTGACCTGATCAAGGCTTGGTACTCAAAGTATTGTTCACTCAGCTTGATCAAAGCACGGTCATTCAGGTCATTGTTCGATCAGCTTGATCAAAGCTCGGTCATTCAAACCATTGTCCAATCACCCTGATCAAGGCCCAGCAGTCAGACCATTGTCCAGATAACCTGATCACGGTGTCAAGGATGTTTACCAGGCAGGGAGCAGGAGATGGGAAACAAATCATTTACACAGGGCGTGAGTGTCTCATGGTTTTCTGTCGAACTGCAAAGAACAGGGGGTTGGGTGTGCGACAGTTCCTGGGCAGAAATGCAGGCTGCAAGATGGTTTTTGTCGTGTTTGTTAGAATTTCCTCAGGCATCAGCAGAAACGACCAGGTGGGTCGTGTGGAAGTGTTTGACACGAAATGGCAATGAAAAAACAATGGAGTCCTGGTACAAATGATACCGATCAGAAGAACACTTTTCCTCAGACCCTCCTTTTGCCATTGAGTGGCAAATACTTTAAGAAATGTCAATGTTCATAAGGCCATCGGTTTCTTGTTGGAGCATCATCATCATATTGGTGTTGCGAATGTTGGAGGGTGGAGGCTGGATGGTCTGGACACACATTGTACAGAGCACTGGCAGGCACTGAAAGCACAAACAGCAGGAGACCAGGACAGTTATTCCCAAGGCAAGGAAGATGAGGACCCTCCACCCCCACTGGGAAAGGAGGCCCCAGATCCAGCCTGTGAGGGACCAGTTGCCTTTATCCAGATAAATTTCGGAAGAAAGGCGATGCAGACGTTGGATGGCATAGTACACTGAAGGTGCGTTGTCTGGGATGTACACGCAGCAGCTGGAGCCGATCAATTTACACACACCACCACGATCAGCAAGGAGGACGTCTAGGACCATGCGGTTCTGCAGTGTTATAAGGCGGTCCGCCTGTAGTTCTGCAGTGATGTTGGAGAGGGCACCAGCTGTTACTGTGATGGTGGCTTCAAGGACCCTGGTCAGTCCTCGTACAGCCCGACTGTTTGCCATGGGGCCCCAGAATGGAAGGAAACCTTTAAGGAAGTCCCCGGTTTCCTGGCCTGCTGTATCCTCGGCTGATATGGCGCCCCTACGTGAGCGACGCAGAGCGCCCTTCATCAACAGGTGGTAACTCCCATGGGTAGAATACGTTGGCGGAAGGAGGAAGGCCAGATAGCAGGTACCAGACCAGTTACGGGGGAGCCAAGTGTAGGCGGCAGTGCCACAGATAAAATAGGTGTTGGGGGATGCCACCAGCTTCGGAGGAGATGTAGAGTTTAAAGATTTTGTGATATTACAAGTACTGGTACCAACTTTCTTAGTCCCTAGGCCATGGATGCAGACACGGCCTTGCACATTTATGACATTCACAGTGTCTCGTTCATCGGGCAGTATCCTTCTTGTGCGGAATCTGGAAAATGTTCGTCGAGTGGTTGAGTTGAACACTACCATCTCACCGAGTTCATCTGGTGATAGTAGCGATGTGGATGAGCTGGTCGGGCAAAAGGAGCATTGGCATGGCCAGATCTGTTCCGCCAGAAGTCATCCTGAAATGTTCCAAGGGCAGAATTGGCAGTACCATTGACAGTGTAGGCCTCCTGTATCAACATCCACCATGCAAGACAAGACCCAGAGATGGAAAAGGGGTAGGGAAAGAATGGGACAGGGTGTATCATGGAATGCGGCATCAGTCCGCAAACCCAGCAGTTGGAAATGTTCATGATCAGCTGATGATGATGCAACATTTGGATGAAGGTGTTATTGAAGAATTCTGCACGGCGGGGTAACTCGTGGGCTGGTAGCGTGTAATACTGGTGCTCTGCAGGAGTTGGGGTAGGGGTTGGTGAGGTAACAGGATGGTAGATTAGTAACAGCCAACCAAGAATAGACAGGATGAGGGAGACAAACAGCGTCACCACGGTGGCCATGAAGCATTTACTATGTCGGAGACTGACATATTGTTTCTGGATTCGAGTGTTTTGGACGGCAGCCATTGTGCTAAGCCAGGGACCTCTAGTGGCTGTCTGTGATTGGTGGTTGCTTCACTGGGCGCAGGTGCCAAGAGCCCTATGGCGTACCTTAGTCTGACACACCAGCACTACTCTCGGCCGGGAGATCACAGCCCTACAGCCTATAGGCACTTGGCGAAGTCAAAGGCAAGCCTTCCCTCGGGGCGCAAGTTATATCGGTCGGAAGTAGGGTCAGTATGGTCGGGAAACAATTGTTCTGGACGTTGAGCAGAGTTAAGGGAGGGTTCCACCCTTCCTTTCAGTATGCTGTCACTCTCTGCTTCCGTAGATGTAAAATGCAGTCTGGCATCGCTGAATGGGACAAACGTCGGGACTGTTTCTGTTTCTGAGTCTCCTTGTCCTTCCCTCACCCACTGATCATAGGGGAGGGGCAGAGGCACACGCCTACAGTGGGACGAATGCACCCAATTCTTCCGACCTTCTACTTTCACGGCGGTGCGGGTGGCCAGCAACACCTGACGGGGCTGTGTCCAGCGGGGTTCGAGGCTCTTAGTCCGTTGAAAATTCCTCACTAAGACCCAATCTCCAGGTTGGATAACGTGTCCTGGGCCCTCGCTTTTGTCAGGTATGGCCTCATGCACCTGGTGATAAAGAGTACGAAAGGTATTAGTTAGACTGTACAGGTAA
This sequence comes from Calotriton arnoldi, assembly GCA_963921515.1. Lineage (NCBI taxonomy): Eukaryota > Metazoa > Chordata > Amphibia > Caudata > Salamandridae > Calotriton > Calotriton arnoldi. The sequence goes on from CAWUFW010002498.1 coordinate 1,156,395, forward strand.
TCAGTTAATACAGGGTATTCAACATCAGACAGTTTCTTAGGCCGCGGGACACCCCATACATTGGCAGGCCTCCCGAACACAATCTCATGGGGGATAGCCCTATCCTGGTGTGGGCTGTTGTTCTTGTAGACAATAGGGCCAAGGGCAGAGCATCAACCCAAGTGACACCTGTCTCGGCTACTATTTTGGCCATTTTAGTTTTTAGGATGCCATTGTACACCTCCAGTAGACCTGCTGACTGGGGGTGGTTAGCTGCATGAAATTTTTGTTTTATACCCAATGCTGTACAGATATATTCCATAATTTGAGCCGTAAAGTGTGTCCCGTTGTCACTCCAGACCAAGCGGGGCAAACCGAATCGTGGGAGGTACTCTTTTAATAGCATTTTGGCGGTAGTGTTAGCGGTGCAGTCTTTGACGGGGTAGGCCTCCACCCATCGGCTGAAGGTACAGACCACCACTAGGACATATTTTAAATTGTTACATCGGTCCATCTGGATGTAATCTATTTGGAGGACTTCAAAAGGGAAGGTAGGAGGAGAGAATCCTCCCTTAGGACGTAACTGTGCCTTTTCCTGGGTTATACATTAGGCAAATCATGCATGTTTTAACCAGCTTTTCAGCATATGTTGGTATCTTAGAGTTGTACCATGTAGGTTCCAACAGTTTACATATCCCTTTTGCACTAATGTGAGCAGGACCATGGGCCATCGTAACTACTGGTAGCACATGACTGTCAGGTAACATCCATTGTCTTTCCATAGTCGTGCGGACCCAGCAACCATCAATTCCCTCCTTTGCTAATTGCTCCTTCCACACCCGTAGATCCTCAGGAGTAGTATGGGACTGAATATCGATCACACTCTGTACTGTGTTTTCAACCATGCCCTCGTCTGCCACCCACCTAGCGGGACCTCCTACATACATTCCTTCCCTTTTTCTAAGAGCTGTTTGTCTGGCCGTCTGGTCAGCCAGGGCATTGCCTTTCCCAACATCATCTGTCACTTTCTTATGGGCCTTACATTTTATAATGGCCACCTTTCTGGGGAGTGTCAGGGAGTCTAACAATCGGTGAATTAGGGGGCCATGTTGAATCTTGGTCCCATGGGAAGTAAGGAAATTCCTTTCTTTCCATAACCTCCCGAAGTTGTGGGCCACCCCGAAGGAATATTGGCTGTCAGTATAAATATTTAACGTCATCCCTTTGCTTAACTCACAGGCTCTAGTGAGGGCCACTAATTCTGCTGCTTGAGCAGAGCACTGCGGAATCTGAGCTGTTTCTACTACTTGTCCTAATGTCGTGAGGGCATAGGCGGCTGAGGTGTTACCATCTGGCCTTCTGAGACATGATCCGTCCACATATAGTGTACCTTCTGGTTCTGCTATCGGGGTATCCTGTAAGTCAACCCGTCCCTTCGTCTCCTCCTCTGTCCTTAATATGCAGTCATGTGGGTCTAAGCGGGCATCCTGAGTATCCAGTGGGAGTAATGTTGCGGGGTTCAGTACAGTGCATCTCTTGATGTTAATGTGGCTGGAAAAGAGTGTCAGTTCATATCCTGTGAGTCGTGCGCTAGTGAGGTACTGTGTCTTGGTGTTATTAAGGAGGGTATCTACAGAATGGGGGACCATCAGAGTCAGGGGGAGTTCATGACGATCCCCGCACTCTGACGGACCATGAGGGCGGCCGCAGCGGTCGCCCGTAGGCATCCTGGGAGAGCCCTTGCAACAGGATCTAAGGTGGCTGAAAAATAGGCACATGGCCGATGGTGACCTCCGAACATCTGGGTCAAGACAGCGCATGCACAGCCGTCTGTCTCATGTACAAAAAGAAAAAATTGTTTGTTATAATCAGGAGTACCGAGGACTGGAGCAGTACACAGAGCCCTCTTTAAACCTTGAAGGCCTGCGCATGCTCTCTAGTCCATGGAAAGGAACTGTCTGATATGTCTTTAGTGGTGAGGGCAAGAAGAGGTTTGACCATGGCCGAAAAGTTGGAAATCCACTGTCTACAGCATGAGGTTAGGCCTATGAAGGCTCGCACCTGCTTTTGTGTTCGTGGGGCCGTCATAGCATTGATAATGGCTACACGTTCAGCGGTGAGCTGCCTTCCCTCCTTCGAGAGGAGATGACCTAAATAGGTCACCTTCTCTTGACAAAACTGAAGCTTTTTAAAGAGACTTTGTGATTATGGAGGGCAAGGTGGCGTAACAAACAGAGAGTAGCTTCTTTACATGATGGGGCAGAATTTGCAGCAATGAGGAGGTCATCTACATATTGTAATAGTGTGGAGTTATCAGGGAGTTCCAAGGAATCTAGTTGACTTTTGAGGGCTTGACTATAGATACTGGGGCTCTCGGTGAAACCTTGAGGGGCGCGGCAGAATCTAAAGCTTCGCCCACCAAGGGAGAAACCAAAAAATGTCTGCTGTCAGGATGTATAGGAATGCTGAAAAAAGCATTCTTCAGGTCTATGACAGAAAAGTGCGTTGCGTCAGAAGGGACCATCGTTAAGAGGGCTGTAATGTCGGGGACAACAGGATATTGGGACATTGTTATTTTGTTAAGGGCTCTCAGGTCAATCACGAATCTGTATATTTTAGGGGAGAGAGCATTTCCATTGGTCTTTTTAAGAACGGGAATAATGGGACTGTTACAGATATTGCCACGTGTTTCCTCCACTACGCCCTTGTCCATTAATTCAGATATTATTGTTAAAAGGGCCATTTCTCCTTCCGCGGGTAGTCGATACTGCCGGAGGCGGGGGAGAAGTGCACCTGGCTCGATGCGTACCACATGAGGGGATATGTTGAGACACCCTACATCAGTGTCTGATGATGCCCAGAGGGAGGAAGGTAAAAACTGCAATTCTGGTGGGAGGGGACCAGACAGATACATATAGGAAGCTGCGGTGGGAGAAATTGTTAGGGATACACCTTGGGGACTACATGATATGGTCGCATACAGAGCTTTCAGTAAATCCATGCCTAACAAGTTTTCACTGCAACCTGTAGTAAGGACCAAGGGAGCGTCAACATGTGCAGGGCCAATATCGAGAGGGAGGGGTTCAGAGACAGGGCTCGTCACAGGTGTTCCTGCAAAACCCACGGAGACATTTATTTTGCCAGAAAGGGGTGCCTCCGGGACTGACAGACGTGCAATAGAAGACCTGGTGGCCCCAGTATCCAAAAGAAAATTCTGATCGTTCCCCACAACTGACATTTGAACATACGGGCCCCTTTGATCCACTGGAATTTGCACTCTGGTAATACCCCTTTCCTGGCTGTCCTATGCTTGGTAGGACCCTATCTCATCAACTTCGTCATAATCATCATTGTAATAAGTGCGTGTTGCTTCGTACCCATCAAACCTATTGGCCGGGCGCGGCCGGGCGGGAACGTGATCCCTGGGCCTACGTTCTTTATCCTGTGGATGGGGCGGGCCATGGTCCCTAGTCGGCCTTCCCTCCCTGGGAGCGCGAGGCCGAGTCTTCCCTGTTCGGATGTTTTCAGCTAACACGGGACACTCGTCTATCCAATGGCCGTACCCCTTACAATAAGCACACTGATCTGTTTGGAGGGCTCCCGTATGTTGAGGGCTGGAGGGGGTAGACTGGCGAGCCCTCGGAGGGTGTTGGGGTTGAGGTCTGAAATTCCCGCGGGCATCGGGACCTCGGGAGGGTAAGCCTGCTGCAGAAGTGCCTTAGTCTTAAGATCCCTAACCTTCTTACTTCCCTTGTCTCTATCTTCATTCTCCCTATTCTCATGATATTGTGCCATAGCCAAGATACCAGTCATAGTTTGGGCAGACCACGTACTTTCAACTTTCTTAAGCCTGGTGGAAATCTCAGGAAGCAAGTTGCTGACAAACTTATCGACAAACACTGGACCAGAACCTGGGGTCCGGGGATCCAAACCACTATGTCCCTTGTATTCTGTCTCAAAACGGGTAAAGAAGTCAGCCACATTCTCATCTTTTCGCTGCCTACAGGCGTTTATTTTATCCCAGTTACTGACAGTTTCCGGCAAAAGTGTTTTCATAAACGTTATTATTTTACCGGGCAAAGTCAGGATGGCAGCTTCTGGTTTAGTCCCTCCTACCCTTGCTTCTTCCATAGCCTCTAGGTCAGCCCATTTACCTCCCAACGCCACTTCATGATCAGTATGTCGAATCTTGTCCCAAATTTCAGTGGGGACAACCGTACCAAAAAGTAAATCTATATCCTCAAGAACGAGAGTACCTGCAGATATAATCTGACCTAATTCTCTGTAAAAGGCAGCCGGATTCTTCCGGGGATCTGGTAATTGTTCTTTTAACTGCATTACTTCTGACCTTTTCCAAGGAACATGAACCCAAAGCCTGCGCCAGTGTGCCTCAACAGCCCCTCGGCCATTATTTTGGGTATCGGTAAGTGCGTTAACAAAGACAGGGGCCGCCTCTCTCATTGGCATAGCTGTCTCTAGAGGGGTGTTGGAAAAAGCGGTCATATCACGGTAAGCCATTAAAGCAGACACAGCACCAAACATCCCCTCTCCCTGAACATCGCCTCTTCTTATTTGTGACCTAAGGTCCATTAATCCAGTGGGTATCTGCATAAGCGCATTCTCAAATTTTTGCATGACCAGCGTACACATGTATTCAGCCCAGGTGGTCTGTTCCATAATCGTCCACTGGGAAAAGGTGGACCATATGTCTTTAAAGGCATAAATATTCCCGTTCTTTATCCAACATTCACACTGTTGCTCCTGTAGGTCATTTTCTCGAAGGGACGAAAAGCTGACTGCAGAGCGCAAGGAGGCCAGTCGGGGGAATTGAACATTTTATATAAATCCTGTTTAACTGTAGACCACGGGGAAGTAGGAAAAGGGCGGGTAGGGGTAAAGCCGCAGGGGTTGGGCGGATGGAGACTTGTTGTCATTCCCGCAGTGAGGACAGGGTTAGCGGGCGTGGTCGGTGTCATAGGAAAAATCGGGAGGGTTGGTGTGACAGGAAGAACAGTAGGAGGGGCAGTGGGGGCAGGAGTGGGCGGTGGCGGGGGACATGTGGGGTGTGAGGCGTCAGGGCAGGGTACATTGGGGCATATGCAGGAGGGCTTTCTAGCATGGTATCAAGCAAGGAATCACCTTCTTCTCCCCATCCATATGGCCCTTTCTTTTCTCCTCACGAGCTGGATAGCATTTTTGTACCCGGGCCCCATGCTCCCTGTTGGCTATTTATACCGATTTTGTCATTTGATTTTGTAGATTTACTCTGGCGTGGTCGGCCATTGACATGCGTTCCTGTTTTCTTTCTTGAGCCTTCTGCTTTCTAGCTCTCTGCTCTATCTCTTTCCTCCAAAATCGGACAGATTCAAACATAGACGGGCGCGTTTTTCTTTTCATTAATTGTTCCTCTAAGTTGGTGAGAACTTGGGAATTAAAGGAGCCGAAAAGTGGCCACTGTAATTCCGCGTTACTTTGTTTCGTATATTTTACCCAGAATGAGGAAAACATTATGGCAGAAGGGCCATGTTTAACATACATCGTATGGCCAGGGGTCCCTTCTGGAGGAAGCGGACAAGCCGCCTCCAGCTGGGAGTCCTGCGTACACATACAACAACATAATTTCTTGAACTTACTACTGACTGGCATGCTTGTAAATAGGTAACAGACACCGGCGGGTTTTAAAATTCACCTCGCCTGCTTGGCTTTTGCAAAGGTCAATAACAGCAGAATCATACAGACTTGGTGGGTGATCAGTCCACCCTTACCTTACAGGGGTAGTTCTCTTCTGCAGACGTAGGGCTGTGTCCTGCTCCAGAAATTATTTGCTAGGGGACTCCAGCGAGGACGTGGTCATGTGGCCCAGACCGGGTGGGGAGGAACAGCGGGCGAGTCGTTCGGCTTACCGGATTGCAAGAATCCCTCGGGTAGGGCGCCTCCGTCGGAGTCTCTCCGTGCACCTCCTCACATCCACCAGGCCTGACCTTCGTACTCGTGGAGTCCCTATTCGGGCGCCATTTGAAGAACCGGAATAACCCACTCACTGGGTCTCGGCGGCGGGGGAATTGCCCAAGTCTTCCATACCCTTCATACGTAGTAAAAGGAGACACAGGAGCCTTCGTCTGCAGGAGGAACCCAGATTTATTCAAATAGCCCGGGCTAAGGAACAGAGTCCCAAGCTCGTTAGAAACAAGACAGAGGAGGCTGCTGCTTTACTCCGCAGCTTACAAGCCTTTTATACTTTTTCATTCCAGTCTTTTGGCTGTTAGTCCATTGTTCAATCAGGGCAGTGTTTGCAGTTGATAACCAGATCCAGAAGGTGTTTGTAGTTGGTGACCTGATCAAGGCTTGGTACTCAAAGTATTGTTCACTCAGCTTGATCAAAGCACGGTCATTCAGGTCATTGTTCAATCAGCTTGATCAAAGCTCGGTCATTCAAACCATTGTCCAATCACCCTGATCAAGGCCCAGCAGTCAGACCATTGTCCAGATAACCTGATCACGGTGTCAAGGATGTTTACCAGGCAGGGAGCAGGAGATGGGAAACAAATCATTTACACAGGGCGTGAGTGTCTCATGGTTTTCTGTCGAACTGCAAAGAACAGGGGGTTGGGTGTGCGACAGTTCCTGGGCAGAAATGCAGGCTGCAAGATGGTTTTTGTCGTGTTTGTTAGAATTTCCTCAGGCATCAGCAGAAACGACCAGGTGGGTCGTGTGGAAGTGTTTGACACGAAATGGCAATGAAAAAACAATGGAGTCCTGGTACAAATGATACCGATCAGAAGAACACTTTTCCTCAACCCCTAGCATTTCCCGCCGCGATAGCAGTAGGTTATGATCCACAGTATCGAAAGCCGCCGAAAGATCAAGGAGGATGAGGGCGGCAGCGCCCCCCTTATCCATCACCTTCCTGATCTCTTCGGTGGCTTTAATTAGTGCTGTTTCTGTACTGTGTTCTGGGCGAAAACCAAATTGGGAGGGATCGAGTAAGTCATTTTCTTGTATGTACTGGGATAGCTGCCTGTTCATAATTTTCTCCACTATTTTTGCCGGGAGTGGCAATCTGGATATCGGGCGATAGTTATTGGGGTCAGAGTCGTCTAGATTGTTTTTTTTTATCAGAGGCAGAATTGACACATCCTTCCACATGGACGGAAAGGTACCAGAAATGAACATATTGTTAAAGATTTCTGTAAGCAAAGGGCTAACCTCCTTCGCTATCTCTTTCAAAAAAGCGGGAGGACAAGGATCTAGAGAGGACCCAGATTTAGTTTCATTGATGTGTTTTTCCACTAGTCCCGTGTTAACCAGCAAGGAGCTGTGAAAAATCTTATCACTGGGATCTGAGCATGGGCGTATGTCAATAGGAACCGGAGTGGGGATAGTTTCAAAAGAATCATAGATATTTTTTACTTTATTTCTAAAAGCGTCAGCAATAACCTCACAAAAACTGTGGTTGTTCTTAGTGCATTTTTTCTTTGGTAGAGAGGAAAGCTTCTCTACTACCCTGAACAGTTCTTTGGAGGAGTTTTTGGCTTTTCAATCTGCCTCGTAAAACATGCCTTTTTTTCTGCGATCAGCAGAGTTTTGTAATGAATTAATGCAGCTTTATAAGTGCCTTTAACTGTTGTATCATATTTTGTTGGTGTGGATATTATTCTTTTAGTTTCTGTAGATTGAAATGTCTGGTTTCAGCACAGATTTTTTTATGAAACGTAGAAGTCCAAGAATTAACAACGGTTCGAGAGTTAACTAACCTTTCTGACTTCAGATCATCAAACTCAGCATGACATATTAGTAAGTCATCTGCTACTATATTCTCAGATCCAGGAATGTATGTAAGTATGAGATCACACTGTTGGAAAAAAAATGTACAACTCGCTTGCCAACTATTACAACACGTGGCTTGTTGAAGCACTATGGTCAATGTGGACAACCACTCTGTGGAGAGCCCAAACAAAAAGTATCTTCATTCCAAAAAGGCTCCTTTGATTGCAAGGGGTTCTTTTTCCAGTACCAAGTAATTCATTTCTTCTGGAGATAATTTCCTTGCAAAAAAATGCCACAGGATGTTCTTCTGCTACATGATTGGGTTGAATCATGACAGCCACTATGGCTTGTTCTGAAGCATTAGTTTCCACTATAAATGGTTGACTAATATCTGGTTGTTGTAAAATTGGGGCTTTTGCAGACTTGAAGTTTAGCCTTTTAAATGGAATTGAGACTTCTGGTGACCAGTGAAAGGTTTGGTTCTTCTTTAGCAATTCAGTAATGGGTAAAACTAGCTAATTAAAACCTTTTATGAATATTCGATTATCATTTTCTAGTCCCAAAATACTCTGCTTTTCTTTTAATGCTATAGGCCAATCGAGTATTGCTTGCACCTTTCTATCATCCACTGCAATGCCATAAAGCATAACCTAAATACTCGATTGAATCTTGATGGAAAAGACATTTCTCAGGTTTGGCAAACAATTTATTTTCTTTCAGTCACTGTAGTAGTTGTTTCACATGGTCAACATGCTTGGTTGGGTCTTTGAGGAAAATTAGAATATCATTCAAATACACTATCATGAGCTGCAGAATGAGATCAGAGAACACCACATTCATGAAAAGTTGGAATATAGCGGGAGCATTGCACAGACCAAATGGCATCACTCAGAATTCAAAATGTCTAATGGGATTCTGAAAGCAGTTTTTAATTCATCTCCAGAGCGTAACCGTATTAAATGACATGCACCCCTTAAGTCTAATATGGCAAAGATTTTAGCCCCTTGAACCGCTTCTAGTATATCCAAATTTAAAGGTAAGGGGCACTGTTCTTTTATGGTTACTTTAATTAATCCTCTGTATTCAATACAGGGACGGAGTTCAGATGTTTTTCTTTTAAGCCTTAAGAATAGAGATGCACCTGCTGATGATTTAGAAGGTACTTTAAGACAATTAGCTAAATCAGATACTCTTTTAGGGCTTGTATTTCAGCTTTCAGGTCGAGGACAATGAAAGAAATCTGCCATATAGAACAATTGCATCTGGTACAATTTCAATGACGCAGTTGAAATGACGATGAGGTGTTAACTCTTTGGTTGTGGATTCTTGAAAAACATCCAGGAAATCTTGATAGACCTCTGGGACTTCCACCAGGTGACCCACGGAGGGAGTAGAATGGTCAGAATGTACTTTGAGAATTTCAGGACTAGAATGATCCATGTTACAATGATGGACCCAATACTCAGAAACTTAAAAGAGCGTCTTGGCAGTCCAATGTATATATGGGTTGTGTTGTGCCAACCAGTTGATTCCCATAATTATTGGACAGCTAGGAGAGGCAATTAAGTCAAAGGATTATGGGAGGCCCATTGAATGTCCATATACACATTCAAAGCTCTGCAATCAATAAAGATTGTAAGTGTAATGGGGACCGGACTGAATGATAAGGTCACCTTGGAGAAGTACGAATCTGGAAGACTGTAGTGATAAAGGCACTTCGTCACTTGCCTCTATTCCCTGCACTAGGGACAAGATCTTTAATTTCCTGACTTAGGTGATGAGCGAGTTGGTCTTGCAGGACATAAGTTGACAAGGTGTCCTTCCTGACCACAATACATAGACAGATCAAATTTATTTTCGTTTTCTTGCTTTCTTCTCCTCTGCTAGAGGATCGACCTTTAGCAACCCCTGCTTGTAAGAGTTCTTCTTCTGTTTCAGAGACATTGGACGTTGGTTTGAAAGTGTTCTAATGGTAGAGTTTGTTGATTGTTTCCTTTTTGCTTGACGTCTTTCCTGCAGGCGACCCTCAATCTGAAGCACTAATCGGACAAGATCTTAGAAAGTTGAAGGCCTAATTACTCTGGTGAGCTCATCTTTCAACTCCTCCCATAGACCTTTCTGGAAAAGGGTGAATAAGGTTGAGTTGGTCCAATCGATTTCTCTGGCCAGTCCTTTGAACTTTGTTATATAGGATTGTAGATCCATGGAACCTTGTGAAACACACCGCGAGAAGTCGCTATGACCCATAAGGTTGAGAGGCAAGGAACTGCAGTGAGCTTTATGGCAAGGAAGGCAGGAGCCGCCGAAGACCACGTGGCAGGGAAGGCAGGAGCTGCTATGGGCCTGGCTGCAAGGAATGTGGAAGTGGCAGAGGTAAGGAAATAATAATCCTTACAGCAATGTATAAAAATGAATAAATGTTTTTGATTTAAATTGAAAGCTTATGTTTCACATGTATTAATGTTACATTATTACAATATTTTATTATCTACAAATAGCAACAAAAAAGTGTTTTCATTTAAATATAAAGCAAATGTTTGTTAAAGAAAAATATCATATGAACACTTTATTTCATTGTTAATAATAATATAAAAACGACTTTGGCGTTAATTTACAATAATAAATCTGTATTTTATTGTACTAAAAAAGATTTTAAATAACTATTTACCAAGCAAAGTAAGCATAATGTGTTAAAAAATTAAATTATGGTGGGGAAAAAGGGAAAAGTTGGCACAATCTACTATTCCCAATACAAATGAATCAACATTTGTAATAGTCTTGGACTCTAGTGGGTGAGATTTACTATTCTAACTCCAGAGTGAGCCACATTTGGGGAAAGTGTTGGACTCTAAGAAGGTCGAATTTACTATTCTCAATTCAAGTTTATTGTTTTAGTTAATTAAAACCATAACAATATGTACAAAACACAGTATATTACTATACATTTGCTAAAATAACTCTAAAAGCATACGTTCAGTATTATAATTCTTATTAACGTTCATTGGCTTACAACAATAACGATATGGGTTCACTGACAGAATAGCGACTACAAAAATATAGATGAAAAAAGTATCGATGAAAAAATATAAAATGCAAAAATATCGACTCCCTATACTTAAACAGGTAAGTACAAAAATATTGAAAAAAATATATCGATTTAAAAAATATAGTTGTACAAAATATCGATTTTTATATATATATATATATACATATATATATATAAAATAAAATAATAAATATTAAATATCTTAAATAATAAAAATTAATATAAAAAAGTAAAGTAGATTTAATATAAATTTAAAAAATATAACAAATAAACTTAAAGTTAAACACACAGTCAGTGCAACAGTAGGGAAAGTGTTGGATAGCGGAGGGGTAAACATTACTATTCCCACTCCACTGAGTGCAACAGTAGGGAAAGTGTTGGATAGCAAAGGGGTAAAAATAACTATTCCCACACCACTCAGTGCAACAGTAGGGAAAGTGTTGGATAGCGGAGGGGTAAAAATTACTATTCCCACTCCAGTGAGTGCAACAGTAGGGAAAGTGTTGGATAGGGGCGTGATAAAATTTACTATTCCCACTCCAATCAGTGCAACAGTAGGGAAAGTGTTGGATAGCAGAGGGGTAAAAATTACTATTCCCACTCCAGTGAGTACAACAGTAGGGAAAGTGTTGGATAGCGAAGGGGTAAAAATTACTATTCCCACACCAGTCAGTGCAACAGTAGGGAAAGTGTTGGATAGCGGAGGGGTAAAACTTACTATTCCCTCTCCAGTGAGTGTAACAGTAGGGAAAGTGTTGGATAGTAGAGGGGTAAAAATTATTATTCCCACTCCAGTGAGTGCAACAGTAGGGAAAGTGTTGGATAGCGAAGGGGTAAAAATTACTATTCCCACTCCAGTGAGTGCAACTGTAGGGAAAGTGTTGGATAGCGTGGGGGAAAAAATACTATTCCCACTCCAGTGAGTGCAACAGTAGGGGTAACAATTAATATTCTCACTCCAGTCAGTTCCAAATTAAAAACAAACAAAATATTAACAACAGCAAAAATATTAAAAAAACTAAATAAATTTAAAAACATATAAATATGTTACAAATTAAAATACAAATATATTTAATATTAAAAACATTTACAAAAACATATTATAATGTTAAAAACATATGATAAATACTTACAATATTATATTAAATAAAATAAAAAATAATTTCCAAACAAATAAATATTTTTAATTAGAGAATATTTAGAAACAAAAACATTAATTATTACATAATTTACTTTTTTATTTCCTACCCTATAACACCACACAATTCACAACCCACATCGAAATATTTTACAAAATGTACTTCCTTAATTAACATAATTTATTACCACTTAAAGAAATATTATTAATTAAAAAATAAATTAAAACTCATAAAAATTAATTGACTTCCCACACTTTACCCTATAATCCCCACAACCCACAGCTAAAGTTAAACTCTAAAAAAATTAATTATACAATTAAAACTTATTTTCAATTAAAAAACGAATAATATTTAACAACTAATTATAAAGTAAGTAAAATTAATTTACTCCCCACACTGTACCCCTATAACAGTAAAACCCACACACAAAAAAATAAACAAATACCCTAATTAAATATCAATTAATTAATTAATATTAATTATCAACTAATTATTAATTAGTTAAACATAAATTACTTCCCACCCTTTACCCCTATAAACCCCACAACTTACACCTAAAATTAATTACACAATTTCCATATTTAATTTTCAATTAATTAATTAATATTAATTAACAACTAATTATTAATTAATTAAACATAAATTTCTTCCCACCCTTTACTCTTATAAACCCCACAACCCGCACCTAAAATTAATTACACAATTTCCATAATTAATTTTCAATCAATTAATGAATATAAATTGACAACTAGTTATTAATTAATTAAACATAAATTACTTTCCACCTTTACCCCTATAACCCCCACAACCTGCACCTAAAACAAATACACACTTACCATAATTAATTACCAATTAATTAATTAACATTAATTAACAACTAATTAATAATCAATTGCAAATAAATTACTTCCCACCCTTTACCCGTATAAACCCCACAACCCGCACCTAAAACAAATTACACAATAACCATAATTAATTATCAATTAATTAATTAATTTTAATTAACAACCAATTAATAATTAATTACAAATAAATTACTTCCCACAATTAACACTATAAAATCTCAAATAAATACATTTTAATAAATAAAAAATAATCATTAATTTATTATAATTAAATTACTTCCCACCCTATTCCCCTATAAACCCACAACCCGCTACGGAACTAAAAAGCGCACAATTTACTTAAAATAAAATTGATAACTACTGAAAATTTAACACATATATTAAAAAACATAAACAATACTTATACAACAAAACATACATCACATACATTTAAAATATAAACTAAAATACATAACACTAATTAAAAAATCGATATTTTAAACAACTATATTTTTGCTAACGATATTAATGACTTCTGTATTTTTGAAAACGATATTTCTTACCTTAAATTCGATATTCTTGACCACGATATTCTTGCTGGCAATATTTCTGTGTCACGATATTTCCAACTCGATATTTGAGTAAGTCGACATTTCCAACTCAATATTCAGTCTGAATACCAACGATATGTTTCTCACTTTCAAGCAAATATTAAAACACCTGTGTGGAAGTAAATATTTATACAACCATCAATAGTTTCCATTTTCCATACTTTTTGCAGTGTCCAACGTTATCACCAACAAGATTGTGTGTACTGTATCATACTTCCGTCAGCAGGTGAGGGGTATTTTTGGGGTGTTTTCGACAGGCTATGGCACGAATTTACAGTTTAGCTGAGGATCCCCGAGATTAAAATAGGCTATTACAGCTTTCCTGCAGGTGCGTATGTTTCTCTCATTAAAACAACACTTTGGGTATTGTCATCTGATTGCTTGTTGACCTGGGCAGGTACAGATCAGATGTATTAGATCTTCTCTCTTATTATTACAGTGCCTGCATGCTGTAGGGCCGTTATAATTCCATGTTGACAAGGCTGCTAATGCTGCTATGCTTCCCATGCGTAGGGAAAGAAATCTGCCTTTTACATGTGCCGGAAAGGGGATGGTCATGTACGAGGCCGCAGAGAAGTCAGTGTAGTGTTGTATTACCGTCCATGCGTGTGACAGGGAATTAAAGTTGTTTTTGTCTGCCAGCGTGGAGATCATTTTTGTGGTATTGTTTGTTCCCCTTCTAAAGGTGTCATAGGAAACGCCTAATGTCCATTGCTCCGTAAAATCTCTTTGTGTGATAGAGGCATGTATGTATTTATGGTGTTCCGATAACCGATTATGTTGAAGTGCTGACCATAAGGTTTGGTTTTAACAATTGGTTGAATGGCTGATTGTCTACCAATTTTTTAATGCTGCCGCTCTTCTAGATAGGTCTTGCTTAACAAGGCCAAACTCGAGGCAGATTTGTGCAGGAGAGGAACTCTGCTGTAGATTAAATGTCACCTGAATGGACTTATCTGTATGCTGTCCAGCATTTCGGCGTCTCGGCCTTTGATCGCCATACTTGCATAATTGATTGTTGGTATCAGTTTAGAGGCCATTACTGGTAAGAGCGGCTGAAAAGACGGGCCGTTCAGTTTCCTTAGCAAGGAGATAAAAGCATGAATTAGGGCTGTCCCCTTCTGATTCATGTACTGTTTTTGCCGTGTAAAACTTTCTCTTGAGTGTAAGTGTAGGCCTAGGTATTTATATTGCACTACTGATTTGAGGCGCGATTCATTCAAGAAGAATCTGGGGGCGCGACTCAGTGGAATGTTGAGTGACATTGTTTTTGCTATATTTATCTCCAGGTCGTTGTTTCCTGCATAGTTGGCATGTGTATTCAATGATTTTTGTAATCCCACTCTGGTTTGACTAAATAAGATGATATGATCGGCATATGATAAGTGGGTGAGTCGAACCGGGCCCAGACGGGGGGTGGGTGGGAATTAATCTGGTCTAGACCTGGTGTAAGATCTGACATGAAGAGATTGAAAAGGTGCGGGGCCAAAACCTTGCTTCAGACCTTGATGAGTGGGTATCTTTCTAGATAAAGTTGAACTATCCCCTAGTTTTACTTGCACCCACGTGTTTGTATACAGTAAACAGGTAGTCCCCATCTCTTCAATTTGAACAACAGTAGCTGGCGGTTGATGCGATCGAAGGCGGCTTTAAAATCAATAAAGGCCAAATGTTGTTTATGTTTAAATTGCTTGCTTTGATCTGAAATCATAACGGCTGCTAAAATGTTTGTTATTGTACCTACTCCCTTTTTGAAGCCTGTCTGATTCAGAGGAATGAGGTTGTTTTTGTCTGACCGGATGATTAAGGGCCTGATTACAAGTGTGGTGGTCGTAAGACTGCCACACTCGCGGTGGTCCGTCTGCCGCATTACGACTTTAAAAGTGCGTTTCCTTACGGTGGCAGAGCTGGGACACAATGTTATATGCTCAGCGGGACTGACGCAGTACCGCTGAGCATATTATGAGTTCCTGTACCGCCAGCCATTTCATGGGGGGAGCCCTGCCATGAAAAGGCTGGTGGTGCAGGAACAAAGGGGGCCCTTTAGGGCCCCCATGCCCCCCGCCATGGGGATACATTTAGGGGAGCACAACATGTGCTCCCCTGTCTGTATTTCCCCACAGTTCCAGCACCGTCCATGCCGTGCTGAAACTTTTTTTGCCATTCCCATTGCGGTGCCTGTTTTCCAGGCACCGCCATGGGAAAGGCAAAGGACCGTCCGCCTTTACATGAGTTCAACTCGTAATAAGGCGGGCGGTCTTTGCGCGGCTTTGGCATAGCTGTGCCGGCAGAGAGCTGGTGCAACTGCGCCAATGTTGTAATTAGCCCCTAAGTTTTCAAGCAGCAGGGATGAGTAATGCTTAGCCCCTGAGTGAAGGAGGGCAATCAGGTGATAGTTTGCTGGGTTTGCTCTCTCTCCTGTTTTATATATAGGATTTTATATTGAGCTGCGCCAAATTTCTAGGATTGCTCCGTTTAACTGTATTTCGCTGAATAACAGGGCCAAGGTGCTAGACCCAAATTCTATGTCTTACGTGAAGAGTGCCTGTGGAAGGCCATTTGGACTAGGGGCCCCTTCGCAACGTTCCTGGGTTGGAATTTCCCTAACTTGCGCAGGGGAATATGACTTTTCAACTTTGCTTGAGTCAGAGGAATTAAATACAAGTGAGGTTTCTTGTGGCCCATTGCTATGCTGCTGTTGGGTTGTGGCGAACGTGGTGGCGATGTAAGAGATCCATGTTGATTCTGAAATAATTTTGGAGTTGTTTAAGGATCTTGTTGTTATAAAAAGACAATTTATTATTTCCCTGAAATTTCTGTGATTGCGATGTTTGGCGGCCTGTATGGTTTTCAACCAGAATTCGTCCATGGCTGCCCTTTTATCTTTCCATAGTTGTTTTTGTATGCTTTCTTAAGCTCCTTTAAATTTTCTGCAAGCTGATGGTCAAAGGGACGTGCTTTGAGATGTCTAGCTGATTTATTTTGCGCTCTTTTCAGCTGTATGAATTGGTTGGACAAGTTGTCTCTTGCTTTTCCCTTGCTCTGAGGGCCTAATAGATTTTGCGCTTCTATTTTTGAGAATTGCATTAGGAATTTTTTTTGAAAAGCTAGCCATGCAGTCATGCAGTGTCCCATGGACCTGGCACATTCAAACCTGAGCTTCTTGGCATGCATCGCAAGGTCTGCTATAGTTTCTGTCATCCAGTATATCCGTTTTAGGTTTATAGTTGAGATCCAGCCCACTTCTAGATGGGCTGGTTCATGAGTACGCAGAACTGTTTCCAGCAGCAAAATCTGACATGAGTGGTCACTGCGTGTGCTATATTTGATTGCATAATGTTTGATTAAGGGGATCAGAGGAAGTGAAACTATTGTGTAATCAATTAATGATTGTGAAGTGGGACCATGATATGAGTAGCTTTAGGGTACATCTCCTGGAAATCTCCCTTTAACTACCCGCATGCTGAGGAACTCCAGCGATCTGGCAAATTTTTCTCCTGTTTGGTCATGCCTCTTGTGTGTTGGTGCAACCTCGAGGGGGACATTCGAGAAGGTATCATTAGAGTCAAGTATATACTCGTCCTCTGAGGAGTACATTAGATTTAGATTGAAATCACCGGACAATATTATATCCCATGTGGAGTTAGTTTGTTTGTAACTTCAAGTAAGGGATAGAACCCCTTTTGTCAAGAATTTCTTTTTTGTCATACTGGGATGTATGTATATATTTATCAATAGGATTGGGGGTCTGTTTGCCTGCGGCCAATTACTAATTTTTATGGTTTTGTTGGATATAGTACGGCTGGTCCGGCCGTGGAATTGCCCGCCGTATAAAAGCGGATCCGCTGACTACGACTAGGTGTCATCATGGACTGGTAGTTTTCTTGATGTAGGCAATGGTATTGGCAGGGAGCAGGCTGATACATGGACACCAACCCACTGTGGTAAAAAACCTTGGCTTAAAACAGTGAGCAACACAAAGACCCACTGGGGTAACACATTGCAGCACTACAAATACCAGGATGCTCGGAGCCCCTTTGGGGGCGGGACATCGTTATGAATTTAAACGAGTGACTGCAATTCTGGTTGTTGACTGCATGCCGAGCCTGTGACCAAGGGCGTGGTAGCCCGAAACGCGTCAGGCTGTATTTCAAGGTCTCCTGTTGTACGTTTTGCTTGCTGCACCTGCATTAAAGAATTATGATCTACCTGTGAGGCTTTTCCGTTGAGGGCAACCTTTTTGTTGGATATAGTACGGCTGGTCCGGCCATGGAATTGCCCGCCGCATAAAAGCGGATCCGCTGACTACGACTAAGTGTGATCATCGACTGGTGGTTTACTTGATGTAGGCAATGGTATTGGCAGGGGGCAGGCTGATACATGGACACCAACCCACTGTGGTAAAAAAGCCTTGACCTTGCCAGGTAGGTCGCTCCCCCACCGCACAGCTCCGCCTGTGTTGTCCGCCCGCTGCTGCTGCTGGTAAGATCGCCCTTCCGCTTGTGGCCTCGGTGCCCGTATTTCTTTGCTTGTCTCCCCTTTTTCCCTTCTGTGCCCCTCGCTGCCCCATTTGTACTGTGCCCGTATTTGTGTCTGTTTTCTCTCCCCTTTTTCCCTTCTGTGCCCCTCGCTGCCCCATTTGTACTGTGCCCGTATTTGTGTCTGTGTTCTCTCCCCATTTTCCCTTCTGTGCCCCTCGCTGCCCCATTTGTACTGTGCCCGTATTTCTGTCTGTTTTTTCTCCCCTTTTTCCCCTCTGTGCCCCTCGCTGCCCCATTTGTACTGTGCCCGTATTTGTGTCTGTTTTCTCTCCCCATTTTCCCTTCTGTGCCCCTCGCTGCCCCATTTGTACTGTGCCCGTATTTGTGTCTGTTTTTCTCCCCATTTTCCCTTCTGTGCCCCTCGCTGTCCCATTTGTACTGTGCCCGTATTTGTGTCTGTTTTCTCTCCCCATTTTCCCTTCTGTGCCCCTCGCTGCCCCATTTGTACTGTGCCCGTATTTGTGTCTGTTTTTTCTCCCCATTTTCCCTTCTGTGCCCCTCGCTGCCCCATTTGTACTGTGCCCGTATTTCTGTCTGTTTTTTCTCCCATTTTTCCCTTCTGTGCCCCTCGCTGCCCCATCTGTACTGTGCCCGTATTTGTGTCTGTTTTCTCTCCCCATTTTCCCTTCTGTGCCCCTCGCTGCCCCATTTGTACTGTGCCCGTATTTGTGTCTGTTTTTTCTCCCCATTTTCCCTTCTGTGCCCCTCGCTGTCCCATTTGTACTGTGCCCGTATTTGTGTCTGTTTTCTCTCCCCATTTTCCCTTCTGTGCCCCTCGCTGCCCCATTTGTACTGTGCCCGTATTTGTGTCTGTTTTTTCTCCCCATTTTCCCTTCTGTGCCCCTCGCTGCCCCATTTGTACTGTGCCCGTATTTCTGTCTGTTTTTCTCCCCTTTTTCCCTTCTGTGCCCCTCGCTGCCCCATCTGTACTGTGCCCGTATTTGTGTCTGTTTTCTCTCCCCATTTTCCCTTCTGTGCCCCTCGCTGCCCCATTTGTACTGTGCCCGTATTTGTGTCTGTTTTCTCTCCCATTTTCCCTTCTGTGCCCCTCGCTGTCCCATTTGTACTGTGCCCGTATTTGTGTCTGTTTTCTCTCCCCATTTTCCCTTCTGTGCCCCTCGCTGCCCCATTTGTACTGTGCCCGTATTTGTGTCTGTTTTCTCTCCCCATTTTCCCTTCTGTGCCCCTCGCTGCCCCATTTGTACTGTGCCCGTATTTCTGTCTGTTTTTTCTCCCCTTTTTTCCTTCTGTGCCCCCGCTGCCTCTCGCCATTCCCGCCGCTGCGTCCCCTGCGGCCCCGCCCCCCTGACTGCCCATTCGCTGCCCCTGCCTCCCGCCTCCCAGCTGCTCCTCCCTCCCACCTCCCCATAAATGGCGGCCGCTGCGCGGTGAGGAGAGCGACCCTTGACCTTGCCAGGTAGGTCGTTCCCCCACCACACAGCTCCGCCTGTGTTGTCCGCCCGCTGCTCCTGCTGGTAAGATCGCCCTTCCGCTTGTGGCCTCGGTGCCCGTATTTCTTTGCTTGTCTCCCCTTTTTCCCTTCTGTGCCCCTCGCTGCCCCATTTGTACTGTGCCCGTATTTGTGTCTGTTTTCTCTCCCCATTTTCCCTTCTGTGCCCCTCGCTGCCCCATTTGTACTGTGCCCGTATTTCTGTCTGTTTTTTCTCCCCTTTTTCCTTCTGTGCCCCCGCTGCCTCTCGCCATTCCCGCCGCTGCGTCCCTGCGGCCCCGCCCCCTGACTGCCCATTCGCTGCCCCTGCCTCCCGCCTCCCAGCTGCTCCTCCCTCCCACCTCCCCATAAATGGCGGCCGCTGCGCGTGAGGAGAGCGACCCTTGACCTTGCCAGGTAGGTCGCTCCCCCACCACACAGCTCCGCCTGTGTTGTCCGCCCGCTGCTGCTGCTGGTAAGATCGCCCTTCCGCTTGTGGCCTCGGTGCCCGTATTTCTGTTGCTTGTCTCCCCTTTTTCCCTTCTGTGCCCCTCGCTGCCCCATTTGTACTGTGCCCGTATTTGTGTCTGTTTTCTCTCCCCATTTTCCCTTCTGTGCCCCTCGCTGCCCCATTTGTACTGTGCCCGTATTTCTGTCTGTTTTTCTCCCCTTTTTTCCTTCTGTGCCCCCGCTGCCTCTCGCCATTCCCGCCGCTGCGTCCCTGCGGCCCCGCCCCCTGACTGCCCATTCGCTGCCCCTGCCTCCCGCCTCCCAGCTGCTCCTCCCTCCCACCTCCCCATAAATGGCGGCCGCTGCGCGGTGAGGAGAGCGACCATTGACCTTGCCAGGTAGGTCGCTCCCCCACCACACAGCTCCGCCTGTGTTGTCCGCCCGCTGCTGCTGCTGGTAAGATCGCCCTTCCGCTTGTGGCCTCGGTGCCCGTATTTCTTTGCTTGTCTCCCCTTTTTCCCTTCTGTGCCCCTCGCTGCCCCATTTGTACTGTGCCCGTATTTGTGTCTGTTTTCTCTCCCCATTTTCCCTTCTGTGCCCCTCGCTGCCCCATTTGTACTGTGCCCGTATTTCTGTCTGTTTTTTCTCCCCTTTTTCCTTCTGTGCCCCCGCTGCCTCTCGCCATTCCCGCCGCTGCGTCCCTGCGGCCCCGCCCCCTGACTGCCCATTCGCTGCCCCTGCCTCCCGCCTCCCAGCTGCTCCTCCCTCCCACCTCCCCATAAATGGCGGCCGCTGCGCGGACGCGCGCCGCTGGCGCGCCGAAGGCGCGCCTAAGGCAAGCCCGTCTGCGCCCGTCCGCGACCGGACCGCGCCCAGCACCAGAACCCCTGGACCGCGCGCCCCCGCTCCAGCCTCGAGGACCGACGCCGATACAATGCCACCACACTCCACGCTCTCAACCCCGGACGGACGCACAACTGCTTCAAGGCCGCCCCGAAACGCACCCATGGTCCCTTCACCTGCCGGAATTGCAGCTACACCAGCCTCAGAGCCACCGAGGCGCCCGCCAAGAAGGACCTCAACCACCTCCGGTGCATCCTGCTGAACACCCGCTCCGCCCGCAAACACGCCGTCGAGCTCTGGGACCTACTCGATACATCATCACCAGACGTCGCCTTCCTGACAGAGACCTGGATGAACGACTCCTCCGCACCCGACATCGCCATAGCCATCCCAGACGGCTATAAGATCACCCGCAGAGACCGCGTCAACGCAGTAGGAGGAGGAATCGCCATCGTCCACAAGAACACCATCAGGGTCTCGACCAGCACCGACGACACTCTCAGCACCGCCGAACACATGCACTTCCAGATCCACACGGACCCCAACACCACCCTTAGAGGCACCCTTGTCTACAGACCCCCTGGGCCCCGACCCCAGTTCAGCGACTCCATCGCCGACTTCATCAGCACGCACGCCCTGACCTCTACCGACTACATCCTCCTCGGAGACCTGAACTTTCACCTGGAGAACAACAACGACAGCAACTCCACCACCCTGATCGACAGCCTCGCCAACCTCGGCCTGAGCCAGCTCGTCACAACACCGACCCACTGCGCCGGCCACACGCTTGACCCCATCTTCTCCTCAAGCTCCCACGTCTCCTTCAGCCACACCACGGAACTCCTCTGGACCGACCACCGCTGCATCCATTTCACCTTCCAGAAACCCACCACACACCACCGCACCCAACAGATCCCACGCCGCTGCTGGAGCAAAGTCACCGAAGACCAACTCCAGGCAACCCTCGCTCTCAGCCCTCCCTCCGACCCATCCAACACCGACGACGCTGCCTGCAACCTCAGACGATGGATGGACGACTGTGCCAACACCCTCGCCCCACTGAAAAAGCTCACCTACAGCGACACCACCAAAAGAGCTAGCTGGTTCACCTCGGAACTCCTAGCTTCCAAGCGCACCTGCCGGAAACTAGAGAAGAAATGGCACAGCGATAAGACACCGGACAGCCACACAGCCCACAAAGACGCCATCCGTAACCACCACCACCTCATCAGGTCCGCCAAGAGAATCTCCTTCAAAGACCGCCTCGACAACAACGCACACAACAGCAAGGAGCTTTTCAACATCGTGAAGGAACTCTCCAACCCCAGCTCCAACACCAACGACATCCCGCCGTCGCAACCCCTGTGCGATTCCCTCGCCACCTTCTTTCACCGCAAGATCGCCGACATCCACGACAGCTTCGACACCCAGACAACCCCAACTAAGATCGACCCGCCACACACCATCGACCACGACCCCCTGCCAGCCTGGGCCAGCGTGAACATCGAGGACACCATCAAGACCATGAGCACAATACACTCCGGCTCCCCGTCAGACCCTTTCCCGCACCACATCTTCAACAAAGCCAGCAGCTCCATCGCACCCCACCTGTGCAACATCATCAACCTCTCCTTCGAGACCGCGACCTTCCCAGAGAGCTGGAAACACGCAGAGATCAACGCCCTACTCAAAAAACCCAAGGCGGACCCGAGAGACCTCAAGAACTTCCGGCCCATCTCTCTGCTTCCGTTCCCAGCCAAGGTCATCGAGAAGATCGTCAACAAACAGCTAACCCGATACCTCGAAGAAAACAGCATCCTGGACCCATCCCAATCAGGGTTCCGCAGCAACCACAGCACTGAGACTGCCCTCATCGCCGCCACCGACGACATCAGGATCCTGCTGGACAATGGTGAGACCGCAGCCCTCATCCTGCTGGACCTCTCCGCCGCCTTCGACACTGTCTGCCATCGCACTCTACGCGCACGCCTCCACGACGCAGGGATCCGAGACAAGGCCCTGGAATGGACCATCTCCTTCCTCGACGGCAGAACCCAGAGAGTCCGCCTCCCACCCTTCCGATCCGAAGCCTCCGAGATCATCTGCGGCGTACCCCAGGGATCGTCCCTCAGCCCAACACTGTTCAACATCTACATGGCCCCGCTCACACGCATCGCCAGACAACACGACCTCAACATTATCTCCTACGCCGACGACACTCAACTGATCCTCTCCCTCACCAAGGACCCCCTCACCGCCAAAGCCAAACTCCATGAAGGAATGAAGGCCGTCGCCGATTGGATGAAGATCAGCCGACTAAAGCTGAACACGGACAAAACGGAGGTCCTCATCCTCGGCTCCAACCCCTCAGCCTGGGACGACTCCTGGTGGCCAACGACGCTGGGAGCAGCCCCGACACCCACCGACCACGCATGCAACCTGGGAGTCATCCTCGACTCAACACTCTCCATGACCAAGCAAGTCAACGCAGTCTCCTCCTCCTGCTTCAACACCCTCCGCATGCTTCGCAAGATCTACAGGTGGATCCCGACAGACACAAGAAGAACAGTCACCCAGGCCCTCGTCAGTAGCAGACTGGACTATGGGAACGCCCTCTACGCGGGAGCCCCGGCCAAGCTCATCAAGCGACTGCAACGCATACAAAACGCCTCTGCACGACTGATCCTCGACGTACCACGCCACAGCCACATCACCCCCACTTGAGGAACCTGCACTGGCTCCCCGTCGACAGGAGGATCACCTTCAAACTCCTCACCCACGCACACAAGGCACTCCACAAAACTGGCCCAGCCTACCTCAACAGACGGCTCTTCTTCTACGTCCCCAACCGCCAGCTCCGCTCCGCCGACCTCTCCCTCGCCACCGTCCCCCGCATTCGAAGAACAACCACCGGCGGCAGATCCTTCTCACACCTCGCTGCCAAGACCTGGAACACCCTTCCACTAAGCCTATGAAAGACCCAAGACCTGCTGACCTTCAGGAGGCTACTCAAGACCTGGCTGTTCGACCAGTAGCAGCATCCCCCCTTCCCTCTCCCCAGCGCCTTGAGACCCTCGCGGGTAAGTAGTGCGCTCTACAAATTCTGTGATTGATTGATTGATTGGCTTAAAACAGTGAGCAACACAAAGACCCACTGGGGTAACACATTGCAGCACTACAAATACCAGGATGCTCGGAGGCCCTTTGGTGGCGGGACATCGTTATGAATTTAAACGAGTGACTGCAATTCTGGTTGTTGACTGCATGCCGAGCCTGTGACCAAGGGCGTGGTAGCCCGAAACGCGTCAGGCTGTATTTCAAGGTCTCCTGTACGTTTTGCTCGCTGCACCTGCATTAAAGAATTATGATCTACCTGTGAGGCTTTTCCGTAGAGGGCAACCTTTTTTTGTATGTATATATATATATATATATATATATATAATATATATATATATATACAATATTTCAATTAACAATAAAGGGAATGTATGGTAAAGCACTCAGGAGCTCCACATGGTAAGACTGGTGCTCAGTAAGTGCCTCACCCACAATTGCTGTTATAGATACTGCCTGCAAATACCAACATATAGGATATACATGCAAAAGCAGAGTCAGTGGAGCTGATACCTAGACTGATGGTATATATGTAACTCAAAGACAATAGTCACAGTAGACAAGAAACACCACCTAGGTTGTCAGCTATGCCCACGGATCCTGGCGCCCAAACAGGAACACACAAGGCAGTAACAGCAAGGGCATAGAACTAACTATACAGCCACAAAAGACAAGGAGATAGCAAAGAGGAGTGCTTAACAGGAAAGAAGGGAAACAAGGATGCACTTGGCAGAAAGAAAGTAACAAACATACAAGGAAACTAGAAGCAAGACAGTAGAACAGGAAGACAGCAAACTAGGGACTGAAACAGAGGTAATGGGAAGAAAAGCAGGAACTGGGACAAGGGACATACGGGAGAGCGGATTCAATGGTGTAATAATTAGTACTAGCTCTGGAATCAAGGAAACAAGGAATATCTAAGGATCAGGAGTCAAGATAGCACTGAAAACAGTGCTAATTCAGGAACAAGGAATGCTATAGCTCAGGAACAGAAATCAAGGTAATACTACAGGCAGTTGCTAATTCAGAAACAAGGATAGCTATAGCTCAGGAATCAAGGTAACATGGAAGGCAGTGCTAGTTCAGGAACAAGGATAGCTATAGCTCAAGAACAGGAATCAAGTAAACACTGAAGGTAGAGCTAGTTCAGGAACAAGGATTAACTATGGCTCAGGAATCAAGGAATATTAAAAGCTCAGGAAACAAGGGTATCAAAAGCTCAGGAAACAAAGATTGGTCTCATGCATCAGGTGTGAGGAGGCTAGCAGCAGCCAGACACAGGTAAGCTGAATCCTTCTACCCATCCTTGGCCTGCAGGGGCGGTGATGAAGCAGTGAACAGGAAATTCTAGGTAATGGAGTTTCAGGCATGAGCAGGTTGGCTTCCACAAAACCCAGCGTGGATAGGGAATGGATGGCACTTTCCAAGTAGCGTCCAAATGGCTGGAAGTCACTATATGCATACGGGGGGGGCGGGTCTAGAAGCTTATTAGAACACTAGAAAGATCCACAATTCGGTCCCCTGGTGGTGGGCACGAGAGCGCATGGAGCGAATCGTGACAGTACATCCCCTTCAATGACTGGCTCCCGGATACTGGAACTGGATTCAAAGTCTTTGCTCCTATGAAATAAGTCCATTTCCTTCAGAGATGTAGTGCAAGATACCAGAGGACTGCGGGAAAACTGTGATGTTCTGAAGAGCAGAATAATAGGCTGTAAATTAACAGAAGTATTAGAGGTAGAACATGAAGAGTCCAAATCTAATAAAGGGGGCTTAGAAGCCTGAATCGAAGGTGTTTGAAGTTCAGATGGCAGATTAGAGTAGTACTCTGAAAATGAAGGCAGATTGACTGTAGGGTCATAAGCAGATAACGGATTGGCAGGAGGCATAGAGGTCAAAGGCAAGCTGGCTGAAGACAAAGAAGGCGACTGGAAGCAGACCTAAATATCTGGCCCTGGAGAAAAACATAGAAAAGACTCACATGCAGGAGACTCTGGAAGCAGGTATGCAGGAGACCCAGGCCCTGGAGGCTTGCATGCTGAGAGTTTTGTCTCTGAGGCTGGAGATTCAGTCTCTGAAAGTATACATGCTGAGAACTCTGAAGGCTGGCAAACTGGAAGCACAGGGTCAAAAAGCAGGCAGGATCGAGTCTCAGGGTCAGAAGGCAGGCAAGCTAGGAGCTTGGTGTCAGAAGGCAGGGAGGCTGGAAGCTCTGGCGCTGAAGGCAGACAGGCTGGAGGCTCCGGCTCTCTAAGCAGGCTGGTTGGAGGTTCTGGCTCTCTAGGCAGGCAGTTTGGAGACTCTGGCTCCGGAGGCAGACAATCTGGAGGCTCTGGCTCCGAAGGCAGACAGGCTGGAAGATCTGGCTCTGAAGGCAGATAGGCTGGAGGCAATGGCTCCGAAGGCAGACTGCTGGCTGAGGACTCTGACTTTGAAGGCAGCAAGCTGGCTGAGTACTCTGCAAGAAGGCAAGCTGAAAGTGGAGAGGCACAAGGTTGACAGTCTTTAAACTCTGAGAATGGTAGTAGCTCATGAACAGTAGATTCCCTGTTGTTAGTAGTGAAATCTTCACAGTTCCTTGGCACATTAAAACACACTGAAGCTCTTTCTTCGGAATGGCTAAGAATAGTGCTTATCTTAGAATCTCTGATGACCACTTACTTTAACATTTGGCAGTTCACATTTCCTATTCAGAGGAAACAGGTCAGTGATTACTTGGTCATGGGAGATGTTCTCAAATTCCTCTGCATGGTACAGATTCATCAGTACATAGAATACAGATATTTCCTGACTTTTCAATATGTGGTGTGAGAGAATGGACTGAGTCACAGTTTGTTATCACATCAGGGATTATATGGAACGCTGGTTCAGGTTTTTTCTGTACGTCAATGGCCTGTGTATGTGATACCTCCGGGGTAGAACTGACCTCACTACCCAGAAGAGAAAACAATGAAATATTTAGTACTTTTCCTCCCCCCCGAATCCAGAAAGACCGTCACCCATGCACTCATAGCCAGCAGACGGGACTACAGGAACGCCCTCTACGCTGGAATCAACAAATCTCTGCTCCACAAACTCCAGACAATCTAGAACGCCGCAGCCAGACTCGTCCTCAGCATCTCACGACAAGACCACATCACCCAGCACCTACGAGACCTCCACTGGCTCCCCGTCGAAAAGAGAGTGACTTTCAAGCTGCTCACTCACGCCTACAAATCCCTCCACAACACCGGATCCCAATACCTCAGTGAAAGAATCTTCTTCTATGCCCCTAGAGAAACCTGCGCTCCGCCGACCTAGCCCTGGCCGAAATCCCTCGCAATCGCAGAGCCAGAATGGGAGGAAGAGCCTTCTCCTACATCGCGGCCAAGACCTGGAACAAACTCCCCCTCTCCATCAGGCGAACCCCCACACTGCAAGCATTAAGGAAGAGCCTCAAGACCTGGCTCTTCGGCTGAATCGGAGCTGCCTGAATTTCCCCCTTCCCCCCAGCGCCTTGAGACCCTCATGGGTGAGTAGTGTGCTTTACAAATCCCTGATTGATTGATTGATTTCCTGACATCTGGGGTTCGTTAAAAGTAGACAGACACATCTCAGATGTAGCGCCTATATGCAATTTAGCACTAGAAGACAAACCAAAAAAAGAGTTGGAAAATTCAGAATTCAAACAAATACTTTCATTAATTACACTTTGTGACAAGATACCATGGCTATTCTGAGTGGAATATGGGTGGTGAGCCACAGTATTATTCGCACATTCACTAGACCAGATCTGAGGGTACCGCAAAAGAGAGTGCAAGGTTTCATTTTCCATTTCCAAAGAGGCTAACTTAGAGGTGGAAAAGTAGTCCTGTACAGGGGTTTTAAATTCCCCCTTGAACTCTGGGTTATAGCGTTTTAACAGGGTCTGAAACATTTTATTCTCTCGCTGTAATTCCAGAATCTTAGATTTAATAATATCCTGTGAAGATTGTAGATCTTTCTCTACAAGGACAGTTGCAGGCCTGGCAACTTCACAACAAGCAACAGAACTAAACCTTGGATGTTGTTCAAACTGGATTTTAGCTGCCTCTGTTCTAGTAGGTCTTTTCTCTCTTTTGTTAAACTTATTATTGTTTACTTTCAAAGTAGTATTAAACATTGTCTCTTTAGTATCAGGGACTGTGATCTTTACTGGGTCACAAGACTTGGCTATATCATTCGAATGAAAAACAGAGGTTATGAAACGCATCTGCTCTTTCATTGTCTGTTATGTGGTTATACATGCTATTCTATAACCACTTCCAGCAGACATGCGAGAATCAGAACTCTTGTTCAGCAAACAGAGTAAAGTATCGTTGTCCTTTTGCAATGCTGACACATTCATTGAATCGGGATCAGAACAGAAGATTAAGTCAGGATCTGACAAAGAGGTGTTTGAGAGCCAATAAGCAAAATATTCAGAACGTAAATGTCCATTTCTCATAAGAAGATTCTTTGTTTCAGGTCTATGGTTAACATCCTCAAATTTTAAAGTAGATTGATAGGGACACATGCATCAAGCATTTTTGTCTTCGCATACAGGCCGATTTGCATTTCCAAATACAGCAAACCCTATTTTGTGATTCGATAACCTGTTACTGAATCGCAAAATGGGTTTGCGATTCACTATTAGGAAGGGGCGTGTTTAGGGCGTCCCTTCCTAATACCGAATCGCATCGGTATGTAGGAATGTTTTGTGACCGAAATGCGGTCGCAAAATATTCGCATTTTACCTCCTACTTTAAGTAGGTGGTAACGGAACCCATTTCGCAAATGGGAAGGGGTCCCTAAGGGACCCCTTCCCCTTTGTGAATGTTTGTAAAAGCATTTTTGAAGAGCAGGCAGTGGTTCCACGGACCACTGCCTGCTCTTAAAAAAATGAAAGGAAAACTTTTCATTTTTATTTTTGTAAAGCATCCCGTTTTCCTTTAAGGAAAACGGGCTGCTTTACAAAAAAAAAAGATTGCTTTATTTAAAAGCAATCAGGGACATGGTGGTCTGCTGACCCCAGCAGGGCACCATCTCTGTGATTTTTGCGATTCCTAGGGGGTCGCAAATTGCGACCTACCTCATTAATATTCATGAGGTAGGTCATTTGTGATCCCCTAGGAATCGTAGAAAGTGTTCAACACACATTCATGTATGCCGTTTTGCGATTTCTTAATTGCGAATCGCAATGATTTGCATTTAGGGAATCGCAAAACGGTGTATTGATGCATCTGGCCCTAAATGCCTTTCATTGTTGGGCACTGGGGAACTGCCATGCACAAACTTAAATGAAGCACTGGTGCTTTTCTTTCTTAAACCTTTCATTATGACACACCTTCACTAATTACACACACACATCTGACAGAAAAATGTTAGCTAACTGATTGCAAAGAAACCTCACAAGTGACCCTGGAAATGTGGGTTGGTCATTCTGTCAGGGACTGTCCTGGACTCTGGTCAGGGACTTGTGCAAGGACTGGTACTAGCTAAAAAACAGAAGCAGAAAGAGGAGTACAGCTCTGCCCAGGATCACAAAAGAAGTCAGAGGAGAAAAAGAATCCAAAGGCCTGCACAAGGGAACAAGATGGATAAGACTCCAAAAGGATAGGCACTCAAGAGGCGATTTGGCATTCAGAATAATTACACCCCGGACAGACCTGCAAGACATTTATATATATATATATATATAAGAACTTTGTCAATAAAGGGAATGTGGGGTAAAGCACTCGGGAGCTCCACACGGTAAGACTGAAGCTCAGTAAGTTCCTCACCCACAATTGCTGTTACAGATACTGACAGCAAATACCCACATATAAGATATACATGCAAAAGCAGGGTCTGTGGAGCTGATACCTATGCTGATGTTATAAATGTAACTCAAAGACAATAGTCACAGTAGACAAGAAACACCACCTAGGTTGTCAGCTATGCCCATGGATCCTGGCGACCAAACAGGAGCACACAAGGCAGTAACAGCAAGGGCGAAGAACTAAATACACAGCCACAATAGACAAGGAGCTAGCAAAAAGGAGTCCTTAACAGGAAAGTAGGGAAACAAGGACACACTTGGCAGAAAGTAAGTAACAAACATACAAGCAAACTAGAAGCAAGACAGTAGAACAGGAAGACAGAAAACTAGGGATTGAAACAGAGGTAATGGGAAGAAAAGCAGGAACTGGAACAAGGGAAATAAAGGATCGGATTCAATGGTGCAATAATTAGTACTAGTTCAGGAATCAAGGAAACAACGAATAGCTAAGGATCAGGAGTCAAGATAGCACTGAAGACAGTGCTAATTCAGGAACAAGGAATGCTATAGCTCAAGAACAGGAATCAAGGTAACACTACAGGCAGTTGCTAATTTATAAACAAGGATAGCTATAGCTCAGGAACAGGAATCAAGGAAACACTGAAGGTAGAGTTAGTTCAGGAACAAGGATTAACTATGGCTCAAGTATCAAGGAATATCAAAAGCTCAGGAAACAAGGATCAGCCTCACTGGAACACAGCTACAATGACCAACACTGGACTGAAAGGAGCTGGGGCATAAAAGTTCACAGTAATCTTATGCATCAGTTTTGAGTAGGCTAGCAGCAGCCAGCCTTAGGTAAGCTGAATTCCTCCACCCATCCTTGGCCTGCAGGGTTGGAGACGAAGCAGTGAGCAGGATATTCGAGGTAATGGAGTTTCAGGCATGAGCAGGCTGGCTTCCAGAAAACCCAGCATGGCTAGGGAATGGATGGCAATTTCCAAGTAGCGTCCAAACGGCTGGATGTCAGTATATACATGTGGGGGGGGGGGGGCGGGTCTGGAAGCTTATTAGAACACTGGAAAGTCCCACAATTCGGTCCCCTTGTGTTTGGCACAAGAGCACAGGGAGAGAATCTTGACAGTACACCCCCTTCAACGACCGGCTCCCGGAATCTTGAACTGTATTCAAAGCCTTTGCTCCTGAGAAATAAGTCAATTTCCATCAGAGATGTAGTGCAAGATACCAGAGGACTGCGGGAAAACTGTGATGTTCTGAAGGGTAGAATAATAGGCTGTAAATTAACAGCAGGATTGGAGGTAGAACCTGAAGAGTCCAAATCTAATAACGGGGCTTAGAAGCCTGAATCAAAGGTGTTTAAAGTTCAGATGGCAGACTAGAGGAGTACTCTGAAAACGAAGGCAGATTAACTCTAGGGTCAAAAACAGATAACGGATTGGGAGGAGGCACAGAGGTCAAAGGCAAGCTGGCTGAAGACAAAGAATGGGACTGGAAGCAGACCTAAAGCTCTGGCCCTGGAGTAAAACATAGAGAAGACTCACATGCAGGAGACTCTGGAATCAGGTATGCAGGAGACCCAGGCCCTGGAGGCTTACATGCTGAGAGTTTTGTCTCTGAGGCTGGAGGTTAAGTCTCTGAAAGTATACATGCTGAGAACTCTGAAGGCTGGCAAACTGGAAGCACAGGGTCAAAATGCAGACAAAATAGAGGCTCAGGGTCAGAAGGCAGGCAAGCTAGAAGCTTGTTGTCAGAAGGCAGGGAGGCTGGAAGCTCTGGATCTGTAAGCAGGCTGGTTGGAAGTTCTGGCTCTCTAGGCACGCTCTTTGAAGGCTCTGGCTCGGTAGGCAGGTGAGTTGAGGGCTTGGACGCTGGAGGCAGGCAGTTTGGAGGCTCTGGCTCTGAAGGCAGACAGGCTGGAGGCTCTGGCTCCGAGGTAGATGTAGTAGTGGACAAAGCAGGGACACAAGCAGTCTGGTTCTTGAAGCGTATAACTACTCTTTTTTTATTGAGAAAAACAAAGCAGTCAAAAGAAATCAGAGTAAAAATAAGTCCCAAGTAGTCTCTCAGGTTCACAGGTGGGCATTGAGGGGTCTCCCTTTTCCTTCAGGAAGCTTCAGTCCTCGCACGTCGTTGTAAAACAAAAAAAACAAAAAAAAGAATTTGAAACAAGCAATTAGAATGGGTTAATTAGTGAAGGGGCGCTTCACTTATGTGCCCCCGTCACCAGGCAGGGTAGGTAGTGCACTGCTGGGAATTCGTGGTGGAGGGTTTGAGCAGTGTGCCCGACCTTTTGTGCAACAATCCTGCATGCCAAGTGTCACTAGAGTGCTCCCTATTCTGTGGCGCCCCACCAGCCCCAACAAAAGCACTGTCTATGTTGCAGTACTTGCCTTGGACCACGACCAGTCTCCTGGGTCATGGTGATTGGTACTACGGCATCGGTTTCACTTCTGGGTCCACTGATACCGCAGTTAACGCTGCAGGTCAGTTCCTCCTTGGGGTCCTCTACTCCGTTCTTCTCAGGGAACTCAGAAGCCTCCTCAGCCACGCTTCCCATTCGGGGTGGAACTCCGGTGGGGCACTCCTCTGTTTTCGTCGCCGCCTTCTCTCTCCTCGCGTCTTCTTCCGATTCGGCTTCCCAGGCGAGGTCGTCTTTGCCTATATCTTGACTCGCACGCAGCGGCTCCTTCTCGCGCTCTCTACTGCCAAAAAGGGGGTGTGGCCATCCACATGCCCTGTCCTCTGGAAAAGCTGGAACGCTTTCCTCTTTCATGGCTTGGGCTGGAATGTCAGCCATATTAGAGTCCCACTCTTTCTAACAGTAGACAGGCTGGAGGCAGTGGCTCCAAAGGCAGACAGCCGACTGAGGACTCTGGCTTTGAAGGCAGCAAGCCGGCTGAGGACTCTGAAGACTCTGCAAGAATGCAAGCTGAAAGCAGAGAGGCACATGGTTGACAGTCTTTAAACTCTGGGACTGGTAGTAGCTCATGAACAGTAGATTTCCTGTTGTCAGTAGTGAAATCTTCACAGTTCCTTGGCACATTAAAACACACTTAAGCTCTTTCTTCGGAATGGCTAAGAATAGTGCTTATCTTACAATCTCTGATGACCACATCCTTTACCATTTGGCAGTTCACATTTCTTATTTAGAGGAAATTGGTCAGAGATTTCATGGTCATGGGAGATCTTCTCAAATTCCTCTGCATTACAAGGTGGTACAGATTCATCAGTACATAGAGTACAGATATTTCCTGACTTTTCAATATGTGGTGTGCTTGAAGGCGATAAAGCAAACAAGGGGTCATGATTTTGTTTCTTCTCAGGGAGGAGGTTGGCTTCAGTCGCAGCAGTTAGAGCAAGAGAATGGACTTAGTCACATGATGTTATCACATCAGGGATTATATGGGACACTGGCTCAGCTTTTTCTGAACGTCAATTGTCTGTGTATGTGATACCTCCGGGATGGAACTGATCTCACTACCCGGAAGAGAAAGCAAAGAAATACTTAGTGCTTTTCCTGGCATCTGGGGTTTCTTAAAAGTAGACAGACACATCCCAGATTGAGCTCCTATATGCAATTTAGCACTAGAAGACAAAGCATCAGAAGAATTAGAAAATTCAGAATTCAAACAAATACTTTTATTAACTACACTTTGTGACAAAGTACCATGGCTATTCTGAGTGGAATCTGGGTGGTGAGCCACAGTATTATTCACACGTTCACTAGACCAGATCTGAGGAGACCGCAAAAGAGAGTGCAAGGTTTCATTCTCCATTTCCAAAGAGGCTAACATAGAGGTGAAAAGTAGTCCTGTACAGGGGTTTTACATTCCCACTTGAACTCTGGGTTATAGCGTTTTAATAGAGTCTGAAACATTTTATTCTCTTGTTGTAATTCCAGAATCTTAGATTTAATTATATTCTGTGAAGATTGTAGATCTTTCTCTACAAGGACAGTGGTAGGCTTGGCAACTTCACAACAAGCAACATAACTAAACCTTGGATGTTGTTCAAACTGGCTATTAGCCGCCTCTGTTCTAGTAGGTCTTTTCTCTCTTTTGTTAAACTGATTATTGTTTACTTTCAAAGTAGCATTAAACATTGTCTCTTTAGTATCAGGGACTGTGATCTTTACTGGGTCACAAGACTGGGCTATATCATTTGAATGGAAAACAGAGGTTATGAAATCCATCTGCTCTTTCTTTGTCTGTTATGTGGTTAAACATGCTATTTTATAGCCACTTCCAGCAGACATGCGAGAATCAGAACTCTTGTTCAGCAAACAGAGTAAGGTATCGTTGTCCTTTTGCAATGCTGACACATTCATTGAATCAGGATCAGAACAGAAGATTAAGTCAGGATCTGGCAAAGAGGTGTTTGAGAGCCAATAAGCAAAATATTCAGAATGTAAATGTCCATTTCTTATAAGAAGATTCTTTGTTCCATGACTAAGGTTAACATCCTCAAATTTTAAATTAGACATTAAATGCATTTCATTGTTGGGCACTGGGGAACTGCCCTGCACAAACTTAAATGAAGCACTGGTGCTTTTCTTTCTAAAACCTTTCATTATGACACACCTTCACTAATTTCACACACACATCTAACAGAAAAATGTTAGCTAACTGATTGCAAAGAAACTTCACGAGTGACCCTGTAAATGTAAGTTGGTCATTCTGGCGGGGACTGTCCTGGACTCTGTCTGGGACACAGTCAGGGACTTGGGCAAGGACTGGTGACTGGGTAAAAAACATAAGCAGAAAGAAGAGTACAGTGCTGCCCAGGATCACACAGGAAGTCAGAGGAGAAAAGGAATTCAAATGGGAAGCCTGCACTAGGGAACAAGATGGATAAGACTCAGAAAGGATAGGCACTCAAGAGGCGATTTAGCATTCAGAATAAATACACCCAGGGCAGACGTGCAAGACATTGATATATATACATATATATGAACTTTATCAATAAAGGGAATGTGGGGTAAAGCACTCGGGAGCTCCACACGATAAGACTGAAGCTCAGTAAGTTCCTCACCCACAATTGCTGCTACAGATACTGCAGCAAATACCCACATATAGGATATACAAGCAAAACCAGAGTCTGTGGAACTGATATCTATGCTGATGTTATAAATGTAACTTAAAGACAATAGTCACAGTAGACAAGAAACACCACCTAGGTTGTCAGCTATGCCCAAGGATCCTGGCGATCAAACAGGAACACGCAAGGCAGTAACAGCAAGGGCGTAGAACAAAATACACAGCCACAATAGACTAGGAGCTAGGAAAGAGGAGTCCTTAACAGGAAAGTGGAGAAACAAGGACACACTTGGTAGAAAGAAAGTAACAAACATACAAGCAAACTAGAAGCAAGACAGTAGAACAGGAAGACAGAAAACTAGGGATTGAAACAGAGGTAATGGGAAGAAAAGCAGGAACTGGAACAAGGGAAATAAAGGATCGGATTCAATGGTGCAATAATTAGTACTAGTTCAGGAATCAAGGAAACAACGAATAGCTAAGGATCAGGAGTCAAGATAGCACTGAAGACAGTGCTAATTCAGGAACAAGGAATGCTATAGCTCAAGAACAGGAATCAAGGTAACACTACAGGCAGTTGCTAATTTATAAACAAGGATAGCTATAGCTCAGGGATCAAGGTAACACTGAAGGCTGTGCTATTTCAGAAACAAGGATAGCTATAGCTCAGGAACAGGAATCAAGGAAACACTGAAGGTAGAGTTAGTTCAGGAACAAGGATTAACTATGGCTCAAGTATCAAGGAATATCAAAAGCTCAGGAAACAAGGATCAGCCTCACTGGAACACAGCTACAATGACCAACACTGGACTGAAAGGAGCTGGGGCATAAAAGCTCACAGTAATCTTATGCATCAGTTTTGAGTAGGCCAGCAGCAGCCTGCCTTAGGTAAGCTGAATTCCTCCACCCATCCTTGGCCTGCAGGGTTGGAGACGAAGCAGTGAGCAGGATATTCGAGGTAATGGAGTTTCAGGCATGAGCAGGCTGGCTTCCAGAAAACCCAGCATGGCTAGGGAATGGATGGCAATTTCCAAGTAGCGTCCAAACGGCTGGATGTCAGTATATACATGTGGGGGGCGGGTCTGGAAGCTTATTAGAACACTGGAAAGTCCCACAATTCGGTCCCCTTGTGTTTGGCACAAGAGCGCAGGGAGAGAATCTTGACAGTACATCCCCTTCAACGACCGGCTCCCGGAATCTTGAACTGTATTCAAAGCCTTTGCTCCTGAGAAATAAGTCAATTTCCATCAGAGATGTAGTGCAAGATACCAGAGGACTGCGGGAAAACTGTGATGTTCTGAAGGGTAGAATAATAGGCTGTAAATTAACAGCAGGATTGGAGGTAGAACCTGAAGAGTCCAAATCTAATAACGGGGGCTTAGAAGCCTGAATCAAAGGTGTTTAAAGTTCAGATGGCAGACTAGAGGAGTACTCTGAAAACGAAGGCAGATTAACTCTAGGGTCAAAAACAGATAACGGATTGGGAGGAGGCACAGAGGTCAAAGGCAAGCTGGCTGAAGACAAAGAATGGGACTGGAAGCAGACCTAAAGCTCTGGCCCTGGAGTAAAACATAGAGAAGACTCACATGCAGGAGACTCTGGAATCAGGTATGCAGGAGACCCAGGCCCTGGAGGCTTACATGCTGAGAGTTTTGTCTCTGAGGCTGGAGGTTAAGTCTCTGAAAGTATACATGCTGAGAACTCTGAAGGCTGGCAAACTGGAAGCACAGGGTCAAAATGCAGACAAAATAGAGGCTCAGGGTCAGAAGGCAGGCAAGCTAGAAGCTTGGTGTCAGAAGGCAGGGAGGCTGAAAGCTCTGGATCTGTAAGCAGGCTGGTTGGAAGTTCTGGCTCTCTAGGCACGCTCTTTGAAGGCTCTGGCTCGGTAGGCAGGTGAGTTGAGGGCTTGGACCCTGGAGGCAGGCAGTTTGGAGGCTTTGGCTCAGAAGGCAGACAAGCTGGAGGCTCTGGCTCTGAAGGCAGACAGGCTGGAGGCTCTGGCTCCGAGGTAGATGTAGTAGTGGACAAAGCAGGGACACAAGCAGTCTGGTTCTTGAAGCGTATAACTACTCTTTTTTTATTGAGAAAAACAAAGCAGTCAAAAGAAATCAGAGTAAAAATAAGTCCCAAGTAGTCTCTCAGGTTCACAGGTGGGCATTGAGGGGTCTCCCTTTTCCTTCAGGAAGCTTCAGTCCTCGCACGTCGTTGTAAAACAAAAAAAACAAAAAAAAGAATTTGAAACAAGCAATTAGAATGGGTTAATTAGTGAAGGGGCGCTTCACTTATGTGCCCCCGTCACCAGGCAGGGTAGGTAGTGCACAGCTGGGAATTCGTGGTGGAGGGTTTGAGCAGTGTGCCCGACCTTTCGTGCAACAATCCTGCATGCCAAGTGTCACTAGAGTGCTCCCTATTCTGTGGCGCCCCAACAGCCCCAACAAAAGCACTGTCTATGTTGGAGTACTTGCCTTGGACCACGACCAGTCTCCTGGGTCATGGTGATTGGTACTACGGCATCGGTTTCACTTCCGGGTCCACTGATACCGCAGTTAACGCTGCAGGTCAGTTCCTCCTTGGGGTCCTCTACTCCGTTCTTCTCAGGGAACTCAGACGCCTCCTCAGCCACGCTTCCCATTCGGGGTGGAACTCCGGTGGGGCACTCCTCTGTTTTCGTCGCCGCCTTCTCTCTCCTCGCGTCTTCTTCCGATTCGGCTTCCCAGGCGAGGTCGTCTTTGCCTATATCTTGCCTCGCACGCAGCGGCTCCTTCTCGCGCTCTCTACTGCCAAAAAGGGGGTGTGGCCATCCACATGCCCTGTCCTCTGGAAAAGCTGGAACGCTTTCCTCTTTCATGGCTTGGGCTGGAATGTCAGCCATATTAGAGTCCCACTCTTTCTCACAGTAGACAGGCTGGAGGCAGTGGCTCCAAAGGCAGACAGCCGACTGAGGACTCTGGCTTTGAAGGCAGCAAGCCGGCTGAGGACTCTGAAGACTCTGCAAGAATGCAAGCTGAAAGCAGAGAGGCACATGGTTGACAGTCTTTAAACTCTGGGACTGGTAGTAGCTCATGAACAGTAGATTTCCTGTTGTCAGTAGTGAAATCTTCACAGTTCCTTGGCACATTAAAACACACTTAAGCTCTTTCTTCGGAATGGCTAAGAATAGTGCTTATCTTACAATCTCTGATGACCACATCCTTTACCATTTGGCAGTTCCCATTTCTTATTTAGAGGAAATTGGTCAGAGATTTCGTGGTCATGGGAGATCTTCTCAAATTCCTCTGCATTACAAGGTGGTACAGATTCATCAGTACATAGAGTACAGATATTTCCTGACTTTTCAATATGTGGTGTGCTTGAAGGCGATAAAGCAAACAAGGGGTCAGGATTTTGTTTCTTCTCAGGGAGGAGGTTGGCTTCAGTCGCAGCAGTTAGAGCAAGAGAATGGACTTAGTCACAGGATGTTGTCACATCAGGGATTATATGGGACACTGGCTCAGCTTTTTCTGAACGTCAATTGTCTGTGTATGTGATACCTCCGGGATGGAACTGATCTCACTACCCGGAAGAGAAAGCAAAGAAATACTTAGTGCTTTTCCTGGCATCTGGGGTTTCTTAAAAGTAGACAGACACATCCCAGATTGAGCTCCTATATGCAATTTAGCACTAGAAGACAAAGCATCAGAAGAATTAGAAAATTCAGAATTCAAACAAATACTTTTATTAACTACACTTTGTGACAAAGTACCATGGCTATTCTGAGTGGAATCTGGGTGGTGAGCCACAGTATTATTCACACGTTCACTAGACCAGATCTGAGGAGACCGCAAAAGAGAGTGCAAGGTTTCATTCTCCATTTCCAAAGAGACTAACATAGAGGTGAAAAAGTAGTCCTGTACAGGGGTTTTACATTCCCACTTGAACTCTGGGTTATAGCGTTTTAATAGAGTCTGAAACATTTTATTCTCTTGTTGTAATTCCAGAATCTTAGATTTAATTATATTCTGTGAAGATTGTAGATCTTTCTCTACAAGGACAGTGGTAGGCTTGGCAACTTCACAACAAGCAACATAACTAAACCTTGGATGTTGTTCAAACTGGCTATTAGCCGCCTCTGTTCTAGTAGGTCTTTTCTCTCTTTTGTTAAACTGATTATTGTTTACTTTCAAAGTAGCATTAAACATTGTCTCTTTAGTATCAGGGACTGTGATCTTTACTGGGTCACAAGACTGGGCTATATCATTTGAATGGAAAACAGAGGTTATGAAATCCATCTGCTCTTTCTTTGTCTGTTATGTGGTTAAACATGCTATTTTATAGCCACTTCCAGCAGACATGCGAGAATCAGAACTCTTGTTCAGCAAACAGAGTAAGGTATCGTTGTCCTTTTGCAATGCTGACACATTCATTGAATCGGGATCAGAACAGAAGATTAAGTCAGGATCTGGCAAAGAGGTGTTTGAGAGCCAATAAGCAAAATATTCAGAATGTAAATGTCCATTTCTTATAAGAAGATTCTTTGTTCCATGACTAAGGTTAACATCCTCAAATTTTAAATTAGACATTAAATGCATTTCATTGTTGGGCACTGGGGAACTGCCCTGCACAAACTTAAATGAAGCACTGGTGCTTTTCTTTTTAAAACCTTTCATTATGACACACCTTCACTAATTTCACACACACATCTAACAGAAAAATGTTAGCTAACTGATTGCAAAGAAACTTCACGAGTGACCCTGTAAATGTAAGTTGGTCATTCTGGCGGGGACTGTCCTGGACTCTGTCTGGGACACAGTCAGGGACTTGGGCAAGGACTGGTGACTGGGTAAAAAACATAAGCAGAAAGAAGAGTACAGTGCTGCCCAGGATCACACAGGAAGTCAGAGGAGAAAAGGAATTCAAATGGGAAGCCTGCACTAGGGAACAAGATGGATAAGACTCAGAAAGGATAGGCACTCAAGAGGCGATTTAGCATTCAGAATAAATACACCCAGGGCAGATGTGCAAGACATTGATATATATACATATATAAGAACTTTATCAATAAAGGGAATGTGGGGTAAAGCACTCGGGAGCTCCACACGATAAGACTGAAGCTCAGTAAGTTCCTCACCCACAATTGCTGTTACAGATACTGCAGCAAATACCCACATATAGGATATACAAGCAAAACCAGAGTCTGTGGAACTGATATCTATGCTGATGTTATAAATGTAACTTAAAGACAATAGTCACAGTAGACAAGAAACACCACCTAGGTTGTCAGCTATGCCCAAGGATCCTGGCGATCAAACAGGAACACGCAAGGCAGTAACAGCAAGGGCGTAGAACAAAATACACAGCCACAATAGACTAGGAGCTAGGAAAGAGGAGTCCTTAACAGGAAAGTGGAGAAACAAGGACACACTTGGTAGAAAGAAAGTAACAAACATGCAAGGAAACTCGAAGCAAGACAGTAGAACAGGAAGACAGCAAACTAGGGACTGAAACAGAGGTCATGGGAAAAAAAGCAGGAACTGGAACAAGGGAAATAAAGGAGTGGATTCAATGGTGCAATAGTTAGTACTAGTTCAGGAATCAAGTAAACAACGAATAGCTAAGGATCAGGAGTTAAGATAGAACTGAAGACAGTGCTAATTCAGGAACAAGGAATGCTATAGCTCAAGAACAGGAATCAAGGTAACACTACAGGCAGTTGCTAATTCATAAACAAGGATAGCTATAGCTCAGGAATCAAGGAATCAAGGTAACAATGAAGGCAGTGCTAGTTTAGGAACAAGGATAGCTATAGCTCAGGAACAGGAATCAAGGAAACACGGAAGGTAGTGCTAGTTCAGGAATATGGATTACCTATGGCTCAGGAATCAAGGAATATCAAAGGCTCAGGAAACAAGGATATCAAAAGCTTAGGAAACAAGGATCACTCTCATCGTAACACAGCTACACTGATCAGTGGACTGAAAGGAGCTGGGGCATAAAAGAGCTCACAGTAATCTCATGCATCAGGTGTGAGCAGGCTAGCAGCAGCCAGCCACATGTAAGTTGAACTCCTCCACCCATCCATGGCCTGCAGGGGTGGAGATGAAGCAGTGAGCAGGGAATTCTAGGTAATGGAGTTTCAGACATGAGCATGCTGGCTTCCACAGAACCTGGCATGGACTGGGAATTGATGGCAATTTCCAAGTAGCATCCAAATGGCTGGACGTCAGTATATGCATGCGGGGAGGGGTTCTGGAAGCTTTTTAAAACACTGGAAAGTCCCATAATACGGCCCCCTGGTGGTGGGTATGAAAGCGCAGGGAGCGAATCGTGATAGTAAAAGATTTATACGTTTTGGTATGTTATTTGTTAAGTTAATGTATTGCAGGAGGATTAGTGTCTGTTCCTAAAAGGGCAAGCCAGCTCTGGGCATGTCATTGTTGGAATGCTGAGCTGATATGATTTTGGCAGTCAGGAGGTAGGAAATAATGGAGTTTGTAGGAGTGTAGTGAAAGATGACTGGTGCTGGTTTGGACAGATAATTAAGAAATGTGTAAGTGGTCAGCCCTTTAAATGAATGAAAACATTTAGGCTTGAAAAGGGAATGGTGTCATTGATGAGATAATCTAATTTAAGTTCTGTTTTAGTGAGGTGATAGAATAGCATCTGAGGCGATATACCAGGGGCCATATTATGTGTAGTGCCTCGGGAGCAACAGGCTTGTGATCCCACTTTCTGCGCCTCTGGGGCACTATGGTATTACAGAAGTATCTGCAGACACTTTTGTGTCCCCTTCTGTAATACTGATAGCGCTGGTGCACATGAAGTGCCAGCACTTTCTTGAAAGGGGGTTCCCTCATTTGCATCAGGGTGTGGCCGCATGCAAATGAGGGAATCGCATTTCCTCTGCACCCTATTACGAACATGGGTGCAGCGGTGAATGAGCCCTTAATAGACACACAGACAGTGTGCCACAAAAAGCCACTTTTGTGGCCAATAATCTCGTAGGTTCCGTGCTCACTCGAACAAAGTTATACCTGGCTGATGAGCCCTAACTAGGGTGAATCCTGTCACAGGTTGCTTGTGTTCTGACTCAGAGACGACCTGACCTGGAAGTTTGGGCTTGACTGTTCCCACTGAAGCAGGGCCAAGACTGATTTGCAAATGGCTGGGCCCAAACTGAGGTGGCATGGAATTTCAATTTTAATTGTATTTATATAGCGCTTACTACCCCAGGCGAGGCGTTGAAGCGCTTTTCAGTGCCTAGCACACTACTCCAGAACCCAAAGTGGATTAGTGGTGGATTAGTATAGGGAAATATTAGTTGTTAATTGGAGCAGTGGACATGTGAATCTGTTAGATGGATTGAATAGGATAAAGGAGGAATAGAGGAGAGAAGAGTCTAGAAAGGGTTATTTGGGAGATCATCAGTGTCGGCTGCCATTAATTAAAAGTGGTGGGGTAAGAAAATGTGCCGTGCCTACTCAGAGAAAATAACCCTGGCAAACAAACACTAACTAAATAACCGACATGCATTACATTAATGTTTTAAAATTAAAATGTTTAACTTTCAAACGCTAATGTATTGCATGTCGGCAATTCAGTTTACATTAAATAAAGTAATATAAACATTCACTTACCTTGCTTGCTGCTTGTCTTCTGGTCCTATTGTTTTTCTCGTTGTTCAGCGTGGGCCCCAGCCAACTCCCCTAACCAGTCCAGACGCTGTTCTCATGCTGTTACCCAGCATGAGAGAAGCGCCAGGATGGGATGGAGCTGGCTGTCTCAGTGCTCCAACAGGCACTGAAAACCTGTGCTTGCTTTCCACTCAGCCGTCTAAGACTGCTGGGTTGGAGAGGTTTAAAATGCGCATGGCAGGCCGGCCGTCGCAAGACGGCTGGGCAAAAAGACATGCGCACTTTAAACTTGTGCACCACTCCTCCTCCCTTGCTGCCAGTATGCATCAATGGCCCTGCCCTCAGAACCAGCTTGGGCTGGCAGAGAAAAAGTAAAATGTTAATAAAGTCATTTTGGGGCATATTAGCAAGACCCACGTTAGAATATCGCCGTTTTAACGGCAGGAAACTGCCGCTAAAACAGCGATAATGGGCTTGCTAACAGCGTTATGGAATTCAATAGAAGCCCAGGTTAGATGTCCTGCACATCTAACCTGGGCTTCTATTGAATTCTATAACGCATATTAGCAAGTCTATTATCGCCGTTTAGCTGCAGTTTCCTGCCGCTAAAACGCGATAATTTTAACGTGGGTCTTGCTAATATGCCCCTTTATTTTTTCCTTTTTCTGCCCCCTCACCAGACAGGGCGACGCTTTTCCTCTCAACAGGAGAAGCCGCCGCTGGAGATCATAGTAGTAAAATAAGGTTTGGAATGATCCAGAGAGTGGAGGTATAGGATATATTGAAAGAGGTGTAGAATGAGACATAGAGTAATGAGTTTGTGAGGGTTGAAGGTTTTCTTTCTACAGTGGGAATAAAGTAATAAATATATAGATACATAACTACATAAAAAGGCATACATGTATGATGAAAATAATGAAGAGATTTAAAGTTGCATTATATAAAGTCCCATGTATGGATAAATATTTAGAAACTCAGACTTTCAAGAATTGCTGTACATAAAGATAATTTATTTATTTTTATTACATTGTGTTGTTTTTCAATTGTTTTCTTATTTATATTTGTTTTTATTTTATATTTTTCACTAATATTTCAATAGCGAAGCACTTATAGATATAAATGTTATGATCATATTTACACAATGTGATAGATAACATAAAATAAAAAGTAAGACCCATATACATATAATCAAATAACTTACATAACTTATCACACATTGTGATAGATAACATAAAATAAAAACATAGACCCAGAAGCTTATAATCAAATAACCTATATGTAAACTATGAGGTGATATATACATGTTAAGCAAACAATAATATATATATATTTTTAATGAATGATAAGTAATATATACATTTGTTAAGTATACCTATAAGAATATCTATATATTTTGTAAACAATAAGTTGTATATACATTTATACAGAGAAATGCACATAGCTTCTAAATACATACATATAATCAATCAAATTATACGTGTTTACATGTACAAGCATATGCTATAAATTTGTGTTTTGAGTATGGTGGTCATGTAGGAATGAGCCAACTCTTCAGTAACCTTCTGAAGATAAGATAGTTATTAGTGGATCTTATGTTTGGAGGTAATGAATTTCATAGTTTGTCTGCTTGAACAGAGAAAGATGTACTACCCATGTTTTTTTTTCTTGTATGCTGGGATTTTGAGGCGGGGTGCCAATCTGGAGTGGAGGTTCCATTGGTGTACATATTTAGTGATTTTATACCTGATGAATAGTGGTCCTGTTACATGTATTGCTTTGTGGGTGATACAAAGCAGTTTGAAGGTGGATCTTCTGGCAATGCAGGGACCTCAAGGCAGGGGAGATGTGAGCTTGTGGCTTTACATGTAGGAGTAGTCTGGCAGCAAAGTGCTGAATTTGTTGTAGTTTTTTCATAGTTGATAAAGATGATGCATGGTAGAGGCAATTGGTGTAATCAGGTTTAGACAGTACAAGAGAGATAGAAGCTTGGATCTTGTGTGGAAATCCTAAGTGGGGAATATGCGTCACAGAGTTTTCATAGTAATGAAGCTTGATCTTGCCAACTTATCCACTGGGCGTTCATTGATAGCTTGAAGTCCATGGTCATTCCATGGTTTTTTACTTCCCTGGATACTTTAGGAGGTGGTCCCAGATCATCAGGCCGGGCGCAAAGTGGGTCATAATTTTGGCATCATACTGGACTCATCGCCAAATCAAAGCAATTTCCTCAGCCTGCTTCCGCATGCTCCGCCTGCTTCGAAAGACATTCAGATGGATCCCCACAGAATCCAGAAAGACGGTCACCCACACACTAATCACTAGCAGACTCGACTATGGCAATGCACTCTACGCCGGCGTCACACTGAAACAGCTCAAGAAACTACAGAACGTTCAAAACGCGGCAGCCAGACTGGTCCTTGTCATCCTCTGCCACAGCGACATCACGTAACACCTCCAACAACTCCACTGGCTCCCAGTCAACAATAAAATTACCTTCAAGCTCCTCACACATGCCTAGAAAGCTCTCCTCGATGATGGGCCAGCATACCTGAACCACTGCCTCGCATTCCACATACCCGCCAGACAACTCTGTTTCTCCCAACTCGCCCTAGCCTCCGTCCCCAGGATCTACAAGAACAGAACATGTGGTAGTCCTTTATCCTACCTTGCCCCCAAGACCTGGAACTTCAGGAAATCAGCGTCGCTGACCCAATTCAAGAAGGACCTCAAGACCTGGCTCTTTGAATGATCCCCTGCCAAAGGGA
The DNA here is from genome assembly GCA_963921515.1 of Calotriton arnoldi. Taxonomy (NCBI): domain Eukaryota; kingdom Metazoa; phylum Chordata; class Amphibia; order Caudata; family Salamandridae; genus Calotriton; species Calotriton arnoldi. The sequence goes on from CAWUFW010002498.1 coordinate 1,201,328, forward strand.
CCAGCAGCCCCCCCAACCCCATTGCCTTGAGACCCTCACGGGTGAGTAACTGTGCTTTAGAAGCCCTTGATTGATTGATTGATTTTTCCAATCACCACGTGTGAGTATTTCAGGTTTGGGGGCATTCAATTTATCATCCACTGATCAACGGCTCGGAGACAAAATATGATGGACTGGGATGCAGCCTTGATTAATTACCAGTGGATGAGATTAATTCAAGTATTCCATCCATCACTTTTTGTATACTTTAGTGTGTTGCCCTAAGTGGGACAGGTATGCCCAGCCGTGGGTCACATGCACACTGTGTCACTCGAACAAAATTATACCTGGCTGATGACCTCTAACTAGGGTGAAACCGGTCCTGGGTTGCTTGTTTTTTAATTTTATTTATTTGAGGTTTTATATAGCGCGAACATGACCCGTAAGGGTATCAGAGCGCTTTACAGGGATAAACACGTTGCGTACAGTATATGCATAGGCAGAATACAAGGATGGGGTTAGGGAATTGACTACAGTAGGGCAAAAGTCAGAGCTATATACAATAAACAGTACAGTACCAAAATCAGCGAGCGACATGTCAGCAATAAAACAAGGGGAACAATTGATACATGGAGAGGGCCAAGCAATACACTAGATTATGCACAGAAACATAGGCCATGAAAAGGCGGAATGCGCAATAACGGAGAGTTATTGGAGGAATTTTCTCATTAGGAAGGTTTTCGCATCCTTTTTGAAGCGCGACAAAGTAGGAATTCTTCTGATGGAGGGAGGTAGCGAGTTCCAGATTCTTGGTGCGGCCCCAGAGAACGCTCGGTTATATGTTTTTACATTGCGGAAGCGGGTGGCGGGAGCACACGGTCTCTGGCGGACTGGGAGTTTCTGGTTCTCCCAGATATCACAATTTTCTGGGCGAGATACTTCGGGTGTTCATGTACAAGGCTTTGTGAGTGATGCAGGCCAGCTTGAGCTGGATTCTGCCTTCAAGAGGCAGCCAGTTCAAGGCCTTCAGATGTGGTCAAATGTGGTCAAATGTTTTCGAGCCAGATAAGAGTCTAGCTGCTGCGTTGAGGCAAGCTTTTAGCTGGGCCATCAAAGTCTTTGGTAGGCCAGATAGGGTAGAGCAGCCGTATTCAATACTGGAGATAACTAACGCCTGAACTGCAGTTTTTAGGTCGGCAGTATCAAGGAAGGGTTATAGTTTTCTCAAGTAGCTCAGATGGAACCTGGCAGTTTTGGCCATCGAATTGATGTGTTCATGCATATTCAGGTTGCGGTCCAAGGTTATCCTGAGCGATTTGGCAGAATCCACTATGGTTGGCGTGCAGTTGAGTGCTGTGATCGAGTTAATCCATTCAGGGATGTCATTGGATTTTTTTGGGGGGGAGATGAGAAGGAACTCCGTTTTATGGGCATTCAATTTGAGCTGGTTGTTGGCGAGCCATTGAACAGTCAGATTCAGGGCATCATTCAGGACTTGTGTTCCAGGTGAGGGAGGACTTGCCTGGCAGTTCTGGCTAGACTGTTCCAATTGGAGCAGAGTCAAGATTGATTCACATATGGCTGGGTCCAAACTGAAGTGGCATGATGTGCAAAATAACAATGGACTGGGATGCGCCCGAGTAATTACCAGTGGCTGAGATTATTTCAAGCATTTCATCCAGCACTTTAAGTATACTTTAGATTGCCATGACCTGCGTCAGTCAAGGGCAGCACAGGTCCTTAGTAAATCTACCCCTTCATGTTTTTTGTGTTTGTTTATGTGCAAGCCCCGGCAGTTCTTCATTGCTTGTGGCTTTTGTGCTTTTCAGCCTGAATATCACTCCAGGCACTGTTTGCACACAGATTACATGAACTGAAGCTTTCTTGTAGGGGTTCTCGTGTTTCGAACACAGGGAGTCACTGGAACATCTTAGCATCATACATATTGAACCTCTTGGCTTGTACCTCCCAAATTGTTACTTAAGCACACTTCAGTACATATGTTTATAGATTTGATATTGAGATTTTCTCACATCACCTGAAATACGACCTTAGGCTAAAAAGCATCTTTTAATGTTCACAAAGCAGTGCTATTGTCTATGGCAGCGAAAATGAAGTGGCGGTGCACTGAGTTCATTGAACAGATCAGATTGACTCAGTTGCCTGGAGACTGATGGTTGCCAGAGCAGCACTAGATAAGACAAGCTAAGTAGACTTCTGCTTTATGGCAAAAGCATTTGCTGCAAAGACTAAATCATAAATGTAGCAGTCTCTACATGAGCAAACTAATTAAACAACCTTTCTATTTAGCAGAATGCGCCAATTTACTTGTAGACCGTTCCTAAAATGATCTTGATTAAATAACAAATACTTTCTGATCAAATTGTGAGCTTTGCATTGTTCAGAAAGTTGATTCACATGTTCCACTTGGATTTTCCTTCCAATTTTAAATGTTTTAGCTTGCCCCTGTCAGTAAGGAAGAGGATTTTCGCCGCTTCCCTTTAAACAGAGATAATGAAACGTAATCAGGAATATTTGTAATAATGAAAGTAGCTTTTATGTCCTGCAGAAATACCAGGAGTATTTGTGATGCATGACAAGATTATAGATCAGTTCAGAATAATTAGAAGAGTGATAGTTTTAACATTAATATAACAATCGAGAGCAAACTGCTATTGAGAGTTCAGCAGGAAGAGAGACATGTTTCTCTGTTGGGTTAGTGACAGTGACGTGACTTCAGTACTCATTCTAAAATTCTCTCAATTACAACATAAAGTATGCGAATGGTGACACTGTGTGTCTAGTAATGGAACTGTGCCAAAAGCTAGGAATGTGAGGAAAATGAAGTTCACGTACACCCTCCTTAATTTTGAACTACCATCGCCTACATACATCAGTGAGAACAAAACCATAAACCGTTTTTCCTGCGTGTATTTGGGGAACTGATCAAAACATTTTTGAACCAGGGCAAATGTGGCACAAACACATTACAAACAGTTTTACTATGGTTACATAAAATACATTTTCTCCACTTTTTACATTTGAAAGATGAGGTTATGCTTGAGGCAACATCCCTGTTCCATGTTCTACTACATGCATTACGTAATGGAAAAAAAACAGTGTGCTCTATTTTTAAAAGGGTTAGTCATAGACTAGAATTTTTTATTTTTACCTATTATTTATACAAAAAATGTATATGCAATGTGTGTGCTACAAAGGGAGTCAAAGTGCATTTCCTCCCTTTTTTACTCTGGGGCAAAAAGCTTTCTGCAAAATGGTGCAAAATGTGCTTGTTCTATTTCGTATTCAGTAAGTAGCAAAAATAGTGCAAATGTATTTGCAATGTTTTATGTCCAGTGTAAAGTTTCTTCAAAATGGCTCCCGAAGTGTTGCCCAGCTTTATATTTTGCTTCGCCGGAGGTCACAGATGCAGAATGGATCATTGGCATAGGAGGGAGTTTTGCTTCAAGAGATTAGGAGTTGTTACAAAGTGAACACGTTTTCTTTACCCTCTTATTCATTTCCTCCCACCCATGTCATGTGGGGAAATTTGATAGACAGAAAAAGTGATAATAGAAAACGCCGTACTGTAATTTAGTGAAAAAGCTCACGTGCAAACCTAATATATGAAAAAGACCTAATATGTGAAAAAGACCAGCACGTGTGAAGGAGCGAGGTAAATGAAAATTTTTTGGAACCCCCTAATATTCATGCTAATAAATTAATGTTACTAATTGTTTGATCAACTAATCAACATTTTACATTTTATTTGGTAAACATTTATATAAGTGGTAACCGCAAATTTATGTGCAAGTTAACTTACTTACAGTAGTAAAAGTGAGATAATACTAATATAGTGGTTTGCGTACTAATTAGAATAAAGTTGCATGATTTGTGCTATGTAGCAAAATTGTATTGTGGCAAAAGAAAACGGATGGTAAGTAAACATGGCTTTAAATGTCGCTTTTGCTAGGTAACACCTAATTGGGGTACTTAGAATGACGGGTGGGAAACAGAAAGGCTTATTTTCTCTATTTTATTTATGATTGTGTTTGTTTTCATGATAGTTCGTTCGGGCCTGTTAGGCCGTGCCGTAAAAATGGCTGCTGAGGCAGATGGGCTCAATGCGCAGACGCAAAGATGGCTTCTAAACAGAAGAAAGCCACAGAAACATGTCACGTGGGTACAAGTCGAGCCCAGAGTGAGAAGTGTCAAGGACAGGCTGACCTGACATGAGGTGAATGCCAAGAAAGACTCCGCATGAATCCGTGAGAACCGGGGATGAGCATCAGTGAATTAACAATGGACTGTTTAAAATGAGTTGCGAAAAAGAGAAACATTAAATGAACTGTCAATCGGACTGCTATTATCCAAAGATCGTGCGAAAAGATGAAATCATAAACAATTTCAGAACCGGTTAGAACAAGGAGGGCAATGGGATCTCTTCTTGCCACCCCTCCAATGGACCAATTAGCGTGATTCTCGCCCCCAAAGATTGTAACTTTATGTTTAGTAAGCTAGTAGTAGGGTATAAGAGGACCTGCTCTTAAGTAGGAGGAGCGCTATTCATGCATAATTTTTGAGCACTGAGCGTTGATGCTGGAGAACTGCTGCTATCTTCTATAGGCCATTTTCTTAACAGAAATATTCATTTTGAACTTTAAAACTTGACTGGGAAGGAACGAGACCGATGCGGGAAACCTGTATAGGAGGTCCGTCGAGGAGGCCTGTTTAGCGGGACAGACAGTCAGTTTTGGGAATTCCATGCTGTGATCAACAATTTTCTGCTTTGGCGAACTTTTATTCTTCATCTAAATGGGGTATGCATAAAATTCTTTCTAAAACTTATTTCTCATAAATGATATTGAAATGTATTAAAACGATTAATAAATTTGAATTTTATTCATGCATTTAAAGAAAGTAGATAAACTTTATTATAATTAAAACTATGAGTCTGTGGTTCTTTAGCTCAATAATAAGTGTAATGTTTTAATAGGTTTGAATGTGATTGAGCTGGTCTTAATCACCATCAACTTATTTTACTAGTTGGTCTATCGACCAAAGAGCAGAATACCTTGATGTCTCAGAATCGACAGGATCAAAAACTGATTATGTATGATGTTTAAGAAAATATCCTGTTTTACTTTAATAAGGTATCCCGTTCCTCCAGCAGTTTAATCCTTCTCCTCGGTGGAAGTGGATGTGATCCAGGGAATATTGAGTGAGTGAATGTTTATGCGGTGTTATGGGCCCCACCGTCATATGGTATAGTTGTTAAAGAGTGATTTACCTGGATGCCATGTCCAAAGGAGAAGAATTTATATTAGCCGCGCTGGATCAGATTTCTTGGTAGCAGAGTTATGGTTACTATAGATTAGTTTGGTGATTATTGATTATTGATTATTTCATGTCTAACACTTCATGTCAAATTGTATTATGCTATATGTAAGTCGGAAATTTTGAAGCTTCCGGGAAGTAGGAAGTGGACACGTGTGGTAAGAGAAGTCACATGGAATAGTGCATTGTCTGGTTTTCAAATTGGTGATAACACAGGTTGTGTTATGATAGGGACATTTTCTGTATAAAACGTGTATGAATGAAATAGCAACCGGTTTTCTTGTGAAACTCTGGCCTTAATTCTCAGGAGCAGTGTAGTCTCCACATGTGTTTTATCCCCAGAGAAACGGGTTTACCCCTTGCTTGAAAGAAGGGTAAGGTAGAGGGAAGTGCTACACTTATCAAACGAAACAGTATTCTTGCAAGACAGAATAAACTATCTCTTTTGTTTAGCGAAAACAGGCAATGGAAATGTGTTTTACGTTGTAACTAATAAGATTTAGTCAAGAAAAGAGCTGCTGATAATTTTTGTAAAGGAGGGGTCAGGAGTAGAACTGACGTTGACAAAAGCCGCGCTGGGATTGGCCAGTGCTTGGAAACACGAAGAACGACCTGATTGGTGCGTTGGTGTGAGACGCGCTGGGATAGGTCTATAGAGAGTGATGTACAGTCTTCGGATTGGTGCGTTAGTGTGATACGCGCTGGGATAGGTCCGAATAGTGAATAGTAAACAGAACCGAGTTGTGAGTTTGTCAGAAGAGAAGAATCGTGAAATATGGCTTATTATGAGTATTGTAGAGAGAAACCGTCATGGATGGTGAAAATTAAGAACTTCTTTAAGAAGGACAAAAAGGTAGTGACTAGAGAGGGGCAAGTAATTCCTCCGCCGAAAACGCCAGCTTCCCATATGATGCTGAAATATGGTTACCATACTTGCATTTGGTTAGAAAATTGGACGAAATATACTCAGAATGATGGAGTATTGGCTTTTCCAGAGAATGGCTCATTTAGCATAGCTGTACTACGAAATCTGAGAGAGAAAATGATGAAACTTGAGCCAAGACCTAGACCAACACAGTTTGAAGCGTTAGGTGAATGGGAAGACGAGATGTATGAACGAGAAAGACACAGAGGTGCAAAGAATTATAGTTTGGTTCCTGGAAGATTATGGGGAGTAAATCATGAGGACAGGATGAAGCGTTGGAGATATGCTAACATGACAGATGGTTTGTTTCCAGCCTTAACAGTTGAAGAGGCTACAGGAAGGTGAGGTACAGGTATGGAGGTAGAGAAACGGAGGATGAATTGCTGGAGGATATATTAAACAGAAAACCACCTCCATATCAACAGAATTCTGCGGTGGTGACACCCAATGCACCGCCAATGGAAACTGGGAGGAACAAAAGTCCAGAACGAAGATATGATATAAATAGGTCAAATGAACAGCTAGAAACTCCACAAAGTAAAAAATCAGACAGTGGCAATGCAGCCGAGTTAGCAAAAACCACAAAAGCATTAACTGAGAAAATAAGAGAGTTAACAATGAACATGGAAGCTGTGATTGTGCCAGTGACAATAGGACCAGTAATACCAGTTTTTGAAAACCAGAGAATAGATGAGCATTCCTTAGTCATCCCAATGAACTCGAATATGCAAAGAATGAGAGAAGGGATGGACATAGAAATTGAAGAGGCGAGAAAATTGGTCAGCTCATATAGACCGAGCCCACCTACTAACTTGACAGTAAATGAGAGTGAGATAAAAAGGATTCCTATGGGAACCGAGTCTGCATCTGAAACGCCAGAAAGGATTAAAAACTGGATAGAAATAAATAGTACACCTGTAGGTCCAACTCCAGAAGAATTAAGTGAATGGATGAGAAATTTGCAAAAGAAAGAGACAGAAACCATTGGATGTAATTAGGCTAAAGATAGATATGGAAGAGTTGATTTTAGGGACTATTGGTACAGAAAAATTGAAAACATATCAGGACGATGAGATAATGTTCCTGTGTAAGAGCATTACCTGGAGAGCTAGAAATTTACATGACAAATTGGAAGAGACAGCAAATGAACTAGGAGTAGAATTTGTAAAGGTCAGGAGTTTGCAGAAACCATATAGGGTAGATTTTTGTGAGAACGATATAGAGAATTTGAATACATCAGGACGTTTAACCCAGATAAAAGAACTGATCGTTTTGTTGAGAAAATGGGGTGATGTGGACAGATGGAGAAGCAGGTGGTCTAAAAGAAATGAGAGAACAACCGACAAAGCGTCTTTGGCTTTTGCGGTGACAGATAAGGAAGCGGTCGTACGGGAGTATCCGATGAGAGAAACTCCAGGAGGTAGTTATGTACATGTCCCATGGTCCAGACAAGATATACTGTCATTTACAAATGACTTTCCAAAATTGAGAGAAAAGCCTGTAGAATGGTACAGACAAGTGGAAAGGTTTGTCAAGGTTTCGAAAGTGTTGTGGATAGATTTGGATGGATTGTTTGACATTGTAGTACCAGCTGATTTATGGACAGAATGTAAGATTACCATTGATTGGCCGACAGTAGAATACCCAAGAGACTCAAAAACAGGAGCGCCAGGACCAGAAGTAATGAGGAAGTACGATCAGGTTATTACATTTTTGAAAAACAAAATTCCACCCAAAGAAACTGATTGGGTAAAGATTGATAGAACTGCGCAAGAGAGTAAGGAGTCTGTACACGCCTATTATGAAAGGCTACTTTTGGTTTTCAAACAGTATAGCGGTTATGAGACTCTGAATGAGAAGGACATGAGTCATTTTGTATACAGATTTGTTTACGGATTAAAACCAGAAATAAGTGAAATGATTAAGCAGCACATGATATGTTGGCAGAACAGCACAGTGGACGAGGTGTTGAGGTATGCTAAATATTGTAGTGATGACATTGAGTGTAGACAGCGTAAGTTAAAAGAAAAAGCGATGTGGGCACAAGTGAAGGTTGCAGAAAAACAAGAAGCACAACTGAATAATCAGATTAATGAGACAGGACAAACTAAATCCAAACCGAATATAGGTAAAGGCAAAGGTCAAATGAGTATAGAAGAGGCAAAGAAGAAGTGGCCATGCCACAATTGCGGAAAATTAGGGCATTGGAGAAACGAGTGTAAATTTCCTCCAAAAGCTAATACGGAAAATCAATCATTAAATCCACAGGTGCAGAGTGAGGTGAGTTACCAACAGCTGCAGCAACCTCAGGTAGTTACTCAACAGAGTCAGGTGCCACAACCACCTCTTCCCAAGAGTGTAAACCCTCAGAGATACAGTGCAGAGACAGGATTCTACGGAGGAGAGCAGGTAACACAATTGCCGCGCGCAGCTGCAATATCGCAGTATTGGTTACGACAGGATGGGAATGAATCGGATGAAAGTTTATGACGGTGCCTAGGAGAGGAGGAAGAGTGCGTACTTGGCGCAACTCTAGAGGTAGATCAGACCGGTCCATTTGTGGATGGAGAAGTGAATGGTGCAAATATGACATTCCTTGTGGACACTGGAGCTACCCGTTCTACTGTTAGATCAGTGGAAATTCCAAACCTTCCTCTCTCAGGTGAATATATCCAAGTCGTAGGTGTTTCGAACCAGCAGATTAAGGCGCCTCTTACCAAATTAGTGGAAGTGAAAGTTGGACCATTCAGAGAAATGCACCGATTTGTGGTGTGTGATTGCAGTCCCGTAAACTTACTAGGACGCGATCTACTTTGCAAAATGAATTGCACCATTTATTGTACCCCGGATGGGATTGCATTTCAGACACCAGATGAAGATGTACTATATAAAATGACAATGGCAGAATTAGAGCCAGGAGTAAATGACATGTTTCCTGTGTTTGATGTGGAGAAAATCCCAATTGAGTTAAAAGAAACAGTCAGACCTGAGGTATGGGATTTTACAGGCGAAGACATTGGGTTAATGAGAGGAGTAGACTCTGTAAAAATTACTGTAAGAGAAGGAACAAATTACCCACATACTCCACAATATGAATTGACGCCAGAAATTATTGAAGGAATAACACCTGTAATCAATAAAATGATTGAACAGGGAATCTTGAAAGAAATAATGAGCAGTCCATGTAATTCACCCATAATGGGACTGAAAAAGCCAAATGGGACATATAGGATAGTGCAAGATTTGTGAAAAGTCAATAAAATCGTTATTCCTTTTTGTCCAATTGTACCAAACCCCGCTGTAATACTGTATCAGATTCCATGCGATGCAGAATGGTACACAGTCATTGATTTGTGCCATGCATTTTTCTCTATTCCGTTACATCCAGATAGCCAGCCATTATTTGCGTTCCGGTTCGGAGAGCGTATTTTGGCATGGTGCCGAATTCCTCAAGGGTATACAGAAAGTCCCTCAATCTTTAATCAGATCCTAAAGAAATCGTTGGAAAATTTAAAAATGCCTGAAAAATCTGTGATGGTCCAGTACATTGATGACCTATTAGTGGCATCAAGGACCAAAGAAGCATGTGTTATTGACACAATTGCTTTACTGAACCATTTAGCCGAAGGAGGACATAAGGTGTCCCCATCTAAATTACAGTTTTGTCAACAAGAGGTTCAATACCTAGGTCACAAGATTGAAAAGGGAGTGCGGAAAGTAACGACAGAGAGAATAAAGATTATCAGAGGAATGAGAGCTCCAATGACACAAAGAGAGGTGAGAATGTTCCTTGGAATGGTTGGGTATTGTCGACAGTGGATAAGTGGATTTTCATTAATTGCAAAACCTTTACAGCGATTGACAAAAAAGGATGTCAAAGATCCATTTGAATTGAATGACGAAGAAATGAAAGCTTTCAAAGAACTGAAAACAAGGTTGTGTGAAGCACCGGCACTGGGAATGCCTGATTATGAAAAAGAATTTGAACTATATTGTAGTGAGAGAGATGGATGCGCACTTTCAGTTTTAGTGCAAAGACATGGAAGAATGAAAAGACCCATTGCATATTTTTCAGCTGTTTTAGACCCAGTGGCAAAGGCGTTGCCTGGATGTCTGAAAGCAGTAGTTGCTACTTGTGTAAGTCTGGAACAAAGTGAAGGCATTGTGATGGGATATCCATTGAGAGTATATGTACCACACTCTGTCGAAATTCTTTTGACAAGAACTAAAACTCAATTCATGACACATAGTCGGCTGACTATGTATGAAAAAGTGATTTTGAGTGCAGACAATGTAACCATTGACCGATGCACAAGTGTGAATCCTTCGACATCATTGCCGGATGAAGAGAGTGTAGCAGACAAAGATGAAGTCGATCATGATTGCTTGAATGTGCTCGAATTTTGTACGAAACCAAGGCCTGATATTAAGGATGAGCCTTTAAAAGAATCAGATTATGTGATGTTTGTAGATGGTTCGTGTCTGAGGACAAGTGAAGGAGTTTTGAGTGCGGCATATGCTGTGTGTACGGTAGCTACAGTAATGGAAGCATCTTGTCTGAGAGGGATACGTTCAGCCCAAGTGGCTGAGCTGGTTGCTCTGATACAGGCATGCAAACTGGGAAAGAATGTTCGAATCACAGTGATCACGGATAGCCAGTATGGCTTCAGAGTGGTCCATGATTTTGGACAGATCTGGTCCCAGAGAGGTTTCTTGACGTCTGCAGGAACTCCAATTAGAAATGGTGAGTTTGTGAAGAAATTGCTTGAGGCGATACAGCTGCTTAAACAGATTGCAGTAGGCAAGTGTGCTGCACACAAAAATAAGGCGGATTACATTACCGTGGGTAACAAGTATGCCGACGAGATAGCCCAATATTGTGCTAGAAATGTTGTCTCGTTTTAGCTGAAAGTCTTTGTCAAAGATGTCTTATTTGCCAACAGATAAATCCAGGAAGGAAAACAGTAGTGAGTCTAGGGACAATAGGGTGAGAAGGAGGTCCTTTTACTAGAATGCAACTGGATTTTATCGAAATGCCCCCAAGCAATAGACTGAAATACGTTCTTGTGGTCGTTTGTTTGTTTTCTCGTTGGGTGGAAGCCTAACCGACAAGAAGGAATGATGGAGTTACAGTAGCTAAACTCCTGCTGAGAGAATTAATTCCAAGGTATGGATTTCCAGTAACGATTGAAACAGAAAGAGGAACACTTTTTCAAAATGAGCTAATTCAACTGATATGTGAAGCTCTTGACATTCAACAGAAATTGCACTGTGCATACAGACCAGAGGCTTCTGGAATGGTAGAACAAGTGAATGGAACAATAAAGAATAGGTTAGGGGAAATGTGTCAAGCCACGGGACTCAAATGGCCCGATGCCCTACCATTGGTGCTAATGACTATCAGAAGCATTCCTGACAGAAAAACAGGTCTGAGTCCCCACGAAATAATCATGGGACGAGTAATGAGACAAGCACATGTATCTGTCAACAAACTGCTGACTATAACTGATGATCTCGTGTTGGATTATTGCAAAGGATTGGCTGATGTGGTACATTCTGTGTTTCATCAGGTTGGACCGGATGCAACCACTCTCGAAAGAAAACCAGCTCATGATTTGAGTCCAGGAGACTGGGTCCGCATAAAGGTCCACAGAAGAAGAAACTGTTTGGTTCCTCGCTGGGATAAACCATGACAAGTAATCCTGGTGACAACAACTGCCGTCAAATGTGCAGGAGTGAAAAACTGGGTGCATGCCAGCCATACTATCAGAGTTCTAGATCCTGAAGATCGACCAGTAAGTCGACATCTGGAGATATCTGATACCAGTTCAGCATCCGATGCAGAAGTCGAAACAAACAGGGTTCCAGAACTTGAAGATCGACCTGTAAGTCGACATCTGGAAGACCCAGGTACAAATCTGACAACAGGAGAAGAATTTGAAATAACGAAGGTTCCAGAACTTGAAGATCGACCTGTAAGTCGACATCTGGAAATATCAGATACTAGTTCAGCATCTGAAACAGACCAATCAGATTGTGATGAAAAGCTAAAGAATAAATGGAAAACTGACGTCATAAATAAAGAAACTGAACCAAGAGACAGTGACATTGATCAGCCAAGCACAAGCTATGGTAAAGTTCCTTCAAAAATTATCAAGTTAGACGAGGAAGGGATAGATTCAGAAAGAGAGATAGAAGAAGAATCGGAAGAACCCCGAGGAGCAATAGGGACAGACCAACAAATAAAAGAACAGGGAAATTTAGAAATAGACAGAGAGACCAACGAGAATTCGGAAAAACTTTGAGGAGGGATAGAAACAAGTGACCAAACAGAAAAGACACAGGGAGGTTCAGATCTAGATAAAGAAGGTGAAATTATAAAGTTCAAAATAAGAGGAAGTGAAATAAGGTCTGAAACAGAATCAGAAGAAAGTGAAGAAGAGAGAAAACAGAGACTAGGACCAAGAAAGAGGACTTGGAGAGATGAACGAGAGGAAAAGGAAAGTGAACCAAAAAGGCCGAGAAAAGGAGACAATTGGCCCCACGAAATCAAAAGATTGAGATACAAAATTATAAATCTAAATAGAGATAATGCAGAACAAGTAAATGAGATAACAAGTCAAAGAGAACAAGGGAAACAAGGTGGAAAACAATTGCAGAAAACAAAGAGAGTGAAGAAACCTAATTTGAAATATAAGTCACCTGAGTGGCTATACATCGCATTGACTGATATCAAAGAAGAAGATAACACTCACGAAAACCCAGAAGAAAGCTGCAAACCAATGGGTGAAAGTGAAGTGCAACAAGTTTGAAGAGATTAAAAAGAAAAACCGGACTGGACACCCAAAACCTGAACAAGCAAAGGAAGAGTTCTGAGAAGAACTAAAAGAAAGTACTAAACGAGACAAAGTGAAAGGGTAGAGTGGCTGATACGTCATTCTGAGGTGTGGTGACACATTTTCTTGTACATATATATATATATATATATATATATATATATATATATATATATATATATATATATATATATATAGGTAATAGAACAGAATGGTAGACACAGAGAATAGAAGATGTAGATGTGATTTCTTACTTAGATGGTGTAGAATGTGTTTTTATTGTACCGGATGAATAATGTTTGTCTGGCTTATTTTAGCAATCACCATTCCAATTAGATTAGCTGTAGAAGAAACTGCCATAAGGGAAAATAACACGAAAAAGGATAAAGAAGCTAACATACAGAACACATCAACATTAATAGATGGTGCCGAGTTATATAAGGATAGATCCATAACTGATTTTTCTAAGAACGTTTACACAAAATTATTATATGAGTATGTAGAAACAATGGATGTAAGAGATTGTTATGTTTGTATGCAATTATCTGCATCTGTTTCAGAAGGTGTGACCTATCATCACCTTCCTTTGACGTATGGAATAACATGTAGTGTTTTAGCTAGTTTGTTCTATAAAACAGGTAGATTAGAATATTATTATACTGACATAAATAAGGTTTTTGCGAAAATTCCTATAATCCCTGAACTAAACAAAGTGAAAGAAGCAAGAATGTTTGGTGAATTTTTCTTAGAAAATAAAGATCTAACATTAGAGTATATAGTTAAGCATAATCTCACCTGTGAATTAAAGAAAGAAGAAAAGGTATTTTTAGAAATGGTAGAAGACAGGAGAGTTAAGTTTCAAAGGAAAGTACTAGAAGAGGAGACAAAAACACCCCTTTGGGCGTTTGAAGGAGAAAGTAATGATAAGAGAAAGACAAATGCAGCCATGACTTTAGATTGGCCCCAACAGGGAAATTTGTGTATTAGTAGAAATAGAACTAGGTATGATAACTATTTCGTGGGTTCCAGTGAATGCCGAGATAATTACAACATTTTAGGAGGATGGGGATTCAAAGGAGGAAAAGATCCGATATTTCCAGGGTTCTATTATATTTGTGGAAACAGAGCTTATTACAGGTTGCCGGACCATTGGTATGGGTCGTGCTATTTAGGCCTGGTCTTTCCAAAGATTTTTCATGTGGAGAGAGGAGAAAAAGGAACACACGAAATGGGTGAAACATCCACACGTAGAAAAAGGGAACGTTTTTCAGAAATAGTTGGTGACATTTTTGGAGCAATGATACCAGCAGTGGGTATACCTTTGAATGCATTTAAGATTCGGAAACTGTCCACAGTGGTAGATCGTTTATCAACGAATACTGCTGGAGGGTTCTTGATAGTAAATACCGAGATGGTTGCCATGAGAGCTATGGTGATGCAAAATCGACTTGCCCTTGACATTCTTTTGGCAAAAGAGGGTGGAGTCTGTGGAATGCTGAAAGTCCAACATTGTTGCACTTACATTCCAGATAAAAGTGAAAATATACAGAAGTATATAAAGAATATTACTGAGTTGCACAAAGAACTTGCTCCACTGGAGGTTGAAAATGCCTGGGAGAAACTTGGTAAGAGTTTTTCCTCAATACTAAAATGGTTCACTGAAATAGGTAGCTCTATTGTAGGGAAAGTTTTAATATCAGCAACAGTAGTAATATTAGTGGTGTTATTAGTGAAATTAGTTATTATATGTATTAAAAGGAGAAAAAGACAAAATAAAATAAAAAGACAAAATAAGATAAATAAAGAAAGAGAGCGAGAATTGGGTGAAATAGAACTCGAAGAACTAAAAGAAAACATGTATGAAAGAACAAAAAGACAAGATGATATGGACACTGATGTGTGAACTAACAAAAGCAAGTGGACAAGAAACATTCTATCTGAAAAAAAAAAATTGTGTAACATGGGTTTTGTGGTGATATTAAAAATCACCAAAGGGGGGAATTGATGGAGCGAGGTAAATGAAATTTTTTTGGAACCCCCTAATATTCATGCTAATAAATTAATGTTACTAATTGTTTGATCAACTAATCAACATTTTACATTTTATTTGGTAAACATTTATATAAGTGGTAACCGCAAATTTATGTGCAAGTTAACTTACTTACAATAGTAAAAGTGAGATAATACTAATATAGTGGTTTGCGTACTAATTAGAGTAAAGTTGCATGATTTGTGCTATGTAGCAAAATTGTATTGTGGCAAAAGAAAACGGATGGTAAGTAAACATGGCTTTAAATGTCGCTTTTGCTAGGTAACACCTAATTGGGGTACTTAGAATGACGGGTGGGAAACAGAAAGGCTTATTTTCTCTATATTAATTATGATTGTGTTTGTTTTCATGATAGTTCGTTCGGGCCTGTTAGGCCGTGCTGTAAAAATGGCTGCCGAGGCAGATGGGCTCAATGCGCAGACGCAAATATGGCTTCTAAACGGAAGAAAGCCACAGAAACATGTCACGTGGGTACAAGTCGAGCCCAAAGTGAGAAGTGTCAAGGACAGGCTGACCTGACATGAGGTGAATGCCAAGAAAGACTCCGCATGAATCCGTGAGAACCGGGGATGAGCATCAGTGAATTAACAATGGACTGTTTAAAATGAGTTGCGAAAAAGAGAAACATTAAATGAACTGTCAATCGGACTGCTATTATCCAAAGGTCGTGCGAAAAGATGAAATCATAAACAATTTCAGAACCGGTTAGAACAAGGAGGGCAATGGGATGATTCTTGCCACCCCTCCAATGGACCAATTAGCGTGATTCTCGCCCCCAAAGATTGTAACTTTATGTTTAGTAAGCTAGTAGTAGGGTATAAGAGGACCTGCTCTTAAGTAGGAGGAGCGCTATTCATGCATAATTTTTGAGCACTGAGCGTTGATGCTGGAGAACTGCTGCTATCTTCTATAGGCCATTTTCTTAACACAAATATTCATTTTGAACTTTAAAACTTGACTGGGAAGGAACGAGACCGATGCGGGAAACCTGTATATGAGGTCCGTCGAGGAGGCTTGTTTAGCGGGACAGACAGTCAGTTTTGGGAATTCCATGCTGTGATCAACAATTTATCTGCTTTGGCAAACTTTTATTCTTCATCTAAATGGGGTATGCATAAAATTCTTTCTAAAACTTCTTTCTCATAAATGATCTTGAAATGTATTAAAACGATTAATAAATTTGAATTTTATTCATGCATTTAAAGAAAGTAGATAAACTTTATTATAATTAAAACTATGAGTCTGTGGTTCTTTAGCTCAATAATAAGTGTAATGTTTTAATAGGTTTGAATGTGATTGAGCTGGTCTTAATCACCATCAACTTATTTTACTAGTTGGTCCATCGACCAAAGAGCGGAATACCTTGATGTCTCAGAATCGACAGGATCAAAAACTGATTATGTATGATGTTTAAGAAAATATCCTGTTTTACTTTAATAAGGTATACCGTTCCTCCAGCAGTTTAATCCTTCTCATCGGTGGAAGTGGATGTGATCCAGGGAATATTGAGTGAGTGAATGTTTATGCGGTGTTATGGGGCCCCACCGTCATATGGTATAGTTGTTAAAGAGTGATTTACCTGGATGCCATGTCCAAAGGAGAAGAATTTATGTTAGCCGCGCTGGATCACGTGCATCTAGCAACGAATGTACACCTAGATCCGTAAAAGGCGCATGGCTGTCTGTTCAAGGTATTGCCCTAGATGGGGTAGTGTAGAGACAATCCCTTGAGCACTGCATACTGTAGAAGTATGTGTTTTTTTGTCTCGCATCTGTAACTAACAAACAGTCTGGGACAGGGGTATCCTATCTAGGTTCAGCAAGGCAGGATACATGCCAGATTTCCCACATAAAATACATTATGCAGCAGCAACTTAGATGTAAAATAGAAACTGCAAATGAGTGAATGTCTTTTTCCTGCTATGCCTTATGTAGTACACATACTGCACATGTGATCTTACTGAATGTTAGCAAGGGTAGCTGTGAGATCTTACAAACACCAACACACAGGGGAGTCATACACTGCAGACCATACATGGCAGAACTCAAGTCTTATGTATATAAAAAAGGCCAGAACTGTGTCTGTACATATTGACAGTGTGGTGTAGGCCATTCTCTCAATATTTGCCAAGAAGCACCTTGCACCTCAGCACTTAGAGGGCACTGAAGAGCTCCACCAATACTATGAAGTCTTTTACGGCATATATTCAGATGGGGGCCTTCAGGGTCACCCACAATGGTCGTGGCATATCACCAGAAACTCATATACTGGTATATGAACTGCTATTCCGCCTTTCTATGGTTCATGTGTTAATTAGGACAGTAAACATATGCCCTGGAGATGGGGCTTTTTTAGATTTCGCCTGCACAGCTCTTGCACTGTGCATGTGAAATCTCTTGTATTTAATACATCTTAAAAGGAAGCTCTTCTCAGATCCCAATGTCGAATTACTGTGTTCATTCGCTTTTGTGTGGAACTTTTTTTTTGTTAACTTCCCCTGGTTGCAAACATTTAGGATACTTCTACTAAAGCCATTCACACTGTTTAACCTCCATTCACTGTCAAGATAAGATCTCTTTCCACGGAAAAGGCAGACAGCTTCTAACAGTATGCTGGAATGCTTGCTTTTTATTACTTAGGGGCCCATTACGATACCCGGCGTAAAAAAATCCGCCAGGCATGGAAGCGGCAAAAATCCGCCCGCACACACCGTCTGAACACCGACCACGCCATTACGATTACACAAACCGAAAACCGCCATCGGCGGAAAAATCACACAAGATACCGCCCGCCATCGTCCGAGTCGGAGTCAAACCGCCCGCCACGGACGGAAACACGCACGACAACACAAAACCGCCCGCCCTCACGGCCGACACACCGCACGTGAGATTACGATCGCACCGCCATGAGCGCGGGAAAACTACAAATATACCGCCCGCCAGCGCAAACAACGCCGATGAGAATCGACACGGCAGAAGCCATGGCGCCCACGTCCCTGCACAGAAACCATCCGCTGACAAAAACAATCGCACACAACATGGCCAACAAGTCCACACAGCAAGGCACGCACAAATACACAAGCACAGTACACATCCCGAAAACACCCCCCCTGGACAAACAAAAACTACAAAGGCCAGAACCCCAGACACAACACACCTGAAAACAACAGACCATGAGGACACACCCACATAGGTAAGTACAAAAGCAGCACTCCCACAGACCACAACCCCTTGCAACATTGCAAACTAGAGAGAGAGGAGAGGACACAGTGACACAGCAAGGACAGCAGCACACCACAGAAACGCACACATCACAACCACCACCACCACCACCACCACCAAACACCGGCACCACAAACCCCTGCACATTACACAACACACACCGCACCAGCACCACAAACACCATGGCACCACAAAGAATGCCCAAGTTCACGCCCATTGAGCTGACGGTCATGGTCGACGAGATCATCAAGGTGCACCCACAAATCTATGGGAACCTGGTCCAGCTCACACCACTAGCCACCAGAAACAGAATGTGGAACCGGATCGTAGACCAGGTCAATGCAGTCGGGACCCTGCCCAGGAACAGAGTTGAAATAAACAAACGGTGGAATGACGTCAAGAGCCTGGTCAAGAAGAAGGAGAGCAAGAACAGAGAGCTGGCTGCCGTCACTGGCGGAGGGAATCCCGCGCTCTTCAAGACCTTCAAAGCGTGGGAGGAGAAGGTGCGAGTCATTATACATCCGGAGATCCTCGCCGGATTAGCAGGGGGAGTGGAGGCTGGTAAGTACAAACTAATGTATACCAGCACACCGCTATGTACTCACATGCACTACCACCATGCCACAGCTCCCAGGGACAAACACCCCCATGTCCAGCACACAATACACAACACATCACACACACATGCAACAGACACCACCACACACAGCCCAAACCGAACAACTGTAAGATGCGTGGGGACATGTGACCACTCAGCCAGCCACGTAACCACCAACAGGTCCCCAAATATGCCAGAAGCGCCACAACGAGCACCCACCACACCCATGTGTCCGCCATAGCTGCACTAACCGACAAGTAACAGGTAAGTGTCAGGAACACAAAGTGCAGTGGGTGGGAGGGTGGACAGCCCAAGTACAAAACACACCAGGCCCCTAGTCCCACAGCACAGCAAGGAGGAGCATCCCCCACACCCCACAGCCACGTGTCAGCCACCGCAGTGCACAACGACAGCCGAAAGGTAGACATCACGGTCCACAGCAATCGGTGTCAGTGGGTGTCCAGCCACCACCACGACCCACAACACCCCCCACCCCCACAGACCTGCAACATGGAGCACCCCCCGCTTAGAACCATGTGGCATCCAGTACAGTGCACGCACGAACAACCTGCAGGTGGGAAACTGGACAGGGCTGGATTACTGGAGGCATGAGGACCGTAACACGACCAACACATGGGACATGTCACGTAGCAGACGAACACGCAGCACCGCCCACCGTCACGAACAAGTGAACAATGTGCACACGGACATGAACCACAGACTCACACCCCACATGACCCATCACAAACACAGCAACACCCAAGGAGCCACGTCTGCATGCACAAGCCACACTGAATATAGTACCACACGGCAGCCACTGTGCAACCCATCACACACAACCGAAACACCATTGAAGTCCTGTCCATGTAGCCCCTACTGCCTGTCAACCACACACCCCACAACTACGCCTATGTAAGACAAACAACACTAGACGCAACAGAGCGGAACAACATAAATGCACACGAACACCACTGAACCCATCAAACACACAGACACACCATGCACATACAACATACCATCCATCCCATCCGTCAGCCCCAGTCTCATGAAAGGCATGTCATCCGCACAGCTGCCACACATACAGCAGTCACGCTAAGATACATGCCCATGACCAACCATGTGCCAGAAGTCAATGAAGCGCACAACACACTGTGAGCAACAACACACAACATGGGCCACACCCCCGAGCACTGCAGTGATGCACATGGCACAGGGCAGCACGCACACCAAGGAGATGGGACAACTGCAATACGTTGGCTGGCACACAACCATCACTCACTCATAACGATGCGTCCAATGCCATGTCCAGTAATCACAACAGACAGCAAATATGCAGGCCATGTCAAGCATGCACACACCTCAAACCATGCACTGTCATGCTGCCACAACACATGTCACGTTCGGCACCCATGGCTCACAGCATGTACCCCAAAAGCATATTCCATCCCAAATGCGAATCTGGGGCATGGCCCCCATGTTGCCATATGCGTTCCTAAGCGTCCCATCTGAACACCAAAAGCAAAGTACAAACCAGACCCAGGATGGGCCAGGAGCCCGCATACACCAGAGTCACAATAAGTAGGGGCACAGCAACACACCCATCGGCATGGCCAATCCGTCCCATGCCACATGTGCACAGCACACAGTCCCATTGTCAAGCACACACAACTACAAATGCTACAGCCACACACACGCCTCCGGGAAACCCATGTACGAGATTGCACAAACTGTTAATGTCAGACGACAAATACATACTTCGCCAGGTGCAACACAATAACAAATCTCATTCTCTCCACAGGTGACGAACTGCTGGATGCTGGGGATGGAGACAGCAGCCAGCACAGCCAGCCTACAAGCCCCCAACGAGGACACACGGATGTGGAGGATCTGTCCTCCTCTTCGGACACGGACCACCAAGCAGGCCCATCTGGTGTGGCAGGGCCCAGCCGCTCCCCAGGACCCCTCCTACCCACCAACCCATCATCCAGGGCTGCTGAACATTCCCAGCCCCCTGCTGCCACTGTCGTTGCGGCCACACCCACGGTCATTGCGGCCACACCCACGGTCATTGCGGCCACTACCATTGCCGCAACCGCCACCATCGCCGCACCGACCACCACCGCCGCCACCACCACCACGTCTTCGCTGGCACCAGCCCCAGCGCAGGTGGTGGCCCGGCCGACTGGATCCACCCTGGGAGCCACAGCGAGGACCGTGGTGAGCAATGTGGCTAGTGGGCAGGCCGGTGGCAGCAGTACTGGTAGGAGGAGCAGGGTCAGGGAAACGCAAGTCTCCCCTGGGAGCCATGCCCTGCCTCAAATGGCCAGAGTCCTTGGGGCCTATGAAGAGGCCCAAGAACAATGGGTCAGGTCTGCTTCAGACACACGGGAGGTGCTGGGGGTGCTGAGGTCCATGGACGCCCGTATGGGCCAACTCGTGGACCTCATGGGCCAGCTGGTGGTGGCGGTGAGGTCACAGCCAGGGACAGCAGCTCCCCTCCGCCACCACCTGCCGGGGCGCAGGGTCGAGCAGCAGTGTCCAGTTCCCCTGCGTCCACAGCCAGTGAGCACACCTCAACCACCAGCATGTCGCAAGCAGGCACCCCCCTCGCAAACGTGGAAGGGGCCGTCCGAAGTGGAAACAGATCTCCCGGGAGGACTTCGCACGCTCCAGACGCAAGTGAGGCAGCCAGCCAGCCTTCCTTGACCACCCACTGCATTGACTTGGACTACGATCCCACTCCACACAGCCATCTGGATGGCATGTGTGTGTTGGACTATGGACATAGAACCAGTGGGTACACCCTGAGCATCACGCAGCCATGACCGACAGCTCATTGTCACTGCACGCACCACTTTTGTCATCACCTTACACACAATCACATGTCACAGTTTGAAATAAATGCACCTCTTACACAAACTGCTGTTTGTGCCCTGTGTTTTATTTGTACGGAATACAACGGCCACCTTGGGCGGAAAGGCACCTGATGCGTGGCATGGCAATGGAACCGGAGGGCCTGTAGGGACCTAGGGGTGGGAGACAGAACAGGAGCACATTCAATGAGTGTGTCACACACCCATCACACAGTACATGTCAACAACTACAAGCAATGTACACACATCGCACAGAGCAATAGGGCACAATGCCACAGCCACCAACAGTGGCATACTACCCTGGCCATGGAGCGATGACACACAGCATGCAGTGAACAAACGGCCACCCTGACACAGCACACACACACCTGCACAGACACAGCCACATCAGCCGTCGTACATGGACACTCACCGTCAAGTGAAGTAGTGGGCGATGAGCTGCTGCCGCACATTACCAGCTTCCTCCTCTCCGCTGTCCTCCTCACTCGAGCTGTCCTGGTCTGCGGGCTGGGGCCCTGGTTGATCTCCGTCATCCACGATGAGGGGATCTGCTTCCGAATGGCCAGATTGTGCAGCATGCAGCACGCCACCACTATCTGGCACACCTTCTGTGGGGAGTACGCCAGCGCACCCTCGGTGCGGTCCAGGCACCTGAACCTGGACTTGAGGAGGCCAAAGGTACGCTCGACCACACGTCTGGTCCTCCCATGTGCCTCATTGTAGCGATCGTCTGCTGGGGTGCGAGGATTCCTCAATGGACTGAGCAGCCATGCCCCATTCGGGTACGCAGAGTCACCTGGGTGTGAGGGACACAGAGAACCGTTGCTATTCCAACTGGACAGGGGACAGCATCGCACAACCAGCATGCTACACCACTCCACATACTCACCGACAATACAGCCACGATCCTGTTGCAAATTGGACATCAGTCGTGGCAAGATGCTGTTGCGCATTATGTGTGCGTCATGGGCCGAGCCTGGGAACTTTGCACACACGTGGGTGATCACCATGTCCGCAAGGCACACCACTTGCACATTCAGGGAGTGCGTGTGCTTCCTGTTGCGGTACAGGTGCTCAGTGGCCTGTGGTGGAACAAGGCCAACATGTGTGCAGTCAATGGCTCCAACGACGTGTGGGATTCTGCCAAGGGCATAGAATGCACCCTTCACTGCCGCCAATTCACGAGCCCTGGGGAAGCGGATGTACCTGTTTCGGTACAGCATCATGGCTGCCAGTACATCCCTCAGCACCTTGCTGAACATGGGCTGGGACATCCCTCCTCCACTGCCCACTGTGTGCTGGAATGACCCAGTGGCGAAGAAATGCATGGCGGCCATCACCTTAGCCGTGGGGGTGACAGCTGTCGGATACACCCTGCGGGGACGGAGATGGGGTTCCAACATGGCACACAGTCGATGCAGGGTTGGCCTGTCCAGCCGAAACTTCCTAATGACCTCTGTATCGTCCATGTCCGCCAGCAATTGGTATGGGCGGTCAATGTTCGGTCTCCGCCTAGGGAAAATGGCAGTGGACACATGTCAAAGCAACACAACACATAGCAATTTCGCATACACATCACTGACATGACTGAGCAAGCACATGAGCCACAGCCCAGCTGTCAAGCTGGGACGGCACGGCCACAATACACTTACACAGGTCTCCCAACAATGGCAATGGCTAGTGATACAAACCACTGCCATGTGCATGCACATGGGGATCTAGGCCCCAATGACTTGCGGGGCGAGCTGATGGGGACTGACTGCATATTCGTCAAGCGGCAACGCCACGGCAACATGAATGTCTGCTGAGCATGGAACTGCTTCCGAGGCTGGATGAGTATGGCACACGACGACGACGATGTGGGCACAGGCTGAGCGGCCAAAACAAGTGGGACCTGTGGCACGAGGGGATATGAGACAGTAGTAGGTGTCAGCACTGCACCCTATGTACAGCACTGTACGGATCACACCTCCCGAAACATTGACAGGTGTCCACATTGACAGCCCCATGCCAAGACGGCTGTGTGCTTGCAGTCACACGTCACAGGTGAGAGGTTACATTGCACGTGCCAGGTGGCAGACGTACATAGTGGGAGCTGGCATGTGTGTGCATGTGTCTCCTGTTCAGGATCCACCAGATGGGCGCTGACTCTGTACTGAGCATTGGACACAGCATGTTCCGTGGAAGGCTTGTGTGTGTGGGATGGTGGCACTGGATGTGCCTCCGTTGGGTGGGGGGCCATGCACAGGGCGGGTACGACGATGATTGCGTATTGTTGGTCACGGTGGGTGCACCCACTCAGATGTGTTGCCCTGTGTTCAATTCCTATGTCCGCATGATGATGGACTGTAGATGTGGGCAGACTACACATTGGTCGATGTGCTGTCTATATGCATGTGCCTTCACACCAGGCACAGCTGCCCCTGCACATGTGACCCCTGCTGGACTCGCTGCTGGGTCTGTGGAGCTGATGCACCTTCTGTGCGTGGGGCGGACAGCTCTCCTCACTTCCCTCATTGCGCATGTCATGACTTTGCCGCAGGTGACATGGATCATGGAGGGCCCACATGTACGCGTGGGTAGGCTACACATGATTGTTCACTGGTCGCCACCCCCAGTCAGTGTTTCGAATGGGAAGGTTGTCGTGCTGGTGGTATATTCGATGTGGCGGATGGGCGGGCCTAGGTGCGGGCTTACATTCCGGACATGGGGGTAGTTGGATTGGCGACTAGTTGCAGTACACACGGGACACGTCTCTTCCTTTCCACATCTGGGTCATCCCTTGTACTCACTGACAGTGATACAGTCATCTTCGCCCCAGCCCTCATGTCCTCCCCTCGCTCCCCAATATGCATGTGCACCTGCGAGGCTAGCGCTTGCACAGGCAGCCCCAAGCTCGCACCAGAGAGGGCAAGGAGTGTATGTGTGGGTCCAGTTGCACGAGTGGGCTGTCTCAGGGTATGATGTGTTGCGGGACGCCGTCCACCTGCGTGGTGCCCCAAATGGAGACCCGGCCTGCATGGACTATGCATCACAGTCTTCGCCTTCCGGATCCGCCACCTGCGACACCCAGTGGCTGTGGCTGCCCTTGCGGCCATGCCGCGTCCGTCTGTGACTGATGGCCCACACATTCACTCTTTGGCCTCTCTGGGGAGGGCTCGGGGTGGTGGCGCACGCGCTTGCACTTAGTCGCAATGGCATGTGGCGTGGTTGGTATAATGGGCAATGGATGGGATGGTGCGAGCCACCTCCCGTGACGTCAGTGCTGCTCGTGCTGTGGTGCGTCCCCCTACACTTCCATTTGACTTGTGCCATGCTAGACGTTGAGGTTCTATTGCCTGCGTGATATGACCAGGAGGAGCGCGAGGAGACCTCTCACACACCATGCTCCACTGCCATCCCGTGCCCTGTATCGCCTGTGCGGATTGACTATGTTGGGGTTACACCTGGTCGACTGGGGCTGTGTGTGCCTTGTCAAGGGGCATGGCGGGCGCACAACAGGATCCAGCTTGTCCACAGAGGGTGGGCTGAGGTGCGCCTGGTACCGCTTTGTACGTGTGCCCGGCTGCTGTGCACACACGTGTTCACTCCCCCGACAGGTGTCCTCTCACAATGCCCAGGGAAGCGGTGGTGTACTGTTCATGACCCCTCCCGACACGGCGTGCTCCAACTTGGCATGTGCGCATCTACCCGTCACACCCACCCACCTGAGCACTGCGTCCATACGACTTCACACGACACATGTGTGTCTTCCACAGTTGTGCTACTCATTTGCGTTGACATCCAATACCAGTGGACTACATGGTCATGTCACGACTGCCGTGTACTTCACATACTCTCATCCTCTCTCATTCGTACTTGTGAAATGAGTCAGCGGAGACAGTTTTGGTTTCAAACATTATATTGAGTCTTCTGTCCTCTGTGATGCAGTATAGTGGACACTACTGGCAGCGGAATACATGTTGAGGATATACTGAGCATGATTGCAAATGGGATAGGGTGTGGGGTTACATGTGATTGGCTGTTGCATGTGGGATGTGGGCTTCAGAGTTACATCTGCTTGGCCAAGGCTGTGCTAATGTACATTTACGTATAGCTGCGGAGCTGCGGACTTTGACACAGACGGTATACATGTAGCCTACCAGACCGCTTGGCATCATGGGCACAGTCCATCTCAGTTCCATGTGACAGGTTTGCTGCGGTTGTTCCTCATGCACGCGTGCATGTGAGATGACATCAGGGCATGTGCTTGCGTGCATGCAGCGGCGTGCCACTTGTTGTTGCAATGTGGTGGTTACTGGACATGTCACAGTCACTGGGGTCGTGTTGTTGTTGTATGCACTTGTCGTCCATGCAAAGGTCCTGGTATGGGATTCCCGGGGCGGGGGTGGGAGGGGTGCAGCACCCACAGACTCCAGGCGACCTATTCATGTCCACTGAGCGGTGTGTGTGTCCATGGGCGCTGGATCCATGTCGTGTCCTGGTTGTTCGTGCAGTTCCGTCCATGTGGGTGCGATACACAGACCCCATGCCACTGCCTCCCACGATGCATGCGGTGTTCCTGGATGTGATGGGGAACAGTGTGCATGTCCCGGTCATATCCGATGTCATGGCGATGTCGTTGATGGTGTGGTAACAGTTGCCGGTCGTTTGGTATGGCTGTTGTGGTGGTGACTGGCCAGTCCGTGCGGAAGCTAAGCATGGGTGCGGGGTTGGACATCATAGGTCAATCGGGGAACCTGCGTTGTGGTCCGACGAATTTACAGGTTGTCAGGTATGCGATGCCGTCCAGCAGGGCTTCCATGTCATTGGTGGTGTACATGTTTGCCAGCCAATGTAGCGGATGGTGGCTGTCAAGGTGTTGTTCGTAAGTTGTCCCTTGGAGGACCATGATGGGGCATGCTGGGTGACATTCGATGTAGCTGTTCTCGATGATCCGTCGTGTGGAGGCACAGTGGTCCCATTTCAGTGCGGGTGCGATGTTGGCCACATACGCCATGCCCCCATAGGCAGAGCAGGCCCTGTCGTGTGCGTCCAGAGGGAGGAGTAGTGGTAGCAGGTCCGCCTTTAGACATGCCGGGTTGGAGAGGCATATCTCCACGGGATGCTGGTAGGGACACCTCCGACAGTAGAAGACGGGCATGACGCAGCTGAACAATGTGATGCGGTAAGTCAGTCGGTAACTTACGTTCAGCAGGGACAGGAGATCGCATCCCAATATATGTATCAGGTTGGTTTTGTACAGCTTGAGCTGTCCGGCGTAGTTGGGTAGGTGTGTTGCGGTTGCCATTTCGCAGCGGTGCGTTGTGGTGGCGTGCTCCGGCTGTGTGTGCAGTCTGCAATGTGCACGCTCCGAGGTTGCTGTGAGCTCTGTGTAGTCGTAGGGAGACAGGACTTGTGTTCTGTTGGCTTGTTTGGAGGACACGGGCCCTCATCCCACATGCTTCTCAGACAGTTCAAGGTCAGTGATGTGTGACTCCTTCCAATTAACTTGCATGTGGCCGACATGGGGGAGTGTTTTCTTCTTTCTTCCCCGTCCGTTGTGTGCTTCTGTGATATGCGCTATCTGCCCTGTGGTCGGTCTCCTCGGCATGCCTGTGTTGGTCTTTTCTTGGACAATGGCTGTATTCACCGGCTTCTTTCGTAGGGCTGTGGTTTCGGAGTTGGAATGGAAGGTCATTCAGTGCTGTCTGCTCTCCCTTGTGTGGGCGGCAGGCTGCCTTTCCGCTCTGCGTTGGGCCTTGTGTGTGAATGTTATTCTTGGGCCACCTGTTGTCGGTCCCCGGGCTCTTTGGTGTTCCGTTTTATATGTCTTGTTCATATGTGCAGGGTGGTATGGGTGTTTCAGTGTGGTACTGGCGTTCCTCTTCCCGAAGGGGCCCTGCTTCTCCTAGTTGGTGTTGCCGCCGCTGTGTGCTTCGCCATGTTTGTTACACTGGGGTGTGTCCTGCTGTTGCGTGACTTCACTGACATGTGTGCGTCGGTTATGTGGCGTTGGGTGTTGTCCGTGAATTGGGCGTTGGGGACATGTCTGTGGCAGGCCTGTCACGTGTCATGTGCGTTCGGGGTGGGGCTGATGTGTGTGCTGCTTGGTTGTGTCCCTGTGTCTGTGTGCGACGCATGCATGGCGCTGCGGTTGGCCTCTGCGTTGTGCGCATGTGTGGCGGCGTCATCGCCGCTTTGGGGCCGTGACGGGGTCTTTGGTTCCTAGTCCCAGGTGGTGTGTACACATGTGTTACGCGATGTTACGATTTGGCCTGTGTGTCATATGTGGATGCAATGGTGGATGTGTAGTGTACACGCGCTGGGGGGGGGGTTGTTCGCTTTTTCCGCCCTTGCACTGTGTGCGCTGCTTGCGTGCACTTGTTGTGTGTGTGCCTACCTGCGTCTCCGCGGTACGTTGCGTCCTTGGTGGTGCATCAGCAAGAGCATGGGGAGGGCCTGCAGTGCTGGATTCATGCTCGGGGAGCCGCTTCTTCGTTGTCCGTGCTCGGCGTCCGTGTTACCGCTTCGGTTTGTCGTACGGTATCTCTTGGCCGTGGGAGCCGTTTGTTTGCGGCATCGTAATTTATACGCCGGGCGGGACGTGTTTTCGTCGGACGGTGTGTGTCAGTTGGGCTGCGCCGCTACGTGTACGGGCACACTTTGATGGCGGACGGTGTTGCTGGCTTGCCGGCGGTGTTTGGCCTACTTTTCGCATCGTAATTGGGCGGGCGTGTGGACTGCTGCGTGCCGGCGGTAACTGGTGGTTTTTGCATCCGCCAGCACGGCGGTTGTGCTTCCGCCCGCCATCGTAATGACCCCCTTAGTTGTGTAAAGCAAATGCTTAGCCTTAGAACATTTGTGGCATTTCCTATTCATACCCCAGTACCTTTCTTTGCACTTTGTAAGCATTATCGGATTTATTTTTTCAACTCAATCTATTTGGTCATTTTGATCAAATTCTAAATGTTGTAATAAACATTGCATGTTAAAAATAAAGTTAATGTACAAAAGCTGCGCTATATTTTACTACTAAACAGGCAGCCAGAAGTACAGTTACCTTACAGACAACAGAGTCATGATTTGAATGGTGCAGTAGCACCGGGCCCAAAAGTTGGCAGAACTCCTCTAAACACATAATATTGCTATATTTGACTACTAAATAGGCAGTCACAATTGCAGCTACCTTAGAGTAAATAGGGACTTGATTTGAATGGTGCAGCAGGTGCAGTGGCACTGGGGCCAAAAGCTCTATAGACCCCACTAAACCCAGATTATTGCTAAAATTTAAAACTGAACAGGCAGTCACAAGTGCTGTTATCTTGCAGACAACAGGGTCATGATTTGAATTGTGCTGCAAGTGCAGTTGCACCGGGCCCAAAAGTTGTCAGAACTCCTCTAAACACCAAATATTGCTATATTTCACAACTAAACAGGCAGTCACAAGTGGAGTTATTTGGCAAGCGCTAGGATCATGATTTCAATAGTTTAGCAGGTGCAGTGGCACCAAGACCAAAAGCTCCAGCCACCCCACTAGACACCGATTATTGCTAAATTTTACAACTAAACAGGCAGTCACAAATGCAGTTATCTTTCAGGCACTAGGTTCATGATTTGAATGGTGCAGCAGGTGCAGAGGCACGGGCCAAAAAGTTGTCAGAACTCCTCTAACCACTTAATATTGCTATATTTTACTACTAAACAGGCAGTCACAATTGCAGTTGAAAGGGGGTTGATTTAAATAGTGCAGCAGGTGCAGTTACAGCAGGGCCAAAAGTTGTCATAACTCCACTAAACACCAACTATTGCTATATTTTACTACTAAACAGGTAGTCACAAGTGCAGTTATCTTGCAGGCAACAGGGTCATGATTTGAATGGTGCAACAGGTGCCGTAGCACCGGGCCCAAAAGTTCTCACAACTCCTCTAAACACCTAATACTGCTATATTTTACTATTATACAGGCAGACACAATTGCAGTTATCTTGCAGTTAAAAGGGGCTTGATTTGAATGATGAAGGAAGTGCAGTGGCACCAGGGCCAAAAGCTCTAGGGACCCCACGAAACACCAAATATTGCTATATTTAACTTCTAGATAAGCAGTCACAAGTGCAGTTACCTTGCAGGCACCAAGGTCATGATTTCAATTGTGCAGTAAATACAGTGACACCGGGGCCCAAAGCTCTAGGAATCCCTCTAAACACCAAATATTGAAATATTTACTACTAAACAGGCAGTCACAAGTGCAGTTACCTTACAGAAAATAGGGTCATGATTTGAATAGTGCAGCAGGTGCATTTGCACTGAGGCCAAAAGTTGTCATAACTCCTCTAAACACCAAATATTGCTATATTTTACTACTAAACAGGCAGTCAAAAATGCAGTTATCTTGCAGGCGCTAGGAGCATGATTTAAATGGTGCAGCAGGTGCACTGGCACTGGGCCCAAATGTTGTCAGAACTCCTCTAAACACATAATATTGCTATTGCATCAATGAATACTATTATTTCCCTCTTTCTTTTTTCAAAATGTTGCTATAACTTGCCTGCTCTATACCATTAGTAACAGCACAATATATTTCCTTTTTGTACATAAACAAGTCATAGCACATTAACAGACTTTCTGTAGCTTATATTGTACAACTACTCAGTAAGCTACAACTTACAACAAAAAACAGATTATTAATCACATAGGCAAAACCTAATGCATTTACCAATGCTTGTTTATTCAGAGGACCTACTGCTCTGACCGATAACAAGTGAGCCAGTGCTCTTGAACCAAGAACTACTGGAAGCGGGAACACCAGGCACAATTTTACCAGGCAGAAGCACTCATGGTAAAATTGAATATGGGTCTGAGTAAGGGATGCATGCCCAGCCTTCACCCAGCAATGTTGTCCCAACACCCCATCAGTTTTGCTAGCCCATTTGCACCCAAAAGCTGTCTTGTGCAAAAACACAGCACCCCACAGTGACACTTGCTCTCATTTACCACTTGCAGAGAGCAGGTGGTAAATGGGAGCTTTAAACTCCCCGTATTCGGGGACTACATCCAGCCTTGGACCTAGTAATTCTGTGTCACAATGGTTATTCAGCATTGAAGAAGGCTTGATTGGTAATTGCAGAATTTGAGCATGGTGATACTAGCCTGCACCAGTATTTCCGGCCCGGTATCTCTCCACTTAAATTCAGAGGAACTTGTAATTGGCCTCATAGTGAGTTGGACAGGTCCACACTGCACTGAGCACACTTAAGTGCAGGTGGGCACCGAACAAACCAATGCCCTGTTCCCCATTTTTAATGGAGCCCATATACTATCAGTACTTTAAATTTAGTTGCCAGCTCTCAATTCTTTTTCAGTTTGGCTTAAAACTACGCCTGGAAATAGTCACACTATATGCATGCCTGCTGCATGCATGATTCAGAAACATGATTAGTAATCTACATGAGCATGTTTGAAAGACGTGTGCCATGTGTGTTACAGTTGCACACATTATGCCAAGTTAAACTTCTAATGCACGTGAAAAAGTGAGCTTTTCCAGACATTGAACATGTGAATGGCCCATTTTTCATGTTAAATTGGAGTGGGAGATGCCCAGAAATAGCCATGGTCGGGCAATGCATCTGATGGTAAACATCCACAAACAAGTTAATCCACTGGCTGTTGTGTTGATTCACATAATATGAGCCACTGATTGACTTTCAGTTCTTCCTGTTGTAAATTGTTCCAATACCAGGTGGCAAAATGACACCACCAGCATGTATCACTATATTTCTGCTACTCAAGTAGATGAGGTAGAAGAGAAGAAAAAGATATTCAGGGAAGGGGGTCACACTCTTTGTCATAACGGACAAAGAGAACATCTGGGCGTATCACTTTCCACTATTATAAAACTATTACTGCAAACATAAAAGTTAATCCAAATGCAACCTTCCTTCCAGTCCTGATTTAAAAAGTCTCCAAGTAGCATCTCTTTGGGCGTCATAGCTAGTTCTTTGGCTTAGTCATTTTAGTTAAGTTAGAAAAAAGAACTCTGACCAAGTCACGTCCTAACTCAGAAAGACATATATTTAAAAACAACAAGCACATAATAAATGTTGTATTAATTTGGATCACCCCAAATATCAGAAATCTACCAAAAACATGTTATGTAAAAACACAGTTTGTCTCGTGAATCAAAAAATACGTATTCATTCATATGCCATATGCCTAAAGATTTGAACATTCAATCTGTGCTTTAACATCACAAAAGAACACAACCAGCTTTTAGCCACAACATTTAAACTTAGAAAACCACATAATATGAGAAGCTGTAGACAGTGCCATGTTGCTCAGAAACATTTCTCCCAGCTTGGTCAAGACACATTTTGGGGCCCCATTTTCGTGATCACTTTTAATTCAATCCATTCCCATTCACTTTTTTCCAGGGTATTCGTCCGTTTATAGGGAGAGGTGGATGGGGGGAAGACGTGGGAAAAGAGGAGACAAACAAGTTCACTGGGAAGAACAAGAAGGGGTGAGAACATAGAGCAAGACCAGGAAATCCCAACCTAACAACAGAACTACTGACCACCATAGAAGAACACGAGGGACACAACAGAAGTCTGTTTTTTTGTTCAACTAGCTGTGTTGACATGTTTCCGTTATTACGCAAACTAGCAGAGTTTTTCTGCAAAATCAGAGTGAAAACATTCCATAACAAGCATTTGCAATGCAATAGGTCTCACATTGCGAGAGTTTAAGCTATTGGCATTGTACATGACAATGCCTTTTTTGTGTGTTAATTAATACATATATAAAAGGCATTGTCATGTACAATGCCAATAGCTCAAACTCTTGTAAATGCAAGACTTATTTAACTTCAAAGAAGCGGACGCTATTGCCTTGGGCTGCTTGGAAAGTGAAAGTGCGTATGGTGCGCTAAATGTCATACCTTGTAACAACAGAAGTAAAAGGGCCAGTCCTCATAGGAGGTTACAAATGAAGACAAGGCGGTACTAAGGAGGGACTACCAAGCCAATTAACGAATCAGAAGCCAGCATTTACAAAGGACAATGATACAAGCCAATGAAAAATATAGGCGGACAGTAGTACTGAGGGTGAAGTCCATACTCGAATACAGCATGCCTCGCAGAGCAGCGCATGCGCGCCCAGGCTTGATCTAAAAACGGTACTAATGGTTAACATTTGTGAAACTACAGGGCCCAAATCACCCCACTTTAGAGAATCTTTTCTGGGCTCGCGAAACTCTTGGCAATACTGAAGACATATTTTTCCACCCGTTTAATGTACCCACGGAAATGCCACGGCATACATTAACAGCAACTTAACACTTTTGGCAAATCAAGGTACCCTTACTTGCCCACACTAAGGGGCCGATTCCGATCTCGGCCGGTAGGGCTCCGAATCGGATTCGGCTTTACCGGATCCGATTCGGAGCCCTATTTCCCGACCGAATCGTACGTGCGTCCGGGCGAGCTAGTACGATGCGTGCGCTCGCGAAATCTCCGACTGACTCGTACGGAGGACCCGACCGCTCCGACCGACTCGCACGGGGACGACTTGCACCGCGCTATGGAGACGTTCCCCGGCCGTGTAAGTACGATGCGCATCGCGACCGCTCTGACCGACTCGCGCAGTCCGGCTCCAAGGAGCTGTCGGAGGTCCGTGTCGGACCCCCCTGGAAGCGTAGGCACGCGAGTCGCACACAGGGGGGACCCATGGGTCCCCCCTACACGTGCATGTACGGCGCGACCCGCATCGACGCGAACACGCTGTAGGGGGCGCCCTTGTTCGCGTCGTGCCCATTGAGTCAATGGGAGCCCGTGTACGCGTCGTACGACTGGCTCCCATTGACTTCAATGGGAGTCCGACCGAATCGAGTCCGATAGCATACGTGCGCATCGTACTCGTTCGGTCGGACTGCTAGAGTCCGATTCGGTCGGGAATCTCTCCGGGTCCGGCTCGGTCGGAGAGATTTCCGGCCCGAATCGGAATCGGCCCCTTTATCTTCAGAAGACAAGGCTGCTCCAAATGTGGATAGCACTTGGGAGGTCAGGTATCCAGGCAATGGACCATGCTTTGCCTCACCATCCTTGGCCATTCAAAGGACCTGGCCTTCAGAAATGAATAACCTGGCCCCCACTTACAGCTGAGGAAGCTTGATGTGGTTCACTAAGCATGTCACCCTTCACACATATGTTCTCGTACTCTTTTATTGATAACATAATACCCCATTCACAAACATTTTTCTGTTCGCTTTCTCCTGGATACCCTGGACTACTTCACACCTACTGAAAAAAGAACGTTTGTGAACGAAGCCCACAACTATGGAATCATTTCATTGAAAAATGTGACCAACACATCTGGCATTTCTGTTAACAATAAACAAAATCCTTACTTTAATATTCTATTAACGAAGTAGTTTCAATATTGAGGGAAGGCTAAAGTCTGACATCTTTATAAGTTTTGCTGTAGCATTTCACCCCATTTTGGAGAAGAAAGAGAGGAGAAGAGTGGATTGGCGTGGCGTCGAGTGTAGTACAGCAGAAGAGAAAAGGAGAGAAAGAGTAGAGAAAAGGAGAAGAAGAAAATGGTGGGGAAACAAAATGCTGAAAAATAAAAGAGAGGAGAAAAAGAAAAAGAAGGGAAGTGAATAGAACAGTAAAGAAAGGGGAGAAAGTAGAATGAGACGATGCTTACCGGTTTCAAACGCCAATGCATGCCCAGGCTACCCATGATAGTAAACTTCTGCTAGCAGATGAGAAGAGCATCAGATCAAGCATGGGACGGGGGCATCCGAGGAGCCTTGCTGCACATTATTGCAGTCCTGCTGCCGGATGAACTTCGAGCGGGGGGCAATGCAGTCCTCAATGTGTGCTGCTGCTTGGCCCGCAAGGTGGTACCTGGGCTAAGCCTCGGGTGCAGCCGTACCCTACCGCCCAGCGTAGTTGTAGATCACTCTTCACCCAACTGTACCAGGGCCCCACCTATGCTCATGCGTTGTCAATTTGCCATCTTAACCTCATGGGACTGCATCATCATCCCCGTGTGTCCTTCCTACCACCCGCTCCGAGGGCCCTCTGCATATCCCAAAGATGACCGTCCGCCCCACAACCACCTGAGCAAACTACCTGCCGGCTGCCCTCTGCCCTCTTAGCATTTCTCCTTGTATAGCGCTGCTTCCTACCTCCCCAGACAGCGCTACACCTCCACTCTTAGGTCTCTGGAGCGCGACCCCAGGCACTGCGTTTATTCCCAAGGAATTGTAACTCATCTAACTTACCTTGGAAGGATGAAAGGCCAAGTGAATCTAGACTGGGGCTCGAACTGCCATCCCAAGATACCAGCGGCTCTTTGAGTCCTCTCCGTATGCGAGTTGGAGCCAGCCCGGCAGTCCCTTTGAGGGCGGAGGACTGACAGCCTTCCCTCATCGTCCCATCTGCCTGTCTCATCATTATGCCTGTGTGTGGGACGAACCTCCCACCCATCCCATGGCACTGTGATCCGTGCTACATCATCCCTGTGTGCCCTTACTACCACCGGCCCATCCAGCACCACCACCTGGCTGCCAGGCTTATCAAGAAAAATTTCGGCCGCCCCCATCAGTCTACAAGCCAAGCACTGGAGAAGATGCCGAACTCCCTCCCCCGATCCGGCGAAGAGCTCTCCCTCATGGCCGCCAGAGCCCAGCCTACAAAATGTCCAACAAATTCTTTAGAGGCTTCGGTGCCTCACGTCCTCCCGGACGGAAAAACAGACACCAGGCATGCTCAAACAGCACCGAGACCCATCGAGTGATCAGTGCAAGCCGTCCTCGCCTACATCACAACGTGCAAAGTCACACAGCTGGTCTGCTGTGCACACGGTAAACAGTCTAAATATCGAGTTTTTAATTTCGACCTACAATAATATCGAGTTTGAAATATCGTAGGGACACAATATCGAAGTCAAGAATATCGACGACCAGAATATCGACCTCAAGGTAAGCAATATCGTTTTTGTTAATATCGAAGTTAGTAATATCGATAGCAAAAATATCGATGTTACTAATATCGATATTTATATTAGTGTTATGTATTTTATTATGTATTTTATATGTTTGTGTTTATATTTTTGGTTAATTATTGTACTAGTTTTAGAATATATGTATAACATTTTTAGAAGTTAATTTTTTTTTAAAGTAAATTATGCGTTTAATACTGTAGCGGGTTGTGGGTTTAAAGGGGAATAGGGTGGGAAGTAATTTAATTATATTAAATTAATTAAAAAATTTTAGGAATTAGTAATTATTTTTAAGTAAATTTTGCGTTTTAGTTCTGTAGCGGGTTGTGGGTTTATAGGAGAATAGGGTGGGAAGTAATTTAATTGTAATTAAGTAATTATTTATTTTTATTTACTGGTATTGATAATTAATTTTATGTTAAATAATTATTAATTGGTAATTAATTTTTATTAATTGATTATTTGGTAATTATATTAAGTGTATTAATTTATTATTGAAGTGTGTTGTGAGTTTATAGGGCAATAGGGTGGGAAGTAATTTAATTGTAATTACGTGATTATTTATTTTATTGTTGAGTATTGATAATTAATTTATTTTTGATTAATTATTAATTGGTAATAACTTTTTAATAATAGATATTTTTATGTTTTGGAAATTAATTTGTTCATTAATTAATAATTGGTTATTAATTGTCATTAATTATTATTTATTGGTATTTCTCAATAATTTATTGTTAATTAATTATTAATTGCTAATTGTTTTGTAATAATTATTGTTTTTGGGTATTGAAAATTAATACTTTTTTATTTTATTATTCTTTGGTAATTAATTGTTAATAATTATTATTTAATTGTATTTATCATCTATTTAATTGTTAATTAATTATTAATTGGTAATTTATTTTTAAGTACTTATTTATGGGTATTGTTAATTAATTTATTGTTATTTAATAATTAAATTATTATTTATTCAAGAACATTTATTTTAATTATTAGTAAGTTATTTTTACCCCTACGCTATCCAACACTTTCCCTACTGTTGCACTCTCTAGAGTTGCAATAGTAATTTTAAACTCTACGCTATCCAACACTTTCCCTACTGTTGCACTCTCTGTAGTTGGAATAGTAATTTTAATCCCTACGCTATCCAACACTTTCCCTACTGTTACACTCTCTGGAGTTGGAATAGTAATTTTAACCTCTACGCTATCCAACACTTTCCCTACTGTTGCACTCTCTGGAGTTGGAATAGTAATTTTTACCCCAACGCTATCCAACACTTTCCCTACTGTTGCACTCGCTGGAGTTGCAATAGTAATTTTAAACTCTACGCTATCCAACACTTTCCCTACTGTTGCACTCTCTGGAGTTGGAATAGTAATTTTAATCCCTACGCTATCCAACACTTTCCCTACTGTTACACTCTCTGGAGTTGGAATAGTAATTTTAACCTTTACGCTATCCAACACTTTCCCTACTGTTGCACTCTCTGGAGTTGGAATAGTAATTTTTACCCCTACGCTATCCAACACTTTCCCTACTGTTGCACTCTCTGGAGTTGGAATAGTAATTTTTACCCCTATGCTATCCAACACTTTCCCTATTTTTGCACTCTCTGGAGTGGAAATAGTAATTTGTACCCCTACGCTATCCAATATTTACTGTTTTAGTTAATGTAGTGTATAATTTATTTAACACAATATTTTTATTTATATTATTGTTGTATGTGTATGTATGTATTTATAATTTATAAAATGTTTTTTAACAATTTATAAGTTATTATAATAATTAATTGTAAATATTATTAAGTAAGTATATATATTATATTTTATATGTATATGTTTAATTTTCTTTTACATTATATGTATTACTTATAATTTTAAACATATTTTTAACTATGTTTATTTTAAATATATGTATCATTTACTTTATTTTACATTATTTTATAACATTAAAAAAAAACGATATTTTTGCCAATATTTTTTCCGATATTTTTTTCTCAATATTTTTGTATGTAGATAGGACTTCGATATTCTTGACCTCGATATTTCGGCTCCGATATTTTTGACGTCGATATTTTTGACGTCGATATTCTGTCAGTGATTCGTGCACACGTCTCCGAATCGGCGGGGCACTCTGGGGCCCGGCAGAGGGGTGCACCCACTCTCCCAACCCACCTCGAGGCCCAGCCTTCAGTGCAGCCGAATGTCCCCCAGAGCTTGCAGCAGCTCCTGGGGACACCCCCAGAGATGGCCAGAACACGGGAGAACTCGCCAAGGCCACCCCCCTGCACTGTCAGATGCACACACTCCTACACCTCCCAGCCCATGACCGAGGGACAGGGGGAAAACTGATGCCCCAAGTCCCTTCGGGGGGGGGGCTGCAGTGTTGGGGCCCTGCAAGAAAAGTGCCTAGGGCCTTGCACCACGCTCTCTTCACTCGCATGACAAGGATGGCGCCACGCACACAGCCTGCGTCCCTCACTCACATAGACTCTGCCCTGAACTATCGAGAGACTTCCACGGAGGGATAGGGGCATCCGAGGAGCCTTGCTAATATCCCAGCAGTCCTGCCTGCCCTCTCAGACTTTGAGTCTGCTTTCGCCTCTGTTATGCTCAGGCTGCGCCCCGGGGGGAGGATATGCGCATGGGAACTGTGAGAGACACAAAAGCAGTGACTCACATGCATCGATGGATTTATGACTCAGACTAGCCCGTGCATATGGAGTCCGCAGTTCCTGGCAGCCACACAACTCGTTCTGGTGTTGTGGGCTGCTAATCAGCTGCTGCAGGGGAGGAGAGGAGGCGGGCAGGTCGGAGCCCGCCCCAGCGGCTGATCACTATGGCCAGAAGAGGCTTTTGCCGCTGATGAAGACGTGGGAGGAGCGTCAAATGGGCAGTCTGTTTTTGGTGGCTGAAGAGGGAGCAGATGCAGCTTTGAAACTGCAAATAAAATTAAAGCGTGGCGCTTGTAAAATCGGCGTTGCGCTGATTTTAAATTTGAGCATTTTTAGGTCAAGCAGCAATGGTGAAAAAAGCGCAGCTCCCGGCATGTGCGTGGCTGCGAGTAAAGCAGGGGCCATGTTAAAAAATAAATACATTGTCCCGGATGCTTGAAAAGCAGGTCGTGCCTGCAGTAAGAGAAACTCAATGAAGAAAACAGTGCTTACAAGACTAAATAACATGTACAGTGTAACAACCGAAGTAAAGGGGCCAGTAGCCATGGGAGGTTACAAATGAAGAAAAGGCGGTACTAAGGAGGGACTAACAAACCGATTACTGAATCAGAAGCCTGCATTTATGAAGGACAAGCAGAGAAGCCAATGACAAATATGGGCGGAGAGTGGGCGGGGCTTCTCTTCCATATTCTACTACAGCAGATCGCCAGAGCAGTGCTTGCGCGCTGGCTCAGGCTCGACCTAAAAATGAATTGAAACCTATAACAGACCAAAGCCATACTAATTTGAAAAGAAAATCCTACTTTAATTTACCATCACCTACAATCTCTCTGGAGGTACTGGCCTTCGAAGAAGCAGTTATAAAAGACATTGAAGGCATTGATACCAGAATGGTGGGATACCAGAATCTGACAAAGAAGGAGAGAGGGGCACTTGAATATCTATGCAAGAAAACACATTTGGTTATCAAACAAGCTGACAAAGTTGGTGGCATCATGATCCAGTCCGAAGAAGATTATCGGGAAGCATGCCTGACTTTATTGAGAGAATTTCAAGATATTACGGATGGATCCCACAGAAGAACTACAAAGAAAAATCGCAACACTGGTTGATCTAGCAAAAGAAGAAAGGTGGATTACTAGGAAGGAGGCTGAATATTTGATCACTGTAAAACCCAGAGCCACCTACTTCAACACACTGCCAAAAATCGACAAAACGAAAACCCCTCTGCCGGGTCACCCTATAGTTTCGGCCATTGGCTCTGTCATAGAACAGCTGTCTCATTTTGTTGATTGGCTCCTAATACCATTTGTTATGAAAATGAGGTCCTATGTGAAAGATACAAAAAATCTACTTAACATCATTACGTAACTGGACTGCGATACCACCACAGAATTCATGATATACCTGGACGTTGAGGCCTTGTACACGAGTATTTCTCAAGAGAGAGCCTAAGGGTTATCAAAAGCCTCCTATCACAAAATGAATGGCCTTACAAGGCTCCGGTTGAATGGATCATGCCACTAGCCTGATTATCCCTAACCAAAACTACTTTAAATTTGAGGATACTATTTGCCTACAATAACACAGCACTTCGATTGGAAGCACGTTTGCTCCCAACATAGCCTGTTTGTATGTGCATTGGTTCAAACATCAATGACTATGGCGTTGATATATATATTTTTTAATTAATAACAAATTTTATTGTGGTTTTATTTGGTAGTACTTCAAGGCCTGAAAGGCCCGCACATATAAATGTATCCATCATTACATCAGGTCTGGATGATACCAATATTATATAACGTCGAAAACCAGGCACAGACCAAAAACTACTCCCCGAACCCCCTACAATGCAAATGTCCATGACATTTGTGTGATTAGACATAAGTGCTACTGCTGTGTCTCAGACCTATATGACAGCACCTCGATCTCTATAAGGGATTCAGTGGGCCGTACAGGGGCTACCCAATACCCCGATAATCTGCCCATTGCTTCCCAATTTTGCTATGCTTCTGGGGATAGGCCTTGCCTGGAAGACTGCCATTTCCATCCCCATGCATCTGTCCATGGCCCCCTTCCAGCCACCCACTGAGTGCGGACAGTCCGGTTTCCAGTACTGGGCAATGTCACGCTCAGCTAGTGTCAGCCCCAGAAACAGGAGGTGTTGTTTGTATCGATTCCCATCTATCTCCTCTGTACTGTGAAGGAGGACCAACATAGGCTCGCGGGGGACATGCCACGATAACACCTGGGCCAGACAAGAAGTCACTCCATGCCAAAAAGCCTGTAGCGGGGAACACTCCAGACCGTGTGGAGGAAAGTCCCCTCCTCCACACTGTAGCGGAGGCACACAGGAGAGGATATCACCCCCATCCGCCAGAGGCATTTTCTAGTGTAGTAAGCCAGATGAAGATATTTAAATTGAATCAGGTGGTGGCGCAACAAGATGGCAACATTTGGGGTCCCGCCAGGGCTCAGTTCAATCATCGTCATTTAAGGGTGTTGTGGCTATGTGTAACCAAGGTTTGATATATTCGTCGGATCTTATGAGCACCCAGATTCCCCATCAACAGCCTACCCTCTAATGCGCTGAACTCCGTCAAGTCCACCATGCCCCTCATATAAGGGGTTAGAGCATGTCGAAACTGTAGAAACTTGTAGAATTGGCTATGGTGGAGCTGGTACTAATCCTGTAATTGTTGGAAGAATTTAAGCACTGTCCCCTTCATAACGTCACGCAGCGTAGACAAGCCAATAAGGTCCCATGCTCGAAACCCAGGTAGTGCCGCCACTTGTCGTATAAAGATCTCATGCCATAGCGGGGTCTACCGGGTCAGCCTCCCCACCAGCCTAACCGCCGGACAATCTGTTGCCATAATTGGTTGACCACCCTGGCCGCTGGGGGTAACTGTTCTGGGCCCGCATGACTATAAAGAAAAAAGTCCAGTACCGACCGACTGCCCATTGCCCATCTCTCCACAGCATATGCTGGGTCAGCTTGCTTACTGTACCACCATTAGTTGATGTTAAGTAGGTGAGCGGCGGCATTGTAGGAATATAAGTCCGCAGCAGCAATCTCCCCACAGAAAGTAGACTGAACACAAGTGCGGAGAGCTACTCGAACTGCGCCGCCTCCCCACAAAAAGTGGTTAAGTACTGCATTTAATTGCCAGAACTACCATTGTGGAATGCCATATGGATAATTCTGGAACCAATACAATAATATTCCATATAGGTACCCCAATATAGGCCAGGGTAACATCCCAACCTTTCACCTATATTCGTCCCTACACTACATACATAACGGGCTGCTAGGTCTGACCCTTTACCTAGTTACAGTACTGCTTACAGAACATGGGGTTTTCCCTGAACAATAGCCTCATACATTATACATGAGGATCCTTGGATTCTTGGAAACTCAGCAGGACTACCATCTCCTGTATAATAAGTATGTACAAGGTTCATTCCCTACGTCATCCTAAGTCCGACAGTGGCACAGCAAGGTAGAACCCCTGGGGATACCTTCGGGTATATAAACATCACATCTTGCTGAGATAGTGAGAGGAGATCACGACTTCCATGCCGACACACTGACGCGAGACGCTGAAGTTCCTGCATGCAGACACTCCAGCTCGCAGTGGTCTGAACATCCCTTGCGTGGTGTCCAAATCGAGACCAAGATGGGGTCCCACAGTCTCTCACTTCAGGTAATGGGGTTGACTTTATCCTAGAGTGATTCTTGGCTTAACACCTACATAAATGCTAAGTACACTTAGGTACATCTAGTTAGGGTAGCATCGTAGGAGTACACATTTTATTGTTATGTATTTTATATACTTGCCTGTATTTATGATTATAGCAAGATGGTAGAAATCTACCATCCTTTTACTGTCTTAGTGCTTCTAATCATTTATATCTGTTACTGTCTAATGATTGTTTCAGCACACCTATTTTACACTAATATAACGACTGTTCAATAAATACTCATTGAAAAACGTCCATACCGTTTATTCTGTGTATCTCCCTGAGACTAAGTGAGCACGAGTGACTGAGCGAAAAGTAGTACACTGTTTCCACGGTCCTGAGGGATCAGGGTTGTCATGTTCGATAGTTGCCAAGAACTATTCTCTCCTTGGTAAGAGGAGTTTCTAGTGACACTGTGAGCTAGCTGGTATAACAGGCCAACATATCCGGTGAGGGTGTCTGGAATCAGTCTGGACACCAAGCCCGCAGTGTATGTTGTCCAAACGCGCAGATCCTGTATAGGTTTTATAGGAACTACACGACAACAGCCTACCCTCTAATGGGCTGAAGTTTGGCAAGTCCACCATGCCCTTTATATAAGGGGTTAGAGCATGTCGAAACTGTAGATACTTGTAGAATTGGCTATGGTGGAGCTGGTACTAATCCTGTAATTGTTGGAAGAATTTAAGCACTGTCTCCTTCATAACGTCACGCAGCGTGGACAAGCCAATAAGGTCCCATGCTCAAAACCCAGGTAGTGCCGCCACTTGGCGTATAAAGATTTCATGCCATAGCGGGGTCTACCGGGTCAGCCTCCCCCACCAGCCTAACCTCCGGACAATCTGTTGCCATAATTGGATG
This sequence comes from Calotriton arnoldi, assembly GCA_963921515.1. Taxonomy (NCBI): domain Eukaryota; kingdom Metazoa; phylum Chordata; class Amphibia; order Caudata; family Salamandridae; genus Calotriton; species Calotriton arnoldi. The sequence goes on from CAWUFW010002498.1 coordinate 1,244,415, forward strand.
ACCACCCTGGCCGCTGGGGGTAACTGTTCTGGGCCCGCATGACTATAAAGAAAAAAGTCCAATACCGACCGACTGCCCATTGCCCATCTCTCCACAGCATATGCTGGGTCGGATTGCTCACTGTACCACCATCAGTTGATGTTAAGTAGGTGAGGGGCGGCATAGTAGGAATATAAGTCCGCTGCAGCTATCCCCCCACAGAAAGTAGACTGAACACAGGTGCGGAGAGCTACTCGAACTGCGCCGCCTCCCGACAAAAAGTGGTTAAGTACTGCATTTATTTGCCAGAACCACCATTGTGGAATGCCATATGGATAATTCTGGAAGCAATACAATAATCGCAGCAGAAACACCATCTTGAAGATGGCGGACCGACCCAATAGTGGCAAAAGCAAGGAAGGCCATGTCCTCACCTCTTCCCGAACTAGCAGCAGTAGAGGACTAATGTTATGTGACCAGGAGATAGTCAGGTCTGGGGAAATATAAACCCATAACTACTGAAAGCCGTTGACAGCATGAGCCAACTGAGCTGTCCATGTCCCCCTGTCTTGATCGCCGCAAACAGGAAACAGTATCGATTTCGACAGATTAGTATACAATCTTGAAATCTCCTCAAACACCTGTAGGATCTGCAATATTCTCAGTCCAGAGAACACCAGGTCAGTGAGAAAAACCCCCACCTCAACCGAATACAGTGCAACTCTATCAGATATCTCAGTGGACTATTCGAACCTGCACACCAGGGGGTCACGCCTCACCCATTCAGCCAATGGCTCCACGGCGAGCGCAAATAGTAGAGGGGATAGCGGGCACCCCTGCCTAGTACCTCTGTGGATGGGAAACGGGTCGGATAGCGCCCCAGCCACATCCACACAAATGCAGAGAGATTCATGTAGAGCATGCTGATATAAGCCAGAAACCGTGGGCCAAATTGAGAGCCTGCAAGAGAATGAATAGGTACTCCCAGGTGATCGTATCGAACGCTTTTTCCATATAAGCTAGTAAGATGGCCGCCAGCCGTCCCAGTCCTGGTGCCTTCGCCAGTGCATTGTGTACCTGTCTGATGTTATGGCAAGTGGATCGTTGTGTCATGAACCCAGCCTGGTCGGGATGGACAAGGTAGGAGATATTTGGGAGAAGACGATCGGCCAGTACTTTGCCCAGTAATTTGGCTTCTATATTTAATAATGATATTGATCGATATGAAGAGGGTTCCTGGGGGGGGGGGCATCCCGATTCGTGGAAGACCACTACTTCTGCATGCTGCCAGTCAGACAGAAGGATCCGCATATTGAAGGCCTCCTGCAATGCCCTCAGCAGGTGTGTCCCCAGCTGGAGCATCTGTGCTCTTAGGAACTCGCCCAGGAACCCATTAGGTCCTGGGGTACGGCCTCGGGGCAGACTCACCAGAGCACTAGCTAGTTCCTCCACGGTGATCGGCTCGTCAAGCTGCGTACATGCCAAATCCGAGACTGATCTTCGCGGCATATTGCTTACAAAGTCCACTATTTGGTCGCGGGTTAGAACCTCTTGCTGAGCATATAGGTCTGCATAATATTCTGCGTAGGCCTGAACAAGCTCGCAAGGGTTAGATCACAGCCTGCCACTAACATCACTTGACACAGGCACCGGTGCTGACGTCTGTGCTACCTGACACAGTCGATGTAGCATTTTGCTTGATTTCTCACCCTATTGATATATCCTACACTGCGCCGCTCACCAATCCATCCGGGCCTCGTCCAAGAGTAATTGTTGCAGTTGTTGTTGTGAGAAGAGCAATCTGCGTTGAGCCTGTGCCCCGCCCCTGTCCCAAATCTCAATCTTGAGAGCCCGCTGCTGGGATTTTAACTCCACCACTTTTTCAGTTCGGGGTCCGATATGTAGCGTGAGGGTCACTGGAGAATGATCCGACAATCCCTGCGTCAGGATCGCAACCGCTGAGACCCTGTGAACTTGGGGGCTAGGGAGAAAAGGGTTATCTAAACTGGGAAAGGACCCGTGGACTGTGGAGAAAAAGGTACAACCGGGCTCTGCTGGGTCGTAGGCCCTCCATGCGTCTGTCCACCCCAAGGAGGCTGCCAGGAAATGCAGCTTTGAGTCATCTGAGCTTCGACCGGGTGCAGCTACACGCCATCTATCCTCCAGTGCCATTATATCATTCCAGTCTCCCCCACCACAGACAGTTCATCTGGCAATTCCCCCCAGAGACACATGACCCTATCAACAAATGCCTGGCCCAGGGGAGGGGTGGCGTATATGCTGCCCAGCATCAACAATTGCCCATGTAGCATCCCCGTCACTAAAGTATACCTCCCGCCCAAATCCATCCATACTTTGGTTGGCCTATAGGGGATCCTGCATTGAATTAGAATTGCTGTACCGCGCAAGCCCCGTATAAAACTGGAATGAAAAATCTGATCGAACCCATATGGTGCCAGACGCAGTGCCCTTGTTCCTATCGTGTGACTTTCCTGTTATAATAATACATCTGTTTCAAGCCTTTTGGCCTGTTTCAGGATTGCCCCATGTTTGACTTTATCAAGGATACCCCTCACGTTCCATGTCATGACTCGAACCCCTCCGAGCCGGTCCCTAGATGTGTAGGCAGGCATCTACATTCAAGGAGGATACCATGTGTAGCCCGAGTGTTTCGTAGGTCATAGTACATCCGTGTCTGAAGATAAAACCACTAACTGTGAACATTAACACACCCACCCCTATACCTCAACAAACATGAAGTATCTGTTGCAGCGGAAGTACCCCTTGGACCCCAACGGGAGCCTGTGGGGGACTCCTCGCCAATGGATCCCCAACCTCCCAACTCTCTTAACCATGAGTCTCTGGGACCTTCAAGTGCGTTCCTATGGGGACCCATCAGGCCTGGGAGCCCCACGAGAACAGACCAGGCCAGGACCAATGCTGAAACTCATGATTCAAGAGTAGGTTGGTGCCTTGTTCAGTCTAGCGCTGTGTCCTTGGCTGCAGCTTCGTCATGAGTCTTCACCTTGCATCTGAGATCGCCAGTTGGAACGAGAACGGTGCGTCGTTTCGATGTGGACTTCTTTGAGCGGTTCCGCTGCTTGCCCTGGGAAGAGTTGGATTCCAGTGGAGGTGGTGTATGTGGCCGAAGGTGCACCGCCTCGTCAGTCCATGTGAAGAACGCTTCGGGTGTATCAAAAAACAGGGACTGCGACTTATATATGACCCTCATACGTGCGGGGTATAACAACATATATTGAACATTTAGTTCACACAGTCTGAGCTTGGCGAAGGACTCTTGTTGTTGATGGACTATTTTAGTATAGTCTGGAAATATCATAATGGCCTGAGAGCCATGTCTGAGCTTGTCTTTGTGTCCCTGGGCAAATTTAAGGATGGCATCCCTGTCTAGATAGTTCAGCAATTTGGCATTTACTGGTCGAGGTCTGGCATTGCGGGGTGCTTTTTGCGAGGGCCCTGTGTGCCTGCTCATCAACAAAGCAAGGGGATAATGAGCCATCGGGCATAATGGATTGCAACCACTACAACAGGAACACTTCCATTGAGATGCCTTCGCACCCCTCTTGGAATCCTATGAAGCGTAGGTTGTTTCGCCGTGCATGACCTTCTGCGTCTTCTACTCGCACGGCTGGTTCCTTGTTTACCGCAGTCAGCTTGTTGACTTTTTGTTGAAGTGATGTCACAGTGTCTTCTACTGTTGACACTCTGGTCTCTGCTTCTGTTATGAGGTCCACCGCCTTTCTGAGATCCTGTCGGAGTAATGTGACTTCTGATCCGACCGCGCCGATCTTGGCATCAAGCATGTCACACAACTGGGTAATGGCAGCGAGTAGTGTGGCATTGTCTGGGGAGGACCCAGCACCTTCGGATCCACTCGTGGCCCCCGTGCTTGCGGTGGTATAATGGTCCAAGGTGCTCTGCTTTGTCTATGGGGCCAGGTATTTGTCCCTCGTCATGGCAGCATCAGGAGGACCCTGCCAACCTGGACAGACCCGCGGTGTAGTATATGTCAATGTGGGAATATGGTCGCTCCACCCACACATCTCTGCCAGACCGTTCCAGCCTCCTATCTGCAACAGGCCTGTGTCTGGGCGCCCCTGGTCCGGCCTCACGGAATCAGCCAGTCCCGGGCCTCAAGCCGCACGGGGCCTAGTCCGCCCACCTCTGCCACCCGGGGACTAGCTGCAACGTAGACCCCCTAATGGGATCACATGCGCCAGACCACCACCCTGCAGCGCCCCCAACAAATGCTGTAGGAGCCCCCCCTTCCAGAATCTCCCCACCTGCCTGGAATGGGCGGTTCAGGATTCGGGTGAAGCCTGCGGTTGAGGGTTAATGCAGAGAATAATGGAGCCGGGGGAAGAGCAGATGCAGGCCCAGCACAGTCGGGCCTAGGCGCCGTTTGATGTAGGCCAAAACCGCTCCTTTACTGCAGCTGCAGCACGACCGCCTGGTCCTGCAGGGCAGGCCTACCTTTTGCGAATCCGCTGCTCGGACACGGCCGACAGGACACATGCCCAGGCCGGGCAGACATGACACCCGGCACCTCCAGCCAACCTCCAGGGCCCGGTCACAAATTGCCGGAGTCTCAGCCCATCTGGCACTGCGGCCCCCAGCGCCTGCTTGTCCAGCCCACGATCAGGCTCCTCCTCCGATGCTCCACCGGCGGCACAGACCCCCGCAGCTTCTGCAGCACACACAATGTTTCTCTGGCCTCAGCGGGTTTGCTGCTCCACGACCTCCTTCCCGCCAGGGGCAGCGGACGGCACGGGCCGCTGGAGCGCCTGGCAGGCATGGTGCTCGGCCCGCCACAGATCAATCCAAGGGCCGCACTCGCACCAATTTCCATTCACGGGCCCCTCAGCACCATCACTTCACACAGGTGAGCCCCCACTGGCCCGTGAACTAGCCGGGTCTGCAATCGGGGGCATATGCAGGATGATGTCTGATGATAAGGCCTGGCAGTCTGGAGCGCTCTCAGATATCGTCTGCCATGATGTCTCATTGATATATTGAGGACATGTTCATTATTTGGCATGGCATTACAGACAGAGCTACACACTTCCTAGAATGGCTTAACAGTAAAATCAATTCTTAAGATTCACCATGACAACCAACAAGAGTGAGGTGTCTTTATGAGATGTAACAATAAAAGAAAGAAAGGGGTAGATTGATCATAAAACTGTACACGAAACCCATGGATAAGAATAGTCTTCTCCATTTTGAGAGTGCTCACCCTGGTGCACTTAGGGAAAATCTCCCAGTAGGACAATTTCTCTGCATAATAAAGAGCTGTGCCAATATAGAAGATTACACAAAAGAAGCAGAAGTACTCACTACAAAACTAACAGACCGGCACTATCCCATCAGACTGATTCAGAAAGATCATAAGAGGGCCAGGAACAATCAGAGAGAGAATTTTCTACTAGATAAAAATAGGAAGGACAAAACGGACCTTATCTATGTGAGTACATACAGTAACATCTTCAATCAAGTTAAAAGAATCATTACCAAGAGCTGGCGGATATTCACATAAAATGAATTGACCTTTAAGAAACCCCTTTTCTCTTTTAAAAAGAAGACTTTACCTCAGGGATCTCCTAATCCATACAAGACCAAGATGGAGTGTCACAGAAAATGAAACCACCCTTTGGGGCCTCCCCAGGGTTATGGGTCACTACCCATGCAGACAATGTTTGGTGTGCCCCCTCACTAATACAAATCTAGATCTCAGCTTAACAACACCATAGGAACAGAGAGACCACACAAACTGTAATTAAGAAAATGTAGTATATCCGATTGAATGCCCTTTCAAGCTGCAATACATAGGCATGACATCAAGAACAAACATTTGCAATGTAATCGGTCTCGCCTTTGGGACCTTATATGTATTTAGCTATGCAGCACATTAGCCTGGGTGCTGAAACGTCTACCTCAATATCTGAGAATACGCAGAAACTGCTCAGATCTCGAGAGTTATAACAAAGAAGCGGACAAACTCTGTAAAATTACGAGAGAAATCATACCCTAAAAAGGTAATTGAACAGGCGCTGAAAAGATCACGCAACACACCACCGGCAGCCCTGCTTGAAACTAACACGAAAAGGGATGCTGAGGCGTTAATATGTGTCACCATGTACAACTCATCATCTAATCCCATAAAGAAAATAATCAACAACAAATGGCATATACTAACCTCAAACAAACTGACATTTGAGAAACCCATGTTCTCATTTAGACGTAATAAAAGCATTAGGAACACCCTGGTACACACAGACAGTTGGATACAGAAACGAAACACCCAACTCACACTATGGAGCCAACCACAGGTGAAGGGCCATTACCCATGCGGCTCATGTGTTGTGTGTCATTTCACCACTCACACCACCAATATCAATCTGGGCCTGACACGTCAATGGGAACAAAGGGACCATACCAATTGTAATACTACGAACGCAGTATACATGATCACATGCCCCAGCAAGGCCATATACATTGGCATGACCACTAGGAAGGTGAAGGTGTGGATCAGTGAGCATAGGAGCATGATTAGACGAGCAATCACGGCTACCAAACTCACTGCCCACTACATAGAAAAGGGACATAGGGATAACGATCTGGAATGGACGATCATTGAGAAAGTAAAAGGTGGACCCAACATATGTAAGAGACTGCTGGAAAAAGAACAGCGATGGGTCTATAGACTACAGACACATACCCAGGGACTCAACGATTCTATCCCTTGGAACCAACTGAATCAGCACAGATAGAGGGGCAGGCGATAACACTGTAAACACTAAATACCATAACATTACCTAGGGGAGCCCCCTCCCACAGGACCGATTGCCTTACGCCCCACATGGACCATTGGTTTTACATCCCCTCCACTACTTCATGTGGCAGAGGAGGGTAAAAGTAGATATGTACCACGTCACATTGGGATCACACAAACCAGTCAAAGTACGCATTAAGGGGTTTGTGAATCTGCTTCCACTAACACTAAGTAATATAGCCCCACCACCAATATGGAACACAAATCAATATGAGAGTGTATTTCATTGGCGTCATACCTACACTTATACGCGAGGTTCACATACCTCAATGATTGCGTATTTCGGTCTCCCTATATGGGGTAACACTTTACTATATGAATAAATGTGAGGACGAGGGAAATGAGACACTCATGTAAATATCATTAAGAGCTGTGAAATTCCCACGTTTAATAAGGGCTACTCGAGCAGGAGACCAGAGTTCCCATAAGGCTGTGAGGGCTGTGTAGTCCTAGCTGATACTCGCGGAATCTCGCGGAATGAATATGAGAGTGTATTTCACTGACGTCATACGCACACTCGCACGCAAGGTTCGTATACCTCAATGATTGCGGGTGTTGATCTCCCTATATGGGGTAACATTCTACTATATGAATAAATGTGCGAACAATGGAAATGGGGCACTCATATAAATATCATTAGGAGCTGTGGAATCCCCACGCTTCATAAGGTCTATTCGAGCATGAGACTACATCTCCCATGATGTTGTGGGTTGTGTGTAGTCCCAGCAGATACTCATGGAAATGACGAAAAACTAACGCGCCGTAGGTGGGGCTCTGCTCCCGCCCGGCACGTAGATGCCCAGGGGATACGACTTCAAAAGCCGCGCTCCCGGCAGAAGAAACTGCAAATGCCGGGAGACGCGGGACCCAAGTAGGTGGAATCGAGGGGCAGGACATTTGACAAAGTAAGTGGGGACATGGGTTCTCTTCCGAATGCAGAGGGGCCCCACTATAATAACATGGCTAGAGTTGGAGACACAACGATACTAATTTCGCGAGTCTTTTTTCTCTCTCCTTCTCCCACTCAACCATAATGTGGCCACAACGGAGAGTGTGACTAAAAGGCTACCTCTTCTACCGCTCCCCCTGAGACACATATAATCCGCCATAATAGGGTAAGATATGTGTGATATTAGGACCTACACGAATGAAAGGAGTAACAAGAGCATAACCCCAGTATGATGGTGATGTGTTTGTATGTGGATCATCTTGGTGTGATCCTAAGAATATGTTTTTATCGTGGAGTTTTTTAATAGAATGGTGTTCACGGACTGACAACAACAGTGCGATTACTTAATGCACGCCGCAAAATGCGACCAAATGGGACGATAAGGTCCTTAAAGGGCTCCTCCTTGTTTGATCACAAATCATCACGAGTGATTGCAGTGAGAGCACATGGCAGCCCCCAGTAATTTGGCATTACATGGGTGAAATGTATAAATGTAAAAATATGGTTTCTTCTCACTTTTTCTTACAGGCGGATACAAAACATAAGAAAACCGGATGGGAGATAAGTATACCTTCCATACCATTCATGGGTATGCAGCTTTCTGCATCCTCAAATTGAAAAGTTAGGGAATTCCTTTGTGAATATCCAGGGAGGGAACTTCTATTTGCCCTGAAGAAAGCCCGGGACCCAAGTGGCCATTGCGAAGGGCTGAAACATGTTGGCAAGACACTAGGGTCATAGGACTATCATCTCCTGACGACCCCTTGTATATAAATTTTTAACATCCCCTACGCCTCCACTAATAAAGAGATACCTGGAGACGGAGGAGGATTTTTATCTTTAGACCCCCTGGCCTAGCTCTCCTAAGTGCTCCCTGAAATATGGTCGAGCCCACCCTGACCTTTAGGAGTCAGGGTAAACCCGATGAGGAAGCATGACACCACCAGGGCGTGTGAGGGTTACTAAACAAAAACGAATTGCTTCCTTTCCCGCGCCGAGCGGTTGACGCCACGAGAGTTTAGCGCTGAGCCTTAATTATATGAGGTGGGATACCTTGAGTAGCTAGTAACTTGATTTGGGAGGACGTATCCACACCCAGAATACCTCTCTACCCTTCCTACCAAGGCGGGGGTTCCTCTACCTTGGCCAAAGTACAGTAGTATTACTGAACTCCCCCATGAATGCCTTGGGTTCACCCTCTTTCGTGATGACACCAACACACTATCACACCCCCTGCAGCTGCCGTGGGAGCAACTGCCTTATATGCAGAGGTTTTTCACCATTAGGATGGGATTGAGCCGGCAGCAGAGAAGGTAAAAAGTAGGTATACAGGCGACATGGCGCCCTTGATGATGTAAATACGGAATAATGGGGCTTTGTCCCGGTGCCTTTTTGATCCACGTCCGATCCCTACTAACTACTATTTATCGGTCTCCACTTTGATTATGGCTGTTTCTCGGCAGGCTGGAATTTATTCTCGTGATCACTCAACAACAGTGTGTGACTTTAGGGGCCTGTCTCCCCCTCCTCCCATGTTGTCTTAAGAGTTTTACAAATCGGGTAAGAACCCATGTCTTTTTTGTACCTGTATGTTTGTCACAAGTACATCTGTTTTTATGTCTATGCTTATCAGTGTTACGGTCATGACTTCAGCATGCAGCAAAGTACTTTTTCACAGCATGAAACCACTTTCTACACCTAATAGATGCTAAACTTGAGTTATGTTTTACAGAAGTGACACTTGCGTGCTGCGTTTTATGAGTGCCGCTTGGTGAAATCACATTCCTATGAAGGATGAGCTCACCCTAGTGTATATATATATATGTTTATATATGCCTATTGTAACTAAGGCCTTGTTTTAAGTGAGAAATAACCTTCTCTAAATTTTAGAGAGATCATTTAATGTAATATTTTATGTCTTTTTTTATGATAACTGTTTTTATATAGAATTTTATTCTTGTTATGTGTTACAGGCTTTTTTCATGGCATTTTGCCGAAATAAAGATGCATTGACTGACTATGTTTGTTTTTCTAAACTGTAATCAGGACCAAATTCCTTCTACAGATTGGGCGAGTAAGCAGATTTGCATGAAATAATAGTTGCATCATAATTGTCCTCCTGAATTAGAGAGGTAGACAAAAATTAGATCCGGGGGCATAGCTTTTGTCCTGATGAAAGCCCGGGGCCCTAAGAGGCCACTATCCTAAGGGCTGAAACATGTTGACAGATTATTAGGGTAATAGGGCCATTATACCCCACATTTGGTTTTTAAGCATACCTGAACAGCCTCCGTTAAAGGGATACCTTGGTTGTTCAAGACATTTTTATTTTGAGAAAACTCCGGCTGGAATTAATATCTAAAGTGTTCCTTGGAAACACTCTGCAAACGCTTCAGAGGGCCCAGTAGGTTCTGTGCATGAAAGATTGATGGGTCGGCCGTCACGAAGATTCCCAGATAGAGGAAACCGTCTGTTACTATGTTCGCTCAACATTCACCGGGAGGACCGGAGCGGGCCCCCGAAACAAGTATATCACCCACTTGGACCAATTGATAGAATATCCAGAGTACCTCCCGGAGTTGGAGCAAATCTGGAGAACCCTGGCAATGGAGGCACGAGGGGACGCGACATATAGTAAAATGCCGTTCACATAAAGCAAGATCCTGTCCTCCCAACCATCCGCCCATTTTAGACCACGTATCAGCGGATCACAACGTATCCAACTCGCCAGAGGCTCCAAGACCAATGCGAATATAACGGGCGACAGCGGGCAGCCCTGTCTTGTTCCACGGTGCAGGGTGAACGTCTGTTACGTGTGGCCATTCACCACTACCTGCGCAAGTGGTTCGGTATATAATAAATGGGTCCATTCAATAAATTTCCCACCAAAGCCCAAACGTTCCAAAACAGCAAACATGTAGGGCCATTCTACTGTATCAAAGGCCATATGGACATCTAGGGACAATATAGTGACGCTTTCCCTGATAGTATCTTTCCGAGCAAGGACCCCATTAACTCTCATCAGGTTGAGGGCTGTGTTGCGACCCGGCATAAAACCCGACTGGTCCAGGTGCACTAGTTTGGTCACAATTGGCAATAGACGGTTAGCCAGTATTTTGGCTAGGATTTTTACCTCAATATTGAGTAATAATATGGGGCGGTAAGAAGAGAAATCCCCAGCCGGCTTCCCTTTCTTATGGATAACGACTATGGAGGCCACACGTTGCTCTCTAGGCAGTATCCCCTTACTTTTACTCTCAAGATACATGTTATCGTGGCGGTTAGCTTGAGGAGTTCTACCGGCAGGCCATTGGGGCCCATGGCCCTCCCGGTCTGTATGCTATGTATAGCTGCTGTTATTTCCTCCATAGGGAGATCTGCATCGAGCGTTTGTTGTTAGTTAACGTCGGGATCTGGATGTCTTTAAGTAGTTCCCGTGAGTCATCAATTGTGTGATGGCCCTTGGGTGAGTAGAGCTCATTAAAATACTCAGCAAAACCCTCCTCTATAACTTTCGGGTCCCTAGTCCACACACCGTCTCGCCCGTGAATGGCAGCGATCCATTGGTCCGCCCTGTCTCGTCTTTCTAGCCATGCAGGCAGTTTGCCAGCTCGATCACCGAGCTCATATATATCCTATGCTGTTGTATATGTCAAAGTCCTGGGCACACGTAAAGTAATTATACAGTAAAGCGGTATTGGTTCAATTCAAGTTGATTCAGAAGAAAAGTCAATGTTATCATGGGTAAATTGGTTCTTTGTCTTTATTCCTACCTTCAGTAAGCAAAAGAAACCAGCCAACACGTGTTTCGTCGCCAATGGAAATAATCCTGCGACTTCCTCAGGGCTGAATTTTGAAGATAAGAGATCTTAGTAGTCGCTCCGCAGGTGATAATTCCGACCCGGCTGGCCAAGGTAATTGTCACTCAATGGTGGACAAGTTTAAAAGAAAAGATACACCACAGTAATGGTGATCCGGTAAATAAGTGTGCCGTGAGTCTTCCGAGGACGAAGAGTAGTTCGTATTTGAAGTGTGGATCTCCAGCGAGTGCGCTGTGGTCCCTCACGGCTACGGTGCACTTATGTTACCCGGACTCACGGCACACTTATTTACCGGATCACCATTACTGTGGTGTATCTTTTCTTTTAAACTTGTTACATTGTCCTCTTTTTCTGCCATGAATTTTTGCACATATTTGCATATACAACAATGTCGGATTAGTTTCTCTGAAACTACTTTGTTTACAACATTATCAGAATGCCTCGGACATCAAGTACAAGGCCTCTTTACGCACTGTGTACAAATGTCATTCTATCTTCATCCACGGTGTGAAAGACCTATCCATAACATCACTAATCTACAACGTACATCGCAAGGCTGCTTTCTATTATAAATAACAAGCATCCCGATAGATTAGCAGAGGAGGCACATCAGCTGTCACCAAGAGTCCCTGCATGCTGAGACTTCACCATGCAGCGGTCTGACATCTCGTGAGGGGTGTCCAGTTCGTGACCAAGGCAGGGCCCTTCATTCTCTCCCGCCAGTTAATGGGGTTAGATCGTCCCTAGGGGAGATTCTTGGCTCTACACCTACACATACTCTAGGTTCACTTAGAGTAGGGTTTCATTAGTAGGAGTACACCTGATTACTGCCTTGTTTATATGCTTGCATATATACACTGTTTTAGCACCAGGGTAGAACTGTATCTAGTATTTACTCTTTTGGTGCTTGTAATCACTTTCATCTGCTTCTGTCTACTGATTATCGCAGCACATATATTCTATGCAAGAATAACGTTGGTTCAATAAATATATTGAAAACGTCCCACTGTGTATTCTGTGTATTTCTCTAAGCACACGTAAGGAAGAGTGACTGAGCGAGAGGTTCTGTTCTGTTTCCATCAATGGTGCAGGGCCTACAGATTAGTGGGAACTACAACATGGCGCCACCAACGTTGGTTGGGCTCTTATTTAACAGTCTATCTGAGAAGTTCATTAGTGCTTTTTCTCAGAGACCCCGACTCACCTGCAAATCGGAGACGTCTGAAGTGGGAAGGGAAAATCCGCCTCAGCTGAGTTCGTATACCCTATGTATTGGCTGTAGGTTATTCAAGCTTGTAGGATAAAAAGTTTTCTCACATTTGTGCTAACCCTACCTCCATAAATTCATATACTAAAATTCTACTATCTTCACACAATGTCCGTAAATGGAGAAGCTGGTGGAGAGGATGAAGTACAAGAAGTTAGATTAAATATTACAGAAAATTGCAGACGTGCAGTTACTCTGAAATTATTACATTATGGCCTCTCGGTAACTGGTGGTGACGTTACCTTCGTGATTGAGGCACATGAAGTATTCAGAATAGAGGTATTCAACTCTTGGATTAAAGTCCCACCTACAGATGCTCGCACAAAATTATTTCACACTTACATTGAAGATAAAACACCAGAGGAATATTTTCCATACGTGGACATAGAAATTCAGTTAACTTACCAAGAACACATAAAGTGGTTTAAAGGCGCTCTCCCCCATACCATAGAGAATGTGAGACTTGGTCCGCTCAGTAAAGAAGGAGCGACTTGGCCGGTCCTAGCTGCTTACATACTGCATCCTTATCTTGCTAATTTAGATGCAGCAGAAATAACAACACTATACGAAGACCTAGTAAAAATTTACAGAAACCTCACGCAGTACATTACGCGAACACTCACAGTTAACTCTGCCCGAATGGCTCAGGCTGCACAACCTAATTTGGCTGCTATGGGTATCAGCCCTCAAATGATGAATGCCGTTATGGGAAAAGTTCCCACTAGTCTGGAGCAAATACCGTTCTGGATAGCACAGAAAACAAGCCAGCTTGAAGCTGTTTTTCCCCATACGGGACTGCAGGATAAACACAGAATATTAACAATTTGCTTGCCAATGGGGTGGCCCCCTCGGTGAAAGATTGTGCCACTTGGGGTACAGTCTTCGCTGCAGTCTACACCAGATCTCATGGTACCCCTTCAATAGCAATTTTACCTGATGTACTGAAACAAGTACAGAATGAGTACGGGGCACTACCTGCCCTGGACTTGGGGATGAAACTGATGGGCAATTTTGCAGCGGTATCGACCATTATGTTAAGTAACATAAAAGGGAAAGCAGTGGCATTGGCTATACACCAACTCCTGAGGGAGTTCACTCCTGCACAGCAGGAGCGGGAACTGCCTAGAATTATCGAAGAAACCTATGCTACGCTAGGCAGAGATAATTTGGGAGCCAGACCTGTGAAGTCACAGGTTAAGAGTAATTCTGAAAAGGATAACTCTAAGCAAGCACCCTATTCTTCCAAGAAGAAATGGGACAATAAGCAAAAAAATTATAAACAAAATAAAATACAATTACAGGGTGGGTCTCCTCAGCAGGAATCTACTGACAAAAAGTATAATTTAAGAAACCGTGATAACATTAGAAAGCCTGACAGGTTTCAGGATACTGATACACGTTCCTCTTGTTCCTTTCAGGATTCGTACGATACACATTTGGAGAGAGGTGGATGATCAGAGCGCAGATCAGAAGAGCACGTAAAGCAGAAAAGGAAAACACATCGCACTTTAGATTACATCCTTAAAGAGGACTAACAAAAGACTCCTAATCTCAATTTAAAAAGAAGAAGGTAGCAGGGATTAAAATGAGACATGCCCAGGCTACTGAAGACTCTGCTTCTGAACGGGGAGTTGGCAGTGACAATGCTGAACAGCGCAGCAGAAGTCACAATAGCTCACCGGAACTTGATGGATTATCTGGTGGTAGTAGCGCTGAATGAACATATTACGGTGGAAACACCTGATACAAGGGTAAGTGTCCCACATTGTTTATTCATAATAACACTCCAAATGGAGGGGACATACCCAGGAACATCAAGGCTCTCTTCTGGGAGAATCTGTCAAATGGTTACGATATTCTTTTGGCTGAAAAGGATTGGTCACCTGAGTTCGTAATGGAATACCCACTGGGAGAAATGATCATTTTACCTGCTTTCTCCTACCTCGTTTCGGAATCAGTTAAACATTCATATGTGCAGGAGTGGGTGTTAGCGCTAGCTCCAGCACTTTACCACAATCATGTTGGGTGGGATGATGAGTCACCTCATCACGAAATCCCATTAAAATCAACTCCTCAACCCCAGACACAGTCCCCAATAAAAAATGAAGCTAAAAAACAAGTTAGGGAAATCCTGGAACAACTAGAATACCAAGGTGTCATAGAAAATGGCACCTCATCCATGAATAATCCCTTGTTTCCTGTAATGAAACCAGACAATTCATACTATCTAGTCTTAGACAACACATTGCAATACAAAATGCACATAGTGCCGCACTGATGAATAACATTGTGCGGAAGAAATACAAAACAACACTAGATATCTCAAATGGATTTTTCTGCCAATATATAGTGCCTGAAAGCAGATATTTGACGGCATTTTCAGCGCTAGGTTCACAGCGTCAATTTTTCTGTTTACCTCAAGGGTATAAGAACAGCCCTGGCTGTTCGCAGCCAGGGTAACAGAGTTACTTCAAAATTTTGATGAGGAGGCATTGTCCTTTGTAGATGAAACCTATCTGATGGACTATGAATTAATGGAACATTTGGCTAGAGTGAACCACATAATTCTTGGGTTTGCTCACCTGGGTCACATATTTAATTTAAAAGAAAAAATATTGCCCACCTCAATGTCCTGTTTTTGGGATATAAGTTGTCAAGTGAAGGCAAAAGCCTGGTGGCACATTGTTTAGAAAAATACTCACTGCTCCAACCTCCAAAGACTCTGAAAAGATTACAATCCATTTTAGGATTTTTTAATTTTGGCAGAACATACATTGTGGATTGCGCAGAATGAGTAAAACTGTTCTATGATTAAATTCAAGCTGATTTTTCAATTAAGCATTGGACACAGGAGCACACAAACATTTCACGTTCCGTACAAGCTAATATGAGAGCTTCCAAACATTTGCACACACGTGTAAACACAACTAACCTAGTGATCTGCGTAGTCACTGGACTCACCGGGTACACCAATATCACTTTCAACGAAGGTGATACAGTACCTATTGCATACAAATCACATTTGTACACCAACGCTGAAATGCGTTTTGCACCTACTGAGAAAATTCTCACTGTGGTACAGACTGCTGTAGTGAGAGAGAGAGCACTAGCTCAGGGTAAGAGAATAATTGTCATTACCCCAGTACCATCTTTAGAGGCCGTTACCAAAAGGAGCGTTCCAAATGCCAAAGCATTACATCGAAAATAGATTCAATGGGCTAACTCTCTCACTGCAACAGATGTAGATTACAGATTCGATTCTACACTACAAACACAAGCAATTCTGCAGTATGAACAAGAATATCCTCTGCCAAATGAAATAATGCCTCTAGATCAATATGAATATATAATTTATACTGATGGATCTTCTCAGCCTGCTGTGGGGACACAACATCAATATTCTGCGGCATGCGCAATCATAAAGGGGCGCATGCATGATGGAAAGTTCCATTCTGAAAAAACACACCCTTATTCCTTAGGGGACTATACAGCGCAGCTGGCAGAACTCAAAGCACTGATAATGCACTACAAAGTACGGATCCTGAATTCCCCACACCTATAGTGTGCAAATCATACTACTGTGTTCGGTCCTATAATGAATATCTTCACTAGTGAGGCCAAATTGGATTTTGAGATTCCAAGGGTTGCACAATCAAGCACAAGTTGCTATGGGAACAAGTGGCAAAGCTGAAAGAATACTTGCCATAGGCTCATGTTATTCACACATTGAGTCATCAGCGTGTTGGCGTTCACGTAGGGGGAAGTTTATGGCCGATGAGGCCGCTAAGGCAACAGTTTGCACTGCTGCCGTTGCTGCAATTACTCGTTCAAGTACGAGAATAGACAGAGACATCATGGTGGCCGTCAATGCTGCTTGCAACGACACACACCTACCAAAAGGCTTTCCACTTAAGTACTCCTGCAAATTGGATGCACAAAACATTCCATATGCTCAGATTCCAGGAGTGTGGGATAGAGTAATACCAAACACTGATCGCAGATTGGGTTTACTATTAGCTGCACATGAGGTCTGGGGTCAGCATACACAGGGGTCATTGCTATAGTTTAATTACTGAAGTATCGCTATTGGTGGCCTGATCTAACAAAACAGATCAAGGACTTTGTCCTCAAATGTGACATCTGCCAGCTGATGAGAGGTTCCACCATAGCACATCCTCCACAGACACCTCTATTGCTTTCAGACAAACCTCTAGCAATTGTTTATTTGGATCACTGCGGCCCCTTACACTCAGATGGGTCTTATAAGTACATCTTGGTGGCAATTCGATTCATGCTCCAGATTCCTGTGGGTTTGGCCGCAGCGCTAGGCTGACGCTCGAACTGTTATAAAGGATTTGCAAGTCTTCATTTGTACATACGCAATTGGCACACTACATTTCAACCAGGATCCGGCGTTTAGCTCTCTGGCTTACAAAGAACCCATGGGAAGTTTAGGTGTGGCCTTGAGGTACTCCTCAGTCTACCATCCTGAGGGAAATTCGGTAGTTGAGACGAAAAACTGTGACTTAAAGCAGTCCTTAACAGCAAGAGTATTAGGCTTGGGTGGCAGTTGGGTCAATCACCTATATGGGGACCAGAGGACACTCAATAACATGCCAAGACAATCCCTGGGGGGGTTTTACTCCTTACAAACTCCTGTTTGGTGTGAGAACGGTGTACCAGACCTCGATAATGTCAGCACAGTGGCGACGGACACACCATTTGACATCAATGAACGTTTGGCTGTTCTACAGGAACTCAATGAATTCTGGGGCGCTTTAAGCAACGTCCAAGTAAAACACACCGCCACTGGAGAAGTGAAGGTTTTACCGGCAAGACCAGCCTGGGTCCCGAAGATTGGAGACCTAGTCACAGAGAAAATTGTGTCAAGAACGAATTTTGGCCATTTTACAGAGTGCCTGTACCTGTCCTGGATGTCGTAGGTACTAGAAGTGTACTTTTTCCGCTCCTTGCCAGTCGCAGAGATAAAAGGTTTGTCTCCATTGATCTGATCAAACCACACTATGTGGCCTATCCTCAACAGTAGGCCGTGTGGGCTTCTGGGTAGCCACCGCACTCCTCTCGCTACTGTTCAGGAAGTTCTGATGGAAACTTTAATAACTACAGAAGATTCCCCTCTGCAAAGAGAAGCTGTAAACAACAATGAAGTGATACTTCTTCTTGTTGAAACAACTACAACTGTACAGTCAACATGTACAGAAATCTCAATTCAAAAAATTGACGACGTCTATGTGAATATGTCACAGATCGAGTCATCTCCCAGTTCTACAAAACCTACTGAGCTGCCAAAAATACACTGGCATCTGTCTACTTCGTGAATTATGAAGACTTCTCATAGGATTCAAGAGAACCTCAGCTGCCACTGATCCAGCGGAAGCCCAAGGTTGAAAAATATTTCACCACTGCATATTTCACTGGGCCCATATACATTGATTTGAAATCGCTCATCTACACTCCCTGGGCAAACCGCTGGGGGGTCTAGTTTGATAATTCACAAAGTTCTGATTAGTTATTTCCCTTTAACCACAAATCAGGTTAAATTGACATTTTCAATGCCTAACTAATCTTCACGAATCAACAACTCTTTCCTCTGGTAGATGGACCATTAGTTGAGTTAGTTGATGGTGATATTAACCATTTCTTAACAAATGCAAAAATTCTTAGTAAAAATAATCACAGACTCTGAGTAAGTTCCATACGCTTTATCTAAAATTTCAGTCATAAAGTTGAACGCTCATCATTACAGGTTCACAGTGCAAACTCCATCATTCTTCAGTGGGAGAGAGAAAATTCATTTAGCAAATACATTCAGTTACACAACCTCATTCAACAAATCAATGCATAAGAGTGGATAGATGTAGAGACAAAAGGCACATATCAATGTGTATTTGCAAAGAAATATGCAAATTTCTGAGACAAGAATGACATTTACCTAATAAAGATGACCGGAAAACCACCCTTCTGGCCAAAAGAATGGTGGGGGTCCCCTGACTTAGAATCAGGAGACAAAGACTAAAGGAGAGAATCAGGATAGGGCTGATACTTACTAGACTTTTCTACAAACCCGACGCACCAGGGCGATTCCCTCTCTTACTCTCTCTCCCTCCTCGATATTCTTCCGCAATTTTCGAATCTAATCAGGCTGTCGTTTATGGATCTGAATCTTCTTGGTCTGCTCTCGCCTCTCCCTCTCTCAGCGTCGATGAGCACACCCACAGCAGCAATCCGCGGTACCACAACATTTCTAACTTAACTCACTCTAGTTATAGTCTTTATTTCTACATGTCCCACCCTCAAGAGTTGCAAATTTCACTAAAATACGGAATATGAATATCATTCATATTGTCCTCTTCCCATGCATATATTGTTGCCATTGCAATAATTTATTCAATACAGACTACATAGACGAGTGATACATGTCTTCTGTCCTTGATTCTTGGCAGTCATTCAGCTCTTTCGGTCACCGGATCACACCATGGACTCACTGAGCATGCGCAACTTTTGGTCATCCATCGCCATTTTCTTTTTCTGTCAAGCTTTAGCAGGCCCGAATTTTCTCTATTAATAAAGGAATCATAAACAGATGTTATTTTCTTAAACATATAATTCTCACTGTTCACCACCCACTTCTACTCTATCCCATGTTGTTATTATCTTTCTTAGGCAAAAGCATTAACAACAGCAGCTTTCTTTTAAATTCAAGCAAGCAGATGCCGGGCACGCGGTACCTCAAGACCACGTGTTAGTTTTTCTTGCGCATGCGCGAGGTTTTCCCTCTCAAAGCGAGTTAGTCACGTTATCTCTACGTAATTCAGATTTGCACATGCGCAAAGCGTTCTTGCAAATAAAGCGGGTTTTAGTCGCGTTGCATTTTATTCCTCATTAATTTAAGAATGCGTAAGCTTTTCTCCCCATGTGTTGGTGTCTGGTGTATATTAGTTACATCTCATCTACAGTTTTAATGATTAGTAAAAGTTAATGGAGGATTTCTCCGAGCAAGTTTCATTTTCTCGAATCCTTGCTCCATCAATCCCCCCTCTGATGGCATTTTTGAGCCATCATAAAATACCCATCATTACCAAGTGCCAACTTTCATTCATTTAGTTTTTAGTGTCTTCCTTTCGTTCTAGTAATTCTTCGTTTTTCTCTTTCATGTCTAATTCTTTCATTTTATCATATAAACTTCCTTTCATTTCCTCCAATTCAATCTCTTCCCTTTTCCTCTTCCTTCCCATTCTCTTATTCTTTATTTCGGCCAACATTCTTGCTCTTGTTTCACTCCTGCAACATCTATATGTCATCATTATTATCAGAGCTATTATTGCTATCGAAATTACAGGTATTAGGATCTTCCCTAATAAACTACTCCCTAAAATGGAAAACCAACTACCTATAGCAGAAATACTTTTGCTAAGTCTTTCCCAGACACCGTCAACATCTAGTTGGGTCAAATCTTCATGAATTTTTGTAATATTCTTTATATATCCCTCAATACCTTTACTTTTGTCAGGGATATATGTACAGCAATGTTGGACTTTCAACATACAGCAGACTCCACCCTCTTTTGCCAATAATATATCAAGTGCAAGTCGATTTTGCAAAACCATTGATCTAATTGCAACCATTTCGGTATTAATCATTAAAAATCCCCCAGCAGTATCTGTTGATAGACGATCAACTAGTTTTGACAACTTTCATATTTTATGCGAATTCAGTATGACTCCAACTGTCGGTATCAGTGCACCAAATATATCACCTACCATTTCTGAAAAACTTGTTCTTTTACTTCGTTTTAGTCCTTGACTTACTACATCCATTTAATTGTTCTTAGTAATGTGAAAGAAAAAAGAAGAGAAGAAAAATACAGACAGAAGGGACAAAGATGAAAGGCTCTTGAAGTGTGGGATCACACAAATATTTTTTTATTGTTTTTAGAATAAATTTTAGAATTTAGAAAAAATAATTTAGATATTGATCAATTTTAGAACACTAAAAATGGCAGAAACGAAAGTGACAGAACATTCGAAATCTAGTTTTAAAACGAATGTGTTTGGAAATACTATTCCAAATACTATTCCAAAATAACAACTACCATACCATCGCGTGGGCAACCTATAATAGGCATTTTTACCACACACGTAATAAATCCCTGGAAAAACAGGATCAGTTCCTCCTTTTAGTCCCCATCTCCCCATTATTAGGAAGGTATGTTCACATTCACTAGAACCAATGAAAATGTTGTTATAGTCAGTTTTTAGTCTATGCAGACAGAATTTTCCCAATTTTGACAAGTCTAGGGACATCGCAGCATGAGTCTCGCCTTTCTTATAGTCCCCTTCCTTATTAGCCCATGGAGGTACATGTGACTTCTGTTCAACAGTCTTCTTTTGAAAATCCTGCCTTCTTTCCTCTACTAAATTTAGAAAATCTTTTTCTTCATCACGCAAACTACAGGTTAGATTATTCTTATGAGCATATGTTATGTCTATTGGGTTTGTTGTTAAGAAAAACTCACCCATGAATTCTGCATCTTTAGCACTAAGCACTGGGTTCATGTTTCTTCGAATAGGGATTTCTGAAAATACTAAATCCATATTCGAATAATAATACTGCAACTTGCCTGTTATATAGAACAAACTGGACACAACACTAAATGACACACCATATGTTAAAGGAAGATGGTGATATGTCACCCCCTCCGAGACAGATGAAGGTAACTTCATGCAAACATAACAATAACTCACATCCATGGTATCTACATATTCGTAAAGAAGTTTAGTAAATACATTTAATGACGAATCACTATTTGATTTATCATGATGATACATGCTCTCATCCATTTGCTCTAAATTAGTGGTAGTTGTTCTTTTAGTTACTGCATTCACTCGATCACTTGTATTAGTGTTATTTCTGTTACTATTTACCATCAAAATAGGTATCACAACAGTTAGCAACAACCACATTAACATTATTATTAAAACACTACGCAAACAATATTTAACACATCTTCGTTTTAAACTAGATTTCGAATGTTCAGTCACTTTCGTTTCTGCCATTTTTAGTGTTCTAAAATTGATCAATATCTAAATTATTTTTTCTAAATTCTAAAATTTATTCTAAAAACTATAAAAAAATATTTGTGTGATCCCACACTTCAAGAGCCTTTCGTCTTTGTCCCTTCTGTCTGTATTTTTCTTCTCTTCTTTTGTTTCTTTTATTCTCTCCTTTATTTGTTTGTCAATTTCCACCCTTTGTGTCAAAGTCTTTTCTCTTTAAGGTGGTCTCAATTTGCTTTCAACAATTCCTTCAATAACAACACCTTCTCGTTCTTCATTCAGATCAAGATTCTCAAAATCCTCGAGGATGATATATGTCCATTCAGGAGCCTTATATTTTCTGTTCGGAACCCTCACTCTTTTTGATTTTCGTAAAGATTTTCTTCTTGGATGTTCTTGCTCAGTCTGACTTGATACTTCATTTACTTGTTCTAGTTCTTTCCCTGTTCTTCTTCTCAAAACATATCTCAGTCCTTTTACTCCACTTGGCCAATGATCACCTTTTCTGATCCTCTTTGTTTGCACTGCCTTTTCACCTTCTTCACCAATTTCTAAAGTTCTTTTGTTTTCTCTTTCTTTTAACTGAGCTTGTTCTGGACTTTCTGATCTTTCGCTTTCTGTTGATTCATTTTGTTCTCGATCTTTAAATCCTTCTTTTTCTAATTCAAATTGAGCTTGATCTGAATTTCCTGTAGTAGTTTCTTCCGTTGACTGAATTTGTTCTGAACCTGTCAGTCTTTCTTTTTCTTCTTTTGATTGAGCTTGATCTGGATTTTCTGTTTCAATTTGTTCTGGTCTCTCAATCTCTTGCTCTTCCTCGGCCTCTACAACAGCTTCTTGAGACCCAGTAACTGGTGCCCACCCTACTTGATTTGTACTTGGTTGTTCATCATCAATACGTTCTTCAGAGTCTGTTTCTCTGTTTTCTTCGACTTCACAACTTTCAGCTTCTGGTTCTTCTCTTTGTTCTACCAGTTGCTGCTCTTGTCGTTCAGGTGGACTTGGGACTCTTTTGGTATGACTGGCATGGATCCAGTTTGGCAAGCCAGCACACTTCACTGCTGTCGTCGTGACCAATATAACTTGATGAGGTCCTTTCCACCTGGGTTCTAAACACGATTTTCTTGTGTGCTTCTTTACCACAACCCAGTCTCCTGGACACAAATCATGAGCTTGATTCGGCTGTGCTGCGGTTGCATCTTCTCCAACCTGGTGAGACACAGAACGTACCAGATCAGCTAGTCCTTTACAATAGTCCAACACTAGATCATCAGTTATATTCATCAGTTTGTTTCCAGGTACAAATGCTTGTCTCATTGCTCTTCCCATGAGAATTTCATGAGGACTCAATCCCGTTCTTCTGTCAGGGAAGCTTCTAAGGCTCATCAATACAAGGGGCAAAGCATCAAGCCATTTCAGTGAAGTGGATGCACACACCTTCCCTAACCTGGATTTTATTGTGCCATTGAGCTGCTCAACCACTCCAGAGGCTTCTGGTTGATAGGCACAATGTAGTTTCTGCTCAACTGTACAAATTAATCGAATTATCTCATTGTTAAAATGAGGTCCTCTATCTGTTTCCAAAGTGACTGGAAATCCGAATCTGGGAATGAGTTCTCTCAACAGTAGTTTAGCAATTGTGAGGCTGTCGTTCCTTCTCGTGGGATAAGCTTCTACCCATCGAGAAAACAGACACACAATGACAAGGACGTACTTCAGACCATTGCACGGCGGCAGCTCTATGAAGTCAAGTTACAGTATTGTAAATGGTCCCTCTG
The DNA here is from genome assembly GCA_963921515.1 of Calotriton arnoldi. Taxonomy (NCBI): domain Eukaryota; kingdom Metazoa; phylum Chordata; class Amphibia; order Caudata; family Salamandridae; genus Calotriton; species Calotriton arnoldi. The sequence continues at coordinate 1,268,139 of CAWUFW010002498.1, forward strand.
CCTTTCCGATTTTTCCCCAACTGACAAACGTTTTTCTACCTGGGTTCTGCTGTTGACATGTCAAGCATCGCTGGCAGAGACTCTCTGCAATGAGCCTAAACTTGGGATTGTACCATGTCTGCCTGAAGTGCCTAATCATAGCATCCCTCCCAATGTGTGTAGCTCCATGATATACTCTTGCCATTTGTGATAGTAAACTGTCTGGCATTATCGGTCTACCATCTGGACACACCCATACTTCATCATCTGCTCTTCTTGTGCAACCTGTGTTGATCCAGAATTCTTTTTCTTTTACATCTGCCTCATCCTGTAACTGTCTAACTTCATCCCATGTTTCAAAAGCAGAGAAAAACATTAGTTGGCAATTGGTAACTTCTTTTTCCAACCCTCTGTTCAAAGATATTGTATTTTGTGCACAAAATTGTGCAACTTGGTCAGCATATTTGTTGCCTTGTGTCACATAATCATTTCCTGACTTATGTGCGGCACATTTGACCACTGCAATTTCTTTTGGCAATTGTAGTGCTTCCAATAGTTCTTTGACATTTTTACTATTCCTGATAGGAGAACATGAAGAAGTCAGAAATCCCCTTTGCATCCATAATTGGCCAAAGTCATGCACAACCCCAAAACCATATTGACTATCCGTGAATATGGTTACTCTCAATTTTTTCCCAATTGTGCATGCTTTTGTCAAAGCTATCAATTCGGCTATTTGTGCAGACTTGACTCCTTTTAGACAGGATGCTTCTAGAATAGCAGATACAGTACATACAGCATAGGCAGAACTCAGCTCTCCATTTTGTTTTCACAAGCATGACCGATCAACAAACAATACATAGTTTGATTCTTCCAATGGAACATCAAAGATGTCCGGTCTGGGCTTTGTACACATTTCTGTCACATCCAAACAATCATGATCAGCCTCCTCTTTTATTTCTTCACAGTATGGATCCGGCAGCAAGGTTGCTGGATTTACTGTGGTGCATCTTATCACACTTACATTTTCAGCACCCAGAATCACTCTTTCATACTTAGTCAGCCAACTAGGGGTCAAGTGCTGAGTACGAGTCCTTGTTAAAAGGATCTCGACTGAATGTGGCACATATACCTTTAGGGGATGTCCCATTACAATCGATTCACTCTGCTCCAGACTCACACAAGTAGCAGCTACTGCTTTTAAGCAGCCAGGCAATGCCGCAGCCACTGGATCCAGAGTGGCAGAAAAATATGCCATTGGACGCCAAGACAATCCATGTCTCTGGGTTAACACTGAAAGTGCACAACCTTCTCTCTCACAACAGAACAAAACAAATTCTTTAGTGTAGTCTGGCATTCCCAATGCTGGTGCTTGACACAAACAATCTCTCAGTTTTATGAATGCATCCTCACTTTCATCATCCATTCAATCGGAGCTGTCACATCTTTTCGTGTAAATGTTAATAAAGGCTTTGAAATCAAAGAAAATCCACTGACAACAGTATCCAATCACTCCCAAAAACATTCGTACTTCTTTCTTAGTTTTAGGCAGACTCATTTGTCGAATTACTTTTATTCTCTCTGGTGGCACTTTCCTGACTCCCTTTTCTATCTTGTGTCCCAAATATTGAACTTCTTGTTGGCAAAACTGTAATTTTTCTGGTGACACCTTGTGTCCACCTTCTGCCAAATGGTTCAGTAAGGCAATGGTGTCAGCGACACAAGCCTCTCGTGACTTTGATGCCACCAATAAGTCATCAATGTACTGAACCAAAACCGAATTTCCTGGCATAACCAATGTTTCCAAACACTTTTTCAGGATCTGATTGAAAATTGAGGGACTCTCTGTGTACCCTTGAGGAACCCGGCACCATGCCAAAACACGGTCTCCGAACCGAAATGCAAAAAGATATTGACTATCCTGATGTAAAGGAGTCGAAAAGAATGCTTGGCGCAAATCAATCACCGTGTACCAATGTGCATCCCAAGGGATCTGATAAAGGAGCACTGCTGGATTTGGTACTACTGGACAACAGGGTACTACTATCTTATTAATTTTCCTTAAATCTTGCACTATCCTATACTTGCCACTAGGCTTTTTAAGGCCCATGATTGGCGAGTTGCAAGGACTGCCCATTATCTCTCTCAAAATACCTTGTTTAATCATTTGATGAATTACTGGAGCAATTCCGGCTTTTACTTCAGGGCTCATTTTGTATTGAGGTGTGTTAGGATAAATTGCACCCTCTTTCACCATTATTTTAATTTGGTCTACATTTGCCATCAGACCAATTTCTTTTCCTGTAAAATCCCACACATCTGATTTCACTGTGGTTTTCATCTCATCAGGCAAATTGTTCTCAGTAAGAAGTGAAAACATCTCATCTACTTCTGTTCCTTGTTTTGCTAGTATCATTTTGAAAGCAATATCTTCATCGGGTGTTTGGAAAGCAATACCATCAGGTGTACAATAGATGGTACAGTTCATCTTGCACAACAAATCTCTTCCTAACAAATTCACTGGACTTGAATCACATACCACAAATCGATGCATGTCTTTGAAATTCCCAATATTCACTTCTATTGGTTTAGTGAGTGGGGTTTTTATTTGCTTATTTGAGACTCCTACAACTTGGATAGTTTCTCCCGAGAGGGGTAGGTTTGGAATTTCTGCTGGTCTCACAGTAGAACGGGTAGCACCAGTATCCACTAGAAAAGTGGTCATTACCTTCCACTTTCCAATCAACAAATGGACCTGACTGATCTACCGCCAAGGATGCCCCAAGCACGCATTCTTCCTCCCCCCTCTGCCACCGTCATTGAGAAGCATCTGAATCACTCCATTTACTTTGCATCCAATATTGTTGAATCGTTTGTGTATTCTTACCACTCTCTCCATGAAATCCGGTGTTCACACTGTATCTCTGCACCTGAGCGTTCACATTGTTGGGCATAGGGGCTTGTGGCACCTGAAATTGCGGAGTAACTACCTGTTGCTGTTGGTTCACAACCACCTCATTCTGCATCTGTGGATTTAAATTTTGATTTACCCCATTACTCTGTTGAACATTTCTACACTCATTCTTCCAATGTCCATGCTTTCCGCACGCATGACAAGGAAACTTCTTTTTCGCTTCTTCTCTACTCATTCGTCCTTTTCCTTTATTTCCATTTGATCCTTGACTATTCTGATTCTGATCATTCGACTGATTATCATTTTGAGTACCAGAATTTGCCTCTTCGTGTTCTGCTAGCTTCACTTGTGCCCACATCATCTTTTCTTTCAGTTTCTTGTGTTTTGCATCAATATCATCACTACAATACTTCGCATACTTCAAGATATCATCAATGGGCTTGCTCTGCCAGCAAAGCATACGTTGCTGAATCATCTGACTAATTTCTGATCTCAATCCATACACAAACCTATACACAAAATGTCCCATATCCTTGTCACCAATATTTTCAAATCCATTATACTGCTTAAACACTTGCAACAGCCTTTCGTAATACGCGTGCACTGACTCCTTTGGTTCTTGAGTTGTTCTATCTATTTTAACCTAATCTGTTTCTTTTGGAGGAATTTTCCCTTTCAAGAAAGTAATCACCTGTTGATACTTTTTCATCACTTCATCTGAAGGCGCACCTGTCCTTGCGTCTCTGGGATACTCTTCAGTTGCAAAAACAATGTGAACGGACCCTGTTATAGTGTGAATCTATCAATCACTAAGTGTGGTAAGTCCAAGGACCCATTAGGTATATTTAAAAGACCCCTCACACACCAACCTGGTTGGTGTCATGTTTCATCATTGGGGTCCCAACCGGGTGGCCTAATGCCGCCCGGTGGCCTAATGCCGCACGGTTGTGCTACGACGCCTGATTACAGCGGAGCAGGTGTGGTGTGAATGTGTGATGTGAGTGTTAAAAATACCTCTGAGAATCCTTGCCAAGTAAATTTATTAGTGGCGGCTCAGGGTATGGTTAAAAGGCTATGTGATGCAACTTACAAGAAGTAATGATCTGTAGTTGTCTAGGTGATGTGGTCTACATGTTTCAGCCCGTTAAAAAATTGAGGTGGGCTTTCTTCAGGACCGAGAGTAAAAACGTGAGTGTCAAAGTGAAGGCCACGTGAAAGGGTGAGGTACCAACACACGCGCTAAGGTGTGTGGACTGGGTGTCGGTATACTTACTGACACCGTTCAAAAACCGATTTGGTTCCGTGAGGATCCCGCTGTGCAACCTACTACGGTCTCCCGATGTCCCGACTCTTCAGTTGGCCAATCAATAGTAATTTTACATTCTGTCCACAAATCAGTTGGTACCACTATGTCAAACAGGCCATCCAAATCCTTTAACCCCTTCGCTGCTAGGCCTTTTCCCCCCCTGTGCTAAGCCTTTTTTTGGCTATTTGGGGTAGTGCGGGCTTAGGCCCCTGTAGCTTTTTGACCACATAAGGTATCCACGCCAAATTTGTGTCCTTTTTTCTAACATCATGGGGATTGTAAAGGTACCCAGGGTTTGTGGATTCCCCTGGAGGGGACCCAGAAATTAGCCAAAATACAGCAAAATTTTGTTTTTTGGGGAAAAATGCGAAAAAAGGGCTACAGATGAAAGCGTCTTGTTTTTTCCCTGCAAATGACATCAAAAAGGGGTTGTGGTGCTGAAATCACCATCTTCCCAGCTTTCAGGGACAAGCAGACTTTTGTCAGAAAACCAACTTTTTTTACACAGTTTTGGCATTTTTCTGGGACATAGCCTATTTTTGCTATTTTTTGTGCTTTCAACCTCCTTCCAGTTAATGGTAGAAATGGGTATGAAACCAATAATGGATCCTGAAAAGCCATACATTTCTGAAAAGTAGACAGAATTCTGAATTCAGCAAGGGGTCATTTGTGTAGATCCTTAAAGTTCTCCTTATAGAAACTAACAGTTAAATGAAGGAAAAATTGAAAATTAGTTGAAAAAAACAGCCATTTGTGTCAACATTTTCACCTGTAACTTCTTCTAATTATGACAGCTATTTGAAAGCAATATACCGTTATATCCGCTGGACCTTTCTGGTTGTGGGGATATATAGGACTTGTAGGTTCACCAAGAACCCGACGAACCCAGAGCCAATAACTGAGCAGCATCTTGCAATGGTTTTTTATTATGTACCGGGTATATAGCAATTATTTTGGGAAAATGTATACATGGAAAAATTGTTATGAAAGACACCTATGTATTTCTGAAATGGGAACAAAATGTAGATTTTAGAAACAGTAGATATTTGCACATTTCCGAAATTGGGAGTACCCATACTAGCATGAGAATTATAGGTCATTTTTCAAAATGACTTATTTTTTACACATTGTCTTTCATTTGGAAGGCAGAAATGCATCGAAAGTCAATAGGTAATAACAGTTGCTCTACAATTCTGTGTTACCCTAAGTCTCCCGATAAAAATGGTACCTCACTTGTGTGGGTAGCCCTTGTGCCCACAACAGGAAATGGCTCAAAATGCAACGTGGACGTATTACATTTTCACAATGAAAAATTACCCTTTTTTTGCAAAGTGCCTAGGTGTAGTTTTTGAACCCTAGCTCTGCCGGCACCTAGGGAAACCTAGCAAACCTATACATATTTGAAAACTAGACACCCAGGGGAATCCAGGATGGGGTGACTTGACTGCCTCCCACCAGGTTCTGTTACCCAGAATCCCTTGCAAACCTAAATAATTGTCAAAAAAAACACATTTTCCCCACATTTCTGTGGTGGAAAGTTCTGGAATCTGCGTGGATCCACAAATTTCCGCCCACCCCGCGTTCCCCAAAGTCTTACGAGAAAAATGGTACCTCACTTGTGTGGGTCGACCTAGTGCCTGCGACAGAAAACGGCGCAAAACGCAACGTGGTCACACCTCAATTTCACAGTGAAAAATGAACCTTTTTTGGCAAAGTGCCTAGCTGTAGTTTTTGAACCCTACCTCTGCCGGCACCTAGGGAAACCTAGCAAACCTATACATTTTTGAAAACTAGACATCCAGGGGAATCCAGGATGGGGTGACTTGACTGCCTCCCACCAGGTTCTGTTACCCAGAATCCCTTGCAAACCTAAAACATTGTCCAAAAAAACACATTTTCCCCACATTTCTGTGGTGGAAAGTTCTGGAATCTGCGTGGATCCACAAATTTCCGACCACCACGCGTTCCCCAAAGTCTTACGAGAAAAATGGTACCTCACTTGTGTGGGTCGGCCTAGTGCCTGCGACAGGAAACGGCGCAAAACGCAACGTGGTCACACCTCAATTTCGCAGTGAAAAATTACCCTTTTTTGGCAAAGTGCCTAGCTGTAGTTTTTGAACCCTACCTCTACCGGCACCTAGGGAAACCTAGCAAACCTATACATTTTTGAAAACTAGACACCCAGGGGAATCCAGGATGGGGTGACTTGACTGCCTCCCACCAGGTTCTGTTACCCAGAATCGATTGCAAACCTAAAAAATTGTCAAAAAAAACACATTTTCCCCACATTTCTGTGGTGGAAAGTTCTGGAATCTGCGTGGATCCACAAATTTCCACCCACCCCGCGTTCCCCAAAGTCTTACGAGAAAAATGGTACCTCACTTGTGTCGGTCGGCCTAGTGCCTGCGACAGGAAACGGCGCAAAACGCAACGTGGTCACACCTCAATTTCGCAGTGAAAAATGACCCTTTTTTGGCAAAGTGCCTAGCTGTAGTTTTTGAACCCTAGCTCTGCCGGCACCTAGGAAAACCTAGCAAACCTATACATTTTTTAAAACTAGACACCAAGGGGAATCCAGGATGGGGTGACTTGACTGCCTCCCACCAGGTTCTGTTACCCAGAATCCCTTGCAAACCTAAAAAAATTGTCAAAAAAACCACATTTTCCCCGCATTTCTGTGGTGGAAAGTTCTGGAATCTGCGTGGATCCACAAATTTCCACCCACCCCGCGTTCCCCAAAGTCTTATGAGAAAAATGGTACCTCACTTGTGTGGGTCGGCCTAGTGCCTGCGACAGGAAACGGCGCAAAACGCAACGTGGTGACACCTCAATTTCGCAGTGAAAAATGACCCTTTTTTGGCAAAGTGCCTAGCTGTAGTTTTTGAACCCTAGCTCTGCCGGCACCTAGGGAAACCTAGCAAACCTATACATTTTTGAAAACTAGACACCCAGGGGAATCCAGGATGGGGTGACTGGACTGCCTCCCACCAGGTTCTGTTACCCAGAATCCCTTGCAAACATAAAAAAGTGTCAAAAAAAACCACATTTTCCCCACATTTCTGTGGTGGAAAGTTCTGGAATCTGCGTGGATCCACAAATTTCCACCCACCCCGCGTTCCCCAAAGTCTTCCGAGAAAAATGGTACCTCACTTGTGTGGGTCGGCCTAGTGCCCGTGACAGGAAACGGCGCAAAACGCAACGTGGTCACACCTCAATTTTGCAGTGAAAAATGACCCTTTTTTTGCAAAGTGCCTAGCTGTAGTTTTTGAACCCTACCTCTGCCGGCACCTAGGGAAACCTAGCAAACCTATACATTTTTGAAAACTAGACACCCAGGGGAATCCAGGATGGGGTGACTGGACTGCCTCCCACCAGGTTCTGTTACCCAGAATCCCTTGCAAACATAAAAAAGTATCAAAAAAACCACATTTTCCCCACATTTCTGTGGTGGAAAGTTCTGGAATCTGCGTGGATCCACAAATTTCCACCCACCCCGCGTTCCCCAAAGTCTTACGAGAAAAATGGTACCTCACTTGTGTTGGTCGGCTTAGTGCCTGCGACAGCAAACGGCGCAAAACGCAACGTGGTCACACATAAATTTCGCAGTGAAAAATGACCCTTTTTTGGCAAAGTGCCTAGCTGTAGTTTTTTAACCCTAGCTCTGCCGGCACCTAGGGAAACCTAGCAGACCTATACATTTTTGAAAACTAGACACCCAGGGGAATCCAGGATGGGGTGACTTGACTGCCTCCCACCAGGTTCTGTTACCCAGAATCCCTTGCAAACATAAAAAATTGTCAAAAAAACCACATTTTCCCCACATTTCTGTGGTGGAAAGTTCTGGAATCTGCGTGGATCCACAAATTTCCACCCACCCCGCATTCCCCAAAGTCTTACGAGAAAAATGGTACCTCACTTGTGTGGGTCGGCCTAGTGCCTGCGACAGGAAACGGCGCAAAACGCAACGTGGTCACACCTCAATTTCGCAGTGAAAAATTACCCTTTTTTGGCAAAGTGCCTAGCTGTAGTTTGTGAACCCTAGCTCTGCCGGCACCTAAGGAAACCTACCAAACACACACATTTCTGAAAAGTAGACACCCGGGGGCTTCCAGGGAGGTATGGCTTGCATGGATCCCCCAACCTTTCCTTACCCAGAATCCCCTGCAAACCTCAATTTTAGCTGAAAAAATCACTTTTTTCACACATTTTTGTGTGGGAAAGTGTGGCATCACTGGCCTCACACAAATTTCCTACCACCCAGCGTTCCCCCAGGTCTCCCGATAAAAGTGGTGCCTCACTTGTGTGGGAGGCCCAAGTACCTGCGACAGGCAAGGGCCCAAAACGTAGTGAAGGGACATCAAAATTGCCTATCTCAAAACCACCTGGTTTTGCAAGGGGGGTCACCTGGGTTTTTGGCCCCGTGCTCGGCGGCCATCTAGGGAAACATACCAAACCCACACATTTCTGAAAAGTAGACACCCGGGGGCTTCCAGGGAGGTATGGCTTGCGTGGATCCCCCAACGTTTCCTTACCCAGAATCCCCTGCAAACCTCACTTTTAGCTGAAAAAAATCACTTTTTTCACACATTTTTGTGTGGGAAAGTGTGGCATCACTGGCCTCACACAAATTTCCCACCACCCAGCGTTCCCCCAGGTCTCCCGATAAAAATGGTGCCTCACTTGTGTGGGAGGCCCAAGTACCCGCGACAGGCAAGGGCCCAAAACGTAGTGAGGCGACATCAAAATTGCCTATCTCAAAACCACCTGGTTTTGCAAGGGGGGTCACCTGGGTCTTTGGCCCCGTGCTCGGCGGCCATCTAGGGAAACCTACCAAACCCACACATTTCTGAAAAGTAGACACCCGGGGGCTTACAGGGAGGTATGGCTTGCGTGGATCCCCCAACGTTTCCTTACCCAGAATCCCCTGCAAACCTCACTTTTAGCTGAAAAAAATCACTTTTTTCACACATTTTTGTGTGGGAAAGTGTGGCATCACTGGCCTCACACAAATTTCCCACCACCCAGCGTTCCCCCAGGTCTCCCGATAAAAATGGTGCCTCACTTGTGTGGGAGGCCCAAGTACCCGCGACAGGCAAGGGCCCAAAACGTAGTGAGGCGACATCAAAATTGCCTATCTCAAAACCACCTGGTTTTGCAAGGGGGGTCACCTGGGTCTTTGGCTCCGTGCTCGGCGGCCATCTAGGGAAACCTACCAAACCCACACATTTCTGAAAAGTAGACACCCGGGGCCTTCCAGGGAGGTATGGCTTGCGTGGATCCCCCAACGTTTCCTTACCCAGAATCCCCTGCAGACCTCACTTTTAGCTGAAAAAAATCACTTTTTTCACACATTTTTGTGTGGGAAAGTGTGGCATCACTGGCCTCACACAAATTTCCCACCACCCAGCGTTCCCCCAGGTCTCCCTATAAAAATGGTGCCTCACTTGTGTGGGAGGCCCAAGTACCCGCGACAGGCAAGGGCCCAAAACGTAGTGAGGCGACATCAAAATTGCCTATCTCAAAACCACCTGGTTTTGCAAGGGGGATCACCTGGGTCTTTGGCCCCGTGCTCGGCGGCCATCTAGGGAAACCTACCAAACCCACACATTTCTGAAAAGTAGACACCCGGGGGCTTCCAGGGAGGTATGTCTTGCGTGGATCCCCCAACGTTTCCGTACCCAGAATCCCCTGCAAACCTCAATTTTAGCTGAAAAAATCACTTTTTTCACACATTTTTGTGTGGGAAAGTGTGGCATCATTGGCCTCACACAAATTTCCTACCACCCAGCGTTCCCCCAGGTATCCCGATAAAAATGGTGCCTCACTTGTGTGGGAGGCCCAAGTACCCGCGACAGGCAAGGGCCTAAAACGTAGTGAGGCGACATCAAAATTGCCTATCTCAAAACCACCTGGTTTTGCAAGGGGGGTCACCTGGGTCTTTGGCCCCGTGCTCGGCGGCCATCTAGGGAAACCTACCAAACCCACATATTTCTGAAAAGTAGACACCCGGGGGCTTCCAGGGAGGTATGGCTTGCGTGGATCCCCCAACGTTTCCTTACCCAGAATCCCCTGCAAACCTCAATTTTAGCTGAAAAAATCACTTTTTTCACACATTTTTGTGTGGGAAAGTGTGGCATCACTGGCCTCACACAAATTTCCCACCACCCAGCGTTTCCCCAGGTCTCCCGATAAAAATGGTGCCTCACTTGTGTGGGAGGCCCAAGTACCCGCGACAGGCAAGGGCCCAAAACGTAGTGAGGCGACCTCAAAATTGCCTATCTCAAAACCACCTGGTTTTGCAAGGGTGGTCACCTGGGTCTTTGGCCCCCTGCTCGGCGGCCATCTAGGGAAACCTACCAAACCCACACATTTCTGAAAAGTAGACACCCGGGGGCTTCCAGGGAGGTATGGCTTGCGTGGATCCCCCAACGTTTCCTTACCCAGAATCCCCTGCAAACCTCAATTTTAGCTGACAAAAATCACTTTTTTCACACATTTTTGTGTGGGAAAGTGTGGCATCACTGGCCTCACACAAATTTCCTACCACCCAGCGTTCCCCCAGGTCTCCCGATAAAAATGGTGCCTCACTTGTGTGGGAGGCCCAAGTACCCGCGACATGCAAGGGCCCAAAACGTAGTGGGGCGACCTCAAAATTGCCTATCAAAAAATGTTTTGGGCCCTTGCCTGTCGCGGGTACTTGGGCCTCCCACACAAGTGAGGCACCATTTTTATCGGGAGACCTGGGGGAACGCTGCCATATTGCGCTCCATGGGTAACCCGATTCAAGGCCCCATTCTCCCGATTTATTTTTTAAAAAACTGCGGGGGGGCAGAGCACCAAAAACATATGGCCCCCAAAAGGGGAGCGACCCTTGCCCAAGGGGCCGCTCCCCAAAACAGTATTTAGATGTTTAAAAGAAATTCCCTGGTGTCTAGTGGGCATTCCTGCTGCACGATCGCATGATCGTGCAGCAGGAATGCACAAAAGAGGCATCGGGGGAAAGGAAAACCCTTTCCTTTCCCTCGATGCCTCTTTTGTTTCAAACCCCCCCTCCCCGGAGCCAAAACTCACCTTATTCCCGACGCGCTGGAAGCAAATGGCTTCCAGCGCGTCGGGGAACAAAGGGAAACCCCCAATGACGTCAGCGCGCCTCGCGCGCTGACGTCATTGAGGGGGGGGGCGGGGGGAGGCAGGGGAAGCCCTTCCCCTGCCTTCCCCCCAAAAAACAACGATCGGATTCCCCGTGGGTGGGTCTTATGACGAGCTGGACTCGTCATGAGGACACGACCACTGTGTGCCATGACGAGTCCAGCTCGTCATAAGCATCGAAGGGGTTAACAATACCTTTGAAACTTTCACAAACCTCTCTACCTGCTTGTACCATTCAATTGGTTTCTCTCTTAATCTGGGGAAATCATTCGTAAAAGACAAAATATCCTGTCTAGACCAAGGAACATGAACATATCCACCACCAGGAACTTCTCTCATTGGACACACTCTTTCAACCTGTTCTGTCTCTCTTAATGGGAATGCAGATGTCTCCTTTGTAGCTGCCTCATCCCTTTTTCTTGTCCATCTACCTCTCCATTGGTCTGCATCTCCCCATTTCTTCAAAATATACATTAATTATTTTATCTGCAATCTCCTTCCTGACGCATTCAAACTCTCTAAATCCTTCTCAGTAAATTCTGCCCTATATGGTTTTTGTAATATTTTTGATTTTTCTACATCTATTCCAAATTCTGTAGCCACTTCTACTATCTTTTCATGAAGATTCTTTGCTCTCCAAGTTATACTTTTACACAAAAACAACAATTCCTCATCTCCATATGAACCTAATCTGTCTGAGCTTATAGTACCAATAATCATTTCTTCCAAATCCACTTTCAACTTGCCCAAATCTATATTTGGCGTTTGGTTTTTTTTCTTGTCTAATCCTTTTGCCCACTCCTCTAGATCTTCTGGTGAAAATCCTTTTGAATTCCCTGCTACTGGAGTGACATTCGGTCCTCTTCTTCTAGTATTTACTGGTGTAATTCTCTTCAGGGTCTCAGTCACTGTTTCAATATTAGGGACATCTAGTAACGAGATATTCGAATCACTCTCACTAGTTTCATCCTCTAACATTACTGCCTCTTTCCTAGCATTATTCTGTGGGACTGTCACTGGTTGTAATCTCGGGGTATCTCATGTATCACCATACAGTGGAATAACAGGACCAATTGTTACTGGTACTGTCAAGGCTTCAGCATTCAGACCTAACTGATTTATTTTCTGAATTATCTCTTCTTTTGTCTTATTCAACTCATTCCTTTCTTTTTCCTGTAATACACGGGTGATTGTTGGATCATATAAAACTTGTGGAACTAATGGAGTTCCCATCATTGATGCACTTGGAGTTGTATCTCTAGCATTTTCTTGATAAGGTGGAGGTCTTTTAACTAAAAGGTCTTCTACTAACTCATCATCAGATTCATCACATCCTGTTCCTGTCATACCTATGTGTTTCACTTTTTCTTTACACTTACTCCCTACTTGATCCTCAGCCATCAACACTGGATACAAGCCTTCCATTACTACAGCTTTTCTCCATCTTTTCATCTGATCTCCTCGAGTTTCAAACTGATATCTTGGTAAAAACCCTCTATTTATTCTTCTACCTCCTCTGTATTTCTCTCTTTCAAATGCCTCAACTTCCGATTCCTCCAAGACTTCATACTGCGTTAACCTAGGACTTGGCTCTAATGAATTCATCCGATTTCTCAAATTCTGAAGAATCCTTACATTGAACGTACCATGTTCAGGAAAAGCTAGAACACCATCACCTTTCGTATACTCTTCCCAATTTTCCAACCAGACACAAGTATGATATCCTCGTTCCAACATCATAAAGGAAGCAGGCGTGTTAGGGGGTGGCAAAAGAATTCCTTCTCTGGTTACTACACGTTTATCCTTTTTAAAGAAATTTTTGATTTTATTAATCAGCTTCATTCTTCCGATCCCTGTAACTAGTTGTCTCAGCAATCAAAACTTAGAAACTCTTCCGTATTCTCACGTATTCTATTCGCCAACACTCGTCCTATACCAGCGCGACTCACACCAATCCAATCGGAGCTCACTACGTATTCTCTCCCGCAACCAATACCAGCGCGGTTCTTGTCTACCAACCAATCAGAGCTTTCAACACACCAACTTGTCTGACCAATGCCAGCGCAGCTCTTTGTGACGTCAGTATTACTCCTACTACTGACCTTCCCTTTACAATCTGCACTTGTTACACACCCGCTGTCTCAACCAAAACCAGCGCGGCTCTTTGTGACGTCAGTATGACTCCTCCTACTGACCCTCCCTTCACAAGGTAATACGACAATGTATTTTCTAAACTTTCCTGATAAATTTTCTGTTAGTAACAACATAAAAACAGCGCTACTCTGTCTGCCCCACTAATCCAAAGAGAGTTTATTCACTTGCTTCAAAGAGAAAGTACTTCCTTACACTGCGAGTAAAAACCACTGTTTACCTTTCACTTAAGCTCGGGGAGGACCTATTACTCCTCTAGGGATACTCCTCCTTTGGGTAAGGCCAAAGTTTCACAGGTGGACCCTTCGCTATCACTCACACTCTACTTTTATATGATATAGTCCCTAATATAACACCTAAAGCCCTCTGTAGCTTTTAGGTATTATGATGACAGACGAGTAACCTTCTGCAGTGTGATTTCCTTACCACACTCTTCTAAATTCCATTCCCGGGATTCCTAGGTATCTCTGTACCTGTACTTCCAGACAACATAAAACGCGACACTATGGGGCCGATTCCGATCTCGGCCGGTAGGGCTCCGAATCGGATTCGGCTTAACCGGATCCGATTCGGAGCCCTATTTCCTGACCAATCCGTACGCGCGTCCGGGCGAGCGAGTACGATGCGTATTCGCCGACCGACTCGTCCGGGCATCCCGACCGCTCCGACCGACTCGATCCCGGGTCGAACCGCACCGACCGACTCGCACGGACACGACTCGCACCGCACAATGGAGACGTTCCCCGGCCGGGTAAGTACGATGCGCGCCGCGAGCAGTCCGACCGAGCCGCGCACTCCGGCTTGAAAGAGCTGTCGGAGCCGTACTTTGGGGGTCCGTCTCGGACCCCCCTATACGCGTAGCCGCGCGAGTCGCACACAGGGGGGACCCTGTGCGTGTACGGCGCGAATCGCTTCGCCGCGTACACGCTGTAGGGGGTGCACTTGTCCGCCTCGCACCCATTGAGTCAATGGGAGCCCGCGTACGCGTTGTACGACAGGCTCCCATTGACTTCAATGGGAGTCCGACCGACTCGAGTCCGATGGCATACGTGCGCATCGTACTCGTTCGGTCGGGCTGCACAGGTCCGATTCGGTCGGAAATCTCTCCGGGTCCGGCTCGGTCGGAGAGATTTCCGGCCCGAATCGGAATCGGCCCCTAACTCTTAGGGCCCGATTCTGATGCGGGTTGGAAAAGCTTCCCGACCGAGGGCCTGATTCTGATGCGGTTAGGAAGGCCTCCTAATGGCATTTGCTCCTTCCAAATCGGATCGGGAACGTGTCTTCCCGACCGAGGGCCCAATTCTGATGCGGTTAGGAACAAATGTTCCCATTGAAGTCAATGGGAGTTCAACCAAATCGTATCTGGAAGCATCCGGATGCATCCTACTCCGCCGGTCGGACTTTCCCGATCCGAGTGGGTCGGACACCATTTCCCAACCGATTCGGTCGGGAAGCTTTTCCAACCCGCATCAGAATCGGCCCCTTAGTGTTAAACATGTAGTTAAAATCAATAATCAATAATCACCAAACTAATCAATAATAACCATCCTCTGCTACCAGAAAAACTGATCCAGCAGAAGCCCAAGGTTGAGAAATATTTCACCACTGCATATTTCACTGGGCCCATGTACATTGATTCGAAATCGCTCATCTACACTCCCTGGGCAAACCGCTGGGGGGTCTAGTTTTATAATTCACAAAGTTCTGATTAGTTATTTCCCTTTAACCACAAATCAGGTTAAATTGACATTTTCAATGCCTAACTAATCTTCACGAATCAACAACTCTTTCCTCTGGTCGATGGACCATTAGTTGAGTTAGTTGATGGTGATATTAACTATTTCTTAACAAATGCAAAAATTCTTAGTAAAAATAATCACAGACTCTGAGTAAGTTTCATAAGCTTTATCTAAAATTTCAGTCATAAAGTTGAATGCTCATCATTACAGGTTCACAGTGCAAACTCCATCATTCTTCAGTGGGAGAGAGAAAATTCATTTAGCAAATACATTCAGTTACACAACCTCATTCAACAAATCAATGCATAAGAGTGGATAGATGTAGAGACAAAAGGCACATATCAATGTATATTTGCAAAGAAATATGCAAATTTCTGAGACAAGAATGACATTTACTTAATAAAGATGACCGGAAAACCACCCTTCTGGCCAAAAGAATGGTGGGAGTCCCCTGACTTAGAATCAGGAGACAAAGACTAAAGGACAGAATCAGGATTGGGCTGATATTTACTAGACTTTTCTACAAACCCGACGCACCAGGGCTATTCCCTCTCTTACTCTCTCTCCCTCCTCGATATTCTTCCGCAATCTTCGAATCTAATCAGGCTGTCTTTATCGGATCTGAATCTTCTCAGTCTGCTCTCGCCTCTCCCTCTCTCAGCATCGATGAGCACACCCACAGCAGCATTCCGCGGTACCATAACTTTTCTAACTTAACTCACTCTAGTTATAGTCTTTATTTCTACATGTCCCACCCTCAAGAGTTGGAAATTTCACTAAAATACGGAATATGATTGGACGGGGGTAGGGGAGTTTTCATCACATCATGCTGACATATTATTTTTATTAACGTTCTTTTTGTTTGCTAGCCCTTTCCCTTTTGCTCATTCATATTGTCCTCTTCCCATGCATATGTTGTTGCCATTGCAATAATTTATTCAATACAGACTACATAGACGAGTGATACATGTCTTCTTTTTCTCATGTCTTCTGTCCTTGATTCTTGGCAGTCATTCAGCTCTTTCGGTCACCGGGTCACACCATGGACTCACTGAGCATGCGCAACTTTTGGTCATCCATCGCCATTTTCTTTTTCTGTCAAGCTTTAGCGGGCCCGAATTTTCTCTATTAATAAAGGAATCATAAACAGATGTTATTTTCTTAAACATATAATTCTCACTGTTCACCACCCACTTCTACTCTATCCCATGTTGTTATTATCTTTCTTAGGCAAAAGCATTAACAACAGAAGCTTTCTTTTAAATTCAAGCAAGCAGATGCCGGGAACGCGGTACCTCAAGACCACGTGTTAGTTTTTCTTGCACATGCGCGAGGCTTTCCCTCTCAAAGCGAGTTAGTCACGTTATCTCTACGTAATTCAGATTTGCACATGCGCAAAGCGTTCTTGCAAATAAAGCGGCTTTTAGTCGCGTTGCATTTTATTCCTCATTAATTTAAGCATGCGTAAGCTTTTCTCCCCATGTGTCGGTGTCTGGTGTATATTAGTTTCGTCTCATCTACAGTTTTAATGATTAGTAAAAGTTAATGGAGGATTTCTCCGAGCAAGTTTCATTTTCTCGAATCCTTGCTCAATCACCACCACCGCCTCTCCTTTTCAGGCTATGAGTGTACACTCTCTATCTTTGGCTGAAAAAGACATACTTTGCTGTTCCTTGGATACATCTTTGGATTACAATCGGATTACTATTCCTTGTCCTCTGGATTGGTTCGGTGACTGTCTTTTTCCTATTCCTGAAAGTAGACTATCTGCCAGGACGCTCTGCAGTACAACTTGTGAACTTGGTTCTAAAACCATATGCATCATCGCACCGTGAACTAAGGGAACTGTCCCTGGTGAACATTACAGCAGTTCCAGTTCCGGATGGAATAGTGTGGGACAGGCTATTGTATGATGTGTATGGTCCTACTAAACTTTTACAAATTCTATATTTGTTAAAAATTTCTTTCAATTATATCATCACCTCCAGTACTTTCTCTAATGATTGGGACATTGAAACTGTGCATAATTTGCTTGCAGATTTAGAGCAATCAGCTGCATTTTCTAATGATGAATTGTATGATGCTACATCTAATTTTGGCGACATGAGTTGTTATCAACATTATGGTCACCATTTTCTACAGAAAACTAGTATCCCACACACTGTTTACAATTACACTCAATGGGAACATTGCCTAACACCATCATTGGGAACATTGCCCAACACTGCCAAAAGGTAGTTCAAAAACATTTGCACAAAAGTTAACTTATCTTTCTGGTTTTGACACATCAGACCCAGCTTCTTATTATTATAGGCTTGCATCTACACCAGCAAAGAAAATTATGCTAACAAACACCAATCTGAAATACTCTGCTTCCTTTATGTCCCAATTGTCTCTACAAGGTTTCGACTTTTGAAATTACACCATAGACACAAAATCTGTCTGGGGGACAAAAGATTGGCAAGTTCAGGGAACGGAGGCCTTATTTAGAGCATGCCTCATACCACATCAAATGATTTTCCTGAATAAAACTGTGCAACAAACTTCCTGTCTTGAAATAGCAACAATGAAGGACTTGAACACGCCTCGTATTCCCACGTTCTCATGCTTTGAGAATTGGCAGCACTTAACACACTTCTTTTAAACAGAATTTATTGGCATTTTACTTAAGTACATTGTTACTGTCATGTTTTCAAAATACAAAAGTGCATTTCCGCCTTATAGCTTCGTCATCTTTATTCTATTGTAACATGGTTCAGTACCCTTCTCCCCTCCCCCTACACGAGTTGCTTAGTTGCAGCTTATTGCTCCTAACTATGTATGTGCATTTACACTATTTCATTCGGTGTTCTTATTTGGGGTCCGTCCGTAGCTAGGGAGGTCTTGCGCTACTTTCTTTCCTCTATTCTCTATGGGCCACCGCCCCACCCTCCCTGTCTGGTGATGGTGGACCTGAGTGGGTAGCTGCTGTTTCGTCCGAGTCTAGCACCTGTATGTCATTTACTAGCCTCCCCCAAGCCCTTGCAGTTTCCAGTGTTCCTATCCCCCGTCTTGCTTCCCTTAACAGGATTCTGCTTTCGGCGCCCGCCCACTTCTCCAGTTCTCTCCTCCAAGTCCCTGTTCTCGGTCCCCTTGCCGACTTCCAGTTCCTGTCGATTTCTCGCTTAGCTAATGTATATGCCAGGTCCTGGAATCTCCTGGTTACTTTCACCTTGGCCGTGTGCAGGAACCAGCTCAATAAGCAGTAGCCTGGCGTGTGCGGTATCTCTTTATCTATAGCAGTTTCTACCGTGTTTATTACCTCCTCCCAGAAAGCCTGGAGGCCTGGACATTGTCAGAACATGTGAAGTACATGCGCCTCCCTTTCCCCGCATCTAGGGCAGGCCGCCTCTTCTGCCTGGAAATATCGTCTGATTTGCACAGGTGTGAGGTATGCCCTGTGCAAGATATAATAGCTTATCAACTTAAGCCGTGCATTCTGGATATCTTAAGGGTTCTTTCCACAATGGCTTTCCAACTCTCTTCTGTGATGGGGACTCCCAGGTCCTCCTCCCACTGAAGCCATAATCGCTCCATGGGTCTCTGTATGTCGTTCCTGATCACCCTGTAAATACAAGAGACCGTTTTAATTCTACCCGCCAACAGGGCCACGCATCTGCAGCAGTCTAGTGCCCTTGGCTCCATGGATCCGGTACCCCAGTGTTTCTTGAACGCTGCAGTGAGGGCTCTGTGCAGCAGGAAGTGGCCTCGGGGAAGGTCAAACGCCTTGCGGAAGTCCTCAAATGGAAGCATCTGGGAGTCCCGAAACAGGTCTCCTACTACAGTCGCTCCCACTTCCCTCCAGTCCTCTAGCCCTGCCTAGCCCCCCCATGTGGTAGGTACCTGAGCATTTCCAGCGGCACGTCTGGGGAGTAGGAGATTTTACATTGTGCGCGTTGCAACCATCTGGCCCAACACTGTGTCATTGTTTTTGTCTCCTCGGTGTCCGCGAGCGTCTGTCGCTTTAGTCTCAGTAGTATTCTTGCCAGGTCTGGGGTCTCTGGAGCAAATGGATATTACACCCCTCCCGGATTCCTACTGGCAGCCAGCCACCTCTCAAGCCACTGAAGCTGTGCCGCGAGATAATATGCCTCAAGGTCAGAGACTGCCAATCCCCCCATCGCAGTGCAGTGCTGCATCGTGGTTAGGGCTACCTGCCTACGGCCTGTCCCCCATAAGAACGTTATTAATTGCGAGTTCAGGTCCCGAAATGTCGCACTCGTGATCCATATCGAGAGGGTCCCAAAGATGTACAGCAGGCGTGGAAGCGCCACCATTTTCAGCAGGGCCACCCTGCCCGCCACAGACAGTGGCAGGGAGCCCCAGAACTCCATAGAGGAGCAGAGAGACCGTATCCCCTACCCACATTGCCCTCTGCTAAATCTGTGGCTCTATGGTACACTCTCACCCCCAAATACTCTAAGCAGGTGGGCTCCCATTGCCGGCATCCCAGTCCATCCGGAGGGAGCTTGTCTGGTGTCGTGGGGAACAGTCTAGATTTTTCCCAGTTCACCCGTAGTCCCTAGAGGTGACCAAACTCTTCTAGCATATTCTTGGCACCTCGCAGGTTCTCCTCTGCATCTCAGAGGAAGAGGAGTAGATCATCCGCATATAGAGCAATATGAACACGGATACCCCTTACCTGCAGCCCTATGTAGTCTTGCCCGAGCCGGGCGTGACACGCCAATGGCTCCATGGCCAGGGCGAATAACAGTGGGGATAGAGGGCATCCCTGCCTTGTACCTCTTTCCACCCCCTGACTCTGGGATATAACCTTCCCCGTGCGCACTCTGGCTCTCAGGTCTGCATATAGTACTATCACCCAGCCCACAAAGCCCTCGCCCAAGCCCATCTGCTCCAATACTTTATACAGGTACCACCATTCTAGGCTGTCAAATGCCTTTTCTATATCCACCGTGAACACTGCAGTGTCCTTTTTGACGTAATCTCCAGCGTCCAATATAGCCATTAGATGCCTGATATTGATGGCAGCATTCCTTTGCGGAATAAAGCCGGCCTGATCCGAGTCGACTAGCTTGGACATATGTGGTAGCAACCTAGTCGCTATTATCTTGCTCAGTATTTTGTAGTCCATGTTCAGCATGGATAGCGGCCTATAAACCGTTCAGTCATGAGCTGGCTTCCCTGGTATAAGGACTGGGACTATAAGAGCTTCTCTAGTGGTGTCGGGTAGTGCTTTCAGTTCTAGGGATTACCGGTTTAGGGCTTGTCCATCTGAGCCCCATGAGGGCGGGATTATGATCTGAGATCGTCCTGGCTAAATATTCCACCATGTGGGTCTGGCTGTGTATATCTGGAGTGCATAGAAATGTGTCCAGTTGTGCATTTACTTTGTGTGTTGCGGAGAAGAAAGAGTAGTCCCTGTCCAGGGGATGTAGGGTTCTCCAAGAGTCCACCAGCCCCCACTGTCCCTGCCAGTCTCTGAATGCCCGTACATTACGTATTCTCGGGGAGTCTCGTAGTGGCGGGTGAGATCTGTCGAGGGTGACGTCCGCTACAGTGTTAATGTCCCCGCCAATGGCCACTGCCGAAGTCAAATATGGAGCTAGTTGTCGGGTTAGTCAGGCTAGAAAATGTACCTGGTCAACATTGGGGGCATATACATTTACTACACTCAGTGTACGGCCTTCCAGCCTCCCTCGCACTACCATATATCTGCCTTCAGGGTCGATCAACGTGTCTATTAACTGGAAAGGTACTCCGGCTCTTATCCAGATCAGTACTCCCCTGGCGTAGGCTGAATATGTAGTGTAAAATACCTGCCCTCGCCATCGCCTCTGGAGAGCCTGTCCTTCCTTGGCTGTGAGATGTGTTTCCTGGAGGAGCGCTATTTGCACCCCTCTTCTATTAAGATAAGAAAACACCTTGTAGCACTTGGCCATGTTCTGCATACCGCGTATGTTCCAGGTTAATCACTTATATTTTATAGCGTCGGCTATGTTGTAGCCTTCCTTTCCTCTTCCTCCCCCGTGCTTCCTCCGATCTTCCCTACTGGTCTGCTGCATAGATTCATTTCTGCTGATGTGAACATAGAGGCGACTCGTGTTTCCCCAACGTGTAAGCTAACAGAAAAAACACAACTTTCCCAACTCCCCTTCCCCAGGACAGGCAGGCAGTACCCTCCCATCCAAACTAACAGTTCTTGTCCGTAAAGGATTTGTTCACGAGGTGTGTAGTTGGGGCAGGTGGTGCCTCAGGTGCATCCGCCCACCAGCGTGCCGCCCGGTTCATCTATAGCATCAAATTGTTGTTTTACGTTCCCCCTCCATGGTTTGATTCGCCTCTGCGCCATACTGTCCTGCTTTTACCCCGCGCATCTCTCCCTCCCCCCTACCTGCTCCATCAGGTGATCTCGTCGGCCGTTCTCTGTGTCACTTTGGGTAGGTCACTGCTCGAGCCTCAGAGTCCTCGAGTCCAGCTCCGAGCCAGAGTCTGTTCCTGACCCACCGGCCTCTGAGCGAGCGTGGTTTGGCCCCTTCCCGCTGATCCGCGCCACAACTTGCATTGCGCTTCGTGGCTCCATCTGCAAATCCTCCTGTGATGGCGCCAAAGTGTCACTTTTGTGCGCTCTGCTATGGGATTGTCTACTGCGGCCTCCGCATCGTCTCTGGTCCCTGGGTGGGTATACTCCCCGATGGTGTTCCAGCCAGTTCCATGTCTCCTGTGGGGAACCCAGAAACTCAGTTCCATTGGGTGTGGACACTCGTAGTTTGGCCGGGTATTGCATTGCGTATTTATAGTCGAGTTTTTGGAGTTTCTGCTTGACACTCTGAAAGGAGCTCCTCTGTTGCTGCACCTCCCTAGAGAAGTCTGGGAATATTCGGACCACCATATTGTTGACTCTGATATCCTCTTGCCTCTGGGCTTGGGCCAGTATATGGTCTCCATACCGGTAGTGCAGTAGTCTCGCAATCGCCGGTCTTGGAGAGGCTCCCTGGGCAGGCGGCCGCGCCGGTACTCGGTGGGCCTTCTCAAGGGCGTAGAACGATGAGAGACCCTCTGGTGCCACTGTCATGCTGAGCCATTCCTCTAGGTAGTGCACCATGCTTGCGCCTTCCACTTTCTCGGGCAGGACGATCACTCTGATGTTATTTCTGCGCGAGCGGTTTTCGTCATCTTCAGCATGGAGCTCCAGTACTCACACTATTGACTCCAGCATGTTCAGTTGGGCCTTCATCTCTGTCAATACAGGGGCGGACTCAGAGATCTGGCGCTCATTTGCTGTGACTCTCTCCGCTAGGCGCCTATGGTCATCCCTCAGTATGCCCAGATCCGTTCCTATGGTATTAATTTTCGCCTCTAGCCTCTCGCTGGAGGTATTTATGGCCTTTAAAATGTCCTGTAGGGTCGGATTCCCTGGGGCATCCATTGGGGAGGTTCGTACCTCACTCTCTTATGGCGGGTTGTCAGCCTGTACTTCCTCGCGATCTCTGCTCTTGTTCTGCTTTCCCGTTATTTTTCTTGAGTCTTCTTTCATCCCAGCATGTCCTCCTGGTTCCGTCTCTCTTGATTAGAGGTAGGTCTCCCGCTCCTCTCTAGGGGGCGTTTGTTAGCCAGCCGGTCTCAAGCTCTGGGGTGCACTTCAGATCCTTAGGTGTGGCTCCTCAATCACCAAGTTGGGCCGTCTCGTGCCTCAGCCAGCTCATGTTGCCTGCAGTGGGGGGCCCACCGTACCATGCCTCCTCGTTGTAGCCTCTCCTGGCACTCCGTTAGGGGCCTGACCCTTGCCTCCGTGTTATGGGGGCTGCGTCCCACAAAGGTCCATCTGAGACGTATGGTGTTCCCTCTTTTGGCCTCTCTTGGCCCCTCCGAGTGTGGTGCCCTCTAGTGCGGCATCACAGCAGTGTCTAGTCTCCCCGTTCTGTGGTCGGGGTGAGGCCCTCTTCTGCCCGCACACAAAATGCGCGTCTTGTCACTCTTCCCGCAGGCCCTCCAATGTCAGGCAGTCTCTCTCCTTTGGGCCCGGGGCAGATCTGCTTGCCTCCACTAGGCTATCACTTGCCTCAGGGTCATGTGCAGGGTCACCTCCTCAGCGCTGACTCCACTGCCGCCCAGTGTCAGGGTCCCTCCGCAGGCCTCTGTCTATTTAGGGCCTGTGTCACTGTCAGCGCTCTCCTCCCCTTTCTCTCCCCTTTTTGTCAGACCGCTCCCTCCGTTCCCAGCCACGCGGGTCTGCCTCACGTTCCCCGCCTCAGTGGCTCTCACAGTTTTTCCGCAGGTGGGCTGCTCTGCCCTGCTCTCCTACCTCGGTGCAGGGGCCTCCAGGAATGCCAGAGCTCTCCTCGCAGCCTGTCCGTTGCGTAGGTCAGGAAGGGGGAGGCCGTTCTCAATTTCTTCCGTGCTCGCAGTAGCAGGGCGCTTAGGCCGCTCTCTCCCCTTCCATTGGGGCTCCCGGTCCTCGCTTTAGTGGTTCTGGTTTCGGCCCACCGCTCTCCTCACATCCGCTGTGCCCGAGTAGGGGAGCCCCACGGGCCCCGTCCCACTCAGGGCGCAGCAGTTCCAACTGCTTCGCCGCCACTTCTCCCGGCTCTGTTGGGTGCTGCATTTTGTGTAGGCTGCGGCCCGACTGTCTGGACTTTTGGTCCCCGGCTCCTCACTTGCGGGCTGCTTTCTGGATCAGCGCTGCAGTCCGCTTGCTTCACTGGGCTACAGGGCCACGGTCCCTACAGGGAATATGCTCTATAGGGGGTCAGGATGGGACCGAGCTGCGGCTGACGGGGCGGAGCTCATAAGCCTTGCTGCTTACTCCATCGACGTCAAGCCACATCCCCCCAGCACTTAACACACTTCAATGAGGATACATTAGACACCATTATACGTAATGGTTCTTTTAATTCATCAGACCCCAATTGGAAGGGATGGTTGGTTTGGCCTATGGACACAAATGGGTGTCAATCTAGATTCCTGGGCAACACCGAAGGGTTTAGGATTAATAGGGCTGATCAGCGATGTGTACAAACAGAACACTCTGGGGTGGTGACATCATATAGTGTTGGGAAGTTGTGCCTTGATTGGCTAAAGACCTCAACACTCTCTCAGGTGAAGCAACACTTGTCCCTTCTTTCTGATGACATGGATCTCAGGGATTTTCTATTAGGTCCCCGAAACCAGTGCTTCTTGTACTGAATATACAACGAGCTGTGGAAAATTTCTCAACAGGAAGCTCCTGAGAGATTGCACGAGATCGACAAGGTTAATTTAGAAAAGGCTTTGGCTGTGGTTGACAACGGTATGACCACATTATCATCCAGAATTTATTCACTGGGCAACATAGTGTCTTCTGCAATTGACATTATACAGCAAGACATGTCTATTTTACAGCATGGACAGTCACAATTATGGTCCGTTGTAATATTGAGCTGGACGCTGCAAACACTACATTCTGGCCACGTGCCATGGCGTTACATCAATAGTACAAGTCTGTTTTCTGGATATGATCTAACAGAGAGACAGATTATAACGGCATGCAGAGATGCAAGGTATACCATGTTGTACATTGAAAAATTAGACCAATTACCTTTTACTGTGGCTGAGACACCATCCACAGACTGGATAATCCATGGTTACATCACCCTACCGGTTACGACTTTCCAATTCCATTATTGTCTCCAATACCAGCAGGTAGGCAGATACGAAGCACTAGGGGAAGGTTAGGTGCATGAATGCTGGGAGTTACTATTCAGGTTTAGATGCAGGAATGGGGACACAGATGTTTTCATTAGTGGTTCCAACTGTGAGGATGCTTTAAGTGGGTCCCTAGTTTGCAATGACATTTCTCTTTATGGGGCATGCAATGCTTCAGTGGCAAATTTGTTCTGTTCTATTCAGAAGGGTTCCCCTGCTATCGTGATTCATCCGGCATTTAAGCTGCTCTCGAATGTGAGCTTTTGAATGCTGAATGATGAAGGTTGCTGGGGAATGGAATCGGGCATCGCTTATCTGATGACGGTTAATTCCATAGGCACTTGTTGCACACACGTATTGTTTCCACCTGCCCACACAGTAAGGGAGGCAACACTGTTGCCTTCGATAAATGTTTCCAACATACGCTTTGATTCTCTGAGCAAACTGAAAGCCATGATTTTTCAGAAGGATGTGGTCTTTAATATGTCTGATACAAAGGGGACAGTGCACTTTTTTAAATGTATCGGCTCTGGATTGATTGGCACCTTTCAGACGATTTTCGGAGTTATACCATCTTTCATACACTCTGTGTTGGGAAGCGTTTTTGGAGGGCTCCCGCTTGTCCTGCTGCCTGTGGCGGGAATCCTGATTTTAATTTTTCTGGTCCACAATGGACGTTCCAGTTCAACCCAGAATGGAGTCAGCACTGCTTGTGCTGCAATGCTATGAGTACATGATACACTGCTTTGGCACACCTCGGCTTCGAGAACTTAATGAGCACTGGTTCTAGTCCTTCAGGCCTGATTGGCTTCACTGCGTACAATCTGTATTCCACTGCCTGCCTTGCAGCCACAAATGCGTTTTGGATCTATGCTTAGGATCACAATCGGTAACTTGTTGGCCACTCTTTTATTCCCGCCCCTAGTTGGTATGGTTAAAAATCAGGGGTCTTTTACTGAGGAAACCTGACCTTAATGAGTCTGGTTGTCTCAGTAATGTGTTTTTGTCAACATGTTTCGAGCTGTTCCCCTAATAGATCTTCATCAGGACTCCACGAGGTCCAGCCCCGTGTGTACCACTCCTAGTGAATCCTGTAATAAGGACACAAACCAAGCACACCTAATGCGCACTGTATACATACGGTTTTAGTGATTAATCCGTGTTTCTGTAGATGCTATATTATTGCATCATGGTCAAAGCCAGGGGCAGAGGGGCTTGTAGTCACACTTTCGTCAAAGCAACCTCTGGTATAGTAACCTACTTCTCTCACTGGAGACCGCATACTAGTATAATAAAAGAGTGGCCAACTAGTTAGGTATTTTTAGATTTTCTTGCCCTTTCCACTCCACATCACTGCACTACACATAGTCTACAACAAAAAGTGCTCCTACGTAATTCGCAAGTCGCAGCACGCCTCAATCCATAGAGGACTGAGAGGAACCCCAATGATGAAGCATGCCACCTAGGGGCAACCCTGGTGGGTGAGGGGTCTCTAGAGAGAAAAATATTTTTTCTAGACAAGGGATTACAACAAATTATTGCTGTATCCTATCTAATTCACTAAAGGCAGGTTTTCTTCGATATACTCGATTTTTGTCTAACAAAATAAACGCTTTGCCAGGCTCAAACCTTCCCTTTTAATACAAAAGGAGAGGATGTGGTCTCACGGCTAGAATGCCGACTTTGGAGCTGGGAAACCAAGGTTCGAGTCTCGGGGTCGACTCCACATCCTGTGATTCTGGGCAAATCACTTAATCTCCCCGTGCCTACCAAATAAATGAATGTGTCCTTGTGTAACGTAACTGGTGCTCATGTAAAGCGTTCCAATACCTTCGGGTCGAGTTCGCGCTATATAAATCTGCAAAAAATAAATAAATACATATGTCACCCATAGGGTAGCCCCTGAACAGCCCAGAGGGCAGTGTGCAGTATATTTAAAAAGTTGGACATGTACTTTTAAGTTTTACATGTCCTGGTAGTGAAAAACTCCTAAATTAGGTTTTCACTACTGCAAGGCTTACCTCTCCCATAGGATAACACGGGGTTTTCTCCTGAGCAGTCTCACAAAGGGTTTGTCACTAGTTTTTGTGTCCCCAGACAAACTGGGGCCAGGGCAGGGAGGAAGGAGATGCCTGACACCTCAAGTGAGTGGAAGCCTCTAGAAACATCTCCTACTTCAAAGTGAGTGCCAGGTATAAATATTGGACCTCAGACACCAACTCTTCAGTACACATCTGAACCTGTGGAAGACTCGGAAGAAAGACTGCTGTGCTGCTTTGCTGCAAGAAGGACTGCCAATCTGCTACCCTACTGTGCTGCCCTGCAAACCTCCTGCCTGAGTGGGAAGGGCTGAACCTGAATCTTGAACCCAGGACTACTAGAGTGACTCCAAGGGCTAGTTGGCTGGCCTCCTGATCATAAGACTCAAGGACAGAATAGGCTTTCTCCACCTTGAAACAAGCACCTGGACTCTGCCAACTGTAAGTCTTGCCCTCCCAAGTGGTGCCACCCCAGTCCTGGACCCTTGGAAGTGGGCCCGAAGGTGTTCTGCCAGCCCAACTGTGGTCCTAGCAGAACTGGCTCATCATAGCGCATCGCTTCTCAAAAACTCTGCACCAGAGATGCTACGTGGCGCATCGCCTCACCAAACTCCGCATCGTGACCGCTGCGTGATGCATCCCCAGCGCAGGACTTCTCATTGCTGCCCACAGCCTTCCAGGAACCATCACTGTGCAACACATCCTCGATACACGCCTTTGCATCGCAAGCCCCTCCTTGACAGCATCCTCGATGAAGACACTGGACTACGCATTGCAAGCCCCAGAGCTTCCTCAGAACCAACAACCCAGTTTCTCACTTTGGTGTTCAGCGGTGTGTATCAGGGTTTGTGTAGTATCATACAGTGATTTGTGTTACATAAAAAGTCCAGAAAAATTATTTGACATCAGAGTGGACCTCTTCTTAAATGTCCTTGACTGGCCGTAATTTTTTCCTTTTTCCAAATTTGTCTCCTGCCTCACATTTTGTGCGCCAGTGACTCTTGCCTGCCAAGAAGGAGTTGGATATCAACACCATTTAAAGCTACAGCATAGCTGAGCTGAGAAAGTTGTACAGGGAGAGGGGACTGAGACCACCTAAGGTCACTCGATAGTTTGAGTACCATATAGCCTGTAGAGCCTTAGAGGAGGTACACAGAATGCCAGCTGCAGCACAGGAGGGTGATAATGAGGAGGATGTATGGGACGAGAAGGAAATAGAGGCTCGGGAGGACTACTTTGCAACAGCTCCAGAGCTGGAGAGAGAGGACCTTCTTTTTCCCAGAACCAGAGGAGAGTGGGAGACCACAGGAGTGAGGTCCCCGACTGGGCAGGGCCAGGAAGCTGTGTGTGTTCCCCACCTCTGCTTCCTAAGGACCTGGGGGATAGGAGAGCTGAAGGGGGTGCCAGACTTACTTGGCCTAGTTGGAACTGACGGCACAAGCAGGAAGGGCGGAGAGAGCCCTAGCCCCGCAAGGGAAACAATTAGCTCTGGAGGAAATAACTATTGTGGGCTTATGAACTGAGTCTGAAGGAGCTGGACCTATAGCTAAAACAAGCCTCAGAGTCAATCAGAAATGGTAGCAGCATTACCCCAGTATCTACTGGAGAGCAGAGGGTACACATACCCCAAGCACTGGTGCCCAATTACGTGGTATGAGATGACGTAGGTAAATTGTTTTCTGCATATGAGGTAGCCTTGATGGTACACAATGCCCCAGAGGAGTCCTGGGGGGGGGGGTTGCTTATGGATGCACATGCCCACAGTGGGGAGGAACACACTTCTCACACTTGAGGAGGGCGACCAGAAAAAGTATGTCACATGAAAGCCATACTTGTTGCTAAGTTTTGTCTGACCCTCAGAGGTACTGTCAGAGGTGCAGGGACAGTCACAAACTCCCAGACCAGTCTTAGGCAGAAGGTGTAGAATGATAAGGTGAAGGGTAGTGAGGTAAACACTTATGAGGGGTTGTTTAATATATTTACAAGAGAGCACATGTTAATTCATTGTTTTCCAGAGCTACACCAACACCTGCTTGACTGCAAGTTTACTGACCCCAGGGAGCTTGCAAAGGACACAGACGTCTTGGTTGGTACCAAAGTGCCTCGGAAAGTACCTGGGAGTAATCCTATGGAGGGTGTTTCAGGGTCAATCCAACAGAGTGTGGGGGTTTACACAGTGACCCAGGCAGGTCCCAATATAGTGTGGGGGAAAGGGCTCCCATGCCCCTTCTAACAAGGGGGGGATTTGGTGGGCGGAGGGCCAGGGCTCTCCCTATTTCAAACTCTGGTGCTTTGATTGCTCTAAGTTGAAGTCACAATCAAGGTGACCTGGTCTGTACCAAGAAACTCCCTACTGGTGGTCCTCTACAGGAGTGGCCTTAGGGAGAGGTAGTCCCAATGGGCAGGTGGTAGAATATGCCCTAGTCTCCCTTAATTGGGAGATAGACTCAGAGAGTAGACTTGTGATCCCTGAGTATGGGAGTCATTACTTCCACCAGATCAGGGTGAATGGAGTCTCTGTCACTGCTCGGAGGGACTCCAGACCATGGTAGTGGAAAGGCTGGTTTCCCCAAAGCTGTACATTGGTCAGGTGTGTAGGATAACTTAGGCCTAGGGACAGCTCCTTGTCTGCCCCATGTCCCTTGTGTCCCTGGAATGGGGTGGGGAGGTAACCAAGAGAAGGGTCATAGTTAGTCTCCAGATAACCATAGACTGCTTTCTGGGAAATGAGTTGCCCCCGGTATCCGGAGAGCTAGAAAGGGTGGCTGCCCAGAGTGCCCTGAAAACTCAGAATGCTGGATGTACCACTCCCAAACGGAGTGCACAGAGGCCCAAATGGAGGGGCAGGGGATTGGAAGGACTTACCCCTGACCCCTGCTCAGCCTCAGGGTAAAGATCCTGGGCTGAGTGACCGGTCTCAGGCTACCACCCCTGGACTAGTGGGAAAGAGAGTGGGAGAAGGGTGCCTAACACCTGGGACTGTTGCCCCCCCCCACTCTGAGAAACCACAGAGGTCAGAGATCTCTGGATGGCCTTGGGCCTGGCTCTGGACATTGACAGCTGTCAGTGGCCTTTGTTGGTTGCTATCCATATGCGCAGAATATTTCTTGGGTTGGGTGCAGGATTCTGATCTAAGAGGTGGAATGGGCCACATCACTTTGTTGGTCATGGTGGTACTGTCTGCCTACTGTGAAGCACCTGTGAGCAAGTTACAGTTAGGTGATGCACAGATGGGGTCCATAGGTGAGGAGAAGGGTTCTCCATGGGTCATTTCAGTGGCTCAGGAGAGTGTAGGCAGAGGGAGCCAGCTGAATTCAAAAGGGCGTAGAACTGACAAGTGCCTCTGCAGTAGAGGGCCATTGTCCACATTCTATTCCTTAAACATGGAAGCCCATCAAGGTATTAATTAGTCCCCACTGACTATAGGCTGGAAGGAGGTTGTGTTGGACTTCGCCCTCTCTACAGGGTCACCCCCAAACCTTTTGCCTTTACTCTTCACCTTTTTGCTGAAATTCGTGTTTTTTTGGCCTTAGGACTTTGTGCACTTTACCACTGCTAACCACTGCTAAAGTGCTTGTGCAATCTCCTTAACACATGGTAAAATTGGCTTATACCTGATGGGCTCATTTAATTTACTTATAAGTCCCTTGTAGTGTGGTGTACTGTTATATTCTGTGGCTCGGAGATGATGCGGGAGTGTTCTATATGTCTCCATCGAGATGTATAATTTCAGGACAGACCAGTTGGTTTCCTGCCTGCCTGGGGTCGGTTGTATGGACTTTTCTCTTAATAAATCTGTTTTAACCACATCCATGTGTGGTCTCAAAACTGGCGATGAGGATGGGATTCCTATACATTGAACGGTGTTGCTGGACACGGGAAGATGCAGGGTTCCGAGTGAGGAGACCGTTTTAGGTGAAATCGGTCACCGAACCCGTTTGAAGCGGCACATGAAGGTAAAGTAGTACTTTAACAGAAAACCTTGTTTTTTCTTAAAAGACAAAGGAATTGCCGTTTGTGCGTGTGCGCCACCATGTTCCATGTGGCTGCCTAGCAGCGCGTGTTATGCCGCGTTAACCATATCACGGCAGAAGGGCATTTGGCCTCCAACGTGCAGTGCGGTTTTGAAAACGCTGTTTGTGTTAGCCTTGCCTAACTTTCAAGTGTCTGGTCCGTGTTGTAAGGAACCACGATAAAGTCACGTCATGGGAGATAACCGGGAGGGCTGCACTTACTTTATTTTTGCGAGAGGCAGCTCCATGGAAGGTCTGTGCCACTGGTCGCCCTCATTGTGATGTGAGACAAATGCCAAGAAACATGCAGAACGGAGGAAGCAACCTTCCTATTGGTGGTACTCTCTTTGAATCAGCGAAACAGAGGAAGGACTCATCTCAGGAGCCATAGGAACAAATTAAGGACTTTGTTTTTTGAAGGCTGCAGGCACAAAAGAAGGACTTGGTTTTCTATAAGCTGCAGATAGATGGGAGAGTAACTTATGATACTGTATGTATGGAATTTTATGGGCATTCTGTGCAGGAAGGATTCAGCTTAGACAACGGTGACCACTTTTACTTTGCTAACGTGTTTTTTTTTAACCTGGCTACAGTGACTACTTTTTTGTTGTTAGTCAATTGTGTTCTGTTGTGATATTGCATTTCCTAGAACTGTATTCCTGTGTAAATTGTCTGTTCATCTGTTTTAAGCATGGCAGTGTAAACAATTCCGGCTCCTCCCATGTCTTAGCAGAATCCGAATACTCCAGTAATGGCTTGGAAGGATTGGAAGGAATTGTTCGAAACATATTGGAGGCAATAGGTGGGGAGCAAAAATGAAGCTTGACATGTTTAAACACAGTCTGGGGATTGAGGGAAGGAAGGTTTTGAATACCTTAGCTGTACCTATTAATGGAGGCTATGACACAGGTCTGATGGGGAGTAATGTTCTGAAGATGTGTACGAAATTGCAATGAGGGCATTGGAAGAAAATTATGGTAAAAAATTGATTGTTGTGGTGGAACGCCATAAATATTTTTCATGAGAACAGCAGCCAGGGGAAACAATAGAACAGTATGTGGTAGTGTTGATGATGTTGACAGTTTCTTGCAAATTTAGGGATTTGCAAGAAGAAATAATAAGGGAGCAGCTGATAAACAGGACGAGCCATTTGAAAATCCAAGAAAAATATCCAGATGAAGGATCCGTCATTAGACAGAACTTTAGCTATAGCATGTCACATTGAGGACACATCTTGGTATGTGAAAGAGTTGAATGTAGTAAGGATAAGAATAAAGCAGATGAAGAAAATGTAAATATTGTGCAGAAAAGTGGGACCAAAGGGATCAAGCAAAAGGGTGACGTCAAGTTTAATAAAGAACCACAAAGGGAGAGTTTTAGGGAACAATTTTTTAGGTGCGGCAGTATGTGCCATTTGTCAGAATCTATAGCATGTCATGCTATCAAGGCTCGGTGTTATAAATGTAAGATAATAGGACATTTTGAAGGGTGTGCAGGATGGGAAGCAGGAGTACGAACAAGCACAAAGTTAATTTGATAAGAAAAGGAGCGAGTGGTGGAGGACTTGACGAAAGTGAGGATGACAGTGATGTTGAGGTATTGCTGGTGTGTGGTGTCGAGGAGTGCAAATGTGATTACATCAGGGATGATGTGTACTGTCCTCCCAAATGTGTGATAGGTGTGAATGGATTAGAAGTATCCATGGGGGCTAATTTGTGTTCCCTGTATACCCTGGTGGACAAATCCATTTGGACGATGGTACATGAGGTTCTGAAGCTAATTCCTAGTGATATTAAGCCACAAGGATATTGTGGGATCAAGTTACCATTTATACAAACTGCTGTTTAAGGGTAAGAGCACACGGGGAAAGGTTGATGTTGTTGAAAAAGGCAAATCTTTACTTGGGTGGAGAGAACAGCGAGCACTTAGGATTGTGTTAGATCCAAATCATCCTGAATAGGTGCTTTTGACCACCCAATCGGATGTTGAAAGGTGGAAGTTGGAGTCTCCTAATGTGTAAGGTAAGAAATGTGCCTGTGGCTCTACGTGAGCATTTGTCTGAGGAATTGACTCGTTTGCGTAAGGAAGGAATCATAGAGCCAAAAGAGGTGTCCGAATGGTTGAGTCCCATAGTTTTGGCAAAGAAAGCCAACAGAAAGATTCGGATGTGTGTGGACCTTCGTGATGTGAATGACAATATTTGGGTTGATAGGCATCCTCTTCCTAAGATTAATGAAATGTTGATGAATGTTAGGAATGCAAAATGTTTCACCACTCTGGACCTCTCCAGTTCTTACCATCAGGTCCCATTATATCCATCGTTTATCACCCTTGAAGGAGCATATCAGTTTAAAAGCATGCCTTTCAGTTTCGCGTCTGCTTCAGCTGTTTTTCAGAGTCATGCAGAGGGTTCTGAGGGTATTATCCATGGTGATTGTTTTTCAAGATGATATCTTGTTGTGGGGTGAAAACAAGAGTCAACATGATGTGATGGTGAAGAGGGTGTTGGAGCAGTTGGAAGGGACTGGTTTGACGGTAGAATTGAGTAAGTGTAAATGTTTGAGAGAGGAAGTTGAGAACTTAGGGCACACGCTGTCTGCTGAAGGTATCAAACCAAAATTGAAGTTAATTGAAGCATTTGAGAATGCCCCACCAACCAAGGACAAAGAACAACTAAAATCGTTTTTGGTTCTGGGTGAGTATTACTCCAAATTTGTAGGGCATTTTTTGTACAAGGCATATGTTTTACATGAATTATTAAAGTAGGGATTGAAGTATGTATGAATGGAGGAGTGTCAACTGGCGTTTGACGTTATCAAGGCGGCTATTGTGGGAGCTGGAGTGTTGGTGCCTTATGATCCAGCAAAAAGGTCCATTGTGGTTACTGATGCCAGTTGTTATGGCTTGGGAGTAGGTCTTATGCAAGAACATTCCGGCAAGGAAAGAGTTGTGGCCTTTGCGTTGTGTATTTTAAGGGGTGCAAAGAGTTTGTATTCAGTCATTGAAAAGGAGGCCCTTGCGTGTTGGTGGGATGTGCAGTATTATCGAACATTTGTATGGGGAACTGAGTTTGAACTGAGAACAGATCATCGGTCAGTTATTGACTTGTTTACCACAAAAAGTGCAGGAAGGACAACACCACGTATTGCAAAGTGGTTCTATAGGTTGCAGGAGTATTCCTTCCAGATCAAGTATGTACCGGGGCACAAGAACGTTTACGCATTCTGTCTGTCTCGTCTGCCCCTAAAGTTCAAGTCTGATTGTAAGGAAGATGACTGGGTGGTGGCAGAAATTGGTCCTACATGTAAAGTGGTGATTTAGAAGGATGAATGGTTGAAGGAAGTTGAAAATGATGACATGATGAATTTGTTGAGGGACAAGTTGTCTGATGGGAAAAGTTTATATCAGGAAGATAAGGTAAGGCTAAATCAATACATTCCAGTATGGGATGAATTATCGATGGCTGATGAGGTGGTCAGGAGAGGTGACAGGTTAGTGTTACTTTGCGCCAAAGGCTTGTTGAGTTATTGCACCAAGGCCATGGGGGAATATTGGCAATGAAGGGGAAAGCTTGCAATGATTTTTGGTGGCCGGGAATGGACAAGTACATTGAAAGGTATGTGAGGAATTGTGAATCATGTGTATGCAGTGACAAAACGCATAGAGAATCAGAAACCACCATTGCTCCTGTAAAGTTTCCTGAGATACCCTGGGAAAGGGTTGCCATTGACATTTGCGGACCTTTTGAGTGCCTAGGGACTGACAGCAGGTTTGCTTTAGTCCTGATATACTATTAATCCAAATGGCTTGAGGTTGCGTTTGTCAGAGAGGTCAAAACCCATAATGTGGTGTTATCTGTGAAGAGATTTTCAGAGGGGATGCTGTCCGGGAACGGTGGTGTCTGATAATGGGCCACAATTTATTAACAAGGAATTTGAGACATTCCTTAAACATGAGGGGACAAGGCACCACAATACATCAGTGTATAATGCTCAGGAGAATGGTGGAGTGTAGAGATTCAATCGTGTCTTGGGCGAGTGTATCCAGTTGGCGTTGGGGAAGAGGTTGAAGTGAAGGCAGGAAGTAAGAGATGTTATGGAATTATAGAACGACCACTCATTCTGTGACAAAGAAGTCTCCATTTTTCCTATTGAAGGGGAGAGAGGCTTGCATGTTGAGTGTGCCAGCATGGATGAACAGGGAGGACAAGAACCTTTTGGACAAGGATGCATTGAGGGTCTGGGTGAAACAATATGAGGACAAGTACACTGAGAGACACAACAAAGATTTGAAGTGCATGTGATTTAAGAAGGGAGATTGGGCCAGGGTGCTTGTTGGAGAAGGTGTAAAAAAAAGTTGAGTCGAAGTGGCCAGCTCCCAAGAAGGTGCTGGATGTACGAAGCAATGTGGTTTGTGTGGAAGGAGACAGATGGTAGAACATGCAGAAGGTTACCAAGTGTCACCAGGGGGGGTGAAATATGGCGCAAGAGAGAAGACACGAATCACAGTGGTGTAACAGACATAGAGGATGGGAATGACAGTAACATAAAACGCAGTAGTGTTCATGCAAAAAGGACACATAGGAAATATGACGAGTGTCTGTGAGCAGAGAGTTTTCCTGTCTCGGTATAGGTATTTGTTTTCAATATTTTAGTGAGAATTTCTTGTTCTAATGTAATTGCAGTTTTTCCTAATACTATGTTTGCTCATTTTAATTGCAATAAAATGTTGGTTGTGCCCTATTTTCTATGTACTGTGGGATGCACTATTTATAGAAGTTTAGGATATGAATGTTTTAAGTTTATTTGTTTAAGGAGGGTGAATGTTGTATTCTTTGGCTGGGAGATGATGTAGGAGTGTTCAATATGTCTCTACGAAGATGTATGATTCCAGGACAGAGCAGTTGGGTTCCTGCCTATCTGGGGTCAGTTGTACGGGCTTTTTTCTTAATAAATCTATTTTAACCACATCCATATGTGGTCTCAAACTATACCATATACCCAGAGCCTGCAAATTAAATGCTACTAGTGGGTCTGTAGCACATAGTGTGCCACCCACTTAAGTAGGTCCTTTAAACATGTCCCAGCCTGCCATTGCAGCCTGAATGTAGTTTTAAACTGTCAATTCAACTTGACAATTCAACCCCCTTGCCAAGCCTTAAACTCCCATTTTATTACATATAAGTCACTCCTAAGGTAGGTCCTAGGTAGACCATAGGGCAGGCTTCGTGGTAATTAAAAGGTTGGATGTGTACTTTTAAGTTTTTCATGTCCTGGTAGTGAAAAACTACTAAATTTGTTTGTCACTTCTGGGAAGCCTATCTGTGCCATATGATAACAATGTATTGCCTTACTACATTTTATAAGTGCTAACTTTTGATTGGGACCAGGTAGCCAGTTCATGTTTGATATCTACGAATTTGGAGTAAAAATCCTCTTTAATGGTAAAGTCGGATTTTCAATTACAATTTCGAAAATGCTACTTTTAGAAAGTTCAAAACCAAAAAAGGTATGCAGTTCCTATGAAGGCAAAGGGGGAGAGAAGTCAGAAGAGGCGACAGGTTGTCCCTTAGGAAAGGAGGGAAAGTGGAATCCCTCCTTTCGGAATTAGGGCCCTCACACACCCAGCCAGCTGGATGTCATGCTTCATCATAGGGCATGCTCCTCGTCAGGTCGGCGCTGCAATACCTGACGGGCACCCTATGAGGGGCTCTTTGGCGGAGATCTTTTATTCCTTGCCGTATGGTGCCATGAGTGTAAGGGATCTACAAGTGTAGATGTGCTAAAGTGAGGGTCAGTAGACCGTGCGGGGATAAAACAGGGAATGGAAGTCCAGACAAAATAATTTTAATGAACCTGGCTTCCAACCTGATTAAAAAATATAGAGTGGCGACTTCCTGATGTAATGCATCAGGATGTTGCGCTCAGCTTCATGTAGTCAACATGTTTCTTGCCTATGTGTCAGAATGACCTAGCGGCAATTCTTCAGGACCTCATAGAGATTGTCTATCTACACTAAAGGTGGTGTTCTGGTTTTCTAACCTTGATATACCACACACTGCACCTAAAGATATAGTACCTGTAGATGCGAAGGCCAACCTATTGAGATACAAACAACATGGTTAAACAGTAACAATAGACTGTAATCACTTCTTCAGCACCACTCTCCCTTGTGGATATCATCATGTAATATACAAGCAAATCGTGGTGCGCCCCACATAGTGAAATCCTAGTGTTTCTAAACTAGCATCATAAAGTTATGGCGTGTGCATGAAAAGATATGTTAAAGGGATAAAAAACAACCGGGATAAAGTATCCTGAATTAAAATTGATAGCTGACGTATCTTGCGAACAATGAACTCACCTAAAAACTGTTAGTGACTGGCCCCATCAACTCCCGGCAGGTCAAGACACCTGGGATTACCAGAGTCCTAAAGGAAGCAATGAGGGTTGAAAATGGTGCAGATAATCACACACCTGAGATACGTCGAAATGTAACTCCACAAAGACAGCAGAGCAGGCTCTCACAAGTAGTGAGTGGGTTGGTTAAATATGCGTCTAGTCAGGGAGACGCTGTGCTTAGAAGGGGGCCAGCCACCCCAGGCCCAAGTAGAGACACCCATCTCACCCCCGCATCCAAGCCGCACCATGTCCCACCTGTTAGTGAGAACACGGTGAAGGGAGATGTCAGGTAGCGGCCCGCGCGTCTGTGCTGTAAAACGGTTCTTGGTGGAGGAGGGCTCCCCGGTGGTTCAGCGCGTGTCTGCTATCATGGAAATTAACTCACGCAAACTCACCTCGAAGTGTAGGGTCGGCAGGTCGGCCCTCGTGGGTTCCACATAAGAGCAGAGGGTAGTACTCACGTAATGGGAACCGCAGGGATGGCGGACGACCTACCCAAACGCTGCCGGGGCCGGGAGGTACCTCTCACCACGTTTGTATCAGAGATGTAGTCCCGGGCCCCAGCAGTCGATCGGAGTGTCCAATAGCCAGCGTCCAATCACTAGAGCGCTAACCTCCCATAGGGGGAAGCTAATATGGCCGCCATGATGGAAGAATGGATAGTTTGTAAGAATCCTACGGCGGCCATCTTAGAGTGTGGATTTGGACCACAACAAGATCATTGTTGTCTCACAGAACCGGTGGGCGCTGGGGGACGCCTCAGGTGGTAGTCTCAGGTAGGTGGAAATGAGTAATCATGCAGCTAGTTGCCCCAGTAGGGATGCTAATATAACCACCCATATAGATGTAAGAGTTTGGATGGCCCTCTGGGGGCCTCATCTACAATGATGCTATCCAACTCAGGACCTGTGGTTGATGATGTCAGTAGGTACTGAGATGGTGGGTATATTATACCTCGGCAAAAATGGCCACTGGGGTCACTGGTGTTGTTATCCAACGGGGTATGTAAAATCTGAACAATCACCCGTGGCGACCCCAGTGGAGAAAAAGGGAAGTGCAGGTAACTGAGGAGGAATCGGAGACATAAGGGCTATGATCTATACAATGTACTCCACGGAATATCTTCGTTAAGTCCCTGTTTGTCAGTGGCTAGGCGGTGTACCCACATTTGTTCAATAATGAACAATGCTCCTGTGGTTATCAGTGGATGGGCCTCTAGAATAACCCAGCGTAAAGTATCAGGTGAATGTTTGGCTGTCTCAAAATGTGTGCACATTTTCGTGTTAACACTGTGACATCTGATGTTGCTCCTGTGCTCAGTGATGTGTGTTTTGATCATCCTGGTGGTCATGCCGATGTACCGTAGGTTACAGGGGCAGGTGATCATGTATATGCAATTAGTGGTATTGCAGTTGGTATGTCTTCCCAATTTCCAAGTGAATGTATTTGAAAAAACTACTTCCTTGGTTGGTGCAGTTAGGGGACAGACAACACAAGAGCCACATGGGTAATGACCCATCACAGGTGGGAGATCCCATAGTGGTCTCTGTTGGTTGATTTTCTGAACTTTTGGTCTCGTGTGTATAAGCTTGTCTTTAAGGTTGCTCGTGCGCTTAAATGCAAACCTGGGTGTGCGCAGTTGAAGGGTGCCAGTTGTGAGGATACCCCAATGTTTCTTAATGATGTTCCTGATTCTATTAGAGTCAGGTGTATACGAGGTAACGCAGGTGAGAACCTCAGTGGGATCTTTGTGGTTAGTTTCTAATAGGGCCTCACGGTTGTTATTTCTCGCCCTTTTCATAGAGAGTGCAATATTATGTGGTGGGTATTCTCGTTTGCTAAGATTCTCTGCTAGACTAGCTGCCTCGGTTTGTAGTCTTCCAGAGAGCTACAGTTCCTCTTTATGCGGAGAAACTGACCAAAGGGTAGGCTTTCTTTAAGGGCTCTGGGATGGTGGCTACTAAACAGCAGGAGGCTGTTGCTGTCAGTTGGTTTCCTGTACAAAGTGGTGTTTAATCGACCTTCTGAGATACTAATGTTGAGGTCGAGAAATGGGACATTTGTCTCAGAGATGGAGCTAGTGAACTTTAGATATGGATTCAGAGTATTGATGCATAGACAGAACTCGTCACAGGTAGACCTCTTCCCCCTTCCACAAGATTAAGATGACATCAATAAACCTTCTCCATAGTATAAGGTTGTCGGTGTAGGGGTTAGAGGGGTTGAGGATCATTCTCTCTTCAAATGCGGCCATATACAGACACGCCACACTAGGTGCAAATGTACTGCCCATAGATGTACCCTGGGTCTGGTGGTATAGTTGGTTTTTATACTCAAAGAAATGAAATTTTCTGTGAGGTCCAACGTTGCACATTCCATTATAAAGGAAACTGGTGTTGGAGAGTCCCAGTCTGCATTGTTAAGGGCATCTTCTATGACATTCAAGGTCGCACATTGAGGAATATTGGTATAGAGTGCATCCAGGTCCAGAGTAACCAGTAAACTGATCTCCTCTGGACACTGGACCACCTCTATCAGACGCAAGACATCAGTGGCGTCAAGCAAAAAGGAGGGAGTCTCTCTAACCAAGGGTTGCAAAAAGTGATCACAGAACCTAGATAATGGTTCTACAAGTGAACCAATTCCTGATATGATGGATCTTCCTGGGACAGGGGTGGTGCCTTTATGGATTTTGGGCAAGATGTAAAAATAGGGTACCCTGGGATCTTTCGTAATAAGGAAATCTGCTTCCTTTTTGCTGATCCACCCTTCAGTTTCTGCTGAGAAAAGCACCATGGAGATTTTGGTAGAAAGTCGTGTCGTGGGATTCTCAGCGATAGGAGTGTAGTACTTTTCATTACTCAGTTGTCGCAAGCACTCAGTGTCATAATCACTGGTGGACATGATCACTGTTGCCCCTCCCGTATCAGCTTGTTTGATGGTAATGCTTGGTGATCTTTTGTTTCACTAGAAACTCTTTGTTTTCTGCAATTTCATTATTGATCTCCGAGAGTTTGGACCTAAAAGCAGAGATCTGGATTGTCGTTTTTAGGCACCTTCTGCTATATGGATCCTGACCAAAAGTGTGTCAGCTATCCTTTTAGCGGTGTTTATGATCAGGATGAGCCAGTCCCTAGTGCACTTCTATGCCACTAGGGATCACTCTTTCTTGAAGACAGCGTCCTCCAGAAATAAACGTGGGAAGTTGCTCACAATGAGACCGTTGGGGGCTATGTTGGCCCGCAAGTATTTGGTCATCATGGCACCGTGTAGAGTGATTTTAAGCCATTCCCGTTTCATTGAGGTAAGTGATGTCCAGTCTTCCGACTGGTTACCCGATGCCGAGCTCCCGTCGGCTCCTAGGATGCAGGGTGTTTTCAAAATTTCAGCTACCATATCGTCACCAAAACTGAGTCTCTGGTTGTTCTCCATCATGGTGATGGTGTCCAAATGGAGTGGGGTGTAGCTCAGATGGCGAAGTAGTCAATGGGCTACTGAGGGGTAAAATGGGCCAAGGAAAGCAATTGGCGTTCCTGGTATCCTACAGATGTAGCCCACGGGGGTTGCCCGTGCGTGCAATCAAGCCAAAAAGGGGGGACTAAGGGCTTTGTTTAGGTCCAGCATACATGCCCAGTCAACATCAAAACCAAAAAAGGTATGCAGTTCCTATGAAGGCAAAGGGGGAGAGAAGTCAGAGGAGGCGACAGGCTGTCCCTTAGGAAAGGAGGGAAAGGGGAATCCCTCCTTTCGGAATTAGGGCCCTCACACACCCAGCCAGCTGGATGTCATGCT
Source organism: Calotriton arnoldi (assembly GCA_963921515.1). Lineage (NCBI taxonomy): Eukaryota > Metazoa > Chordata > Amphibia > Caudata > Salamandridae > Calotriton > Calotriton arnoldi. The sequence goes on from CAWUFW010002498.1 coordinate 1,309,306, forward strand.
TCATCATAGGGCATGCTCCTCGTCAGGGCGGCGCTGCAATACCTGACGGGCACCCTATGAGGGGCTCTTTGGCGGAGATCTTTTATTCCTTGCCGTATGGTGCCGTGGGTGTAAGGGACCTACAAGTGTAGATGTGCCAAAGTGAGGGTCAGTAGACCGTGCAGGGATAAAACAGGGAATGGAAGTCCAGACAAAATAATTTTAATGAACCTGGCTTTCAACCTGATTAAAAAATATAGAGTGGCGACTTCCTGATGTAATGCATCAGGATGTTGCGCTCAGCTTCATGTGGTCAACATGTTTCTTGCCTATGTGTCAGAATGACCTAGCGGAAATTCTTCAGGACCTCATAGAGATTGTCTATCTACACTAAAGGTGGTGTTCTGGTTTGCTAACCTTGATATACCACACACTGCACCTAAATATATAGTACCTGTAGATGCGAAGGCCAACCTATTGAGATACAAACAACATGGTTAAACAGTAACAATAGTCTGTAATCACTTCTTCAACACCACTCTCCCTTGTGGATATCACCATGTAATATACAAGCAAATCGTGGTGCGCCCCACATAGTGAAATCCTAGTGTTTCTACGCTAGCGTCATAAAGTTATGGCGTGTGCATGAAAAGATATGTTAAAGGGATAAAAAACAACCAGGATAAAGTATCCTGAATTAAAATTGGTAGCTGACGTATCTTGCGAACAATGAACTCACCTAAAAACTGTTAGTGACTGGCCCCATCAACTCCCGGCAGGTCAAGACACCTGGGATTACCAATGTCCTAAAGGAAGCAATGAGGGTTGCAAATGGTGCAGATAACGTGAATTAATCACACACCTGAGGTACGTCGAAATGTAACTCCACAAGAACAGCAGAGCAGGCTCTCACAAGTAGTGAGTGGGTTGGTTAAATACGCGTCTAGTCAGGGAGACGCTGTGCTTAGAAGGGGGCCTGCCCCCCAGGCCCAAGTAGAGACATGCATCTCAACCCCGCATCGAAGCCGCACCATGTCCCACCTATTAGTGAGAACACGGTGAAAGGAGATGTCGGGGAGCGGCCCGCGCGTCTGTTCTGTAAAACGTGACCTGGTGGAGGAGGGCTCCCCGGTGGTTCAGCGCGTGTCTGCTATCATGGAAATTAACTCACGCGAACTCACCTCAAAGTGTAGGGTTGGCAGGTCGGCCCTCGTGGGTTCCACATAAGAGCAGAGGGTAGTACTCACGTAATGGGAACCGCAGGGATGGCAGACGACCTACCCAAACGCTGCCGGGGCCGGGAGGTACCTCTCGCCACGTTTGTGTCAGAGATGTAGTCCCGGGCCCCGGCAGTCGATCGGAGTGTCCAATAGCCAGCGTCCAATCACTAGAGCGCTAACCTCCCATAGGGGGAAGCTAATATGGCCGCCTTGATGGAAGAATGGATAGTTTGTAAGAATCCTGCGGCGGCCATCTTAGAGTGTGGATTTGGACCACAACAAGATCATTGTTGTCTCACAGAACCGGTGGGCGCTGGGGGACGCCTCAGGTGGTAATCTCAGGTAGGTGGAAATGAGTAATCAGGCAGCTAGTTGCCCCAGTAGGGATGCTAATATACCCACCCATATAGATGTAAGAGTTTGGATGGCCCTGTGGGGGCCTCATCTACAATGATGCTATCCAACTCAGGACCTGTGGTTGATGATGTCAGAAGGTACTGAGATGGTGGGTATATTATACCTCGGCAAAAATGGCCACCGGGGTCACTGGTGTTGTTACCCAACAGGGTATGTAAAATCTGAACAATCATCTGTGGCGACCCCAGTGGAGATAAAGGAAAGGGCAGGTAACTGAGGAGGGATCGGAGTCATAAGGGCTATGATCTATACAATGTACTCCACGGAATGTCTTCGTTAAGTCCCTGTTTGTCAGTGGCTAGGCGGTGTACCCACCTTTGTTCAATTCTGACCAATGCTCCTGTGGTTATCAGTGGATGGGCCTCTAGAATAACCCAGCGTAAAGTATCAGGTGAATGTTTGGCTGTCTCAAAATGTGTGCACATTTTCGTGTTAACAAGGTGACATCTGATGTTGCTCCTGTGCTCAGTGATGTGTGTTTTGATCATCCTGGTGGTCATGCCGATGTACTGGAGGTTACAGGAGCAGGTGATCTTGTATATGCAATTAGTGGTATTGCAGTTGGTATGTCTTCCCAATTTCCAAGTGAATGTATTTGAAAAAACTACTTCATTGGTTGGTGCAGTTAGGGGACAGACAACACAATAGCCACATGGGTAATGACCCATCACAGGTCGGAGATCCCATAGTGGTCTCTGTTGGTTGATTTTCTTAACTTTTGGTCTCGTGTGTATAAGCTTGTCTTTAAGGTTGCTCGTGCGCTTAAATGCAAACCTCGGTGTGGGCAGTTGAAGGGTGCCAGTTGTGAGGATACCCCAATGTCTCTTAATGATGTTCCTGATTCTATTAGAGTCAGGTGTATACGAGGTAACGCAGGTGAGAACCTCAGTGGGATCTTTGTGGTTAGTTTCTAATAGGGCCTCACGGTTGTTATTTCTCGCCCTTTTCATAGAGAGTGCAATATTATGTGGTGGGTATTCTCGTTTGCTAAGATTCTCTGCTATACTAGCTGCCTCGGTTTGTAGTCTTCCAGAGAGCTACAGTTCCTCTTTATGCGGAGAAACTGACCAAAGGGTAGGTTTTCTTTAAGGGCTCTGGGATGGTGGCTACTAAACAGCAGGAGGCTGTTGCTGTCATTTGGTTTCCTGTACAAAGTGGTGTTTAATCGACCTTCTGAGATACTAATGTTGACTTCGAGAAATGGGACATTTGTCTCAGAGATGGCGCTAGTGAACTTTAGATATGGATTCAGAGTATTGATCCATAGACAGAACTCGTCACAGGTAGACCTCTCCCCCTTCCACAAGATTAAGATGACATCAATAAACCTTTTCCATAGTATAAGGTTGTCGGTGTAGGGGTTAGAGGGGTTGAAGATCATTCTCTCTTCAAATGCGGCCATGTACAGACACGCCACACTAGGCGCAAATGTACTGCCCATAGATGTACCCTGGGTCTGGTGGTATAGTTGGTTTTTATACTCAAAGAAATTTTCTGTGAGGGCCAACGTTGCACATACCATTATAAAGGAAACTGGTGTTAGGGAATCCCAGTCCGCATTGTTAAGGGCATCTTCTAAGACATTCAAGGTCGCACATTGAGGAATATTGGTATAGAGTGCATCCATGTCCAGAGTAACCAGTAAACTGATCTCCTCTGGACGCTGGACCACCTCTATCAGACGCAAGACATCAGTGGCGTCAAGCAAAAAGGAGGGAGTCTCTCTAACCAAGGGTTGCAAAAAGTGATCACAGAACCTAGATAATGGTTCTAGAAGTGAACCAATTCCTGATATGATGGGTCTTCCTGGGACAGGGGTGGTGCCTTTATGGATTTTGGGCAAGATGTAAAAATAGGGTACCCTGGGATCTTTCGTAATAAGGAAATCTGCTTCCTTTTTGCTGATCCACCCTTCAGTTTCTGCTGAGAAAACCACCATAGAGATCTTGGTAGAAAGTCGTGTTGTGGGAATCTCAGCGATAGGTGTGTAGTACTTGTCATTACTCAGTTGTCGCAAGCACTCAGTGTCATAATAACTAGTGGACATGATCACTGTTGCCCCTCCCTTATCAGCTTGTTTGATGGTAATGCTGGAGTCATCAGCAAGAGATCTGACTGCTGTCAATTCTGCTGTTGATAGATTATGGAAGGGGGTGGTTCCACTCGCTAGGTCCTTGAGTACAGCTTGCTCAAAGGTAAGTACTTCATTGGGTACCATACTACTGTTGGGCGTGAAGGTGGAGGGGTTGTGTAACCCAGTGCCGTCAGAGGAGGGTACAGGTTTGTCCTGAAAAAACGCTTTCAGGCGTATTTTGCGAAAGAAGTTCTGGACCTCACAATGGTCACGGAACCTGTCAATTTTGGGGGTGGGGACATATCCAAGGCCCTTCTGTAGTACTCTTTTCTTAGGATCGGTTAGTATCCTTGGAGAGAGATTGACTATCAGTTTTTCTTCTTGGTCTTGCTCCATGTCTCTACTGAATGTTGCGGTTGTTCTTGCCATTGCACCTGCTTTTGATTCCCTCTTCTTCGCCCTCTTCCTCTGCCCCAGCCTCTGTCGAAAAAAGGCGGGTTGTTACCTGGGAAGAAATGTGGCTGTCCTGGTGGATGCATGGGGAATTGCCAAAAGGGTGGTCCCTGATAGGGTGTCATGTTGTAGTTGGGATACATCGGACGTGTCGTCCGTCTGGAGCTATTATTACCCCAGCTGCCAGTCCTAGTGTCACTATTAGAAGAGGAACCTCTCCTTGAGGTATCGGAGCCATCAACTGAGGAGTAGCTTACTTTAGCTGAAGTGAAGTCAGCTTTAAGACAAGGATAAACTTTTTCTTTGTCGAATGTCTGAATATCTTTTTGTAACTGGGTGGTCTTTTGTTTCATTAGAAACTCTTTGTTTTCTGCAATTTCATTATTGATCTCCGAGAGTTTGGACCTAAAAGCAGAGATCTGGATTGTCGTTTTTAGGCACCTTCTGCTATCTGGATCCTGACCAAAAGGGTGTCAGCTATCCTTTTAGCGGTGTTTATGATCAGGATGAGCCAGTCCCTAGTGCACTTCCATGCCACTAGGGACCACTCTTTCTTGAAGACAGCGTCCTCCAGAAATAAACGTGGGAAATTGCTCACAATGAGACCGTTGGGGGCTATGTTGGCCCGCAAGTATTTGGTCATCATGGCACCGTGTAGAGTGATTTTGAGCCATTCCCGTTTCATTGAGGTAAGTGATGTCCAGTTTTCCGACTGGTTACCCGATGCCGAGCTCCAGTCGGCTCCTAGGATGGAGGGTGTTTTCAAAATTTCAGCTACCATATCGTCACCAAAACTGAGTCTCTGGTTGTTCTCCATCATGGCGATGGTGTCCAAATGGAGTGGGGTGTAGCTCAGATGGCGAAGTAGTCAATGGGCTACTGAGGGGTAAAATGGGCCAAGGAAAGCAATTGGCGTTCCTGGTATCCTACAGATGTAGCCCACGGGGGTTGCCCGTGCGTGCAATCAAGCCAAAAAGGGGGGACTAAGGGCTTTGTTTAGGTCCAGCATACATGCCCAGTCAACATCAAAACCAAAAAAGGTATGCAGTTCCTATGAAGGCAAAGTGGGAGAGAAGTCAGAGGAGGCGACAGGCTGTCCCTTAGGAAAGCAGGGAAAGGGGAATCCCTCCTTTCAGAATTAGAGCCCTCACACACCCAGCCAGCTGGATGTCATGCTTCATCATAGGGCATGCTCCTCGTCAGGTCGGCGCTGCAATACCTGACGGGCACCCTATGAGGGGCTCTTTGGCGGAGATCTTTTATTCCTTGCCGTATGGTGCCGTGGGTATAAGGGACCTACAAGTGTAGATGTGCTAAAGTGAGGGTCAGTAGACCGTGCGGGGATAAAACAGGGAATGGAAGTCCAGACAAAATAATTTTAATGAACCTGGCTTCCAACCTGATTAAAAAATATAGAGTGGCAACTTCCTGATGTAATGCATCAGGATGTTGCGCTCAGCTTCATGTGGTCAACATGTTTCTTGCCTATGTGTCAGAATGACCTAGCGGCAATTCTTCAGGACCTCATAGAGATTGTCTATCTACACTAAAGGTGGTGTTCTGGTTTGCTAACCTTGATATACCGCACACTGCACCTAAAGATATAGTACATGTAGATGCGAAGGCCAACCTATTGAGATACAAACAACATGGTTAAACAGTAACAATAGTCTGTAATCACTTCTTCAACACCACTCTCCCTTGTGGATATCACCATGTAATATACAAGCAAATCGTGGTGCGCCCCACATAGTGAAATCCTAGTGTTTCTAAGCTAGCGTCATAAAGTTATGGCATGTGCATGAAAAGATATGTTAAAGGGATAAAAAACAACCGGGATAAAGTATCCTGAATTAAAATTGGTAGCTGACGTATCTTGCGAACAATGAACTCACCTAAAAACTGTTAGTGACTGGCCCCATCAACTCCCGGCAGGTAAAGAAACCTGGGATTACCAATGTCCTAAAGGAAGCAATGAGGGTTGAAAATGGTGCAGATAACGTGAATTAATCACACACCTGAGGTACGTCGAAATGTAACTCCACAAGAACAGCAGAGCAGGCTCTCACAAGTAGTGAGTGGGTTGGTTAAATACGCGTCTAGTCAGGGAGACGCTGTGCTTAGAAGGGGGCCAGCCCCCCAGGCCCAAGTAGAGACATGCATCTCAACCCCGCATCGAAGCCGCACCATGTCCCACCTGTTAGTGAGAACACGGTGAAGGGAGATGTCGGGGAGCGGCCCGCTCGTCTGTGCTGTAAAACGGGAACTGGTGGAGGAGGGCTCCCCGGTGGTTCAGCGCGTGTCTGCTATCATGGAAATTAACTCACGCGAACTCACCTCGAAGTGTAGGGTCGGCAGGTCGGCCCTCGTGGGTTCCACATAAGAGCAGAGGGTAGTACTCACGTAATGGGAACCGCAGGGATGGCGGACGACCTACCCAAACGCTGCCGGGGCCGGGAGGTACTTCGCGCCACGTTTGTGTCAGAGATGTAGTCCCTGGCCCCGGCAGTCGATCGGAGTGTCCAATAGCCAGCGTCCAATCACTAGAGCGCTAACCTCCCATAGGGGGAAGCTAATATGGCCGCCATGATGGAAGAATGGATAGTTTGTAAGAATCCTACGGCGGCCATCTTAGAGTGTGGATTTGGACCACAACAAGATCATTGTTGTCTCACAGAACCGGTGGGCGCTGGGGGACGCCTCAGGTGGTAGTCTCAGGTAGGTGGAAATGAGTAATCAGGCAGCTAGTTGCCCCAGTAGGGATGCTAATATAACCACCCATATAGATGTAAGAGTTTGGATGGCCCTGTGGTAGCCTCATCTACAATGATGGTATCCAACTCTGGACCAGTGGTTGATGATGTCAGTAGGTACTGAGATGGTGGGTATATTATACCTCGGCAAAAATGGCCACCGGGGTCACTGGTGTTGTTATCCAACAGGGTATGTAAAATCTGAACAATCACCCGTGGCGAACCCAGTGGAGAAAAAGGAAAGTGCAGGTAACTGAGGAGGGATCGGAGTCATAAGGGCTATGATCTATTCAATCTACTCCACGGAATGTCTTCGTTAAGTCCCTGTTTGTCAGTGGCTAGGCAGTGTACCCACCTTTGTTCAATCCTGAACAATGCTCCTGTGGTTATCAGTGGATGGGCCTCTAGAATAACCCAGCGTAAAGTATCAGGTGAATGTTTGGGTGTCTCAAAATGTGTGCACATTTTCGTGTTAACACAGTGACATCTGATGTTGCTCCTGTGCTCAGTGATGCGTGTTTTGATCATCCTGGTGGTCATGCCGATGTACCGGAGGTTACAGGGGCAGGTGATCATGTATATGCAATTAGTGGTATTGCAGTTGGTATGTCTTCCCAATTTCCAAGTGAATGTATTTGAAAAAACTACTTCCTTGGTTGGTGCAGTTAGGGGACAGACAACACAATAGCCACATGGGTAATGACCCATCACAGGTGGGAGATCCCATAGTGGTCTCTGTTGGTTGATTTTCTGAACATTTGGTCTCGTGTGTATAAGCTTGTCTTTAAGGTTGCTCGTGCGCTTAAATGCAAACCTGGGTGTGGGCAGTTGAAGGGTGCCAGTTGTGAGGATACCCCAATGTTTCTTAATGATGTTCCTGATTCTATTAGAGTCAGGTGTATACGAGGTAACGCAGGTGAGAACCTCAGTGGGATCTTTGTGGTTAGTTTCTAACAGGGCCTCATGGTTGTTATTTCTCGCCCTTTTCATAGAGAGTGCAATATTATGTGGTGGGTATTCTCGTTTGCTAAGAGTCTCTGCTAGACTAGCTGCCTCGGTTTGTAGTCTTCCAGAGAGCTACAGTTCGTCTTTATGCGGAGAAACTGACCAAAGGGTAGGTTTTCTTTAAGGGCTCTGGGATGGTGGCTACTAAACAGCAGGAAGCTGTTGCTGTCAGTTGGTTTCCTGTACAAAGTGGTGTTTAATCGACCTTCTGAGATACTAATGTTGAGCTCGAGAAATGGGACATTTGACTCAGAGATGGTGCTAGTGAACTTTAGATATGGATTCAGAGTATTGATACATAGACAGAACTTGTCACAGGTAGACCTCTCCCCCTTCCACAAGATTAAGATGTCATCAATAAACCTTCTCCATAGTATAAGTTTGTCGGTGTAGGGGTTAGAGGGGTTGAGGATCATTCTCTCTTCAAACGCGGCCATGTACAGACACGCCACACTAGGCGCAAATGTACTGCCCATAGATGTACCCTGGGTCTGGTGGTATAGTTGGTTTTTATACTCAAAGAAATTTTCTGTGAGGGCCAACGTTGCACATTCCATTATAAAGGAAACTGGTGTTGGGGAGTCCCAGTCCGCATTGTTAAGGGGATCTTCTATGACATTCAAGGTCGCACGTTGAGGAATATTGGTATAGAGTGCCTCCACGTCCAGAGTAACCAGTAAACTGATCTCCTCTGGACGCTGGACCACCTCTGTCAGGCGCAAGACATCAGTGGCGTCAAGCAAAAAGGAGGGAGTTTCTCTAACCAAGGGTTGTAAAAAGTGATCACAGAACCTAGATAATGGTTCTAGAAGTGAACAAATTCCTGATACGATGGGTCTTCCTGGGACAGGGGTAGACCCTTTATGGATTTTGGGCAAGATGTAAAAATAGGGTACCCTGGGATCTTTCGTAATAAGGAAATCTGCTTCCTTTTTGCTGATCCACCCTTCAGTTTCTGCTGAGAAAACCATCATGGAGATTTTGGTAGAAAGTCGTGTCGTGGGATTCTCAGCGATAGGAGTGTAGTACTTGTCATTACTCAGTTGTTGCAAGCACTCAGTGTCATAATCATTGGTGGACATGATCACTGTTGCCCCTCCCTTATCTGCTTGTTTGATGGTAATGCTGGAGTCGTCAGCAAGAGATCTGACTTCTGTCAAATCTGCTGTTGACAGATTATGGAAGGGGGTGGGGGTGGTTCCACTCGCTAGCTCCTTGAGTACAGCTTACTCAAAGGTAAGTACTTCATTGGGTACCATACTACTGTTGGGCGTGAAGGTGGAGGGGTTGTGTAACCCAGTGCCGTCAGAGGAGGGTACAGGTTTGTCCTGGAAAAACGCTTTCAGGCATATTTTGCGAAAGATGTTCTGGACCTCACAATGGTCACCGAACCTGTCAATTTTGGGGGTGTGGACATATCCAAGGCCCTTCTGTAGTACTCTTTTCTCAGGATCGGTTAGTATCCTTGGAGATAGATTGACTATCAGTTTTTCTTCTTGGTCTTGCTCCGTGTCTCTTCTGAATGTTGCGGTTGTTCTTGCCATTGCACCTGCTTTTGATTCCCTCTTCTTCGCCCTCTTCCTCTGCCCCAGCCTCTGTCTAAAAAAGGCGGGTTGTTACCTGGGAAGAAATGTGGCTGTCCTGGTGGATACATGGGGAATTGCCAAAAGGGTGGTCCCTGATAGGGTGTCATGTTGTAGTTGGGATACATCGGACGTGTCGTCCGTCTGGAGCTATTATTACCCCAGCTGCCAGTCCTAGTGTCACTATTAGAAGAGGAACCTCTCCTTGAGGTATCGGAGCCATCATCTGAGGAGTAGCTTACTTTAGCTGAAGTGAAGTCAGCTTTAAGACAAGGATAAACTTTTTCCTTGTCGAATTTCTGAATATCTTTTTGTAACTTGGTGATCTTTTGTTTCATTAGAAACTCTTTGTTTTCTGTAATTTCATTATTGATCTCCGAGAGTTTGGACCTAAAAGCAGAGATCTGGATTGTCGTTTTTAGGCACCGTCTGCTATCTGGATCCTGACCAAAAGGGTGTCAGCTATCCTTTTAGCGGTGTTTATGATCAGGATGAGCCAGTCCCTAGTGCACTTCCATGCCACTAGGGACCACTCTTTCTTGAAGACAGCGTCCTCCAGAAATAAACGCGGGAAGTTGCTCACAATGAGACCGTTGGGCGCTATGTTGGCCCGCAAGTATTTGGTCATCATGGCACCGTGTAGAGTGATTTTAAGCCATTCCCGTTTCATTGAGGTAAGTGATGTCCAGTTTTCCGACTGTTTACCCGATGCCGAGCTCCCGTCGGCTCTTAGGATGGAGGGTGTTTTCAAAATTTCAGCTACCATATCGTCACCAAAACTGAGTCTCTGGTTGTTCTCCATCATGGCGATGGTGTCCAAATGGAGTGGGGTGTAGCTCAGATGGCGAAGTAGTCAATGGGCTACTGAGGAGTAAAATGGGCCAAGGAAAGCAATTGGCGTTCCTGGTATCCTACAGATGTAGTCCCACGGGGGTTGCCCGTGCGTGCAATGAAGCCAAAAAGGGGGGACTAAGGGCTTTGTTTAGGTCCAGCATACATGCCCAGTCAACATCAAAACCAAAAAAGGTATGCAGTTCCTATGAAGGCAAAGGGGGAGAGACGTCAGAGGAGGCGACAGGCTGTCCCTTAGGAAAGGAGGGAAAGGGGAATCCCTCCTTTCGGAATTAGGGCCCTCACACACCCAGCCAGCTGGATGTCATGCTTCATCATAGGGCATGCTCCTCGTCAGGTCGGCGCTGCAATACCTGACGGGCACCCTATGAGGGGCTCTTTGGCGGAGATCTTTTATTCCTTGCCGTATGGTGCCGTGGGTATAAGGGACCTACAAGTGTAGATGTGCTAAAGTGAGGGTCAGTAGACCGTGCGGGGATAAAACAGGGAATGGAAGTCCAGACAAAATAATTTTAATGAACCTGGCTTCCAACCTGATTAAAAATATAGAGTGGCAACTTCCTGATGTAATGCATCAGGATGTTGAGCTCAGCTTCATGTGGTCAACATGTTTCTTGCCTATGTGTCAGAATGACCTAGCGGCAATTCTTCAGGACCTCATAGAGATTGTCTATCTACACTAAAGGTGGTGTTCTGGTTTGCTAACCTTGATATACCACACACTGCACCTAAAGATATAGTACCTGTAGATGCGAAGGCCAACCTATTGAGATACAAACAACATGGTTAAACAGTAACAATAGTCTGTAATCACTTCTTCAACACCACTCTCCCTTGTGGATATCACCATGTAATATACAAGCAAATCGTGGTGCGCCCCACATAGTGAAATCCTAGTGTTTCTAAGCTAGCGTCATAAAGTTATGGCATGTGCATGAAAAGATATGTTAAAGGGATAAAAAACAACCGGGATAAAGTATCCTGAATTAAAATTGGTAGCTGACGTATCTTGCGAACAATGAACTCACCTAAAAACTGTTAGTGACTGGCCCCATCAACTCCCGGCAGGTCAAGAAACCTGGGATTACCAATGTCCTAAAGGAAGCAATGAAGGTTGAAAATGGTGCAGATAACGTGAATTAATCACACACCTAAGGTACGTCGAAATGTAACTCCACAAGAACAGCAGAGCAGGCTCTCACAAGTAGTGAGTGGGTTGGTTAAATATGCGTCTAGTCAGGGAGACGCTGTGCTTAGAAGGGGGCCAGCCTCCCAGGCCCAAGTAGAGACATGCATCTCAACCCCGCATCGAAGCAGCACCATGTCCCACCTGTTAGTGAGAACACGGTGAAGGGAGATGTCGGGGAGCGGCCCGCGCGTCTGTGCTGTAAAACGGGAACTGGTGGAGGAGGGCTCCCCGGTGGTTCAGCGCGTGTCTGCTATCATGGAAATTAACTCACGCGAACTCACCTCAAAGTGTAGGGTCGGCAGGTCGGCCCTCGTGGGTTCCACATAAGAGCAGAGGGTAGTACTCACGAAATGGGAACCGCAGGGATGGCGGACGACCTACCCGAACGCTGCCGGGGCCGGGAGGTACTTCTCGCCACGTTTGTGTCAGAGATGTAGTCCCGGGCCCCGGCAGTCGATCGGAGTGTCCAATAGCCAGCGTCCAATCACTAGAGCGCTAACCTCCCATAGGGGGAAGCTAATATGGCCGCCATGATGGAAGAATGGATAGTTGGTAAGAATCCTACGGCGGCCATCTTAGAGTGTGGATTTGGACCACAACAAGATCATTGTTGTCTCACAGAACCGGTGGGCGCTGGGGGACGCCTCAGGTGGTAGTCTCAGGTAGGTGGAAATGAGTAATCAGGCAGCTAGTTGCCCCAGTAGGGATGCTAATATAACCACCCATATAGATGTAAGAGTTTGGATGGCCCTGTGGGGGCCTCATCTACAATGATGCTATCCAACTCAGGACCTGTGGTTGATGATGTCAGTAGGTACTGAGATGGTGGGTATATTATACCTCGGCAAAAATGGCCACCGGGGTCACTGGTGTTGTTATCCAACGGGGTATGTAAAATCTGAACAATAACCCAGTGGAGAAAAAGGAAAGTGCAGGTAACTGAGGAGGGATCGGAGTCATAAGGGCTATGATCTATTCAATCTACTCCACGGAATGTCTTCGTTAAGTCCCTGTTTGTCAGTGGCTAGGCAGTGTACCCACCTTTGTTCAATCCTGAACAATGCTCCTGTGGTTATCAGTGGATGGGCCTCTAGAATAACCCAGCGTAAAGTATCAGGTGAATGTTTGGGTGTCTCAAAATGTGTGCACATTTTCGTGTTAACACGGTGACATCTGATGTTGCTCATGTGCTCAGTGATGCGTGTTTTGATCATCCTGGTGGTCATGCCGATGTACCGGAGGTTACAGGGGCAGGTGATCATGTATATGCAATTAGTGGTATTGCAGTTGGTATGTCTTCCCAATTTCCAAGTGAATGTATTTGAAAAAACTACTTCCTTGGTTGGTGCAGTTAGGGGACAGACAACACAATAGCCACATGGGTAATGACCCATCACAGGTGGTAGATCCCATAGTGGTCTCTGTTGGTTGATTTTCTGAACATTTGGTCTCGTGTGTATAAGCTTGTCTTTAAGGTTGCTCGTGCGCTTAAATGCAAACCTGGGTGTGGGCAGTTGAAGGGTGCCAGTTGTGAGGGTACCCCAATGTTTCTTAATGATGTTCCTGATTCTATTAGAGTCAGGTGTATACGAGGTAACGCAGGTGAGAACCTCAGTGGGATCTTTGTGGTTAGTTTCTAACAGGGCCTCACGGTTGTTATTCTCGCCCTTTTCATAGAGAGTGCAATATTATGTGGTGGGTATTCTCGTTTGCTAAGATTCTCTGCTAGACTAGCTGCCTCGGTTTGTAGTCTTCCAGAGAGCTACAGTTCCTCTTTATGCGGAGAAACTAACCAAAGGGTAGGTTTTCTTTAAGGGCTCTGGGATGGTGGCTACTAAACAGCAGGAGGCTGTTGCTGTCAGTTGGTTTCCTGTACAAAGTGGTGTTTAATCGACCTTCTGAGATACTAATGTTGAGGTCGAGAAATGAGACATTTGTCTCAGAGATGGTGCTAGTGAACTTTAGATATGGATTCAGAGTATTGATCCATAGACAGAACTCGTCACAGGTAGACCTCTCCCCCTTCCACAAGATTAAGATGTCATCAATAAACCTTCTCCATAGTATAAGGTTGTCGGTGTAGGGGTTAGAGGGGTTGAGGATCATTCTCTCTTCAAACGCAGCCAAGTACAGACACGCCACACTAGGCGCATATGTACTGCCCATAGATGTACCCGGGGTCCGGTGGTATATTTGGTTTTTATACTCAAAGAAGTTTTCTGTGAGGGCCAACGTTGCACATTCCATTATAAAGGAAACTGGTGTTGGGGAGTCCCAGTCCGCATTGTTAAGGGGATCTTCTATGACATTCAAGGTCGCATGTTGTGGAATATTGGTATAGAGTGCCTCCACGTCCAGAGTAACCAGTAAACTGATCTCCTCTGGACGCTGGACCACCTCTATCAGGCGCAAGACATCAGTGCCGTCAAGCAAAAAGGAGGGAGTCTCTCTAACCAAGGGTTGCAAAAGTGATCACAGAACCTAGATAATGGTTCTAGAAGTGAACCAATTCCTGATACGATGGGTCTTCCTGGGACAGGGGTAGTGCCTTTATGGATTTTGGGCAAGATGTAAAAATAGGGTACCCTGGGATCTTTCGTAATAAAGAAATCTGCTTCCTTTTTGCTGATCCACCCTTCAGTTTCTGCTGAGAAAACCATCATGGAGATTTTGGTAGAAAGTCGTGTCGTGGGATTCTCAGCGATAGGAGTGTAGTACTTGTCATTACTCAGTTGTTGCAAGCACTCAGTGTCATAATCACTGGTGGACATGATCACTGTTGCCCCTCCCTTATCAGCTTGTTTGATGGTAATGCTGGAGTCGTCAGCAAGAGATCTGACTGCTGTCAATTCTGCTGTTGATAGATTATGGAAGGGGGTGGGGGTGGTTCCACTCGCTAGCTCCTTGAGTACAGCTTGCTCAAAGGTAAGTACTTCATTGGGTACCATACTACTGTTGGGCATGAAGGTGGAGGGGTTGTGTAACCCAGTGTCGTCAGAAGAGGGTACAGGTTTGTCCTGGAAAAACGCTTACAGGCGTATTTTGCGAAAGAAGTTCTTGACCTCACATTGGTCATGGAACCTGTTTATTTTGGGGGTGGGGACATATCCAAGGCCCTTCTGTAGTATTCTTTACTCAGGATCGGTTAGTATCCTTGGAGATAGATTGACTATCAGTATTTCTTCTTGGTCTTGCTCCGTGTCTCTTCTGAATGTTGCTGTTGTTCTTGCCATTGCACCTGCTTTGATTCCCTCTTCTTCGCCCTCTTCCTCTGCCCCAGCCTCTGTCTAAAAGGCGGGTTGTTACCTGGGAAGAAATGTGGCTGTCCTGGTGGATACATGGGGAATTGCCAAAGGGTGGTCCCTGATAGGGTGTCATGTTGTAGTTGGGATACATCGGACGTGTCGTCCGTCTGGAGCCAATATTTCCCCAGCTGCCAGTCCTGGTGTCACTATTAGAAGAGCAACCTCTCCTTGAGGTATCGGAGCCATCATCTGAGGAGTAGCTTACTTTAGCTGAAGTGAAGTCAGCTTTAAGACAAGGATAAACTTTTTCCTTGTCAAATTTCTGAATATCTTTTTGTAACTTAGTGATCTTTTGTTTCATTAGAAACTCTTTGTTTTCTGCAATTTCATTATTGATCTCCGAGAGTTTGGACTTAAATGCAGAGATCTGGATTGTCGTTTTTAGGGCACCTTCTGCTATCTGGATCTTGACCAAAAGGGTGTCAGCTATCCTTTAAGCGGTGTTTATGATCAGGATGAGCCAGTCCCTAGTGCACTTCCATGCCACTAGGGACCACTCTTTCTTGAAGACAGCATCCTCCAGAAATAAACGTGGGAAGTTGCTCACAATGAGACCGTTGACTACTTCGCCATCTGAGCTACACTCCACTTCATTTGGACACCATCACCATGATGGAGAACAACCAGGGACTCAGATTTGGTGACGATATGGTAGCTGAAATTTTGAAAACACCCTCCATCCTAGGAGCCGACGGGAGCTCAGCATCGGGTAACCAGTCGGAAGACTGGACATCACTTACCTCAATGAAACTGGAATGGCTTAAAATTACTCTACACAGTGCCATGATGACCGAATACTTGCGGGCCAACATAGCCCCCAACGGTCTCATTGTGAGCAACTTCCCACGTTTATTTCTGGAGGACGCTGTCTTCAAGAAAGAGTGGTCCCTAGTGGTGTGGAAGTGCACTAGGGACTTGCTCATCCTGATCGTAAACACCGCTAAAAGGATAGCTGGCACCCTTTTGGTCAAGATCCAGATAGCAGAAGGTGCCCTAAAAACGACAATCCAGATCTCTGCATTTAAGTCCAAACTCTCGGAGATCAATAATGAAATTGCAGAAAACAAAGAGTTTCTAATGAAACAAAAGATCACCAAGTTACAAAAAGATATTCAGAAATTCGACAAGGAAAAAGTTTATCCTTATCTTAAAGCTGACTTCACTTCAGCTAAAGTAAGCTACTCCTCAGATGATGGCTCCGATACCTCAAGGAGAGGTTCCTCTTCTAATAGTGACTCTAGCACTGGCAGCTGGTGTAATAATAGCTCCAGACGGACGACACGTCCGATGTATCCCCACTACAACATGCCACCCTATCAGGGACCACCCTTTTGGCAATTCCCCATGTATCCACCAGGACAGCCACAATTCTTCCCAGGTAACAACCCGCCTTTTTTAGACAGAGGCTGGGGCAGAGGAAGAGGGTGAAGAAGAGGGAATCAAAAGCAGGTGCAATGGCAAGAACAACCGCAACATTCAGTGGAGACACGGAGCAAGACCAAGACGAAAAACTGATATTCAATCTCTCTCCAAGGATACTAACCGATCCTGAGAAAAGAGTACTACAGAAGGGCCTTGAATTTGTCCCCAGCCCCAAAATTGACAGGTTCCGTGACCATTGTGAGATCCAGAACTTCTTTTGCAAAATACGCCTGAAAGCATTTTTCCAGGACAAATCTGTACCCTCCTCTGACGACACTGGGTTACACAACCCCTCCACCTTCACGCCCAACAGTAGTATGGTACCCAATGAAGTACTTACCTTTGATCAAGCTGTACTCAAGGAGCTAGCGAGTGGAACCACCCCCACCCCCTTCCATAATCTATCAACAGCAGAATTGACAGCTGTTAGATCTGTTGCTGACGACTCCAGCATTACCATCAAACAAGCTGATAAGGGAGGGGCAACAGTGATCATGTCCACCAGTGATTATGAAACTGAGTGCTTGCGACAACTGAGTAATGACAAGTACTACACTCCTATCGCTGAGAATCCCACAACACGACTTTCTACCAAAATCTCCATGATGCTTTTCTCAGCAGAAACTGAAGGGTGGATCAGCAAAAAGGAAGCAGATTTCCTTATTACGAAAGATCCCAGAGTACCCTATTTTTACATCTTGCCCAAAATCCATAAAGGCACCACCCCTGTCCCTGGAAGACCCACCGGAACAGGAATTGGTTCACTGCTAGAACCATTATCTAGGTTCTGTGATCACTTTTTGCAACCCTTGGTTAGAGAGACTCCCTCCTTTTTGCTTGACACCACTGATGTCTTGCACCTGATAGAGGATGTCCAGCGTCCAGAGGAGATCAGTTTACTGGTTACTCTGGATGTGGAGGCACTCTATACCAATATTCCTCAACGTGCGACTTTGAATGTCATAGAAGATGCCCTTAACAATGCGGACTGAGACTCCCCAACACCAGTTTCCTTTATAATGGAATGTGCAATGTTGGCCCTCACAGAAACTTTCTTTGAGAATAAAAACCAACTATACCACCAGACCCAGGGTACATCTATGGGCAGTACATTTGCGCCTAGTGTGGCGTGTCTCTACATGGCCGCATTTGAAGAGAGAATGATTCTCAACCCCTCTAACCCCTACACCAACAACCTTATGCTATGGAGAAGGTTTATTGATGACATCTTAATCTTGTGGAAGGGGGAGAGGTCTACCTGTGACGAGTTCTGTCTATGGATCAATACTCTGAATCCATATCTAAAGTTCACTAGCACCATCTCTGAGACCAATGTCCCATTTCTCGACCTCAACGTTAGGATCTCAGAAGGTTGATTAAACACCACTTTGTACAGGAAACCAACTGACAGCAACAGCCTCCTGCTGTTTAGTAGCCACCATCCCAGAGCCCTTAAAGAAAACCTACCCTTTGGTCAGTTTCTCCGCATAAGGAGGAACTGTAGCTCTCTGGAAGACTACAAAACAGAGGCAGCTAGTCTAGCAGAGAATCTTAGCAAACAAAAATACCCACCACGTAATATTGCACTCTCTATGAAAAGGGCGAGAAATAACAACCGTGAAGCTCTATTAGAAACTTATTTATTTGAAAAGCTTTATATAGCGCTGGCTAGACCTGAAGGTATCAGAGCGCTTTACATGAGGAATAAAATAACAGTGCTACATAGTTGCTCGAGAGAAACAAAGTATCGAGAAAAAGAAAAACAGTGTTACATGAATACATCAGTTAATAGAGCAAAATTAGATAATATGGCAAACGAGTCATGGGGGCATAGATGGTAGAGGGGGGAAAAGAAACAGATGATTGAATACAGGTCAAGTCTGGGAGACCGGGCAAGGGAAAGAGAACTTAAGGGGGTACCAAAAAGTCAGAAGAGCGAGTTGAAACTCAGAGAGGGTAAATAGACATAATATCGAAATAAAAATATCGAATGGACAGAATATCGAATCCAAAATATAGAATGGACATAATATCAAATGGACATAATATAGTCGTTAAAAATATCGAAATTAAGGTAAGTAATATCGATTGTCAAAATATCTAAGTACAAAATATAGGCATTAAAAAATATCGAATTTTTAATAATATCGAATTTTTTCAAAGTGTTTTGTATGTTAGTATATGTGTTAAAAGTTTATATTAGTTTTTGTAATGTATGTTTAATTTTTTTAAAGCAATGATTTTTATGTTATTTAATTTTTGCGTCATTTAATTCCGTAGCGGGTTGTGGGTTTATAGGGGAATAGGGTGGGAAGTAATTTAATTGTAATTAAGTAAATATTTATTTTTATTTATTGGTATTGATAATTAATTTATTGTTAATTAATTATTAATTGGTAATTAATTTTTATTAATTGGTAATAAATTTTTATTAATTGGTAATTAATTTTTATTAATTGATTCATTGATAATTATGTTAATTCTATTAATTTATTATTTGTAGCGGGTTGTGGGTTGATAGGGGATATGGTGGGAAGTAATTTAATTGTAAATAATTATTGAAAATATTGTTTTTGTTTTGATAATTAATTTATTGTTAATTAATTATTAATTGGTAATTAATTGTTATTAATTGGTAATTAATTTTTATTAATTGATTAATTGATAATTATGTTAATTCTATTAATTTATTATTTGTAGCTGGTTCTGGGTTGATAGGGGATATGGTGGGAAGTAATTTAATTGTAAATAATTAATTATTGAAAATAATTTTTTTGTTTTGATAATTAATTTACTGTTAATTAATTATTAATTGGTATTTTTTTATTATTTATAAATTTTTGGTATTGAATATTAATTGGTTGTTAATTAATTATTAATAGGTAAATAATTTTTAATAAATAAATTGTATTGGTATTTATAATTAATTAATTATTAAATATTTTGTAATTGGTAATTAATTTTAATAATAATGTTTATTAGTATTGATAATTAAATAATTGTTATTAAAATATTAAAATATTACTTTCCCTACTGTTGCACTCTTTGGAGTGGGAATAGTAATTTTTACCCCTACGCTATCCAACGCTTTCCCTACTGTTGCACTCACTGGAGTGGGAATAGTAATTTTTACCCTCCCGCTATCCAACGCTTTCCCTACTGTTGCACTCTCTGGAGTGGGAATAGTAATTTTTACCCCTACACTATCCAACGCTTTCCCTACTGTTGCACTCTTTGGAGTGGGAATAGTAATTTTTACCCTCCCGCTCTACTGTTGCACTCTCTGGAGTGGGAATAGTAATTTTTACTCCTATGCTATCCAACGCTTTCCCTACTGTTGCACTCTTTGGAGTGGGAATAGTAATTTTTACCCCTACGCTATCCAACGCTTTCCCTACTGTTGCACTCACTGGAGTGGGAATAGTAACTTTTACCCTCCCGCTATCCAACGCTTTCCCTACTGTTGCACTCTCTGGAGTGGGAATAATAATTTTTACCCCTACACTATCCAACGCTTTCCCTACTGTTGCACTCTTTGGAGTGGGAATAGTAATTTTTACCCTCCCGCTATCCAACGTTTTCCCTACTGTTGCACTCACTGGAGTGGGAATAGTAATTTTTACCCTCCCGCTATCCAACGCTTTCCCTACTGTTGCACTCTCTGGAGTGGGAATAGTAATTTTTACCCCTACACTATCCAACGCTTTCCCAACTGTTGCACTCTTTGGAGTGGGAATAGTAATTTTTACCCTCCCGGTAGCCAACGTTTTCCCTACTGTTTCACTCACTGGAGTGGGAATAGTAATTTTTACCCCTACGCTATCCAACGCTTTCCCTACTGTTGCACTCTTTGGAGTGGGAATAGTAATGTTTACCCCTACGCTATCCAACGCTTTCCCTACTGTTGCACTCACTGGAGTGGGAATAGTAAATTTTACCCTCCCGCTATCCTACGTTAAAAATATTGAATATTTTTTAATAATATTACGTTAATATATGTATGTATTAAAAATAAAAATGTATGTTTATTTTTTTTTACTTAAATTAATTATTCATTAATTTGAAAGTTATTTAAGTATTTTTAAGTATGTTTTACTTAATTATATTTATTATCTTATTAATTTTACATTACTTTTAAGAGATTTTAAAAATTCGATATTTTGACTAACTATATTTTTTACAACGATATTTTTGATTCAATATTTTTGTACTTACCTGTTTGTAGATAGGGAGTCGATATTTTGGTATTCGATATTTTTAACTCGATATTTTGTCAGGTCGATATTTTCTTCCTCGATATTATGTCAGTGATCCTCAGAGAGGGACCGGGGATCCAAAAACAATCAGTGCCCGACTTATTCACTGAGACGGCTTGCATATTAGAAATGGAAGAGGAGTGAAGGGGGAGTGAGAGGGTGCTTCACAGGGCCAAACAAGAAGAGAGGGGTGTAGCAGACTCAAGGGGGTGTCGACATAGGGCAATGGTAATTTCGGCTGCACAAGTCAATGAAAGCGGCAAAGAGTCAATCAGGGGGACTGCCGAAAAACCGGGAGGAGGGAGATACAGTGGAGAGACGAGGAGAAACTATGTCCCATGTCCGGCTGGATAGGTGATGGCCGAGGTGGTAAACCAGAGCCGATCTCCTCTATAGCTGTCCAGGCAGCTCCACCGGGCATCGGCCATGTTGCTCGGTCTCTTTGCGCTTAGCAGTTCATGTAGAATTTAGGTTATGGGGAAGGCTCAGGATCTCACTTTCCTTGCATTCTTTGTTGCAGCGCTTGGGTGGTGAATTGATCATTAGGTTCGCCGAGGGCGGTTACTAAATGAGCCCCTTATTCGGTGATGATTTCGGCGGGGATCGGCCGCCATTTTAGGGTCAGGCACGATCCTACCTGGACCCGGTGTGCTGCTGATTTATGGGTCTTATCCTGGCTGGCCGGTGTCTGCCGTACACCAGCGGCTCTGCTACCTCGCCAGATCGTCCCCACCTTGTCCATTGGGAGGGTCGCAACCTCCTGCGGGTCATGTGTTGACCTCGGTGCCCCCCGTTGCGTTTTGTCGAATCACCACCAGTCCGGTCGCAGCAGGCAGCGGCTCACTCACCGCGCTCTCGGATGCCCTGATGGGGGTGTCAGCACCTCAAATCTGCTTCGGTCGCAACCGAGGAGGCGCTTAATGGTCCGCGTCTTCTTCACCCTCAGAACATGGGGGCCCCATTTTGTGTTGCTCCGCAGCGGAATCAACGGCTCCCCAATGAGGCTCAGGGAGAGCCCTTATCCGCACAGCAAGTCACCTGTGCCGCCACTAATGGCTCCGCGTCCTTCTCACCGCTGTTGAGGGAAATTTGGCGATGTTTCCTGCTTACGGCACCCTTGGGAACCGTCGATTCTAAGCTTCCTCAGATGATCGGTAAGTCCGGATAATCAGGGACACCAATTTACAGGCTTGGGTATTTGGGATTCAGCAGGATGCAGCCAGATGGCAAGGGGAAAGATCCCTGTGATAAGAGGGTCTCCGGGGGGCAGTATCCAGGGGTGAAAGCCAAAAAGGCAAACCCCTTCCCGGGAGCTCCCGGACGGAGCTCCTCACCCGTCGGCCATCTTGCCTTTTCCTAACCACAAAGATCCCACTGAGTGTAAGATGTGAGACCAGCCACTCACCTGAAAACCAGGTCCGTCTGCAGGAACGATGATTAGTTCCTCAACCCCCCCTGAACACCTCTCAGTGCTGCTGACCAAAACAGAAGCCCCGGCAGGTGCCCAAAGAGGGAAGGGGATTTGGGAAGAGAAAGAAGAAAGAGAGATTGCTACGCTTCTTACTTCACCAAGAAGTGGATACCGTCTGGGCCAGCCAGGTTCTACAATTCTACACGGCAAACCACTCGTGCGTTCCTAAAATACACAAAAGCATATAAGCAAAGAATGCCCTTAAACCCTATTGCTGAATGCAATGCCAAACTCTTACGATTCTAACATTCATTACCTTTCTTGGTGTCGTGATGCTTCAAACAGTTTGTCTCTCACTAAGCATTATGGTATGAACACACTGGGCCCGATTCACAGAACTAACTTACGTCAAAAACGTAAAGTTAGTACCTTTTGGTATTCACAGAATACACTTACTCATTTTGGTATTCACAGAATACACTTACTCATTTTGGTATTCACAGAATACACTTACTCATACTAACTTTATGTCCGCACTCGGCCGGAGATTCCGGCCGTTTGTGGAGATTCCGGCCCGGAGGTGGAGATTCCGGCCGCTTGTGGAGATTCCGGCCGCTTGTGGAGATTCCGCCACCGGCCGGAATCTCCATAACCGGCCGGAATCTCCACAAATGGCCGGAATCTCCACAAACGGCCGGAATCTCCGGCCGGAATCTCCACAAACGGCCGGAATCTCCACCTCCGGGCCGGAATCTCCACAAACGGCCGGAATCTCCACCACCGGGCCGGAATCTCCGGCCCGAGTAGCGGACATAAAGTTAGTATGAGTAAGTGTATTCTGTGAATACCAAATGAGTAAGTGTATTCTGTGAATACCAAATGAGTAAGTGTATTCTGTGAATACTAAAAGGTACTAACTTTACGTTTTTGACGTAAGTTAGTTCTGTGAATCAGGCCCATAGTGTTTCTATAAATATAAAATAGGAATTGTATTAGACTAAGTATTCACTATCAAGAGGATTCACTTAATATATGTACCACCTTAGGATCTCCCTTATTGTGCGTAAGACGTTCTTTCCAAAATCTCTCATGTAACACACTGCTCTATTGTGCTTTTAACATTAGTCAAGTACTCCACCAATATGAAAATGTAGCACTTCCAAATATAGCCTCTGTCCTTAATGCCCACAAAGTGTGTGTGTCAAAACATCAAACAATTTACACACTACTAACTATCCTTGATGTTCACAAGTTGCCAAATACGTATGCGCCAAGGGTTAACTAGTCTCAAAATGAAAGGAAGAATTATTGCGCATTAACAGCAAAAAACACGAGCATCAAATGTCTGGCAGCTTCCAAATAAAAGAAATAATTGTTGAACATTTACAGCCAAGAACACGAGCATCAAATGTCAGGCTTTTTCGCAAAAACAAGGTAATTATTGCCCAAATATCTATAATGCTCCACAAAAGTTAAATCCCAAGCATTTGCCCACGTATTTCTCCAAGCGGCAATGAAACCAAGTGAATAAACGTGATGAAACACTTAGCTCATCACGCGTAGTCCACGAGTCCTGTAAGTCCTGAAACCCCGTCTGAGCCGGGTCGAAGAGGGGAGAAAGGCATTAGAAATCCTTGCAGGCACCGGTCAAGTTGTTGCTGGTGAGGCGGAGGCTCTGGGAAATCCTTCCTGATGACGAGAGGCTCTAGGGAATCCTTCTTCATCGGGAAACAAAAAGCCAAGCAACGAGTGACAGCGATCTGGGCTATTTATAGCCAGAACCTTGGGCGGTGCCAGGTGTGTGCTCACGTGTCCAACTGCCGTGAGCTGCCTTGATTTACATACATGTGCCAACTGCCTCACATAAAACAATAAGCATTGGTAAATATAACCAAACAAGCATTGGCAAGCCTTCATATACACACTAAGCATTGATTAATACAAACATGGAAAAAAAGGAAATGTAACAATGGACACAGTTTACAACTACAGCAAGATCACTGCAATATGATTAATGCTCCCACCATATGGGTGTTGGCAAATAACACAGGGCACATTTTGACTTGTGTGACGGGGATTCGTGACAGTCCTCCCTCTCAAAAGCCCTGGTAGTGGTAGTGGCTTAGAAGGATGTTGTAGATGGAATTGTCACACCAGTTGTGGGGCATGAACCGAAGATGCGGGTTCCCATGAATGGTCCTCCGCACTATACCCTTTCCAAGCTAATAAATAATGCAACACTCCTCGGATTCTCTTAGCATCCAAAACCTTGGCCACTTCAAACTCCCATTCTCCATGCGTTTTAACTGGAGGTGGCGGTGGTCCTATCCTAGTAGTAGGAGAGTAGGGTCGAAGAAGAGAAACATGAAAAACCGGATGAATCCGGTAATCCGATGGGAGCTCTAATCTTACAGTCACGGGATTGATCTTTTTGGTGATATTAAATGGCCCTAGAAACTTTGGGTTTAATTTACGGGAACCATCAATGTTCAGGTTTTTGGTTGACAACCATACTTGATCTCCAATTGCGTATTGTGGAGCTGGTAGTCTGTGTTTATCTGCTTGTTTTTTCACTTGTTTTTGGTATGACTCTAAATGTTTCTTAGCCTGTGTTTGGATTTGTGAAAAGTGGCGATGATGTTCATGAACTGCCGGTACTTGATTAGCAACAGATGACTGCAGAGTTGGGAGCATTCTGGGATGGTAACCAAAAACACAATAAAAAGGCGAAATCCCAATAGCAGAATGGACTGAATTATTATACACAAATTCTGCCACGAGTAAAGCCTTATCCCAATCAGTGGTCATGGTAGCAAAGAAACAACGCAATGTTTGTTCGAGGGTTTGATTAAGGCGTTCCATCTGACCATCCGTTTGAGGATGATAGGTGGAGGACAGACATACATCAACTTTCGTAGAGGAGTAAAAATTTCGCCAAAACCTAGACACGAACTGTGGGTCCCTGTCAGACACAATGGCTGTTGGTAAACCATGCAATTTCAGCACATGTTGTATAAATAGGTCTGTTAATTCCTTTGCCGACCGCATGTGTTTCAGGGGAACAAAGTGTGCCATTTTAGTTAAATAGTCTATTACCACCCATATGATGGAGAAACCATTTGAAGTGGGTAAACCGGTAACGAAGTCCAAACTTATCGTATGCCCAGGTGCAGGTGGGATAGGCATAGATTGTAAAAGTCCAGCAGCATGAAGGGATTTAGATTGTAAACAGATCGGACAGGTTTTGACGTAATTTTCAACATCCAATATCACTGTGGGCCACCAGAAATCTCTCTGACACAGTTCCACCGTTTTCTTTACACCAGGATGACCAGCAAAGGCGGTGTCATGATACCAATGCAGAACAGTATCTCGCAACTCTTGTGTGGGAACGTATAATAGATTCTCAGGGTACCAAAAGGTCTCCCTTTTTAACAGTATTAGGGGGTGTGGACTCTTTTTGTTGTGTTCTTTCCCAGGCCTATATGTGATTACAAAATCGAATTCGTTGAAAAACAAAAGCCAACGCAGTTGTCGTGGAGTTAATGCTTTGACATTCTGGTAAAACTGCAAATTACGGTGGTCTGAGTAAATGGTTATTGTGTGACGGGCTCCTAACAAATGGTGGCGCCATTCATGAAAAGCGAGTTTGATGGCTAAGAGTTCTCGCTCTGCCACCGTATAATTCTGCTCAGCAGGTAGGAGCTTTTCTGAAAAGTATGCGACTGGATGTAAATGCCCAGATGTAGGATCTCTCTGGGACAAAATACCACCCACAGCAACCTGAGAAGCATCGGCTTCCACATAAAAGGCTTGTGAAGGGTCTGGGTGGTGTAACAATGGGGCTTCAGTAAAGGCCTGCATGAGTTTCTGAAATGCTCCCTCTGCTGCTGAGGTTCAATGAAATGTAACTCCCTTTTTGAGAAAATGGGTAATGGGTGCCACAACGGAGGAGAACTGAGGAATGAATCGCCGATAAAAATTGCCGAAACCCAGAAACCTCTGAATATCTTTTACGGATCCTGGTGTTTCCCATTTCAAAATAGCCTGAACCTTGGAATCATCCATAGCTATACCATTAGGAGAAATTACATAACCCAGAAACTCAATGCGGGTAGCATGAAAGACGCACTTCTCTAATTTAACAAATAGCTGATGTTCTCTAAGCCGTTGTAATACAGTGCGAACATACCCTACATGATCTTCGGTTGTTGATGAAAAAATCAGGATATCGTGTATGTAGACAATAACAAAGACGTCCAGGAACTCCTGCAGCACATCATTGATGAAATATTGAAAAGCTGCAGGAGCATTACACAGACCGAAGGGCATCACTGTGTATTAAAAAAAAACGAATTTAGTCCTAAACGCGGTCTTCTACTCGTCCCCATCTTTTACCCTAATTAGGTGGTAAGCACCTCTCAGGTCTAACTTGGTAAAAATGGTGGAGTGTCGTACCTGATTTAATAACACTGGTATTAATGGGAGTGGATAACGGTTTTTTACCGTCACCTTATTTAAGGCGCGATAATCTATGCAGGCGCGAAGCTCTTTATTCTTTATTGGGACGAAAAAGAGTGGCGAACTAACAGGGGATGTAGAGTGCCTAATAAACCCTTTTAGCAATAAACCGTCCAAGTATTTGCGCAAATACTGAGACTCAGGATCTGACAAGGCATACACTCGACTGCATGGGAGAGTGGCTCCAGGGAGTAAATCAATACTGCAGTCATACGACCGGTGGGGTGGTAACTGGGTTGCCTGTTGCTCAGAGAACACGTCATGAAAGTAATTGTATTGTTTTGGCAGGATGATAGTAGACTCTTCTTGTACCAAAGCTGGATTCTCAATCACAGAGGCACAGTGCAAAGGCATGAGAGGATGTTGATTACCTGAATAGCATTTCTGCCAACAATGCGCAGAATCCAATGTCACAGTGTGTTTGCACCAGTCTATCTTAGGATTGTGTAGTTGGAGCCATGGTATTCCCAATATGGCTCCAAACACAGGGATGTCGATAAGTTCGAAATGGATTTGTTCAGTGTGTCCATCAGTGCAGATCATGGTTACACGGGAGGTCTGAGACTGTATTAAACCAGAAGATAACTCTGAGCCGTCTACGGCATGCACAGGTTCAGGGACCTCCTTCTTGACGGTTGGAACGTTTAAGGTTTTAGCTATTCCGATGTCCATAAAATTCCCGGTAGCTCCCGAATCCAATAGTATGGGAATTACCTTTCTAGTCTGGGTATAAAAGAGCAAGGTAACTATTAAGGTTAAATGACGGGGCTCTGTTGTCATAGCGTTTCCTAAATAGTGGTAAGAGGCCAAACCGTTGGCTATGCTCGATAAGGGGGCCTCACTCCTTATCGGGCCTGGAAGTTTTCCGACTGTTCAGATTCAGCAGTGGGAAGGGGGGTGTCAAGCACAGCAACCGCCTTTTTGGGAATCTTTTTGGTCAAACAGTCCCGGGCGAAATGCCCAGACTTCCCGCCATACAAATAAAGATTTAAACGACGTCTTCTATCCTTTTCCTCCTTGGATAAAGGTCCCCTAAGTCCCCCAATCTGCATGGGTTCAGAATGATCGGCCGAAGGATTGGAATTAGATACCTCCTTTTTCTCATGTTTAACTACAACAACTCTGGGCATATCGCCACGGGTCCTTTCGCTCTTCCTTTCACCCAGACGATGATCCAACCGGACCACTAGATCAATAAATTCTACGCAATCAGATGGCAAATCAACGATTTGCGCCAATACATCCTTTAATTCATCCCGAAGGCCATGATAAAAAAGTGATGTTCTTTTCTCATCTGGCCATTGCGTCTCAGAAATTAGTCTATTAAAGGATGTGATGTAAGACAATAAATCCTTATTGCCCTGCCGCAGGTTCAGAAGCTCATTGTCGCTTGCTTGTATAAATTGATGTCTTGCAAAGAGCTTTTGCATTGTCTCCTTAAAACGGCGAAAGTTATGCAAAATCGGGTCATCCCTTTCTACGAAGGGTATTGACCACGTGGCCGCCGTACCACCGAGATAGGATAATATGAACGCCACTTTTGAGGCATCATCAGGGTAGGCTGCCGGTTTACAGAGAAAGTGTAATTGACACTGATTCATAAAAATGCTAAGCTTGGTCTGATCTCCAAAAAACTGCTCGGGAGGAGCCAAAGGAACCGGAGTGGGTGTTGTAACACTGACATTTACATGTTGAGTTGCCCCTGCCCCCTCTGTAACCAATGGGGTGAACGTGAAATGCTGTGGATGAACCACAGGTTTTGCTTTTTACCGAGATGTTGTCCCAAGGATTTTCTCGGGGATTATATTGTTGCAACTCGCAGTGTAACATGTGGTTTTCTTGTTTTAATGTCGTGACTTCCTGTTGTAAACCTAACACTAACCTAGTCAATTCCTGTACGGTCATGGTGTTTTCTCCCGTGGGGACATCCATCGTCCAGGCAGACTTTTAATTTCGTGGCTTGGCTTTATGTAAGATGTGAGACCAACCACTCACCTGAAAACCAGGTCCATCTGCAGGAACGATGATTAGTTCCTCAACCCCCCCTGAACACCTCTCAGTGCTGCTGACCAAAACAGAAGCCCCGGCAGGTGCCCAAAGAGGAAAGGGGATTTGGGAAGAGAAAGAAGAAAGAGAGACTGCTACGCTTCTTACTTCACCAAGAAGTGGATACCCTCTGGGCCAGCCAGGTTCTACAATTCTACACGGCAAACCACTTGTGCGTTCCTAAAATACACAAATGCACATAAGCAAAGAATGCCCTTAAACCCTATTGCTGAATGCAATGCCAAACTCTTACGATTCTAACATTCATTACCTTTCTTGGTGTGGTGATGGTTCAAACAGTTTGTCTCTCACTAAGCATTATGGTATGAACACACAGTTTTTCTATAAATATAAAATAGGAATTGTATTAGACTAAGTTTTCACTATCAAGAGGATTCACTTAATATATGTACCACCTTAGGATCTCACCTTATTGTGCGCAAGACGTTCTTTCCAAAAATCTCTCATGTAACACACTGCTCTATTGTGCTTTTAACATTAGTCAAGTACTCCAACAATATGAAAATGTAGCACTTCCAAATATAGCCTCTGTCCTCTTAATGCCCACAAAGTGTGTGTGTCAGAACATCAAACAATTTACACACTACTAACTATCCTTGATGTTCACAAGCTGCCAAATACGTATGCGCCAAAGGTTAACTAGTCTCAAAATGAAAGGAATAATTATTGCGCATTAACAGCAAAAAACACGAGCATCAAATGTCTGGCAGCCTCCAAATAAAAGAAATAATTGTTGAACATTTACAGCCAAGAACACGAGCATCAAATATCAGGCTTTTTCGCAAAAACAAGGTAATTATTGCCCAAATATCTGTAATGCTCCACAAAAGTTAAATCCCAAGCATTTGCCCACGTATTTCTCCAAGCGGCAATGAAACCAAGTGAATAAACGTGATGAAACACTTAGCTCATCACGCGTAGTCCACGAGTCCTGTAAGTCCTGAAACCCCGTCTGAGCCGGCTCGAAGAGGGGAGAAAGGCAGGAGAAATCCTTGTAGGCACCGGTCATATTGTTGCTGGTGAGGCGGAGGCTCTGGGAAATCCTTCCTGATGATGAGAGGCTCTAGGGAATCCTTCTTTGTCAGGAAACAAAAAGCCAAGCAACGAGTGACAGCGATCTGGGCTATTTATAGCCAGAACCTTGGGCGGTGCAGGGCGTGTGCTCACGTGTCCAACTGCCGTGAGCTGCCTTGATTTACATATATGTGCCAACTGCCTCACATAAAACAATAAACATTGGTAAATATAACCAAACAAGCATTGGCAAGCCTTCATATACACACTAAGCATTGATTAATACAAACATGGAGAAAAAAAAGGAAACGTAACAATGGACACAGTTTACAACTGCAGCAAGATCACTGCAATATGATTAGGCTTTCCTGTTTTCAGTTTCTATTTTGGGTAAATTCTGGTGGGGTTTTTTCAGTGTTTTCAAGTGATTTCAATACCTTAAAAAAACAGTGGTTATCAGTGGTTACACATTTTCATGCCATTAAAAACAATAGAAACAGTGTTTTTCCGGTGTTTATGGAAAATTTTGCTTTATTATTGCTTGCTTTCTGCACTGATAGTGCATGGTATATAGACGGTGTACGTACAGTGTATATGTAGTCCAAATACATTTTTGCAAATCAAACTTATTGTCCTACACCATTCAATACTTCTTCAGTGAGTCTTTGGTCATGTGCGCTCGCTCTTTCCTTGCCATGTAAACTTTTATCTGTGAAAAGGCCCTCTCAACATTGGCACTTGAGACACACAACACCAAAACAGCCAGTACACAATTTGCTAACTCTGGCCACTGACAGCTTTCTGTGCCAATACTGGTGCACTTGAAGGTTGCAATTCTCTGGGCAGGTTCTGCAACATTTGCATTGAACTGGGCGCTTATGCCCTCAGAGTTATTGAAGCTGTCAAAAATGAAGCAGCACTTTTGAAACTACAGAGAAAAGTCCCTTTACGGAAGGAATCTAGAACTTGTACAGAGTACCACAGTGAGGTTTCATTGACTTCAAATGCCATGGTTGGTGAAGGGACATTTCTATGCATCATTGCAAGCCATTTCTCATGCATTGTAAAATAAAAGTTCCTGAATTGCTCTTCAACATTGCTTTGCTTACCAAGTGGCAAGCACTCTAACATGGAACATGTTGCAGTTCCATAGTCACTAAAGGTGTCACCCAGCCTTCTCTCAAAGAGATGTTTCACATCTACACCAATTATGATGAACACCTGGCAGACAAGGGTTTTTTCAGACTCTAGTTTTTTTATTAAGTTCACTACAGCAGTTATGTTTTCCTGTAAAAATCTAAGAATGCAGTAGAGAGCACTTTTTTTCACATCACTATCAATATGCGGCCAAAGATTCTCACATTTCTTGCCTTTGGCATCATCACTCAGCAAAAATTCTGTAAACGGTTGCCACATGGATAATATAGCATTCACAGCCACTTGGACTGAGAACCATCAGCTAAGTGACACAGTTGGGATGACTCATTCTTTGATGCCACACAAAGCACAAAATTAGAAATATTTGCGTTTTAGTTCCCACGCATAACAAAACAGTGCACCAGAATGGACTAAAAAGTCAATAGCATTCTTCATTAACTCTGAAGATTGTCAAGATGCTTTCAGCATACCATCTAACAAGTGGCAAAGATCTCTTACAGGGAAGCACTTCAGCTCAGATATCGATTTTGACAGGTCATCACACAACTTTTTCATATACGTAGCTGAAAAACTGCAAATACAAACAATATCACTCCAATCTTTGTTGAACTTGGAAAGAACCTTTTGCAGCAGCATTCCAAGTGACACTGTGTTCTATGTTTTCCAAAAGTCTGGTGTCATGTTTTCACCATTATCCCAGATGCTTGGTGATAGCACTCTTTTCACATATACTTGTCACTATACCTTGCTTTGAATATTTAAAGCCTGAGGTGTTGGCAATTCACCTACTATCAATACTGACTCACTAGAAACTGGGGGCTGATGTATCAAGGGTTTTTACCCACTCTCTGTGGGTAAATGTGATGGCACATATTGGGAAAGAGTCTTATGAAACCAGCCATTTTACCAATCAGTGAAAGAATCAAATATAGCCAAAATATCAAATATGATTTTGACATTGCCTAATTCTCTACAGTTTATAAAAGAATTAAACAAGACCTAAAACCTGGTTCTAAACCCTGCATCTTTAGACCAAAGACCACTAAACTGAAAAAAGCAACAGGAAGAAGAAACATTATTTTAGTGACATCTCTAAACAACAAAACCTAAGCAGAGAAATTTTAGCCCATTCTTTCTTGCTGCTAGCTTGTATAACAAAGTTACATTGTATTGGCCCCTTCAGGAAGAAAAAAATACTCTTTCACTCTCCTTTTCCTATCTTTGAATGGCATTTAGTTTGTGGTTGTGCAGGTGTTTTTTCAGTGTTTATATGTTTACACTGGTGAGGGCTATTTCCCTTTCGGTGGGGTTTTATCAGTTATTATAGGTTTAAACCTAAAACCGGACAGCCTAAATATAAGTAATGCTCCCACCATATGGGTGTTGGCAAATAACACAGGGCACATTTTTACTTGTGTGACTGGGATTCCTGACACTGAGGTTCTCACCTGCGTTACCTCGTATACACCTGACTCTAATAGAATCAGCAACATCATTAAGAAACATTGGGGTATCCTCACAACTGGTACCCTTCAACTGCCCACACCCAGGTTTGCATTTCAGCGCACGAGCAACCTTAAAGACATGCTTATACACACGAGACCAAAAGTTCAGAAAATCAATCAACAGAGACCACTATGGGATCTCCCACCTGTGATAGGTCATTACCCATGTGGCTCTTGTGTTGTCTGTCTCCTAACTGCACCAACCAAGGAAGTAGTTTTTTCAAATACATTCACTTGGAAATTGGGAAGACATACCAACTGCAATACCACTAATTGCATATACATGATCACCTGCCCCTGTAACCTCCGGTACATCGGCATGACCACCAGGATGATCAAAACACGCATCACTGAGCACAGGAGCAACATCAGATGTCACCGTGTTAACACGAAAATGTGCACACATTTTGAGACAGGCAAACATTCACCTGATACTTTACGCTGGGTTATTCTAGAGGCCCATCCACTGATAACCACAGGAGCATTGTTCAGGATTGAACAAAGGTGGGTACACCGCCTAGCCACTGACAAACAGGGATTTAACGAAGACATTCCGTGAAGTACATTGAATAGATCATAGCCCTTATGACTCCGATCCCTCCTCAGTTACCTGCACTTTCCTTTTTCTCCACTGGGGTCGCCACAGGTGATTGTTCAGATTTTACATACCCCGTTGGATAACAACACCAGTGACCCCGGTGGCCATTTTTGCCGAGGTATAATATACCCACCATCTCAGTACCTACTGACATCATCAACCACAGGTCATGAGTTGGATAGCATCATTGTAGATGAGGCCCCCACAGGACCATCCAAACTCTTACATCTATATGGGTGGTTATATTAGCATACCTACTGGGGCAACTAGCTGCCTGATTACTCGTTTCCACCTACCTGAGACTACCACCTGAGGCATCCCCAGCGCCCACCGGTTCTGTGGGTCAACAATGATCTTGTTGTGGTCCAAATCCACACTCTAAGATGGCCGCCGTAGGATTCTTATAAACTATCCATTCTTCCATCATGGCGGCCATATTAGCTCCCCCCTATGGGAGGTTAGCGCTCTAGTGATTGGACGCTGGCTATTGGACACTCCGATCGACTGCCGGGGCCCGGGACTACATCTCTGACACAAACGTGGCGAGAGGTACCTCCCGGCCCGGCAGCATTTGGGTAGGTCGTCCGCCATCCCTGCGGTTACCATTACGTGAGTACTACCCTCTGCTCTTATGTGGAACCCACGAGGGCCGACCTGCCGACCCTACACTTCGAGGTGAGTTCGTGTGAGTTAATTTCCGTGATAGCAGACACGCGCTGAACCACCAGGGAGCCCTCCTCCACCAGGACCCGTTTTACAGCACAGGCGCGCGGTCCGCTCCCCGACATCTCCCTTCACCGTGTTCTCACGAACGGGTGGGACATGGTGCGGCTTGGATGCGGGGGTGAAATGCGTGTCTCTACATGGGCCTGGGGGGGCTGGTCCCCTTCTAAGCACAGCGTCTCCCTGACTAGACGCGTATTTAACAAACCCACTCACTACTTGTGAGAGCCTGCTCTGCTGTCCTTGTGGAGTTACATTTCGACGTATCTCAGGTGTGTGATTAATTCACATTATCTGCACCATTTTCAACCCTCATTGCATCCTTTAGGATACTGGTAATCCCAGGTGTCTTGACCTGCTGGGAGTTGATGGGGCCAGTCACTAACAGTTTTTGGGTGAGTTCATTGTTCGCAAGATATATCAGCTACCAATTTTAATTCAGGATACTTTATCCTGGTTGTTTTTTATCCCTTTAACATATCTTTTCATGCACACGCCATAACTTTATGACCCTAGCTTAGAAACACTAGGATTTGACTATGTGAGGCGCACCACGATTTGCTTGTATATTACATGGTGATATCCACAAGGGAGAGTGGTGTTGAAGAAGGGATTACAGACTATTGTTACTGTTTAACCATGTCGTTTGTATGTCAATAGGTTGGCGTTCGCATCTATAGCTACTATGTCTTTAGGTGCAGTGTGTGGTCAAGGTTAGCAAACCAGAACACCCCCTTTAGTGTAGATAGACAATCTCTATGAGGTCCTGAAGAATTGCCGCTAGGTCATTCTGACACATAGGCAAGAAACATGTTGACCACATGAAGCTGAGCGCAACATACTGACTCATTACATCAAGAAGTCGCCACTCTATATTTTTTAATCAGGTTGGAAGCCAGGTTCATTCAAATTATTTTGTCTGGACTTCCATTCCCTGTTTTATCCCCGCACGGTCTAAGGACCCTCACTTTAGCACATCTACACTTGTAGGTCCCTTACACCCACGGCACCATACGGCAAGGAATAAAAGATCTCCGCCAAAGAGCCCCTCATAGGGTGCCCGTCAGGTATTGCAGCGCCGACCTGACGAGGAGCATGCCCTATGATGAAGCATGACATCCAGCTGGCTGGGTGTGTGAGGGCCCTAATTCTGAAAGGAGGGATTCCCCTTTCCCTCCTTTCCTAAGGGACAACCTGTGGCCTCTTCTGACTTCTCTCCCCCTTTGACTTCATAGGTACTGCATACCTTTTTTGGTTTTGATGTTGACTGGACATGTATGCTGGACCTAAACAAAGTCCTTAGTCCCCCCCTTTTTGGTTTAACTTATAGAAAGTTGGCATTTTCCTGCTCTTTTTTTGTTGCCCGCAGCCTACCTTAGCGCACATGACTGGGTGTAGTTGGCAGTTATACTTTGTGAATTCTTCCTAGACAGTCACACTTTAGAGGTATTAGGTGTGCCTGAATGGGCCATCTGCTGGCAGGATGGGGATTGGAGCTGGGCACAGCTCCACTTGCAACTGAATAGGCTGTGCTCTACCATCACACAAATGGCTTGTCACAACTGAATTGTCAATGCAGCCAGCTTGAAGACAGGGTAAGGGAGTCAGAACCTTCCAAGCCTTTCAAAGAGAAACCTCTAGAAATGTACTCTACTTAAAAGAAGGCACTCGTTATGAACATAGGGCCCTCAGACCCACTGATCAGTTTGCTTTCTGGATCTGTGGAAGGACCCTCAGAAGTCTGCCTGATGCTGTTATCTGCTGGGTACTCCACAAGACTGCTTTGCTGCACCTGGAAGGACTACTTTGCTGCTTGAAGCCTGCCTTGAACCCTCAAAGATCTGCGCTGCTTCTAGAGCCCTGCTTCTTCACCTGATCCCAGGACTACCAGGGTGACTCCAAGGGCTAGTTTGGTGGACTCCTGTTCAGAGCCACAGGGACATTTAAGGCTCCCACCATCTTCAGTCTGTACCTGGACCCAGCCTGAGTGAGTACTAACTCCCCAAGTGGTGCCTCTCTAGTCCTGAACCATTAGGGGAGGTACTAAAGCTGCCCAGATAGCCAAACTCCATAACTTGGGACTTGAAATCTTTTTGGCTAAAAACTGCTCTGAGAACCGAGGGAAGACCGGGACCAACATGTTCGTCTGTCTGCCAAGGTGTAACGCTCGTCGGCGTGACTTTGCGGCTGCTCCTTCTATATTCTTCTCCGCAGCAGCAAATCCTGTTCGGTGATCCTTTGCCAAAGGTGTATCCGGCCTCCTGGAACTCTCTTTGGCTACAGCCTCCTGCCTCGTCACGCTAGAGGTTTTTGACCTCCATAGAAAGGAACTAAGTCGGAATGTAGAAATCTTCACAGTGACTCCGTCCAGTGGCTCCCCGATGACGATACTCCCTCCACGGACACTGCCTGCATCCTTGCCCCACTGAACTTTACATTCTCAGAACATTTTTCTTGAAAATTCTTCTAAGTCTAAAGGTAAGTGCTGAGCAGGCTCAATCCACTTCTTGTATCCAACCTGCACTCCATTGCAGTCGGCCATATTTTTTTACTTTCACCCAATCTCACGCAACTAGAGTTCTGTGGTTGGAGCTTTGATCTTTTAGGCTCTAGTTTATACTGAAAACTTTAAAAATTCCTAACTCCAGATCTACTGATTGGATTTTTGTCATTTTGGTCTTAAATTATTTATTAAATTTGACTCTATTTCTAAAATGGTGGGATTTTTCTTGTGTCGTGTTTGTTTATTACTGTTTGAAGTGATAATGATAATTTGCTTTAGCATTTTTTTTTTACTAGCAGCATAAGTATCATATGGGGAGCTCCTCAGGGTTCTGCATGAGTCCCATATTATTTTAACTTTGGTTAGCATTCTTGACCTGCCTTATTAGAGCTTTTAGTGTTATATTATTTTCCTGTGCCAAAGAACCCCAGCTGCTGATTCGCTTGACGGGTGAAAGCAATTGAGGCTTGATGACTAGCAATTTTTGTGCCATAATGCAGAAAAAATAAAATGTTAATATTCATCAACTCCCCTTCAATCTGGTCAAGTGACTGCTGGCCATCTGAAGTCGGCCCTGCCCCTTCTCCCTCTAAAAGTGTGAGTAATCCAAGAGAAATGTTTTGAGAGCCTCTCTTTGAGGACCATGTGAACAGGCTTATTTTTACCACCTTCTCTTTAATCAAAACTTTCAGCAACATTTTGGGGCATATTTACAAGAATTGTCGCTAAGCAGTTTTCACACTGCTTAACGGCAATTTTTTTACAGCTGCCTAGCTTCAAATCCTAATGCTATGTTGCCGACGTATTTACAATATGTTGCTACGTTGCATTAGGATCAGCTAGCAGGGGGAAAAAATGAAGCTAACGCCAGCATCAAGACGTTAAAAAAATCCACATTAGCATGAAAAAAGTGACTGCGGCAAGAAAGTTTGCACTAGTTAGCCCAACGTCACTTATCAGTGTTTAGTGGCAAATAGGTTCACAAATACGCCACTAAGGGGGAAAAAACCTGAATGTAGAATGGAGCAGCCAAGTTCAGCACAGGACAACAACCCACCCCCCCTTCCAATTCCCCCGACAGCCAGAATGACCAGCCAGAGTCCATGGGGAAGAGGAAGAGGAAATGCAGATTCAGTCAGGAGGAGAATGAGATTCTGATTGCGCAGGTGACGGAGCATCAACATCTGCTCTTCGTCAGCTCCAAGGTGTCATTGGGGACCAAAAATGCTAAATGGCAGTCCATAGTCAACAAGGTGAATTCTGTCGGAGAAGTCAAGAGGACAGAGACATGATGCCAAGCGCAAGACTAAGCAGAAACTAGCCAGCAATCAACAGGCAGCACTGCAGACCGGAGGTGGGAGTCCAGTGCCACAGGAGGAGCTAGATGCCTTGGAGGAACAGGTCTCTGCAGTCATCTGTGAGGAGTTGGTAGTGGGAGTAAAGGGAATGAACAGTGCTGACTATGACCAACTACATCAACAACAGAGTAATTAACAACAAGGGGGGAAGTATGTCATGTTGTACTGTCCAGACACCTATGCCTCAGCGCTATCCCACACTGTGTGCAGGTGAAACGGTAGCCACATAGGTACTTTGGGGCTTATTCATAAGCACTTTGCACTGCCGGTATGTCACTTTTTCCCTTAATGAAAGTGACAAACCGGTGGCGCAAGGTCCTTGTAATTAAGCCCTTCATGTGTACAAACAATGACAAGTGAACAGTCATGTGTCTCACATCAAAATGTCTGCATCAGGCAGTGGTGCAAGTCTCACAGTCTGCCTAGATTAAAATACAGTGTAATAGCAGTCATGTGCATGCTAGTCAAGATATGGCACTTTCCTGTACTAACTATGGGGCATATATACCATAATCTAGTGGAGCGCAGTGTTGCCCCAAAATTGGTATCGAGTAAGAAGGAGATGCCAGCGGTGCACTACGAAGAAAGCAAAGCTTGCAAATTAAAGAGGCTACATTCCTCTACCACAAACCTCATGCCCGCGATTAAAGAAACAGCTGCAAAAAACAAGTTTCCGAAAGCACAGCGTCTTCTCCTATACCATATTGAACCGAACCCTGTTCTGAGCACACTTGAATCTTCGAACAAAAAACGCACATGATGTTTGACCATAGATTGGATAATTTCAAATAAGCTCTTTTGTGTTCCAGGTCCTGAGGAGAACCCCACCGAAGGTTTTTTAGGGGTTCGAAACGCGTTGACCACAATTCTGACCAAATAAGTGTACAACGTATTCACTATCAGGCTAACCTTTTTGTGTACTAGTGACTAATCTTTTGAATTATCATGGAAATAATTACCTTGGTTACCTGAATAACACACTGTTTGGTCATCGCCCATACTAGGGTTGTGTTGTTTTTCTAAAAAAAGAAACAATTTAGTTTTTCAAATAATTTGCAACCCATTTGGGCATTTCCTTCTCTTCCTTGTTTTTTTCTTTTTTCATTTTTGTGATTTTTTATGTTCTGTAAAGTTTGGAACCTGAGCTTGTTTTTCTACTATCATAATTATAAGAATTTGTTGTCTTTGTTATGTCTAGTGTTGTCTAATTTATGTGACATGTTATGTATGTGATGTAACCAGTGTGGTCTATGAAAATTGATTAATGGACTACTACGCAAACAAACAAAGGTTTTTTTGATAAAGAATTTAAAAAGTGTTTTTTTCAGTCACATTGAGTGTCAAGTGTGATTTGATTAAGTAGTTTGGTGATCAAGTACCAGTACTGGCATGCATGTTGTTGCTAGCCCCAAAATTGGTAGCACGATGCTCCAAAAGATTAGAAATGCAGGGGTGTGCTGGAGGCACCAGAAATCCAACACAGCCTTGCATGTTCCTCATTCCTGTTGTCTCCAAACCTGACCTGCAGAAGCTCAGCCACCCTTGTGCCATGTTGCTAGGGTGTCTGTGCAGCAGTTACAAATGTTGATGTGCATGAAGGGACACCTTCCTGCACATAAACAATCCTTACAGGTGATTTGCTGTATCCATGTGTGCAAAAGAAACAATTGATGGACGGAATGCTGGACAATGCAAACATTCACCCCCAGTCACAGGGATCTGGGTTAAATCCATCATTCTTTTGCTCACCACACCACCCCAGTTTGGACCCAGCCATATGCAAATCAGTCTTGACCCTGTTCCTTGTGGGAACAGTCCAGCCCGAACTGCCAAGCCAGGTCCTCCCTGGACCGGAAACAAGCATCCTGGGACCGGTTTCAGGACATCACCCTTCATCAGCCGTGCTCTCCATGCCACTGGAGTCAAGCTATCCTGGCTGATGAGGGCTAAAAGCCCGAAACCGGTCCTAGGATGCTTGTTTCCAGTCCAGGGAGGACCTGGCCTGGCAGTTCGGGCTGGACTGTTCCCATTGGGTGCAGGGTCAAGACTGATTTGCATATGGCTGGGTCCAAACTGGAATGGCATGGTGAGCAAAAAAATTATGGATTTATGCCCAGATCTCTGTACTGGGGTGAATGTATGACATTGTTCTGCATTCTGTCCATCAATTGTTCTTTTTGCATGTGTCACCCCGAGTGGGACGGGTATGCCCAGACGTGGGTCCCGTGCTCTCCATGCCACTGGAGTCAAGCTATCCTGGCTGATGAGGGCTGAAAGCCCGAAACCGGTCCTAGGATGTTTGTTTCCAGTCCAGGGAGGACCTGGCCTGGCAGTTCAGGCTGGACTGTTCCCATTGGGTGCAGGGTCAAGACTGATTTGCATATGGCTGGGTCCAAACTGGAATGGCATGGTGAGCAAAAAAATGATGGATTTAGGCCCAGATCTCTGTACTGGGGTGAATGTATGACCTTGTTCTGCATTCTGTCCATCAATTGTTCTTTTTGCATGTATCCATGTGTGCAGCACAATGCAGCACACAAACAAAGAGCAAAACATTGGGAGAAACAGTTAATTGTGTTTACC
Organism: Calotriton arnoldi; assembly: GCA_963921515.1. Lineage (NCBI taxonomy): Eukaryota > Metazoa > Chordata > Amphibia > Caudata > Salamandridae > Calotriton > Calotriton arnoldi. The sequence continues at coordinate 1,349,255 of CAWUFW010002498.1, forward strand.
ATGTTGTGCCCTCCTGAGAACAGGGCCATAATTTACAAGCCCCCTGCGCTGCTGGTGCGTCTTTTTCAATAGATAAAAAAATGACATACTAGCGGCACAAGGGGCTTGTAAATAAGGCCCTAGTGTCTACCTGTCCTTGGCTGTTGGTACTGCCCCAGCCTTGTAGATATGTGTTACTCAAAATTTGAAATGCCTGTGTCGTGGAATGCTCATAGAAACATGCATTGCACATCCCTTTCATGGTAAGTGAAGGGTGGGAAGGGTCCTCATTCACAAGGTGGCATTAACCAACCGTAACTGGCTACATGCTGCATTGCAAATAAGGAGAAGTGCATATATCCACCAGAATGTCACAAAAAGTGATGTTCTGTTGGCAATATGACATAGTAGTATTGGCCTTGTGTATTGTTGTGAATTACACCTCTGTACATACGTGGCACATGGGTCCTAGGTAATGTCAAATGTGGCTGGTTGCAAATGCATACAAATAGGGTTGTGTCAACATGCATCCTTTCACTAATGCAAAGAAGGACACAACACACTGGAGTATGTCTCATCCATGTGCACAACCCTGTGCTGTTGTAAAAAGGTCTGCTGAGCACCAGTGCAGCCATCCCTGAACCGTGCCTCAAAGTTGTCTGTCTTGCAGCTTTCCTGTTGTCATCATTGCCACTGCAGGGAAAAACACAAGGGGAGGGCACCCTCAATCTCAGTATGGGGCAGTCCTGTTTATGTGGAAATATGCTGGTTTGCATAGATAAAGTGCTTGCCGTACCATGTCTAGTCAAAATCTTGTCAAAAGGACTCTCCGTCGTGAAATCTCACCATCACCCAAAAAAAAATACATGATCTTGGGTGCAGCATGACACATAAAACATCGTAGCAGCTTGCAAAATTAGTCTGTTGTGGATAGGCACAAATGATGCAAGTGTAGTAGGTACAGGATAAGCGACTCCTCATCATGGTCACATAACTGTGTGGCAGTAAGTTGGTTGTCTGGACCTTTGTCTTCAACGCACAGAGGGATCAATGCACACATACACATGTGTGGAAGAAATACATACGATGTCTCACGCCCCCCTGCAGAACACCTGCTCTGCACTTGATGAAATATTAAGGATGTTAGTGATTCCCATTTGATGGCTAAGATAGGCTGTAGCCACTTAGGGGCATATTTACTATAGAATGGTGAAGCGTGGTGTTAAGCTAACATTGCCAACACCACGCTTTGCCATTCTGAAAAGGCAGGGATGCACAGTATTTTCAAAGATACCCCTCTGTTTTCCCTAGTGCTGGTGCCAAAATCAGCTGCCTAGTGCAAATGTAGGCACCCTTGCACCATAGTGGTGCAAGGGTGTCTGTGTTGAAGGAATGATTGTTTATGTGAAGGAAGGTGGCCCGCCCTGCACATAAACAATCATTCATGGTATTTTCCCTGTTTACATGTTTGCTGCACAATGCGACACACATAGAAACATCAAAAACGCCGATAAATGAAGCCTCTCAACTGTTTTTGCCATGTTAAGAGCAGGTTTTCCCTGGTCTTAATTCATGCTCCCACTCCTATTTACGCCACCCTGTTCAATAGGGGACAGTGGCAAAATCAATGGGTGGTGCAGTGGAAAGTCCACCAAAAACACCAATTGCTCACCCCTCTCACGATAAGTGTAGCATGAATGGGGCACCGTTAGCCTAATGCCGCATTGAAAAAAAGGTGAAGCCCCAATTGCCAGAGGAACCTCAGAAAAAGTGACCAGTGGCGATAGGGGATTGCAAAATGCCCCTTAGTGTTGTCACATAGGGCTAATGTCATAATCCTGAACTCATAACATGGAACATACATGGACAGTGTAAACTGGCATACACAACTTTGTGTAACAGGTGTACCATGTAACACAGGAGAATGGAAAGTGTCATGTACTTTGAATTTCAAATGCTTAACAACATATCAACATGTAACAGACTGCAACAATAGTATTTGCCCTTTCCATTGCAGAGGATGAAACCGTACCTCCTGGTCAGCACACTGTCCCAGACATCACCAATGATGGTGATGATGAAGAAAACCTTCCAACCATCAACCAAGACACCATTCAAGAGCTCCTGGACTCCATATGAACACCATCTCCGGACCCAGGGAGGGTCAGCAGCATCGTGGCGTCTCCAATTGCCCCGCCAAATAACCAACAGGCACCACCTACCACTAAAGCTACACTCCTGGACTCTGAGGACCGTCAGATCACCTTTCAACAACTTGCAGTAGGAATCTAGCGGGGGATGGCAGATCAGAGGTTGGCGAGGTTGGATACCCTGGCAGCCGCAGTAGTGGGTGCCTCAGTCCTATTAGGGACACCTCGTTGCCATTAGAGGCACCAACTCTCTGCTCCGTGGCCTCCAGCCGTCCCCGGCTGACATCGCTGTTATCATGAGGCAGAGGCACCAACAACTGCCCTGCCAAAGTGACACCAGCGAGTTGGTCAATGAGATGCGGGCAATGTAAAAGATCTTGGAGATCATGGAGTGGAAGCAGGACTCCCACATGGCTGCCATTGCTGTCTACCACAGCGACGTTTCTGCTGTGTTGCAAAACCAGCAGATCGTCCTCGCTGCAGTGATGCCTTGTGTTGGCACACATGAATGCTGCTGTAGCTACGGCATCCACATCTTCTGTCCCTGATGTGTCTGTGTTGCCCTCCCCTGCCGCATGTACCACAACACCCTCACAGGAGACACCTCACACATCAGAGGAGGAAGATGTGGACGGTACATCTTTCCAAAGGAGAACCCTGCTGTAGCATTCATCTGTGTCAAATGTCCAGTTTTCTGCTTAGCGCTGTGCTTAACATCATGCCTGTGAACATCATCTATCACAATCTTCATCTTTACTTTACTATGTTCACCTTGGGCATTTGTGGACTGCCAATGTGGCCATTCCTCCCCAATGACACTGCAATCATCCTCCTGACTGATATTTTGCAATTCCTCTACGTCTCTTGATATGTTCCCCACAAGGACTCTGTCTGTTCATCCACTGGCTAAATACATGCTTTGGGGTTGTTGTCAAATGAACTGCCCCAGTGTGACTAAGTCTGTTTTGCACATGTAAATAAATGCACCTTCAATTGCCTGATGTGTGTTGTCTGTCACCATGAAACAGGACAGGTGTCAACAATGGCTAATCTGTGTAGCCACTACATCAAATACAGTGTACATTTGCAACTTTGGTGTCTGCAGACTCTGGGACCTTGATAGGCAGTGAGATGTCGCAACATGTGTGAAGGACACAATGGGGCATATTTACAAGCCCCTATTGCCACAGGAATGTCACTTTTACTAACGTTCCTGTGGTGATAGGGGCTTCGCCTTATTTACAAGGCAGTGTTAAGCCACTTAACATGGCTTAATTCCGCCTTGCAAATAAGACGCCCTTTCACGCTATATTTAGAGTGAAAGGGGTGGGCAATGGGTGTTGTGGTGGGCGTTCCGCCGCAACACCCATTGATTTAGATGCTGCCCGATATTTACAAGGGTGACGTACAAATGGGGCAGCACCAAAATTAAGACCAGGTAAAGCCTGGTCTTAACCTTGCGAAACGAGGATAATTGCTATATTTCTCCTCCTTTTTGCTGTTTCTATGTGTGCTGCATTGTGCAGCACATATAGAGACAGCAAAACACCATGAATGATTGTTTATGTGCAGGAAGGGACAACTTCCTGCACATAAACAATCATTCCCACAATGCAGGCACCCCTGCACTATGGTGCAAGGGTGCCTGCGTTGGCGCTAGGCAGCTACATTTTGCACCAGCGCAGGGAGAAACGCAGGGCTGTGCTGTGTTGTTGTAAATAGGGCACAGCCCTGCATTTCTAAAGTGACAGAGCGCGCCATTAGCCTTCATGGCTTAACGCTGCGCTCCACCACCTTAGTTGTAATTATGCCCCAATGTCTGATATACATTGAGTGCTAAATCAAGTGGACCAAAACATTGTTGAACTGGTAATGTGCCCTCAAAGTATATGGAAAAAAAGTCCATCAAAAAGTATCATGTCAAAACATGGTAACCAGTGAAAACATCTCATTGGGGTGACAAGCAAATGTAGTGATTGTCATAGTTCACAAGGCACCTAAATAAGTACCCCCAACATAACTACATTACGGAAAGAACGCAGAGGGAGCTCCATTCCTCCTAGACCTAATGCTTTTGGAACACACAATAATCTTGTATAGGAGAACTTCTTAGCACCCTATCCCCATGCAATGAGAAAAGTAACCTTGTTAAAACTACATGGTATGCATGTTTGTTCATGTCAATCAATAGGGTGTACGACAGTACCCTGCCCCTAGATGATGAAGTCACTCACACTTGTTGGGAAAATAATCAAGTTGGGAAATGAGATCATGTTTTGGTAAATCCTAGCTCAGTACCTCTCTGATTCACATTAAACATTACTGACACTACAAATTAGAAAACAGCATAAGTTTATTATTAACAAGTAAGTAACTGAATCTAAACCTACCTAGCCTATGCTAAATTCCTAACCTAACCTACTCTACACTACCTTATCCTAATTATCCTAAACACTAACCTAAAAACCTTACCTTAACCTATACACTCAACAACATATATTAAACATCACCCCCCCCCCTTAAGGAACATGTGAAGACAGGACAAAGACAACTATACCTAAACATAGACTACCTAAACATATATCATAAACCATTATATATTTTTATGTTTATTTTGACATTTCAATTTTTAAAAATAATTTTTTAAATTTACATCCTAAACAAGTACTAAAACATCAACCCCCACCAAAACGAAAAGGAAACTTAACCTAAATCACTATAATAAATCTAAACTTCACTAAAACACTATCTACACCTAACACTAAGCTAAACCTACTCTAACTATTACATTACCCAACAATTCAAAACATAGTAACAAGATTCAATATAACACATGGGAATTGGGGGACTGTACAAGGGCTAAAATCACAAAAGAAAAATTCAGAAAGGGAGTCCCAGGGCTTCCTTAATGTCTCAAGATATGTGAGCACCTGCTCCATTTGCTCCTCCAAATTAGCAACCCTCACATTGAGGTCCAATAGCATCCTCCTGTTCTCCCTGCTTAGAGCTGATTGCTATCTTTGTGTGGCAGGTGGGGCTGGTGCAGCAGGTTGGCCAGATATGGATGGTGTGGCTGTGGCGGCTCGTGGGGCCGGTGGAGCTGGTTGGCCAGCTGCGGATGGTGCGGCTGGTGGGGCAGGGTGTTGAGCACCATAGGTGCTGGGCAGGTTATCAGTGTCCCCATGGTGCCTTGCAGTGGCTGACACTATTTCACTTGATGTGGCTGTTCTTGGGGCAGCCTGAGGGAATGCTTTCCAGTGGCCTGCAGCCTTCTCCTCGTTGTAGTGACAATCCATTGCCCGGTAGCCCTTGGCAACTCTTCTGACATGACGGTATCTGTCCTTCCGAAGTTTTAAAACCTTAACTGCCTCAGCTGACATGTTGTCTTTAAGAAAACACACACATAACAAGATTTAAGAAACAGAACAAACAACAATGGATAACAAGTATTTTCAACACACAAGTTTACACCAACAGGAAGGTAACAGTCTGATAAAATGTGAAGCTTGATGGAGCCACTCACATGTGTAGTCAATGTCAATTCACAACATCAAATGTAGACCTTTAGGGTAATGATCAGTATAGCACATAGCAATGGCAGAGTTACACAGCATCAGTGGATGGTCTCATAAGTGAAATACTGACATTAACATAAACTCAAAATGAGTCTACCAGGGGAATGTACACAAGGAGATTGAGTTACAGGCCCATTGTGGCCCCAGGGCATGACATTTACCCATATTCATGGGATGCCGTGGGTGTAGTAGAGGCATACTACTGAGCACCAGTGTTTCACTTACACAAAAGTCACTCATCTGTCAGCTGCAATGCACAACATATTCTGATGTGTCTCCACAGCGATATATCCAAGGTTCATGCTGTATTCATCTACTTGAAGCATGAGAGTATTTGTATGTCACAAGGCAGCTTCCCTTACCACAATGCTACAACAACTGAGCACATGGGAAGTAAGACAGGCAACAATGGTGGAAAGAGTAGTTGGCCACATCACATTGTCCAAATATAGAATGTTCAATTCCAGCCTGCTGTAGGTCTGGGTAGACCAGTCATTGAACATTCTGATATACAACAGGTCCCAACATGTGCATGAGACAGGCTCATTGTATGAATAAGTATCAGTGACAGGTGTAGATGCAATGCTCTGATCCTCAGTGATTGCCATATCATGGCAGTGTGTACATGGAACCTCGGTCCGGTCATACACATCACCAACATCCCTTTTTAGGTCGAGCAAAAAGCGCTTGCACTGTTGCTTAGCGACCTGTTGTTTATGCTTTAGGAGTTGAACTCTGCCCATTGCTTGGTGATTGCTTTTAATTGGTCTCTGTTAGTGTCCTTAACAAATACTTGCTTGCCAATGGGCAATCCTCCCTATTTGTCCCTCCTCTTCGTTTCCGTTTTTTTCGGATGCAGCACCGATCAAGTACTATATCCTTACGCTTTAGGTGCTTATGTCTTTGTTTGGGGACTACTTTTCTTCTTCCGGTATTTCCCTGCCTCAGCTCCACACGTGCTTTACGTCTGCCACGCTTTCGATTTTTAGAAGTATTGTGAAAATGATCCAAACAGACATATGCAAAGTAGATAAATCACAAGGAATTATGTTCTTGAATTTTGATGACATTCTTAACAGGGCAGGCTGATGGCCACTATTTTATAAGTTCAGCCTATTGCTGATCACTTTAATGTTATGGGCGGAGCCTGTGAGACGTTTAGGTGACGTCACAATCAAAGGCGGTTGGCTGGCTGCTGGCACAGGGGTGGGAGCCATTGCTGTTCTTTGTTAAAATGAAAGTGTTACTCAAGGCGGAGGTGGGCTACGTGAGTATTTCTCTCCTTCAACTCTGTCCAGGCGTTTTTCCATTCTCTTGTTGCCCAATAAATAAATACTGATATGGCACGCGCATTTGCAATACGAGCTTGTTTACCTTGTGGCCACATCCATATAGAATCACACTGTGAGTATTCCCCGACACAGTTAAATAGGGCTATGTACAAATACAAAGCTATTACTCGGTTCGGGATGAAAGTCTGAGTTTTAAATTACATTTGTGGGAGCGTCCAGTGTTTTAGGGGTCATTTTCAAGCGATTTCTTGCATCATTTGTGACGCCCATGTTTGTGTGACCCATGTCTGGTTGCTGTGTCTGACTATGTCTGTGTGTTGTGGATGTGCGTGTGAGACCTTGAATATGTGTCTGTGCCGTGTGTGACCATGTCTATATGTGTGCTTTTTCTGTTTACCCAAGTCTGTGTGTCTACTGTCTATGCACTGTCTTTTTACATGGTATGCCTGTGCAGTGTGTGTGTGTGTGAGTGAAGTCATGGGTGTAAGCCTGTGTCTGTGCACTGTGTGCCCATGTCTGTGTGTACTGTGTGCTGGGCCTGTGTCTGAATGTGTGCTGTGTCTTTGCACTGTCTGTTTTACCATGTCTGGGTGTGTGTTGTGTCTGTGTGTGTACTGTGCCCATGTCTGTGCGTGTACTGTGTATGTGCATGATATCTCTGTGCGCTTTGTATGTGTGCGTAGGTGTCTTTGAGCTGTTTCAGTGCATTGTGGCTGCATGATTATGTCTTTACAACTCCCTTTTTAAATGCTCTTTCTAATGATGCTTTGGTAAAATGCACTTAAAAATACGTCATTTGAAGCAAATGTTCCCACAATTCTTTGAGACTAGAAGAACACCCAAAGCATACGTTATGTTTGGTTATAATGTTCTGGCTGCTTGTAGAGTGGTGTAATCCGCCCTCTATAATTGTATTTAAAATCTTACTCGTTGTAATGCAAGGTGAATGAAAATGAACCATTTGCCACAGGGTCGCGCCCCACACCTGTAGAATTATACTTGTTACATCAAAGGTACTGGTCGAATCGCTTTCAAAACACCCCACTTGTCCTCCATTCTGGCAAAACCTCTTTGGGTGAACCCCTGAAGTTGTGTTGAATTCCTATCCAAAGCCACTTTCTGGATGTGTTCGCTCCGCGTTGTACCACTGGCCACAGCTGACCCAAAGGCCTCATGGGAGACTCATCGCCTCCAGCAGTAGCCACTGCTCCTGTCTACAGGGCTTTAAAATATGCAACTTTCCAAAATGTATTCAATGCGTCTTGATGCAAAAATACACTGTTCATAAAAACACCAAAAACGCACTTCATTCTTCAAAGTCACACCATTTTGTAAGGTTTTTCAAAAAACAAGTCTGATGTGAGACCCCCCCACCACACACACACACAACCACTGTTGTTTGTTGATGTTGTCACTAGTGCCGCATCCCCCAAAAACACTTACATCTGGCTAGGGGCCTGACTGAACACATGCAAATACAGTTCATTTATATGCCCCCTTATTTAACATATCTCTCAAGGTTAGTGCTGAGTTGAGACACAGCAGCCCAATGCTGCTGTTACCAGGGGGGCGCATGTAAAGGACAGGAGGGCTGCATTGGGCCCCAGGCCATACTCTAAGTATCACTGAAGGTCAGGGCAGGACTGGGGAAGCAAAAGCAGCCTTTGCAATAACCATTTGCAATGCAATAGGTCTCACAGTTACGAGAGTTTGAGCTATTGGCATTGTAAATGACAATGCCTTTTATTTATGTGTTGATTTTTTAAACATAAATAAAAGGCATTGCCATTTACAATGCCAATAGCTCAAACTCTTGCAAAAGCGAGACCTATTGCATTGCAAATGCTTGTTCATATTGTTGCTTGTATCTACACTCGGAAACACAGATCAGAGGCAGATGTCAGATAGACCTGTTGTACATATGTACAAGGTGAAAGTGCTACAGGAACTTCACAAGATTACCATACTCCCAGAGTCACAATGGCCTACACCATGTGTAGTATATCATCTCTAGCCATCCACTGTGGACAAATGCTGCCATGTACACATGCAACGCTACCAAGAAGGCATATTTCCTTAGGGTAATGCTATAGATGTTGCTGTTGACTTCACAACACTACACCCATTGCAGGTACATGGTGCATCAAGTACATACAGAATCAAGATCTGTAGCTGCACCATCAGGTTACAGCATCAAATGCAATGTTCAAAGATGGGCCCACTGGGTACCATAGTACTGTGGATCTGTGTGCAAACATGTATAGGGGCATCCATTCAGAAGAGTGGTGGAGCACGGTGTCATGGCAAAATTGATGATGATGTGCTCCAACAGGTGGAAAATGCATGGATGCGAGGAATGCGCAATAATAAGGGTCAACCCTGTGTTTTCCCAAGCATCGGTGACATCTTTTGTTGCCTAGCACCAACGCAGACACCATTGCACCATAAATATTGAACAGGTGCTTGGTAAAATGCTGGGGCGCCCCGTAGCATTGTACAAATGGAACATCCCTCCGTTCTGAAAAGGTTTGGGTGCAGTGCAGCAGATTTTGCTGCAGCTCAATGCTACAATATCTTCTCATGAATATGCCTCATATGGGAGAAGTATTAGCCATGACATGCATACCAAGAGTGGGATCAACAACCTACAGGACCAGTCATCACAAACACTCATTTGGGGATCAAACATACATGGACTAAGGCACTCATCAGTGGTGTGGGGGTCTTTGAAGGCATCAACGTCCTCTTGCGTGAACAATGGGGGCCCAGCTGTAACACAGGAAATAGTGTTGCGGGGATTCTGCTCATACACAGAACTATGCACAAGAAAACAGGACCTCAGTAAATAGGGGTGTACCTCCTATCACCTTAGTTCCCAAAATCCCAACCGACTAGCAATCGTGTCTCATTTGGTTTCCTACAAATATCAAGAAGCTACGAATTTTTAGACAACCCAGAACACGAGCACTCCCGACCCACCTCAGAGTTGCGGGAACAAGACACTCTTTCGCTCTCACGTACTTGTACAGTATGCGACCCACAACTAGCAGCAAAATGCATAAGGCAAGAACCGTCAGCATTGTTACAATACCATAGAATACAAAAGGAGTCATCATTTTATAAAGACTGTGAAAAAGGCAAAATAACTGGGCCTAATTACCCTCCCCGTGGCAGTAAGAAGTTATTTTATATAACAGAAGATCTCTAGGCATTATTAGCAGACCCCTACCTGAAAGCCCAAACGCAAAGGTTTACATCATAGGAACAGTAGAGCTCAGATCCATGGAACGGCTTTCTTCGAGAGTGTTTAAAACAACATGCAACAACGCTATATCAAAGCTCGAGTCTTCCATACTGCAGCTGTTGGTAACATGTTTAGTCTAGGTAATAGGGACTGACCGGAACAGAATAACAAGAGACATTGTTGAACGACCTTGCACATTATGTTCAGACAGAATTGAAGGGAAGGCTGAGAACGTGAAAAACAATCTGTTATCATGTACAGGGCAGAGGCAAAGTGTCGCGAAAACAAACTCTTAGCAGAGGCGTGCGCAAAAGCAGCAGCATGCTTAATTGCGCTGCCTTTAGAATCGCGGTAATCATTTTAAGACCAAAAGAATAAGTTGTCATTAAACGACTGGACACAGTAGTAAGAATCGCACACAATAAGAGTATTCACAAGAGGATCAGCAAACTCGAGAGCAAGTACAAGTGCACGCGGCTCCGCCAATTGCGCCGTACAGTCACCTAGTGCCTGAGTGTGCACAATAGAAGACTTAAACTCTCCATCTTCAATGGAGCCAGCCACAATAGCGCAAGCTGCAGAATAAGCATGTTTGGAACCCGTGGCCGGTTGCGCCGAGCCATCGGTATAAATGATGCATTTGTATGCACACAGAGGAAGAAGCGACAAAGGAGGAGGATGAATAAATTCATACTGTAAAAGCTCCTGAGTCTGTAGAAATGGATCAAAGACAAATGTGACATCCGAAGATGTCAAAGAAGTAGCCCACTGAATCCAACATGGGTGTAATGCCTTCGAGTTGGGTACACTTGCTTTAGTCACCGCTTCCAAAGCAGGGAAGGGGGTGACCATATGAATGCGTTTGCCCTGCGCCAGTGAGCGTTCCTTTAGAATCGCCATCTGCACTGCCGTCAAGATTTTTTCAACAGATGAAAAATGCATTTTAGCCGCAGTGTACAAGTGTGACTTGTATGCAATAGGTATTGTGTCGCCTTCATTGAATGTTAAGGACGTGAAACCCACTGCCCCAGAAACGATACATATTACCAGGTTGGTGGTGTTATCACGAGTCATTAAGAAGTTAGTCGCAAGCAGATCCGCCTGCAAAGACTGCAGAACGGAAGAATGTTCCGGAAGCCAGCTGGCAGAAGAAAACTTAGGTTATATCAACGCATAAAACGGCTTGATACGCTGGGCATAATCCGGAATGTAAGTCCTCTCGAAATTTAAAAAACCCAGCAGGGATTGTAACTTTTTCAAAGAAGAAGGTGCTTGCAAATGTGCACATTTCTCTAGGAAGTGAGGCGCTAGACCCTTTCCTTCATTATTGAGCTCGTAGCCCAAAAAGAGCACTGCCAGATGGGCAATGTGTGACTTTGCCAAATTTAACTTATAACCGCAGTCGGCAAAAGATAATATTATGTGGTCGACTCGGTCAAGATGCGGCACGAGGTCATCGTCAGTCAAATAGATGTCATCAACGTACGACAAGGCTTCAGGGTCAATGTCATGCAACAAAGACACTATGCACGCCACAAATGCCCCGGGGCTATTCTTATACCCCATAGGCAAACGTGTAAATTTTTTCTGATTACCGACGGCACTGAATGCGGTCAGGTCACCACTCGCACGGTCAAGATTGTGACTGTAGAAACCATTGGAAATGTCAAGTGTTGTTTTGTATTTTTTACGAACAATATTATTCACCAGTGCTGAACTGTGTGTGTTTTGCACCGCAAAGGTGCGGCAATGGCTGTTCAAATTTCTATAATCCAATACAATCCGAAATGAACTGTCAGGATTAGGGACCGTAAAGAGCGGATTATTCATAGGTCATGTACATGACTCAATTACCCCCTAATACTCCAATTGTTTTAGAATATCACAAACCAAAGCTTTTGCTTCACGTTTGATGGGATATTGAGGTTGTGTTTGTGGCATAGAGTGCAACGGTATTTCATGAGCTGGTGACTCAACGTCCCAACCCACCTGATCGCGATACACCGCTGGGGCTAAGGCCAAAGCCCACTCCTCTGCGTACGTCTGTGCGCGTTCCTCAGGGACACAACATGAAAAACTCGGAAGTATCACATCCTCCCCTCTAGACGAGGCTAACACAAAGGGTGGAGGCCAATCTTTCTCCGCCAATAAAACGTCATATGTAGCAGTCATATTCTCCCAGAAAACCACCTTAATGGGACGCAGTATATATCCTTCAATTTGGAAAAGGACTTCGTAGAGTCTATTCAGGGGGGCAACCCGGGTATCTGCAGTCTCAATAGTAACAAATGTGTCAGTTGCTGTCACATCCAGACGGGGACGTAGAGCCTCCCTGACTATGGTAACTTCCGCCACGCTGTCGAGCAGAGTCACTGCCCATGTCCAATCCAGGAGTCGCGTCCTCACCGTCTGTGGCATATCTCGCCGTTAAAGCAGCAACCTTTTTCTTTTGAAAAGGAGGTCGGGTACGAGCGAAATCACCCTGCTTGTCCTTGACGTCAAACTGACGAGGCTGTTCACGAAGTTGTGACGCAGGTTGACTCCTACCCCGATCCTGGCGATCACCTCCACCGGCTTGTGAGCCTGATGTTTCCTGTAAAGAACGAGGAGAACGCTGGTCAGGAACCTGAAATCTATCAGGTGACTTAATTTTAGCGCGATCGCGCAAGTCATAAGTACTTTCAGAAGCATCAGGGGTCGGGGAACTGGCACGCGAACCCTGCTTCTGTTGTTGGGAACCCTGTTTTTATTTCTCTGCCAATTCTTTTCGGAAAGAAAGGGCGCCCATCCTTATCAGGTTGGGCCTGTGGTTGTTTTTGAGACTGCGTTTGTGTTTGAATGACAGGCTTATTTCCCAGACTATTGCGGCCTATGGTTTTATAAGCCCTCGCAATAATCTTCGTAATTCTCGTGGTTTGTCAGCTTCCGCGACCGCTTCTAAGCGGTTTGCTACTTGAAAGCTAACGGCATCGCCCTTGACGTTCGCAAGGATCATATCAGCAACCACGTCGAACACCCCCACCAGTCGCATTCCCAGCTCAACAGCCGCTTCTGCTCCGTGTTCATCTTGAACCCGTTTAATCACAGAGGGGAGTACGGTCATGGAGGGGGTGCCGAAACAGATAGAATATACCGCTGCAAACACCCTGCCCCAGGTGTTACAATCAGCCGATTCGGGAATTAAGTCTTTGGGTAAACTAATAGTTAAGATCCTGTGTTTCTCCACAGGAGTGGTATTAGGAAAGACAGCTTCGATCTGTCCAAATTTCTCAGCAAGCCAATAAGGAAATTCATCCTTATTCTGTGGGCGCTTGCCCATGACAGAATTAACTATAACGGGACTGATGGTGACGCACCAGGACCCGAAGGTTGTACAGCAGCGCCAGGTGGTCACACCTGGATGGTGCGGGTCACGTACTGTATAACAGCTCTATATACACGCACTAACGATGTATGTAAGATGCGGAGCTCTGCCAAAGTTGCAGTTGTAAAAGCACGTGGGTGTGGGGTAAACCCAGCCAAACGGGCCACGTGGCCCCATCAATAGATAAAGGGCCTAAACGGACAGCCGTTAATGGGTGAGGAAGGGTGCCATTAAACCAAATACGATGTTGCCAAGCTGTAAGCGGAATCTCAAGAGCTCTATAAGGCTGATATTGCTGAGGAACGGCAGTGGGAGTATATGTGTGAAACAGATCATCAGTCCCATCCACCGCCGGAAAGGTGACCCAAGAGTAAAAAACTTCAAATTGGTGAGCCGGATCGGCTTCTACCACGAGAATAAGCGCGGCCCCAGCATCAGGGACTGCATAATGAGTCAAGTGCGCCCTCAGCATGGCTCTGCTATGAGCCGGAATATCAACAGCCATGACAGAGAAGACAGTAGAACAACTTAAAGAGCGGCAGCGCAAACTCGGGTTATGTGAAAAAAAAAAACTTTTAAATACTTCAAGCTTGAATAAACCTATAAAATTGTCAATATAGGAGGTTACTCCGTCACAGCTGTCTCCGGAAACAGAAGTGAGGGTATTGTGGATCAGCACGAGCACTACACAAGCGTCTCGCAGATAAGAACCAGACCAAACGTTGGCTGCGCCATGTTGCGGGGATTCTACTCATACACAGAACTATGCACAAGAAAACAGGACCTCAGTAAATAGGGGTGTACCTCCTATCACCTTAGTACCCAAAATCCCAACCGACTAGCAATAGTGTCTCATTCGGTCTCCTACAAATATCAAGAAGCTACGAATGCTTAGACAACCCAGAACACGAGCACTCCCGACCCACCTCAGAGTCGCGGGAACAAGACACTCTTTCGCTCTCACATACTTGTCCACAATAAGAATAATCAGAGTCACTAAATAAGTTCAAAATGTTTATTTTGACTATAGTGATTCATAAAACAGTATGCGACCCACAACTAGCAGCAAAATGCATAAGGCAAGAACCATAAGCATTGTTACAATACCATAGAATACAAAAGGAGTCGTCATTTTATAAAGACTGTGAAAAAGGCAAAATAACTGGGCCTAATCACCCCCCCGAGGCAGTAAGAAGTTATTTTATATAACAGAAGATCTCTAGGCATTATTAGCAGACCCCTACCTGAAAGCCCAAACGCAAAAATTACATCATAGGAACAGTAGAGCTCAGCTCCATGGAACGGCTTTCTTCGAGAGTGTTTCAAAAAACATGCAACAACGCTATATCAAAGCTCGAGTCTTCCATACTGCAGCTGTTGGTAACATGTTTAGTCTAGGTAATAGGGACTGAACAGAACAGAATAACAAGAGACATTGTTGAACGACCTTGCACATTATGTTCAGACAGAATTGAAGCGAAGGCTGAGAACGTGAAAAACAATCTGTTATCATGTACAGGGCAGAGGCAAAGTGTCGCGAAAACAAACTCTTAGCAGAGGCGTGCGCAAAAGCAGCAGCATGCTTAATTGCGCTGCCTTTAGAATCGCGGTAATCATTTTGAGACCAAAAGAATAAGTTGTCATTAAACGACTGGACACAGTAGTAAGAATCGCACACAATAAGAGTATTCACAAGAGGATCAGCAAACTCGAGTGCAAGTACAAGTGCACGCAGCTCCGCCAATTGCGCCGTACAGTCACCTAGTGCCTGAGTGTGCACAATAGAAGACTTAAACTCTCCATCTTCAATGGAGCCAGCCACAATAGCGCAAGCCGCAGAATAAGCATGTTTGGAACCCGTGGCCGGTTGCGCCGAGCCATCGGTATAAATGATGCATTTGTATGCACACAGAGGAAGAAGCGACAAAGGAGGAGGATGAATAAATTCATACTGTAAAAGCTCCTGAGTCTGTAGAAATGGATCAAAGACAAATGTGACATCCGAAGATGTCAAAGAAGTAGCCCACTGAATCCAACATGGGTGTAATGCCTTCGAGTTGGGTACACTTGCTTTAGTCACCGCTTCCAAAGCAGGGAAGGGGGTGACCATATGAATGCGTTTGCTCCTGCGCCAGTGAGCGTTCCTTTAGAATCGCCATCTGCACTGCCGTCAAGATTTTTTCAACAGATGAAAAATGCATTTTAGCCGCAGTGTACAAGTGTGACTTGTATGCAATAGGTATTGTGTCGCCTTCATTGAATGTTAAGGACGTGAAACCCACTGCCCCAGAAACGATACATATTACCAGGTTGGTGGTGTTATCACGAGTCATTAAGAAGTTAGTCGCAAGCAGATCCGCCTGCAAAGACTGCAGAACGGAAGAATGTTCCGGAAGCCAGCTGGCAGAAGAAAACTTAGGTTGTATCAACGCATAAAACGGCTTGATACGCTGGGCATAATCCGGAATGTAAGTCCTCTCGAAATTTAAAAAACCCAGCAGGGATTGTAACTTTTTCAAAGAAGAAGGTGCTTGCAAATGTGCACATTTCTCTAGGAAGTGAGGCGCTAGACCCTTTCCTTCATTATTGAGCTCGTAGCCCAAAAAGAGCACTGCCAGATGGGCAATGTGTGACTTTGCCAAATTTAACTTATAACCGCAGTCGGCAAAAGATAATATTATGTGGTCGACTCGGTCAAGATGCGGCGCGAGGTCATCGTCAGTCAAATAGATGTCATCAACGTACGACAAGGCTTCAGGGTCAATGTCATGCAACAAAGACACTATGCACGCCACAAATGCCCCGGGGCTATTCTTATACCCCATAGGCAAACGTGTAAATTTTTTCTGATTACCGACGGCACTGAATGCAGTCAGGTCACCACTCGCACGGTCAAGATTGTGACTGTAGAAACCATTGGAAATGTCAAGTGTTGTTTTGTATTTTTTACGAACAATATTATTCACCAGTGCTGAACTGTGTGTGTTTTGCACCGCAAAGGTGCGGCAATGGCTGTTCAAATTTCTATAATCCAATACAATCCGAAATGAACCGTCAGGTTTAGGGACCGTAAAGAGCGGATTATTCATAGGTGATGTACATGACTCAATTACCCCCTAATACTCCAATTGTTTTAGAATATCACAAACCAAAGCTTTTGCTTCACGTTTGATGGGATATTGAGGTTGTGTTTGTGGCATAGAGCGCAACGGTATTTCATGAGCTGGTGACTCAACGTCCCAACCCACCTGATGGCGATACACCGCTGGGGCTAAGGCCAAAGCCCACTCCTCCGCGTACGTCTGTGCGCGTTCCTCAGGGACACAACATGAAAAACTCGGAAGTATCACATCCTCCCCTCTAGACGAGGCTAACACAAAGGGTGGAGGCCAATCTTTCTCCGCCAATAAAACGTCATATGTAGCAGTCATATTCTCCCAGAAAACCACCTTAATGGGACGCAGTATATCACCTTCAATTTGGAAAAGGACTTCGTGGAGTCTATTCAGGGGGGCAACCCGGGTATCTGCAGTCTCAATAGTAACAAATGTGTCAGTTGCTGTCACATCCAGACGGGGACGTAGAGCCTCCCTGACTATGGTAACTTCCGCCGCGCTGTCGAGCAGAGTCACTGCCCATGTCCAATCCAGGAGTCGCGTCCTCACCGTCTGTGGCATATCTCGCCGTTAAAGCAGCAACCTTTTTCTTTTGAAAAGGAGGTCGGGTACGAGCGAAATCACCCTGCTTGTCCTTGACGTCAAACTGACGAGGCTGTTCACGAAGTTGTGACGCAGGTTGACTCCTACCCCGATCCTGGCGATCACCTCCACCGGCTTGTGAGCCTGATGTTTCCTGTAAAGAACGAGGAGAACGCTGGTCAGGAACCTGAAATCTATCAGGTGACTTAATTTTAGCGCGATCGCGCAAGTCATAAGTACTTTCAGAAGCATCAGGGGTCGGGGAACTGGCACGCGAACCCTGCTTCTGTTGTTGGGAACCCTGTTTTTATTTCTCTGCCAATTCTTTTTCGGAAAGAAAGGGCGCCCATCCTTATCAGGTTGGGCCTGTGGTTGTTTTTGAGACTGCGTTTGTGTTTGAATGACAGGCTTATTTCCCAGACTATTGCGGCCTATGGTTTTATAAGCCCTCGCAATAATCTTCGGTAATTCTCGTGGTTTGTCAGCTTCCGCGACCGCTTCTAAGCGGTTTGCTACTTGAAAGCTAACGGCATCGCCCTTGACGTTCGCAAGGATCATATCAGCAACCACGTCGAACACCCCCACCAGTCGCATTCCCAGCTCAACAGCCGCTTCTGCTCCGTGTTTATCTTGAACCCGTTTAATCACAGAGGGGAGTACGGTCATGGAGGGGGTGCCGAAACAGATAGAATATACCGCTGCAAACACACTGCCCCAGGTGTTACAATCAGCCGATTCGGGAATTAAGTCTTTGGGTAAACTAATAGTTAAGATCCTGTGTTTCTCCACAGGAGTGGTATTAGGAAAGACAGCTTCGATCTGTCCAAATTTCTCAGCAAGCCAATAAGGAAATTCATCCTTATTCTGTGGGCGCTTGCCCATGACAGAATTAACTATAACGGGACTGATGGTGACGCACCAGGACCCGAAGGTTGTACAGCAGCGCCAGGTGGTCACACCTGGACGGTGCGGGTCACGTACTGTATAACAGCTCTATATACACGCACTAACGATGTATGTAAGATGCGGAGCTCTGCCAAAGTTGCAGTTGTAAAAGCACGTGGGTGTGGGGTAAACCCAGCCAAAACGGGCCACGTGGCCCCATCAATAGATAAAGGGCCTAAACGGACAGCCGTTAATGGGTGAGGAAGGGTGCCATTAAACCAAATACGATGTTGCCAAGCTGTAAGCGGAATCTCAAGAGCTCTATAAGGCTGATATTGCTGAGGAACGGCAGTGGGAGTATATGTGTGAAACAGATCATCAGTCCCATCCACCGCCGGAAAGGTGACCCAAGAGTAAAAACTTCAAATTGGTGAGCCGGATCGGCTTCTACCACGAGAATAAGCGCGGCCCCAGCATCAGGGACTGCGTAATGAGTCAAGTGCGCCCTCAGCGCGGCTCTGCTATGAGCCGGAATATCAACAGCCATGACAGAGAAGACAGTAGAACAACTTAAAGAGCGGCAGCGCAAACTCGGGTTATGTGAAGAAAAAACTTTTAAATACTTCAAGCTTGAATAAACCTTTAAAATTGTCAATATAGGAGGTTACTCCATCACAGCTGTCTCCGGAAACAGAAGTGAGGGTATTGTGGATCAGCACGAGCACTACACAAGCGTCTCGCAGATAAGAACCAGACCAAACGTTGGCTGCGCCATGTTGCGGGATTCTACTCATACACAGAACTATGCACAAGAAAACAGGACCTCAGTAAATAGGGGTGTACCTCCTATCACCTTAGTACCCAAAATCCCAACCGACTAGCAATAGTGTCTCATTCGGTCTCCTACAAATATCAAGAAGCTACGAATGTTTAGACAACCCAGAACACGAGCACTCCCGACCCACCTCAGAGTCGCGGGAACAAGACACTCTTTCGCTCTCACATACTTGTCCACAATAAGAATAATCAGAGTCACTAAATAAGTTCAAAATGTTTATTTTGACTATAGTGATTCATAAAACAGTATGCAACCCACAACTAGCAGCAAAATGCATAAGGCAAGAACCATAAGCATTGTTACAATACCATAGAATACAAAAGGAGTCGTCATTTTATAAAGACTGTGAAAAAGGCAAAATAACTGGGCCTAATCACCCCCCCGTGGCAGTAAGAAGTTATTTTATATAACAGAAGATCTCTAGGCATTATTAGCAGACCCCTACCTGAAAGCCCAAACGCAAAAATTACATCATAGGAACAGTAGAGCTCAGCTCCATGGAACGGCTTTCTTCGAGAGTGTTTCAAAAACATGCAACAACGCTATATCAAAGCTCGAGTCTTCCATACTGCAGCTGTTGGTAACATGTTTAGTCTAGGTAATAGGGACTGAACAGAACAGAATAACAAGAGACATTGTTGAACGACCTTGCACATTATGTTCAGACAGAATTGAAGCGAAGGCTGAGAACGTGAAAAACAATCTGTTATCATGTACAGGGCAGAGGCAAAGTGTTGCGAAAACAAACTCTTAGCAGAGGCGTGCGCAAAAGCAGCAGCATAGGGCAAGCAAAGCTCATGCTAACTTAGCAATGTCGACAATGTAACTGAGGGCCACATAACCCCATATAACAATAGGAGTAAGGATCAGTCGTCATGTGTTGTTTTCAACTCATCTACATACAACATCTAGTGATTTCAACCATGTGTAGGTTCATGTTGCCTAGAGGAAGGGGTGTGAAATGACTGACTCACACACACAACATGCTCAATACAGGATTGTGTAGTACAAGACAATCCGGAAACAGTAGGTGCTTCTTCTGTGACTACAATTTGAGAGTGGCAGTCACATCAAACCTTGCTTAACCACCTATTGACATCTGAGTGTCAGACGACACCAAACCTACATCACTTGTATGTCAGAGACTGCAAGGTGTTGTTGTTTTCCATCTCACCAGCACATCAGACTCTGAGACATCAGTCTGCCATAGTCCTCACATACTTGGATGCATGTAAACAATCACCATATTGCCAACTGTATACTATTTTTTGTGCGCTCTGCTGGCGATGTCTCATGTCAATTGATGAAAAGTTGGCGCAGTCCCACTTAGCGTGGCTTGGGCCACCTTGTAAATATGGCCCTTACCACTGCAGTCCACTACAGCAAAGGGGTAGGCAATAGGTTTTGGGTTGGGGATACAAACACAAGAGCCATAACTTTTGACGCTTGCCCAGATTAGCAAGTCTGTGGCTAACTCAGTTCTAACAACTCAAAGTAGGAGGTGTTAGGGCTAATGTTTACATTCCTGCATGTAATATGCTCTATCTATGCATACTTCATTCTGCAGCACAATAGAAGCATGAATTCGCAGTGAGATATGTTTTTTGTGCAAGAAGGTGTCCCTTCCTGCACTTCAAAAAACATTACAAAATGATGAGTCGCAAAATCTATGTGTGCAGCATGTAGCAGCACACATAGAAGTCACAAAGCACCATCACAAATTGTCTATGTGCAGGAAGGGACACCTACCTGCTAATAAACTATCTGTGTTTAGTATCATATGTGTCAACCAAGCATTTACTACTTGTGCCAAAGATTTGGGGGCATGCACACAAAGTACATACAACAACGGAACATCACTTTTGTTATTGCTTTGGTGAGGTTAAAGACATCCGCATACTTACAGGGTGGTGCGAAGACACTTAGGGGCCGATTCCGATTTCGGCCGGAAGGGCACCGAACGATGGTCGGAGCCCTTCCGACCGAATCGGAACGTGCCGGCCGGATTCTTTCCGACCGAGCCATTCCAATGGGCTCGGTCGGAAAGGAATCCGACTGGGATTTCCGGATGGCTTACGACGGGCTCGGAGAGCCCGTCCGCCATCCGGAAATCTTTCAGTACTCCCCGGCCGCCTCTTCACGACCGAGGGAGTACGATGGCAGATTCACTGCCTTTTCGTGCCGGTCTTTCCGGCACGAAAAGGCAGTCGGTAACTGTCTTTCGGGGCCCTCAGTAGGGCCCCCCATGGTGCGAGGCCGCCGAATGGCGGCCTGGGGGCACCTATGGTGCCCCTCTGTTGATCCCTGCACCCGGTGGCAGGCACCTTGGGGTGCCGGACACAGGGTGCAGGGATGAACTGCACCTCTGCTTTCCACATGTAAGCATGCATTCCGCTCGGAATGCATGCTCCCATTGTGTAGTATACGAGTGCGACCGAACAGGGTTCGGTCGCATCGTACTTGCAGTGCCGTAAGCGACGACAGCAGGTCGGTCGGTTACAGCTCCTGACCGGCTCCTGAGTCCGTCCGACATCGGAATCGGCCCCTCAACGTGGCTTTACGCCACCTTGTCCATTTTTGCCTTACTACAGCAGTAACCTACAGTGGAGTGGTGTGAAATTGGTGTTGTGTTGGACACTCCACCACAACATCCATGACTTTGGATGCAGGTCTAAATTCACACGTCCAGGGCTGTGTCAACTTTGACAGCTCTGAAAATGCAATGCTAGACAGGCTGGACTAGGAGACATGTAATGAGTACTTGTGCGTTTCAGCTTCTTCTATGTGTGCTGCATTCTCCAGCACACTTTGGATGAGGCATTTCCACTGTCTAGATTATTCTCTGTGCTGGAAGGTGTCCCTTCATGCACATAAAAATACGATCCTGCAGCGCATTCACCATTTCTATATGGCATAAGTGTGCCTGCACTGGCACTGCCCAGTTCTTTTTCACCACTGCAAGGGCACGCACAGGGATGCCCCATAAATATGGTACATATTCCCCATCCCTGTGTTTTGAGACAAGACAAAGCGCCATGTTATAAATTTTCTGCCTCAGACCTTTCCTCATTGATTAGTCCTAACAATTCTGAAGCTGAATTTGCAGGCTCAATGTGTGCAGCAGCATGCATTACACATTTGATGAGCAAACTAGGAGGAACATGCAATGCTTTAGACTCATATCACCCTTCTTAAGCATCCTTTTCAGAACCATTGCATATTTTGGCACAGACTCAGATTAAACATTTGGTTCCACATCATGAGGCCAAGTATGTTGCAGCAGAAGACCCACTGCAACACCTTTTGCACGCCCCTTTCACAGTATGTGGAGCATGTGCAGGTGCCTAACTTTCAATGAAACATTCAGTCACGTTACTTGGCTTGAACCCACTGTGAAAAACAGGAAAAGGGGAGTTTGCCATCAGTACGTCACTAAAAGTGACATTCTGTAGGCGGTATCATCTGGTACATGTGGCCCTGAGTAGTTTCAACACATTATACATGTCCTTTTACATATGCAAATTTGTAAATTTGTGTCATGTATGCTGTAGCAAAAGTTGCTTAGGTCCCACTATGTTTTTGGGCCCATATGTGCATGAATGCATGAAGAGATGGTGGCATAGGATGATGTGACAACCATATGATAATTGTGTGTGTTCATGAGTGTTGTGCAAATTCCTGGTGACATACCACAGCATGTGATATGACCATTTACTGGGAGTACATGCTGTTATTTGTGTTCAACTATGCTTGTGTTCAACTATGCCTAATCACCCTCCCGTGGCAGTAAGAAGTTATTTTATATAACAGAAGATCTCTAGGCATTATTAGCAGACCCCTACCTGAAAGCCCAAACGCAAAAATTACAACATAGGAACAGTAGAGCTCAGCTCCATGGAACGGCTTTCTTCGAGAGTGTTTCAAAAAACATGCAACAACGCTATATCAAAGCTCGAGTCTTCCATACTGCAGCTGTTGGTAACATGTCTAGTCTAGGTAATAGGGACTGAACAGAACAGAATAACAAGAGACATTGTTGAACGACCTTGCACATTATGTTCAGACAGAATTGAAGGGAAGGCTGAGAACGTGAAAAACAATCTGTTATCATGTACAGGGCAGAGGCAAAGTGTCGCGAAATAGAGTGACATGTTGACAGGTCTAGTGCTAAGAAATACCTAGATCACTCCGTTGACCTATCAATGTTTCAATTGGTTGCATAGCATTTTCTAGCTAGGTGTTGGCTCTTTATTGTGGTACCATTTGCTTTTAGAAATTTGCTAGCACATTGGATTTGCCTTTGAGGGTGTAAAAAGGTGTACGTCACCTTGCATGTATAGACCATGCTTGTTGGGATCCCTAACACACACTACTCATGAGACTTGCATCATTTTTTTGGAGGGGTTGGACACACAGTAAATGTGATGTGATGAGGATAGTGACTGTTGTCTAAATTGATTGGCATGGCACGATCATGGTGGTGGGCATAGGACATCTACACATTGTTATCATTGCATTGTTGCCCTATTTGGTCTATGTACACATTAGTGAACGCACGCATTTGCTTTCTCTGTTATCACATGGCTAACGCTAACCCATTTGTCAGTGTTTGTGTTGGGTGTTGTAGGTCAATTCTAGGTTGGTACAGTATGAACTGATGAGTCATACACAGTGTTTGCATTTCAGGACATTTACCAGCCTATAGTTACATCAACACATGTCAGAGGTATGGGTAAGTATCACCGGCAAGACCGGACATTATGTGTATCATTGGTGTGAGATGTTGTCCCTCCACTGTATTGATGCAACGGTTGGCATTGGGATCTCACTTTTTGGAACGTATGGGTACCATTCCAAATAGTGAATCCTCATCCTTACAATTACATGACAGATGACAGTAGCTGTAGGAGTTACTTCCTTCTGGCAAATTGTTTTTCGGGATCTACAGGTTTCAAGGTGTCAGGCATGGCCATGACAGTGGATGTATGCGACCCTGTGCGATGTTTAGCAACACATGTTGGTGCACAGTGTCCACTGGAGGGACACTATACATGTGTTAGTGACTATATGTTGTACTTTTGCATTATATGGGCCTCATTTATGAGGACTTTCACTTCTTTGATGTTTCGGTGGCACAATGTGCCCGGCATTTTTACAAGGCCACCCACGTAAAGCCACTTTATGTGGTTTTTCATGGCCTTGTAAATATGTGCCCCTTTCACGCAGCAATTTGCATGAAAGGGGCGTTCCATGGGTGTTGCTGTGGATGTTCCCACGCAACACCCATGGAATCTGAGGAATTCCCAGATTCGGTGCACAGACAGAATATCGAGTTTAAAAAGTCGACATACACAAATATTGAGTTTTAAATATCGTGATACAGAAATATCGACAGGAAGAATATCATGGTCAAGAATATGGACTTGCAGGTAAGAAATATCGTTTTGGGAAATATCGAAGTTGTTAATATCGTTTGCAAAAATATAGGGGTCGATTACGATGGCGGTCGGAAAAGCATACCGACCGCCATGGTAGCGGCAAAAAAACGCCCGCATGGCCATCGGGAAAAACGCCGGATACATTACGATGAACCGGCAGAATAATCCGTCCGCGGCGGCGGGAGACAACGAAAAACCGCCCGCACTCGCCGGACCAGCTGAAAATCCGACCGCAACGGCCGGATACTCAGCGGAAAAGCCAAGAACCGCCGCCATGCACACGGAGTAACCGCCCGTGACATTATGACATCCCCGTTACCACCATGGTACCTACCTATGAATCCGACCGCATCGTGCGCGAACAGTGATGAATCCGATAGGCGGCGGAAGGGCTGCAGCATAGCCACCGCTGCCGAGGAACCGCTGCGGAGGATCCGCAAAAAAAATGGCGGACGTAGAAAAAACACAAAAAAAAATACAAACAATGCACACACTGAAGTAGACCTGTCCCAATACAAACCAAAAGTGCCCAATGACAACAGCCCCAGAAATTTCAAAATAACCAATCACAGGACAACACACACAACACACCTGACAGCAACATACCAGCTTGCCACAGCCCCCATAGCCGAGCATAAAACCAGCCCCTCCCTGACCACAATCCTTTGCTACACTCCACAACTGAAGGTCCCAACCCCAGAGAACAAAGGAGAGGCAAACCTGCACACATCACCACCACAACACACACACCACCTACACCACCCACAACACCCACAACACCCACACAACTGCACCACAGAACATCTGCACAGCACACACCATGGCACCACACAAAATGCCAAAATTCACTGATTCAGAGCTTGCAGTCATGGTAGATGAGATAATAAGAGTTGAACCACAACTCTATGGCAACATGGTCCAACACACCCCATTAGCCACAAGAACCCAAATGTGGGTGAGGATAGTCAATAAGGTCAATGCAGTAGGGACCACCCCCGCAACAAGCAGGAAATACAGAAGCGGTGGCATGACCTGAAGACCGTGGTGAAGAGGAAGAGGGCCAAGAACCGTCAGCTGGCTGACGGGACTGGTGGAGGCACTCCCATCCCACCCAAACCATACAGTCCGTGGGAGGAGAAGGTCCTTGGAATCCTACATCCAGAGAGTCTTGAAGGAATCCGCGGGGGACTGGAAGCTGGTAAGTACAAACCAATGTATATCATCACATTGCCATGTACCGTCTTGCACAAATTCAAACCTACAACCCCTAGGCCAAAGGACATTCGTCTGACCCACAATACCCAAAACAGGTCACACAGATGTAACCACCACTCAACCTGATAAAGCACAAAGCTAAACAAAATCAACTGGGTTGCATGTGTACAGACAAAAAGCACTACAACACACACCAGGCCCCCTCTCCCACCCCTCAGCAGGATGGAGCACCCCACCCAGAAGCATGTGTCAGCCATTGAACGCTCCCCCACCACCTAACAGGTAGGTAGCCATCTTCACAGGGATGGGGAATGTGTATCTGGAGGCAGCACAACAACCCCCAACAGGCCCCCTCTCCCACCCCTCAGCAGGATGGAGCACCCCACCCAGAAGCATGTGTCAGCCATTGAACGCTCCCCCACCACCTAACAGGTAGGTAGCCATCTTCACAGGGATGGGGAATGTGTATCTGGAGGCAGCACTACAACTCCCAACAGGCCCCCCTCTCACACCCCTCAGCAGGATGGAGCACCCCACCCAGAAGCATGTGTCAGCCATTGAACGCTCCCCCACCACCTAACAGGTAGGTAGCCATCTTCACAGGGATGGGGAATGTGTATCTGGAGGCAGCACAACAACTCCCAACAGGCCCCCTCTCCCACCCCTCAGCAGGATGGAGCACCCCACCCAGAAGCATGTGTCAGCCATTGAACGCTCCCCCACCACCTAACAGGTAGGTAGCCATCTTCACAGGGATGGGGAATGTGTATCTGGAGGCAGCACAACAACTCCCAACAGGCCCCCCTCTCACACCCCTCAGCAGGATGGAGCACCCCACCCAGAAGCATGTGTCAGCCATTGAACGCTCCCCCACCACCTAACAGGTAGGTAGCCATCTTCACAGGGATGGGGAATGTGTATCTGGAGGCAGCACTACAACTCCCAACAGGCCCCCCTCTCACACCCCTCAGCAGGATGGAGCACCCCACCCAGAAGCATGTGTCAGCCATTGAACGCTCCCCCACCACCTAACAGGTAGGTAGCCATCTTCACAGGGATGGGGAATGTGTATCTGGAGGCAGCACTACAACTCCCAACAGGCCCCCTCTCACACCCCTCAGCAGGATGGAGCACCCCACCCAGAAGCATGTGTCAGCCATTGAACGCTCCCCCACCACCTAACAGGTAGGTAGCCATCTTCACAGGGATGGGGAATGTGTATCTGGAGGCAGCACAACAACTCCCAACAGGCCCCCTCTCACACCCCTCAGCAGGATGGAGCACCCCACCCAGAAGCATGTGTCTGTAAGTAAAAACCAAAGTGACACTGCACAGGTAATCAGACAGTGCATGCACACCACCATCACTCAACAAAAGCATTGAGAGACATGACAACATGAGGCTCTACTTCACACAAAAATAGAAAAGAAAAGCACAGCCATTGACAGGATGCAGACAGCTCAGCGTACGTAACTGTGACAGAAACAGAACTGTGACTCTCAACAAATATGTCCAAGCAAACGGGCCTCTGACATGCATCACCCAGACTTCCCTCTGTAGCGTACATGGGTGCTGATCATGAAGGACCATGGGAAAAACAAACTAGCATGGTCTGCTGTATAAAGAAATACAAGCACAGGACATGTCAACGGTATGCATGTGATGACAATGGCTAGTCCATGCACACAGGTAATGTCTGCCAGGCAGAGTGATCAGCAAAGATGCTGAACATCAACTTGTAGTCATGCCAGTTGTCAGATGACAACCTCACATTGAAATCACCAATACTAGACGTGTGGCATGCTAACCAATCACAGGTCACACCATTGTGAAATGATGAATGTAACTCCACTTCATGGCATGAGGCACATCACTGTGCAGACATACAATGTGTGAAAAAGGCAACTGTGTGTAGCATAACATGTAAATAAGAGACATCAAACACAGCAACCCTGAGGTGTGTAAGGCAATTACCATCTACTTCCTGTCCCACAGGTGACCAACAACTGACTGCAGAGGACGACAACCTCAACCAGCACAGCCAGTCACCAGCTCCCGAACATCTCCCCTCGGATGCAGACTCCCTGGATAATGAGGAGGAGGAGGACCAACCCGGACCATCTGGTGTGGCAGGGCGTAATGTGTCCCAGGACCCCACAGCCCCACCACCCTCAGCAACAACATCAACGCAGAGCCCTGCTGCAACGACCTGTGCCACCACCACCTCCACCACCACTACCACTACCACTGCTGCCTGCAACACTCGCCCTGCTCCAGAGGCCAACCAGACCACAACAACTGCGGAGGTACGGGAGAGTAGGCCGGTGCCCACAGGAGGGAGGCAACAGGGCCGTGACAGCAGGCCAGGTGTGAGGACAAGGCTGACCCAAAGGGAAGAAGACCCTGGCACTGAATCACTGGCACACATTCACAGAGTTGTGGGGGCCTATGAACACGCCCAGGGACAGTTGAGGCAGGCTCAGCAGGATGCCCGTGAGCAACAACAGATGCTGCGCTCAATTGACAACCGCATGGGCCAACTCGTGGCCTGCATGGGCCAAATCAGGGACCTCCTGGGCCAGCTAGTGGGGGTCCTCAGAGACAGGCATGCAGCACCGCCAACACCTACAGCTCCCTCCGTTGTGCCGCAGGATGACAGACCCCCATCCTCCCCTGCGTCCAGTGAGCATGGGGACTCATCAGACACCACTGGCCATGCACCTGTGTCCCCCCCTGCCAAAAGAGCAAGGGGCCGCCCGAAAAAATCATTGGGAGCATCCCGTGGCAAAGCACCTGGCAAAAGCCAGTCAAGTAGCCAGCCATGATGGCACCCCTCTTCACCCTGCTGTGTACCCTACAGACTGTCCCCACACACAATGCCGTGGGAATGGCAAATGACTGTTGGACTGTGTTACCATACTGATCTAGTGTATACTCTATTGTCTCATCTACCATCACTGACAAATCTGTTATTCACCATTCACAAATCTGTAAATATCCACATCTACATCACATGTATCCACTGTAAATAAACACTAATAACGCACCAATGTAGTTGTCACTGTTCCATGTTCATCACAGTATGTTAACTCACACCCATGATTACAATGTCACAGGAGCAGGGATACTCCGCAGGCAAGTAGAGGCTGAAGGGACCTAGGAAAACACAACAGAACATCAGTTGCTACTCAGGTGGTGGACTAACAACCATCACACAACACAGCACATCAAGGTACGACAATCTGCACATGTCACAAGGAGCAACTGTACCAACATAGACATCAAGTAGCTGTGTCAAAAGATCCCTTACCATACACATCTGCAGCCAGCACTGACTCTGCAACATGCTGTAGTCACAAAACTCACATACACATATTCACCAAGCACAACATCATCAGACAACAGCCAGTTTTGACATTGCCACTGACCATCAAGTGAAGTAGTTGTTGATGAGCTGCTGACGCTGTCCAACACCTTCCTCCTCTCCACTATCCTCGTCACTTGACGTTTGGGTGTTTGCAGGTGGGGGCTGTGGCTAGTCATCATCATCCTGGATTAAGGGGATCCCCTTCCGCACGGCCAGGTTGTGTAGCATGCAGCATGCTACCACTATCTGACACACCTTGACGGGTGAGTACTGCAGAGCCCCTCCGGTCTTGTCGAGGCATCGAAAACGCGATTTCAGGAGTCCAAATGTTCGCTCAATGACCCGACGTGTCCTCCCATGGGCATTGTTGTAGCGCACTTCAGCTGGTGTCCTGGGATTGCGAAGTGGACTCAGCAACCAAGGTCCGTTGGGATATGCAGAGTCACCTAAGTGTGAAAGACACATACAGATTGAGTGTCTGACATGTGTCCGAGGACAGCATGGCACACAAACAGCACACGACTCGACCCTTTGTACTCACCCACAATCCATGCCCGCTCCGGCGCCAGATTGGCCATCAGCTGTGGTAAAATGCTGTTGCGCATTATGTGTGAATCGTGGGCTGATCCTGGAAACTTTGCACAAACGTGTGAGATGACCATATCTGCCTGGCACACCACCTGCACATTGATGGAATGATAATGTTTCCTATTTCGGTAAATATGCTCCCGTGCTTGGGGTGGAATCAGGGAAACATGTGTGCCATCTATTGCACCAACTACATTAGGAACGTGTCCAAGTGCATAAAATTCGCCCTTCACATCCGCCAACTCATGCCGCCTGGGGAAATGTATGAATTGGTCCCTGTGTTGCATCATAGCCAACAGGACATCACGTAGCACCATGCTGAATGTTGGTTGGGACATCCCCCTGCAATGCCCACAGTTTGCTGGAAGGATCCCGTAGCCACGAAATGTAGGAATGCCATCACCTTTGCCGTTGCCGTGAGTGCTGTTGGGTATGTCCTGCGTGGAAGCAGGTGTGGCTCCAATATTGCACAAAGTTCCAGGAGGTTTGTCCGATCCAGACGGAATCGCCTTATGATGTCGGTATCCTCCATGTTAGCCAGCAGGGTGAAGGTACGAAACACATTAGGTCGCCTCCTAGGTGAGATGAAAGGGGACACGTCATAGCAACATAAATTAGGATGTGCACAAATTCATAAAGTCCGTCCTGTCACGGCGCTAACATTGACTGTCATCCCTGAAAGCACACAGTGCAATTCAGTGTTGTCCCAACATGAGACAGATTAATTGTACAACTGTCATGGATGTGCACAGTCAGTAGACACAATACGAACACTGTCTAAGTGAATGCCAAGAGTCACATATCGAGCTGAGGTGGACTCAGCCTTGGGTGTACATGACACAGGACATGTGTGAAGCAGAGACACTGCTGGCTTCCACGTTGCTGCTGTACCTGCCACACCTCCTTGGCCAATAATTGCAGGGGACACATCAACAACACAATGTGGATAGATCATTGGGATTGTCTTTGTACTCAGTGCCACTTCGAACACACTCAAATTCAATGACATTCACATCCCAAACCCATACATGTGCCAATGTCATCAGTACACAGGCCATATCTGCTGCTGACTTGAATACAAAGTCGGACAGTGACAGATGATGTCACGCCTGTGCAGAGTATGTGTACCACTGTAACAGGCCACCATTACCCCACTGCCCAATACTCTCTACAAGCACACAGATAGCCAATGTGGCACACATTAACAATAGATGAGGGACGTGATCAGCAGGGCCTGTATGCACCCTTAATCTTCCCCCATTTTGGACATTTACATGCAGCATCAAGGAGGGACTGCCCAAGGACACATGTGCACCACAACACATACCATGGTGATACACATCCAGCTGTTTCAAGACACAACAGTGCCACAACACAAACATACAACACTACATGGACAATGCCAAGCCAGTATGCCAACAAGTCTACGCATGGACAGACTGTATGCATTACATATGGACAACTGGCTCAGACACCTGACACCAGTGGATGTAATTTTACACCACATGTCCCAAAGGACATGCATCCTGACCCTCATTCCACACAGGCTGTCAGGCCCAACACAGCATACAATCAATATCCCACATCTAACAAACATGCTGGCTGTGCATGAGTAGTGGGACACTGGTACCTCACATTGACCAAATGTCGGAGTTGGATGAGTGTCACAGGCACAACAATCAAGGTACATCTCACCTGTCTTGGGTGCCCACTCCATCCTGATATACCAGCAGATGTGATCCACCCACACAGTGCTGGAATAGATGGTGAGCAAGGATGGCTAGCACCCCATAGCATGCACATACACTAGTGTTGGTGGCAACACACTGCACACGTGTGCCACTTGTGCTGACCATCCAACATTGCAGACAATTCCCGCTAATCAGTGCACACTCATTGCACAGGCAATACTGGACACCCATAGCCTGTGGACAAATGTCGCATACTATATTCCATACAGTTATCACAATCCACAACCGTGCATGCAGTCCATCTGCCAACGCAACATTCCTGATGTGAACAATGGACATGCACTGGTGGCAGGTGAGTAGCACCGGAACACAGCACAACACTCAAAAACATAGTTTAGCTAAGCACCATTGTTGAAATGTACATGTCACTGATTCACATACAACAGTCCAAACAACATGAGCACAGACCTGACACTACCACATAGGTCCCTGTGGTTACAGGTGGCAGACATGTAGCAAAGACATCTGCTCTGGCCGTCTACCCAAGTGACAAACAATAATAATGCAACGGATGCCAGGTGTGGTGCTGAAGTACTCATCATCCTTTAGCAGGTCGAGCCCCCCTGTACATGTGGACATACACTGCAGGAGTTGCCAGTGTGTACAAAGACATTACATGCGGCATGTAATTGGTCTTAGCAATAACACAACAGGGTGACATCTGTTTCCAATGATGACAGTCATGCTGAATAAATGAGTTCATCTGGGTTTTCAGTGTAACACATGGGCTCAGGTGTGAGATAGTGGTCAGCATGGGTGGCAGATACGACATTGTGTGTAAATATTGCTCAACATAATGGAGTACAGTGTTCCATTTGGTGTGAGACGTTACACATTGGCTGACATTTGTGACAGGAGACCATATCAATGTTATCCAGTGCCATGTGCCACTGTACGTATCCACTGTGCGTAGTACAGTAATGACCATTGATCCACACACAACAAGAACTGTCCGTAGGTGCCTTAAACGTGCCCCATAAACACAATGACGCACAGAGTGTACGATGTGATGCTGCATATTCCCCATAGCGGACGCACATACTGTCCGTGAATTGGGTGGCGGAGCATGCCAACCACCATTTGAACCTTTGTCGATGCCCACCACTGACGCAAGTGTTTCATGTGCTGCACATGACACATTGGTGTTAGTGATGGCCCTCTACATAGCTGCAGATGGCGTTTGTCATGCTCCACCAGCCACATCCCGGTCACCCATGTCACTCTATGGCAATCAAACAGCGGTAGCGCCGGCCAGGACCCCACGGTGTGTCACCGCCATGAACCATGCCCTTGCAGCCAATGGGGACCGCTATCGCGGTGGCATGATGCAGATTCAAAAATCGCGGTAGGCGTGCTCCGCCCCCAGCGGATGCGGAGATAGGATGCATTTGTAAGATGCACCACCGCGGTAGCGCCGGCCAGGACCCCGCGGTGTGTCACCGCCATGAACCATGCCCTTGCAGCCAATGGGGACCGCTATCGCGGTGGCATGATGCAGATTCAAAAATCGCGGTAGGCGTGCTCCGCCCCCAGCGGATGCGGAGATAGGATGCATTTGTAAGATGCACCACCGCGGTAGCGCCGGCCAGGACCCCGCGGTGTGTCACCGCCATGAACCATGCCCTTGCAGCCAATGGGGACCGCTATCGCGGTGGCATGATGCAGATTCAAAAATCGCGGTAGGCGTGCTCCGCCCCCGCGGAGGCGGTCATTGGATGCTTTTGAAGAAGGCTGACCTGGAACACCAATGGCAGAAGACTATGACCACTGAAACGAGTCCAGGGCCCTATATATGTGTGGAAGGAAGCACCACATTTCCACTGCTCACAAAGCCTGCTGCCTGGGACCCCTCACCTGCTGCTGCCTCCAGGGACTGCTGCCTGAGACCCCTCACCTGCTGCTGCCTCCAGGGACTGCTGCCTGACACCCCTCACCTGCTGCTGCCTCCAGGGACTGCTGCCTGGGACCCCTCACCTGCTGCCGCCTCCAGGGACTGCTGCCTGAGACCCCTCACCTGCTGCTGCCTCCAGGGACTGCTGCCTGGGACCCCTCACCTGCTGCCGCCTCCAGGGACTGCTGCCTGAGACCCCTCACCTGATGCTGCCTCCAGGGACTGCTGCCTGGGACCCCTCACCGCCCACTGCCGCTGCTGACGTCTCATGTCCACAGTGATGGCTAGGACGGAGAAGATCCGTGCCAGTCCATTTACAAGCGAGGAGCTGGATGTCCTGGTGGACGAGGTGCTGACACAGTACCCACGGCTATATGGTGGCCCAAATGTTGTGGTAAGTCTCCAACAGTGGGGGTGTGAGTGCAAGGGGGCACACATGTAGTCGATCAGATGGTGTATGTGCCTGAGAGTGTGGGGTGGTGTAATGCACTGGCTGACATGCTGTTTCCTAGTTGTTAAGGGGTGTATGCAACCCACACATTAAATGCATGGACATGAAGGGTGGATGGACATGTGTTGTGTACACATCCATATGGTGTGACAGCTATCTGGTGATGCATGTTTCGGGACAGTTATTGTTCATGTGACTGTTTGTGTGGCTCCTCGTTGTCCATCTCTGTGTGATTCTACCTGGCATGGGCTGTCCACGCCCAATGTGACAAGGACACATCACTGACTGTACAGAGTGTGATACGTGTGTGGTTGGCATGCGTGTACATCAATGACCCATATCCGCCGTGTGGAGATGAGTCTGTGTCATGCCACTGTTCAGAGAGAGAGGTTTTACCATGAGAGTGTGTCACTGATGTATTCCCCCTCTTGTCTCCCACACCTGCAGCTCAAGGTACACCAGCGTAAGGCCGTGTGGAGGTCCATTGCAACCAAGGTGCGGGCTCTGGGAGTGTCAAACCGCCGGCGCACCCACTGCCACAAGAGGTGGGACGACATATCACGACTGGCAAAGAACGTTGCCGAGATGACACTGGGGATACTCCCTCGCAGTGGCAGGTTGTCACGACGCAGCTTGACACCACTGATGTGCCGCATCTTGGCTGTGACACAGCCTGAGCTGGACGCACGTTTGAAGGAGCATCAACAGCAAGCTAGGGGTGAGTATTCTGTGAAGGTTGATTTTGTCTGTGAGTGGCTGCATGTGTACCAAGCCTGTACCTGCGCTGGTGTACGTGATGTGGTTACTGTGATGCAGTGGGTTGTAAGTGGCCCCTGTGCTGGGTGTGGCAGTCACGGATTTTACATACATGCACTTACTGATGTTTTTCCAATCCTGGGAATTTCAATGGCATTGTGGGTGGTGTGCTGCAGGCCTGGTCCATTGGTGTTAGTGTTTGTACGCCCCAACATGCATGATGTTGTGCTGTCTGCCCATCACATGGCTCAGCTATGCCGTGTTTAGATGTTTGTACGCACTGTTTGAGGTAGTGAAGTGTGTCTGCATGGTGAGAATGCACGGGGTGGCCTGCAACATGTAGACTTTGTCATCCTCAGTGTTGCTTTGCTTGCATATGTTTGTCCTGTTGCTGTCACTTTACTGACCCTACATGTCTCTCTGTTATGCAGCATCTCCCGTGGGCACGGAGGGACAGGGGACGGACACCAGTGGTGGTGAAACAAGCACAACAGCTGCACAGGAGCCCAGTGACACAGATGTGACCAGCGCCTCGGAGGGGGATAGGAGTATGCTGGAGGAATCACAGCCCGAGACGCAAAGTTCAACATCATCTGATGACGGCGGTGGTGCAGACATCTTGGAGGACACAGGGAACGGAGAGTCTGCTACATCTTCCAGCACACAGCGTGCAGTGCCCACCCTCCCAGCCACTTCCTCTGTTGCTGCCCGTGTTCGCACCACAAAGAGGGGAAGAGTGTCCTTCATTCCAGGCACCGCTGCCCCTGCCCCTGTGCCCCCTGCTGCCATCAGTGCAGAGTGTGTGGACCTTATGCGCCAGCTGTGTGTGGGGCAGACAGGGCTCCTCAATGCATTGTCAGACCACGACCGCAAATTGGCACAGGTGTTAGCTTTCATGGAGGGCATACATTCAGACGTGGGTGGGCTGCACCGCACTGTCCAGACAATGTCCTCCACAATGGCGGCTGCACTTCAACTGGCTCAATCTCGTAGTCCAATTCCAGTCCCTTTGTCCACCCCCATGCCAGTGGCGACGTCTGACGACGGTGACCACGCTTCACACACCTCAACGTCACGATACTGCACACGTAGCACACAGCAGCAGCAGCCCAAGCGGTCAAGGTCACAGACACCTTCCCCTACGAAGATAAAAACAACCCCAGAGCGCAAAGGGAAGAGCCCGTCAGGCGTTGCAAAGGCACATGATTCAAGGAGGAAGTACTCAGGGTCACAAGCCTCAGAGCAATCCCCGGCCACAGACTCTGTGGTCCCAAAAACGTCTCGCAAAGGCATGCAGACACTCTCCATGCCCACTGTGAAGGTGGGGCCTGGCAAGGCTACACATAGTAAGGTATCCAAGGCTGTTTCACCAACTACCTCTACTCCCATTCCAAGTCCAGTGAAGCAGGGACAGGAGGGCACTGTAGGGGGCACACAGGGTAAAGAGGGGATGGAGGGGCAGAGGCAATGCCAGGCTAAGCGTCCTTCTGGATCCAGCACATCCCCAGGGGGAGGTCCAGCGTGTGCACCTGCGGCAGCCTTGGTGATGAGTGTGCCGTTTGTGTCCACACCACTTCCCATTGATACCAAGACAGGCAAGCCATTTAGAATCCCCAAGAAGTGGAAAGGCACCCCTCCACTATCTCCCTCCCACACTGTGTCCCACGTCGGCCTGAGTCCACCTCCACGTGCCACTACACCACCTGGTCCAAGCAGCCCTCCAGCGTCCAAGGCCACTGATAGCTCTTCCTCAGCTGGGCGTCTCACTCCCCAGTCAAGTGGTCCAACAGTGCCCGACACACAGTCAGCTCCCAGTCAGACTGACAGCCAAGTATGAATGTTGATCAACGTAACAGACCTATCTCTCCCACACCGGTACCTGTGCTGCCCATCGTGACACACCACACTGTGTTGCTGACCATGGCGGAGTTTGGTGACACACATTCCCTGTGCAGCTTCTCATTGACTCTGTCAGCACCTTGGACTGGCCACTGGCCTTGCAGTTTGCCCCCTGCCTGTGCAGCTTCTCATTGACTCTGTCAGCACCTTGGACTGGCCACTGGCCTTGCAGTTTGCCCCCTGCCTGTGCAGCTTCTCATTGACTCTGTCAGCACCTTGGACTGGCCACTGGCCTTGCAGTTTGCCCCCTGCCTGTGCAGCTTCTCATGTTCAGGCTCTGCATCTTGTGCCTTGGTCTTGTCTGATATTGTTGCCTATCAGTGCTATTTGTGAATAAAAACAGTTGCTCATGTTGTCAGTTGTGTCATTGTCCTTACTGAATAAGGCTTTTCCTGTATGTCTAACATTTACTGGGCCACATGCTCTGTGTGCCACTTCAACTGTGCCACTGGCTTGTTTAACTTGTCATTTTTTTACAGGGGTGACGGGGACTTCAGTTCTTCATGACTCGGATACTTGTGGGGTCAGTGATGTTGTTTTCGGTGACATACCAGACTCATGTTCCTTCCTTGTTGCTGTTGGCTATGTTTTACTGCATCCTGGTATGTGGGCACTGCAAACACATAGAGGGGTCATATACACGGGATTGCAGGCAGGCTGACCAGGCTCAACATGTATGTGCGTTCTTGCTTTCATGTATGCCTAGCAGTGTAGATGTGTAGTCATGTTGTGATGGGCAGTCATCCTAGTCACAACGGTTACTTACATGGTGTGCATTTGGGTGGTCAAGGGTTGTACGGTGTGTTGGTTGTGGCTTTGTCGTGTGTGTTGATGTGTGTGTTAATGGCGTGTGACTCATGGCTGTGTGGGACTGTTGTGTGTTTGTGTGCACACACTGCTTGTTGTGCATTCAGTGCTGTGGGTGTATGTTGCCTTGTGCTGTCCTAGTGTACATCCCCTGATGTACTGCTGTGTTTGCTATGTGCTTTGTGGTGTTGTGCATCTGTTGTGTGTTTGATGTGTCTGTGTTGTTCTGTGATGGTGCACTTCTTGTCTGTGTTGTGGTATGTAGCCTATGCATTTTTCCTGACTGATGAGGTGGTGCACTCCTGTTGTGTGTGTGCTCCCATTGACTTCCCCTAGTTTGGCTGCACAGGTGATGTGTGTTATATTTGTGGTTCTGTATGTGTTTCTGTTTTGAATTGTGTTTGCCATTTTTGTTTTGGTGCAGACGTTGGTACTGAAATCCCTGTGTGTGTGTGATGTTTGTGGATGCCCCCAGGGGTTTGATTGTTTGTCTGTATCTTGTCTGGACATTATGTAGGCCCTTCTGTGTGTCTGGCATTGGGGTTGTGTGCTGCAGATATGAGGGGGTATGTTTGGGGACTCCTACTTGTGTTTGACAGTCATTGAGTGTGCCAATGTGCCCTGTGTGTTGTGGTGCTGGCATACTCATGTGTACTTGCTGTTCACTGTTTGACTTGAGGTCCTTCCTTTCATCCCTGTCCCTATACATGAGTTACCTTGCTGTCTCCCTGAGTTGTTGCACTGAGGTGACTGTTGTTTGACTTCACTCACTGTGCCAGCCATGTGCTTGGATGGGGTGTGGATGTTGTTCTAGGTTCCTTGTCCTGCATGTGTCTGTTCACCTGGTTGTTGGTTGTCTCCTTGCCCTCCCATTTGTGTGCACATCATTTTTGCTTTCCTCTATGTTGTGCTCCATTGCTGGTGGCATGTAGTCTGTGTATGTGGCTGTGTGTCGGTGTGGGGTATGTCTGTGTGAGTTGGCAGGGTGTGTGTCCAGTAGTCTGTATGTTCCTTGTGTGTGTGGATGTTAATTTTGTGCTTGTATTCAGCTTTCTTGCCATGTATGTGGTGTTGTGGTGTGTGTGTGTGTTGCCCTGGGCCTGTGCCTCTGTGCTGTGTGTTAATCTACACCCAATGCTGCTGTGTCTGTCTCCCTAGGTGTTAGTTGTGTGCTGCTGGGTGTGGATTTAGCTCGCTTGGTGTTGGACATGGGGGTGCACAGGGGGGATTGGCATGTTTCTTGCTGTGTGCGGCGGAGCTGTGGGTGGTGGGTGGTGGTGGTGGCCTGTGGTCTTTCTGGCCTGACCGTTGCTGTACATGCATTCTGCTTTGTGCGATGGATTTCCCGCATACTCACCGCTGCGGTGTCGTCAGCAACACATTACATTATGTTCGCGGTAATTTGGTGGGCTTGATGCAGGGTGTGAATTGGTGCCAGATGAGACATGTGTGGGTACACTGATGGATGTGTTCCTGTCCACACCAGTGTGTCTGGTGTGGCCAGGTGCCCTGTTTCAGCCCGTGGAATTTGTGTTCTGTTTTGTGTTGTATTGTGTTTTTTTACGTACCTGCGGCGGCGTCCGCGGCGGGCGATGTTGACCTGGTGATGTATCACGTACAGCACCGGGAGGACGTGTAGTGCTGGATCCATGGCGTTCGGCTCCGGGTGGAGGGCTCCGAAAGTCTCGTTTCACGCTCCGCTGTCGAGATTCCGCCGTGTCTGGAAGGGCGGTTTCTCCCCTGCGGTTCGACTGGTTGTTTGGCGCATCCTAATTTGTTGAGCGGACGGGACGTCATTCCGCACGGCGGTGAGTCTCCATTGGCTACCACCGGCGCGGTGGCGGGCGCAATTTCATGGCGGTCGGCGTTGCACCGCGGAGGTCGGGAAATGGGGCATATTTGACCTTCATAATATGGCGGCCGTGTGGACCGCTGCTGGCGGGCGGTAAAAGGCATTTTTCCGCACCGCCGGCGCCGCGGTACTGACACCGAACGCCATCGTAATCGGCCCCATAGTTGTTTAAAATATCGATGTTTTAGTTAGTGTTATGTATTTTAGTATGTATTTTAAAAGTATGTGTTCTATTTTTTTGTATAAGAATTTGTTTTGTTTTTTAATATATTTGTTAAAATTTTAGTAGTTATTAATTTTATCTTAATTAAATTTTGCGTTTTCAAGTTCTGTAGCGGATTGTGGGTTTATAGGGAATAGGGTGGGAAGTAATTTAATTATAATAAATTAAATTTTTTTTATGTATTAGTATTTATTTAATTTAGATTTTATAGTGTTAATTGTGGGAACTAATTTATTATTGATTATTTATTAATTAGTTGTTAATTATTTTTAATTAATTAATTGGAAATTATGTTAATTGTGTCATTTTTTAGGAGTGGGTTGTGGGTTTATAGGGGAAAAGGGTGGGAAGTAATTTAATTATAATAAATTAATTATAATTTTTTATGTATTAGTATTTATTTAATTTAGATTTTATAGTGTAATTGTGAGAATTAATTTATTATTAATTAATTGGCTGTTAATTATTAATAATTAATTAATTGGCAACTATGTTAATTGTGTCATTTTTTTAGGAGCGGGTTGTGGTTTTATAGGGGAATAGGGTGGGAAGTAATTTAATTATAATAAATGTATTAATATTTTTTAATTTATTCATATGTATTTAATTTATATTTTATAGTGTTAATTGTGGGAGTTATTTTATTATTAAATATTTATTAATTGGTTGTTAATTATTATTTATTAATTCATTTGTAATTAATTATGTTAATTGTGTCATTTTTTTAGCAGTGGGTGGTGGGGTTATAGGAGAATAGGGTGGGAAGTAATTTATTTATAATCAATTAATAATTGTTTGTTAATTAATGCTAATTAATTAATTAAAATTAAAATGTGGCAATTGTGTAATACATTTTTGATGTAAGTTGTGGGGTTTATAGTGGTAAAGGGTGGGAAGTAAATTATTTTAAATTAATTAATAAGTTGTTAATTAATATTAATTTATTAATGTAAAATTAGTTATGGTAATTGTGTAATGATTTTCAGGTGTGGGTTGTGGTGTTTATTGGGGTAGAGGGTGGAAAGTAATTTATGTTTAATTAATTAATAATTAGTTGATTATTAATATTAATTTATCAATCGATAAATATTTATGGTAAGTGTTTATTGTTATTTTGTGTGTGTGTTTTGTTTTTATAGGGGTAACGTTTGGGGAGTAAATTCATTTTTATTTGTTTTAAATTTTTTTAAATTAATAATATTTGTTTAATTGATTGATTATGTTAATTATGGAGGTACATTTAAAAAAAAAATTAAATGTGGGTTGTGAATTGTGTGGTGTTATAGGGTAGGAAATAGAAAATATTACATTTATGTAATAAATAATGTTTTTGTTTATAAAAAATTCTATTAAAAAATAGTTTTTTGTTTTTAAATTATTTTTGAATTTTTTTAAATAATCTTTTTAGGTATTTGTTAGATCTTTCTAACATTCTAATCTGTTTCTATCTTTTGTAATATTTAAAACTTTTATATATGTTTTTTTTTTTAATCTAATGTGTTGTTATTAATTTGTTTGTTTTTAATTTTGAACTGACTCCAGTGGAAATATTAATTTTTACCCCTCCGCTATCCAACACTTTCCCTACTGTTGCACAAACTGGAGTGAGAATAATAATTTTACCCCTCCGCTATCCAACACTTTCCCTATTGTTGCACTCACTGGAGTGGGAATAGTAATTTTTACCCCTCCGCTATCCAACACTTTCCCTACTGTTGCGCTCACTGGAGTGGGAATAGTAATTTTAACCCCTCCGCTATCCAACACTTTCCCTACTGTTGCACTCACTGGAGTGGGAATAGTACTTTTTACCCCTCCACTATCCAACACTTTCCCTACTGTTGCACCCACTGGAGTGGGAATAGTGATTTTTACCCCTCCGCTATCCAACACTTTCCCTACTGTTGCACTCACTGGAGTGGGAATAGTAATTTTTACCCATCCGCTATCCAACACTTTCCCTCCTGTTGCAACCACTGGAGTGGGAATAGTAATTTTTATCACTCCGCTATCCAACACTTTCCCTACTGTTGCCCTCACTGGATTGGGAATAGTAATTTTTACCTCTCCGCTATCCAACATTTTCCCTACTGTTGCACTCACTGGAATGGGAATACTAAGTTTTACCCCTCCGCTATCCAACACTTTTCCTACTGTTG
This sequence comes from Calotriton arnoldi, assembly GCA_963921515.1. Taxonomy (NCBI): domain Eukaryota; kingdom Metazoa; phylum Chordata; class Amphibia; order Caudata; family Salamandridae; genus Calotriton; species Calotriton arnoldi. The sequence goes on from CAWUFW010002498.1 coordinate 1,390,677, forward strand.
CACTCACTGGAGTGTGAATAGTAATTTTTACCCCTCCGCTATCCAACACTTTCCCTACTGTTGCACTCAGTGGAGTGGGAATAGTAATTTTTACCTTTCCGCTATCCAACATTTTCTTTACTATTGTACTTACTGGAATGGGAATATTAGTTTTACCCCTCCACTATCCAACACTTTCCCTACTGTTGCACTCACTGGAGTGGGAATGGTAAGTTTTACCCCTCCGCTATCCAACACTTTCCCTACTGTTGCACCCACTGGAGTGGGAATAGTAATTTTGACCCCTCCGCTATCCAACACTTTCCCTACTGTTGCACTCACTTAATTGGGAATAGTAATTTTTACACCTCCGCTATCCAACACTTTCGCTACTGTTACACTCATTGGAGTGCAAAATTTAATTTTAAAGACTATTAAATATTTTAATGTTTTAATTTATAATATAAAGTTTTATTTATTAGATTTTATGTTATAAGTATGTAAATATATTTATATATTTATTTGTACATTTTTATATATTTGTAAAATTATAAAATAAATTAAAATTAATAGTTTATTAATTGTTTTAAAGGAAATATATATATATATATATATATATTACATTTTATATATGTATGTTTAAATATTTTTTAAATTACATTTATTTTAATATATTTGTTAAAATGTATATTAAATCTAAATAATTTTTTAAGATAATTTTATTATTTAATATATTTAACATTAATTTTTTATTTTAATGAAAAAATCGATATTTTGTACATCTATATTTTTTACATCGATATTTTTGTACTTACAATTTTAAATATAAGATGTCGATATTTTTGACATCGATATCTTTGCATCGATATTTGTGTATGGAGATATTTTGGGAATCGATCTTCTATCAGTGAAACCCCAGATTCACAAGAAATCGTAAACCTGGGAATGTGTCTGAATCTAACGCCACCCTAAGGGTGGCGCTAGGGATGCGCTACGAGGAGTAATTTTTTTCTCCACATTTTTCTCCACATTCTGCAGCACACATAGAAAATGGAAATCACCTAAATACATTAATTTTGTGCATGAAGGTGTCTGTTAGACTTGGCTTATACAGTGGGTTTACTCCCAGACTTTTGCTTTTTGGCCTCCTGTTTTTGTTGGTTTTAGGACTCTGGGCACTTTACCACTGCTATTCAGTGCTAAAGTGCATATGCTCTCCTGGTAAATTATGTAAATGGTTTAGTGTTTCCAAGTTTGGCTTATTTGATTTACTACATAGGGGTCGATTCCGATCTGGGTCGGAAAGCCCTCCGACCGAGCCGGATCCGGAGTGTTTTCCGACCGAGCCGTACCCCTGGAGTCCGACCGAGCGAGTACGATGCTGCCGCATGCTGACGGACTCGGTTCGGTCAAATTCCCATTGAAGTCAATGGGAGCCGGTCGTACGACGCGTGCATGGCCTCGCATCAGCTGAATAGGTCCGTCTCGCAAAAGGGCGCCCCCTGCAGTGGGTACGCGTTGGTGCCATCCGCACCGTACATGCATGTGAAGGGGGGACCCTTGGGTCCCCCCCTGTGTTCGACTCGTAAGGCTACGGGTGAAGGGGGTCTGGCACGGACCCCCAAAGTCCGCTTCCCGGAGCTTTTTCGTCCCGGAGTCTCCGACTCGATCCGGCTGTCCGAATCGTGCATTGTACTGGCTCGGTCGGAAATCGACTCCATTGCGCGGTTCGATTCGTCTGCGAACGAGTCGTACGGAGCGGTTCGGACCCGGAAACGAGTCGGTCGGCGATTTCGCGTTCTTCGCATCGTACTTGCTCGCTCGTACAGCTGTACGAGTCGGTCGAAGAACACGCGTACGGCTCGTACTTTTTCCGGACGGATCGCGTTCAGAGCCCTACCGACCGAGATCCGAATCGACCCCTAAGTCCTGATAGTAAAATACAGTGTATTTTCTTTTTACACTATGGAAAAGCTATTTGTCCCATAGGATAGAATGAGAGATACTTTGTAACATCTTACAAGTATAACTTCCCATTGGGACAAGATATAGACATGGAGTTAAGTAGGCGTGAACTCAGAATGTAGAAATGCATCTTTTAGTAAAGATAACTTTTATGTTGTGTGTTTGAAAATACCACTTTTAGAAAGTGGGTATTTTCTTGCTTAGTCATCCTGTGTGCCTCTGCTGGGTTGTGAATTGACTTTCGGGATCTGGAGTGACTGGGGCTTGGGATGTGCATTTTCTTCAGACAGCCACTGGGGGGTTGAGGTGTGTCCTGTCTTTCCTGGGTGAGTTCGGGCTGAGCTTAATAGACCTGGGCTGCATTTAGAGTAGTGGGAGGGGATGTCCTTGCACCTGAATAGGTCTAGTCTGCTGTGAACAATGCTGTCTCCACCTCCTGCCAGGAAACTGGGCCAGGGAGGACCGAACTGGTTTGTGCTGAGCACAGACACTCTGCTCAAAAAAACAAAGAGAAACAGGGTATAAATATTGGGACCCAGACCCTAGAACTTTAGATCTCTCTGGGATCAAGGAACCTGACAAGGAGAAGAGCTGGAACAGCTGCCAGGAGGAGTACTGCCCCTTTGCTGTTTTGTTGGTTTGCTGGTTTGGCCTGCAGTTGCTGCTTCTGCCTTGGGCAGTGAAAGGACTGAACTGAACTTTTCTTCACCTGTTGCTGAGTATCTCCAAGAGCTTGAGATAGAGCTTGCCTCCTGTTCTCTAGGTCTCAGGGACAGCAAAGATTTAACTTACCTTTAAGTACAACTTCTGGGACCACGTGTCTTAGTTGCCACAGAGGGAAACCGCAACCCGACGTCATCACTAAGACCGCCGGCGGTTCCGTGACCAGAAGGCACCGCAGAGGGCACCGTGGCACTGTGCACCGCAACCCTAGTCTCACCGACGACAATTACCACCGTCGCCACCGAGCCGCTGCTTGTACCGCTACCTGTGGGCACTGCACTCCGCACCACCTTGCTTCACTCCGCCACCCAGGTCTCACCAATGATGCCATGGCCAGCTGACATCGCCGCTGTGGTCTGCGGTCTGGGGGCACCGCTCGTAAGCTACATGCAGCACCATCCCATCCCACGCCGCAGTCACAGCCCACCGATGCCAGCCCCATCGACCGGCGATCCTTGACGGCCGCCTTAGCTTGCAACGTGACCATCAGCACCGCAGCCCTGGTCTCACCGATGCCACTGGACAACCGCCACTGAGCTACTGCCTGCACCGCGACCTGAGGGCACCGCACGCCGCTCCGCTCACACCGCAGCCTCAACGACTGCCGCAACACACTGCCGCGGTCGGCCAGAACAATTAAAGGTCCTGTTTACATGTCTTCTGACATGGGCGCCTGTCCGCACCAACGAGGTCAACCGACCCAGTTGGATTTGGTTGTTTTCACACTGCTGTGGCACCGGACGGAGCTACCGACTACAAGGACCTACATTTTTACGGTTATTCTTGCAGAGTACAGATTTTGATTATTGTATGTTGAACTTCTTTATCATTTTTGTCTTGTTTACACAGATAAATATTTGTTATTTTTCTAAAACTGGTGTGGTGTCCTTTTGGAGATCTTTCACTGCATTAATGTGTGTTATGTGCAAATGCTTTACACGTTACCTCTGAGATAAGCCTGACTGCTCGTGCCAAGCTACCAAGGGGGTGAGCAGGGGCTATTTTAGAAGGGTATCCCCCTTATCCTGACTACAAGGAAGGGTCCTTATTTGGACAAAGGTGCAAACCATTGCCAACTAGAGACCCCCATTTCTAACATTGGTTATCAGCGGTGAGGATAGGACATGCATTTGCACTTGACCTACAGTGATTGGTGCACACTACTACCATATCGCAGATCACTACATACCACATAATGTTTCTTTTTGGTTTATTTATGATCCTGCCATTTGTTTATAACTTGAACTTTCTATTGCATCATGCCTGAGTCAAGAGCATCATTCGTTGCATCCTTTGAAGTGGCCTTTGAGGAGGAGAGGTTAGAAACCTACACCGTGAAGGAGTTGAAGGCTATTTTCAAGAACCTCAAAGTCCAAATCAGGGGCCTCACCGGGAAAGAGGAGCTACAAAAGGCACTGAAGGCCTGGGTAGTAGCCAGACATGCAAGTGGGCAGTCTGGAGATCTCAGTGTGGAGGCGGAGGAGCCTATTTCTAGGGTGGATGTGCTTTTGGGATGAGAGGAACCCTCCAGGCCAGGCAGCAGTGGCTTGTCCCCAGAGGAAGTTTGAACTAGAAAAACTCCAGCTGGAGAAAGAGAGGGAAGACAATAGAATAGCCATGGAAGAAAGGAAGATGATCCTGGATCATGAGCATGGTATTAAGGAGCTGGAACTAAGAAGTAGGTTCAGCACAGATGGTGGCAGCAATTCCTCAGTGCACTCAGATAGAATTGTACACATCCCCAAGAATGTAGGAAAGGAATTCAAAAGGGGGGATGACATACAAAGGTGGTTTCAGAGTTATGAGGCATTTTTCCACATGAATGCGGTCCCTGAAAAAAATTGGTGAGCAGAATAGTGGCCTCTTTTCCCAGAAGAGGGGAGGGATACTTTAGTGGCTTTGGGTAAGGGGCAGAGCCTCACCTACGCTGACATGAAGGAGGCCCTTCTCACCAGGTATGGTCTCACTCCTGACGAGTACAGGGATCAGTTTAGGTCCAATAGGAAAACTGATGCAAACACTTGGTTGGAATGTGTAGATTCTTTTTGTAGGTCACTGGATCATTGGGTGAAGGGCAGTAATGTGACAGATTTTCTGGGGCTCTACAATTTGATTGTGTGGGAGCACTTGTACAAGTCTATGTTTTGCAGAGCTGCGGCAGCACTTGGCTGATAGTAAGCTGACTGACCCCAGGAAGCTTGCTATGGAGGCGGACCGCTGTGTGAGTACCAGGGTCCACAAGAAGGTGTATGGGGGAGACTCCACTAAATTAATTTAAGATTAATTTTAGATTAATGTTTGTTGGTTACTGTGTGTTTAGTTAGATTTTTTTGACAGTTTCTTCCTTATTTGGAGGATGCTAATTAAGGTTATTGTGTTAAATATATGTGTATGTTGAAAGATGAATATTTTTAAGTGTGTTCAACTTTGTATAATATTTTAGTAGTTAATGTTTTTGTAGTTATGTCACTTTATTAGTTTATATTATTTTTATTTGTTTAATTGGTTTAATTTATAGTATATTTGTTTTAGTTATTTTGTGAATAGATAAGGTTTTAAAAGTAATGTAAACATTTTGTTTTGATTCGTGAATTTGTGGGCTGTTAAAGGGAATTATAAATTATTAAATAATAACCATACATTATTTTTTAATTTATCTGAGCAATATTTCTGTAGTCAATATTGTTGTTTTCAACATTTTTGTTATTTTATATATATTTAATGGATTGGCAATATTTTGTAAATCATTATTTTCGTGTTCAATATTGTTGTAGTTTAGATATTTTTTACAGTGACATTTTGGTTATTGATATTTGTATATTTCTTGGTTAACCCCTTCGCTGCTAGGCCTTTTCCCCCCCTGTGCTAAGCCATTTTTTGGCTATTTGGGGTAGTGCACGCTTAGGCCCCTGTAACTTTTTAACCACATAAGGTATCCACGCCAAATTTGCGTCCTTTTCTTCCAACATCATGGGGATTCTAAAGGTACCCAGGGTTTGTGGATTCCCCTGGAGGGGTCCCAGAAATTAACCAAAATACAGCTAGAGTTTGGGTTTTTGGGGAAACATGCGAAAAAAGGGCTGCAAATGAAAGCTTCTGGGTTTTTCCCTGCAAATAGTATCAAAAAAGGGTTTGTGGGGCTGAAATCACCATTTTCCAAGCTGTTAGGGAATGACAGACTTTTGTCAGAAAACCTATATTTTTTACACAGTTTTGGCATTTTTCTGAAACATAGCCTATTTTTGCTATTTTTTGTTCTTTTAACCTCCTTCCAGTTAATGGTAGAAATGGGTATGAAAGCAATAATGGATCCTGGAAAGCTATACATTTTAGAAAAGTAGACAAAATTCTGAATTCAGAAAGGGGTCATTTGTGTAGATCCATCAAGGTTTGTTTATGGAAAGTAACAGTTAAATATAGGAAAAATTGAAAATTAGTTGAAAAAAACAGCCTTTTGTGTCAACGTTTTCACCTGTAACTTCTTCTAATTATGACAACTCTTTGAAAGCAATATACCGTTAAATCCGCTGGACCTTACTGGTTGTGGGGATATATAGGACTTGTAGGTTCACCAAGAACCCGACGAACCCAGAGCCAATAACTGAGCAGCGTCTTGCAATGGTTTTTTATTATGTACCGGGTATATAGCAATTATTGTGGGAAAATGTATACATGAAAAAATCGGTATGAAAGACGCCTATGCATTTCTGAAATGGGAACAAAATATAGAGTTTAGAAACAGTAGATATTTGCACATTTCCGAAATTGGGAATACTCATACTAGCATGAGAATTATCGGTTATTTTTAAAATGACTTCTTTTTTACACAATGTTTTTCATTTGGAAGGCAGAATGCATCGAAAGTCAATAGGTAATAACAGTTGCTTTACAAATCTGAATTACCCTAAGTCTCCCGATAAAAATGGTACCTCACTTGTGTGGGTAGGCATAGTGCCCACGACAGGAAATGGCTCAAAACCCAACGTGAACACACCACAATTTGACAATGAAAAATTACCCTTTTTTTGCAAAGTGCCTAGCTGTAGTTTTTGAACCCTAGCTCTGCCGGCACCTAGGGAAACCTAGCAAACCTATACATTTTTGAAAACTAGACACCCAGGGGAATCCAGGATGGGGTGACTTGACTGGCTCCCACCAGGTTCTGTTACCCAGAATCCCTTGCAAACCTAAAAAATTGTCCAAAAAAACACATTTTTCTCACATTTCTGAGGTGGAAAGTTCTGGAATCTGTGTGGATTCACAAATTTCCACCCACCCCGCGTTCCCCAAAGTCTTCCGAGAAAAATGGTACCTCACTTGTGTGGGTAGGCCTAGTGCCCGTGACAGGAAACGGCGCAAAACGCAATGTGGACACACCCCAATTTCACAGTGAAAAATGACCCTTTTTTGACAAAGTGCCTAGCTGTAGTTTTTGAACCCTAGCTCTGCCGGCACCTAGGGAAACCTAGCAAACCTATACATTTTTGAAAACTAGACACCCAGGGGAATCCAGGATGGGGTGACTTGACTGCCTCCCACCAGGTTCTGTTATCCAGAATCCCTTGCAAACCTGAAAAAGTGTAAAAAAAAAACACATTTTCCCCACATTTCTTTGGTGGAAAGTTCTGTAATGTGCGTGGATCCACAAATTTCCACCCACCCTCCGATCCCCAAAGTCTTCCGAGAAAAATGGTACCTCACTTGTGTGGGTCGGCCTAGTGCCTGCGACAGGAAACGTGCAAAACGCAACGTGGACACACCTCAATTTCGCAGTGAAAAATGACCCTTTTTGGCAAAGTGCCTAGCTGTAGTTTTTGAACCATAGCTCTGCCGGCACCTAGGGCAACCTAGCAAACCTATACATTTTTTAAAACTAGACACCCAGGGGAATTCAGGATGGGGTGACTTGACTGCCTCCCACCAGGTTCTGTTACCCAGAATCCCTTGCAAACCTAAAAATTGTCCAAAAAACACATTTTCTCCAACTTTCTGTGGTGGAAAGTTCTGGAATCTGCGTGGATCCACAAATTTCCACCCGCCCCGCGATCCCCAAAGTCTTCCGAGAAAAATGGTACCTCACTTGTGTGGGTCGGCCTAGTGCCTGCGACAGGAAACGTGCAAAACGCAACGTGGACACACCTCAATTTCGCAGTGAAAAATGACCCTTTTTTGGCAAAGTGCCTAGCTGTAGTTTTTGAACCATAGCTCTGCCGGCACCTAGGGCAACCTAGCAAACCTATACATTTTTTAAAACTAGACACCCAGGGGAATCCAGGATGGGGTGACTTGACTGCCTCCCACCAGGTTCTGTTACCCAGAATCCCTTGCAAACCTAAAAAGTGTCCAAAAATCACATTTTCCCCACATTTCTGTGGTGGAAAGTTCTGTAATCTGCGTGGATCCACAAATTTCCACCCGCCCCGTGATCCCCAAGGTCTTCCGAGAAAAATGGTACCTCACTTGTGTGGGTCGGCTTAGTGCCCGCGACAGGAAACGGCGCTAAACGCAACGTGGACACACCTCAATTTCGCAGTGAAAAATGACCCTTTTTTGGCAAAGTGCCTAGCTGTAGTTTTTGAACCCTAACTCTGCCGGCACCTAGGGAAACCTAGCATACCTATACATTTTTGAAAACTAGACACCCAGGGGAATCCAGGATGGGGTGACTTGACTGCCTCCCACCAGGTTCTGTTACCCAGAATCCCTTGCAAACCTAAAAAAGTGTCAAAGAAATCACATTTTCCCCACATTTCTGTGGAGGAAAGTTCTGTAATCTGCGTGTATCCACAAATTTCCACCCGCCCCGCGATCCCCAAAGTCTTCCGAGAAAAATGGTACCTCACTTGTGTGGGTCGGCCTAGTGCCCGCGACAGGAAACGGCGCAAAACGCAACGTGGACACACCTCAATTTCGCAGTGAAAAATGACCCTTTTTTGGCAAAGTGCCTAGCTGTAGTTTTTGAACCCTAACTCTGCCGGCACCTAGGGAAACCTAGCAAACCTATACATTTCTGAAAACTAGACACCCAGGGGAATCCAGGATGGGGTGACTTGACTGCCTCCCACCAGGTTCTGTTACCCAGAATCCCTTGCAAACCTAAAAAAGTGTAAAAAAAATCACATTTTCCCCACATTTCTGTGGTGGAAAGTTCTGTAATCTGCGTGGATCCACAAATTTCCACCCGCCCCACGATCCCCAAAGTCTTCCGAGAAGAATGGTACCTCACTTGTGTGGGTCGGCCTAGTACCCGCAACAGGAAACGGCGCAAAACGCAACGTGGACACACCTCAATTTTGCAGTGAAAAATGACCCTTTTTGGCAAAGTGCCTAGCTGTAGTTTTTGAACCCTAACTCTGCCGGCACCTAGGGAAACCTAGCAAACCTATACATTTTTGAAAACTAGACACCCAGGGGAATCCAGGATGGGGTGACTTGACTGCCTCCCACCAGGTTCTGTTACCCAGAATCCCTTGCAAACCTAAAAAGTGTCCCAAAAAATCACATTTTCCCCACATTTCTGTGGTGGAAAGTTCTGTAATCTGCGTGGATCCACAAATTTCCACCTGCCCCGCGATCCCCAAAGTCTTCCGAGAAGAATGGTACCTCACTTGTGTGGGTCGGCCTAGTACCCGCGACAGGAAACGGCGCAAAACGCAACGTGGACACACCTCAATTTCGGAGTGAAAAATGACCCTGTTTTGGCAAAGTGCCTAGCTGTAGTTTTTGAACCCTAACTCTGCCGGCACCTAGGGAAACCTAGCAAACCTATACATTTTTGAAAACTAGACACCCAGGGGAATCCAGGATGGGGTGACTTGACTGCCTCCCACCAGGTTCTGTTACCCAGAATCCCTTGCAAACCTAAAAAAGTGTCCAAAAACTACATTTTCCTCACATTTCTGTGGTGGAAAGTTCTGGAATCTGCGTGGATCCACAAATTTCCTCCCACCCAACGTTCCCCCAGGTTTCCTGATAAAAATGGTACCTCACTTGCGTGGGTGGGTCAAGGACCCGCAACAGGCAAGGGCCCAAAACCTATTGAAGCAACATCAAAATTACCTATCACAAACCAGCCTGGTTTCGCATGGGGGTCCCATGAGTTTTTGGCCCGGGGCTCGGCAGCCATCTAGGGAAACCTACCTAACCCACACATTTCTGGAAACTAGACACCCGGGAGAGTCCAGCGAGGTATGGCTTGCGTGGGTCCCTCATCATTCTCCTACCCAGAATCCCCTGCAAACCTCAAATTTTACCGAAAAATTCACTTTTTTCTCACATATGTGTGGTGGAAAGTTCTGGAATCTGCGTGGATCCACAAATTTCCTCCCACCCAGCGTTCCCCCAGGTCTCCTGATAAAAATGGTACCTCACTTGCGTGGGTGGTTCAAGGACCCGCGACAGGCAAGGGCCCAAAAGCTATTGAGGCGACATCAAAATTACCTATCACAAACCAACCTGGTTTTGCATGGGGGGTCCCATGAGTTTTTGGCCCGGGGCTCACAGCCATCTAGGGAAACCTACCTAACCTACACATTTCTGGAAACTAGACACCCGGGAGAGTCCAGCGAGGTATGGCTTGCGTGGGTCCCCCATCATTCTCCTTCCCAGAATCCCCTGCAAACCTCAAATTTTACCGAAAAGTTCACTTTTTTCTCACATATGTGTGGTGGAAAGTTCTGGAATCTGCGTGGATCCACAAATTTCCTCCCACCCAGCATTCCCCAGGTCTCCTGATAAAAATGGTACCTCACTTGCGTGGGTGGGTCAAGGACCCGCGACAGGCAAGGGCCCAAAAGCTATTGAGGCGACATCAAAATTACCTATCACAAACCAACCTGGTTTTGCATGGGGGTCCCATGAGTTTTGGCCCGGGGCTCGCAGCCATCTAGGAAACCTACCTAACCCACATATTTCTGGAAACTAGACACCCGGGAGAGTCCAGCGAGGTATGGCTTGCGTGGGTCCCCATCATTCTCCTACTCAGAATCCCTGCAAACCTCAAATTTTACCGAAAAGTTCACTTTTTTCTCACATATGTGTGGTGGAAAGTTCTGGAATCTGCGTGGATCCACAAATTTCCTCCCACCCAGCGTTCCCCAGGTCTCCCGATACAAATGGTACCTCACTTGCGTGGGTGGGTCAAGGACCCGTGACAGGCAAGGGCCCAAAAGCTATTGAGGCGACATCAAAATTACCCATCACAAACCAACCTGGTTTTGCATGGGGTCCCATGAGTTTTGGCCCGGGGCTCGCAGCCATCTAGGGAAACCTACCTAACCCACACATTTCTGGAAACTAGACACCCGGGGAGTCCAGCGAGGTATGGCTTGCGTGGGTCCCCCATCATTCTCCTACCCAGAATCCCGTGCAAACCTCAAATTTCGCTGAAAAATTTCCTTTTTCTCACATTTCTGCGGTGGAAAGTTCTGGAATCTTCGTGGATCCACAAATTTCCTCCCACCCAGCGTTCCCCCAGGTCTCCCGATAAAAATGGTACCTCACTTGTGTGGGTAGGCAAGTGGCTGCAGCAGGAAATGGCCCAAATCGTACTCTGGGGACTTCAAAATTACCTACAGCAAAACCACCTGGTTTTGGTGGGGGGGCACCTGAGATTTTGGCCCCGGGCTCGGCGGCCATCTTGGGAAAGTACCAAACCCAAACATTTCTGAAAACTAGACACCCGGGGAGTCCAATGAGGTATGGCTTGCGTGGATCTCCCAACGTTTTCCTACCCAGAATGCAATGCAAACCTTAAATTTAGCTGAAAAAATTACATTTTCCACATATTTCTGTGTGGAATCACCGTGCCGGCACAAATGTCCTACCACCCAGCGTTCCCCTTGTTCTCCCGAGTAAAATGATACCTCACTTGTGTGGGTGGGCCAAAGGCCTGTGGCTAGGAAGAGCCCAAAACATAGGGATTTAGAGTATAGCACCGAGAATTCTAAGCGCTACATTTTTTTAAAAATACGTTTTTAGCCAATTTTGCTTTGGACACCCACACAAGTGAGGTATCATTTTACTCGGGAGAACAAGGGGAACGCTGGGTGGTAGGACATTTGTGCCGGCACGGTGATTCCACACACAAAAATGTGGAAAATGTGGTTTTTTCAGCTAAATTTAAGGTTTGCATTGCATTCTGGGTAGGAAAACGTTGGGGGATCCACACAAGCCATACCTCATTGGACTCCCCCGGGTGTCTAGTTTTCAGAAATGTTTGGGTTTGGTACTTTCCCAAGATGACCGCCGAGCCCGGGGCCAAAGTCTCAGGTGCCCCCCCATCAAAACCAGGTAGTTTTGATGTAGGTAATTTTGAAGTCTCCAGAGTACGATTTGGGCCATTTCCTGCTGCAGCCACTGTGCCTACCCACACAAGTGAGGTACCATTTTTATCGGGAGACCTGGGGGAACGCTGGGTGGGAGGTAATTTGTGGATCCACGAAGATTCCAGAACTTTCCACCACAGAAATGTGAGAAAAAAGTGAATTTTTCAGCGAAATTTGAGGTTTGCACGGGATTCTGGGTAGGAGAATGATGGGGGACCCACGCAAGCCATACCTCGCTGGACTCCCCCGGGTGTCTAGTTTCCAGAAATGTGTGGGTTAGGTAGGTTTCACTAGTTGGCTGCAAGCCCCGGGCCAAAAACTCATGGGACCCCCCATGCAAAACCAGGTTGGTTTGTGATAGGTAATTTTGATGTCGCCTCAATAGCTTTTGGGCCCTTGCCTGTCACGGGTCCTTGACCCACCCACGCAAGTGAGGTACCATTTTTATCGGGAGACCTGGGGGAACGCTGGGTGGGAGGAACTTTGTGGATCCACGCAGATTCCAGAACTTTCCACCACACATATGTGAGAAAAAAGTGAAATTTTCGGTAAAATTTGAGGTTTGCAGGGGATTCTGGGTAGGAGAATGATGGGGGACCCACGCAAGCCATATCTCGCTGGACTCTCCCGGGTGTCTAGTTTCCAGAAATGTGTGGGTTAGGTAGGTTTCCCTAGATGGCTGCGAGCCCCGGGCCAAAAACTCATGGGACCCCCCATGCAAAACCAGGTTGGTTTGTGATAGGTAATTTTGATGTCGCCTCAATAGCTTTTGGGCCCTTGCCTGTCGCGGGTCCTTGACCCACCCACACAAGTGAGGTACCATTTTTATCAGGAGACCTGGGGGAACGCTGGGTGGGAGGAAATTTTTGGATCCACGCAGGTTCCAGTACTTTCCACCACACATATGTGAGAAAAAAGTGAAATTTTCGGTAAAATTTGAGGTTTGCAGGGGATTCTGGGTAGGAGAATGATGGGGGACCCACGCAAGCCATACCTCGCTGCCCTCTCCCGGGTGTCTAGTTTCCAGAAATGTGTGGGTTAGGTAGGTTTCCCTAGATGGCTGCGAGCCCCGGGCCAAAAACTCATGGGACCCCCCATGCAAAACCAGGTTGGTTTGTGATAGGTAATTTTGATGTCTCCTCAATAGCTTTTGGGCCCTTGCCTGTCGCGGGTCCGTGACCCACCCACGCAAGTGAGGTACCATTTTTATCAGGAGACCTGGGGGAACGCTGGGTGGGAGGAAATTTGTGGATCCACGCAGATTCCAGAACTTTCCACCACAGAAATGTGAGAAAAAAGTGAATTTTTCAGCAAAATTTGACGTTTGCAGGGGATTCTGGGTAGGAGAATGATGGGGGACCCACGCAAGCCATACCTCGCTGGACTCTCCCGGGTGTCTAGTTTCCAGAAATGTGTGGGTTAGGTAGGTTTCCCTAGATGGCCGCCGAGCCCCGGGCCAAAAACTCATGGGACCCCCCTTGCAAAACCAGGTTGGTTTGTGATAGGTAATTTTAATGTCGCATCAATAGGTTTTGGGCCCTTCCCTGCAGCGGGTACTTGGCCCACCCATACAAGTGAGGTACCATTTCTATTGGGATACTTGGAGAAATGGTGGGTGGTTGGAAATTTGTTGTTACTTTCTGCAGTGTGAAAATTTGGACACAATAATGCAAGGAAAATGTTGCAGTCACATTTTGAGGTTTGCAGGACATTGTGGGTAAGATAACTTGTTGGAATCCACAAGAGAGACATCACCATGCACTCCCATGGGTGTTTAGTTTACGACAAAAACTACAGTTGTTAGGTTATTCTTAGATGAAATGTACAGCTTGGCAGAGAGACAAAACAGACAAAGATTACTGCAGAGCCATCTATTCTTCAAGCACACACACATACTGGTTGGATTTGGCACGAGGGCGAGTGATGGTTCAGTATATAAAATTTTATTAACAAGAGATTTCACAAAAATGAAATGCACTGTCAATAATTGAAAGGACAAAAACCTGAACCAGTGACTCGCAGCTCGTGAGCTGTAAAGCCACTTCAAGGCACCAACCGCTTTACAGGCCATTCACACACCTTTCATACATGATACACACAAGACCATTCACACCACCAGGCACAAAACCAACACATTACAACATTCACCAAAAAGGACAAGGTACACCCTGCTTGACAAAAACAGAAAATACATTTTTATGCACAACCACCTATTCCTCACGCACACATACATACTGGTTGGATTTGGCACGAGGGTGAGTGATGGTTCAGTATATACAGTTGTATTAACCAGAGATTTCACAAAAATGAAATGCACTGTTAATTGAAAGGACGAGAAACTGAACCATTGACTCACAGCTCGTGAGCTGTAAAGCCACGACAAGGCACCAACCTCTTTACAGGCCATTCATACACCTTTCATACGTGTGACACATACAAAACCATTCACAACGCCAGCCGCGGGCCCAGCACATTACAACACTCACACCAGCAGACAGCGCCATTCAAGGGCCCATCACTTTCACATGCCCACATTCCTGACACAGCAACCACACCAGCTCACGGATTGCGTTGAGTGGCGTTTGGCTAGCAGTGTGTGTAGTGACCAGCAGCTAGTCACTACTCACACACCGCCAGCCAAGCACCAGTCTACGTACACCACCAGCCGAGCACCAGTCCACGCACACCGCCAGCCAAGCGCCAGTCCACACACACCGCCAGCCAAGCGCCAGTCCACGCACACCGCCAGCCAAGCGCCAGTCCACACACACCGCCAGCGAAGCGCCAGTCCACGCACACCGCCAGCCAAGCGCCAGTCCACACACACCGCCAGCCAAGCGCCAGTCCACGCACACCGCCAGCCAAGCGCCAGTCCACACACACCGCCAGCCAAGCGCCAGTCCATGTACACCGCCAGCCAAGGGCCAGTCCACAAACACCGCCAGCCAAGCGCCAGTCCACGCACACCACCAGCCAAGCGCCAGTCCAAACACCGCCAGCCAAGCGCCAGTCCACGCACACCGCCAGCCAAGCGCCAATCCAAACACACCACCAGCCAAGCGCCAATCCAAACACACCGCCAGCCA
The DNA here is from genome assembly GCA_963921515.1 of Calotriton arnoldi. Classification (NCBI taxonomy): domain Eukaryota; kingdom Metazoa; phylum Chordata; class Amphibia; order Caudata; family Salamandridae; genus Calotriton; species Calotriton arnoldi. The sequence goes on from CAWUFW010002498.1 coordinate 1,405,756, forward strand.
AACACCAGACCATGCACACCGCCACACAAGCGCCACTCCACGCACACCGCCATCACATTTAGGATTTTTTTTATATAAATAAGAAAACACAAACAAATTGCAAATAAATACAAATCTACTAACACAAAATCTGAAACTAAATACACTACACAAATGCCAACCTTGAAACTGAACAAAAAATATTAAACAATAGAGGCCAGGCAGTTCACTTTACCACTCATGGATGCTCCCAAAAATTCTTTTGCGTGTGGTACATTCTAAAACAAGCAGGCACACACAGCCCAGGGTTAGAAGGACACTCGGGGCAGTACATACGAGTCTCCTTCCGCATACCTCTTCGCCAACAGACTCTACATCTCCTACTGGGAAAGTCTTTTGAGGGTGTGGGAGGAATGTGATCAGGAAAGTGGCGATCTTTCAATCTAGCAACATCCTCCACCACTCCAACTCTAGGAACACTTGCCTGTTCCACTAAAACAAGGCTGCCTATTACAGACTCCTGAAACTTAACAAAAGTCATCTTTGACTCAGAACAAGAATCCTGGAACACAACAAAAGCATTAAAGGTTGCCAAGTGGAAAAGATGGATAGCCAACTTCTTATACCAAATGTAAGCCTTACGAAGAGCAGCGTAAGGTTCCAACCTCTGATCTACTCTGTCAACACCACCCATGTGCCTATTATAGTCTAAAATGCACACAGGTTTGCGCACTTCAGCAATGTGACCCCAAACAGTCACAGGTGCAGTGCTTTCATCATGGATGGTAGTCAGCATGTAGACATCTCTCCTGTCTGAAAACTTCACAGCTAGAAGCTCCTCGCAACGCAACGCACTGCACTGTCCCCGCACAAGCTTTTGGCAAACAAGTTCTTTTGGGAAACCTTTACGGTTAGAGCGGATTCTGCCACAAGCAACAGTGTCCACTTTGGCCAATTCCCTGAACAACCGCACACCAGTGTAGAAGTTATCTACATATAAATGGTGGCCTTTGTTAAAAAATCCTCTACCAAGTTCCCACACAATTTTCTCAGTCACTCCAAAAGTGGACGGACAACCAGGGGGGTTAATCCTGGATTCCTTACCGGTGTACACCCTGAAATTAGAGACATATCCAGTCCTACTGTCACACAGCATATACAGCTTAATTACATAGCGTGCCCTCTTACTAGGAATGTATTGCCTAAAAACCAAGCGGCCCTTGAACAACACCAAAGACTCATCCACTGCAATTTCCTTCCCAGGAGCATAGATCTCAGAAAATCGATCAACAAAGTGATCAGTGACAGGCCGAATCTTAAAAAGACGGTCACATTCAGGGTGATCTCGTGGCAACGCTAAACCATTATCGACAAAATGCATCATCCGAAGCAGAAGCAAATACCTATCACGACTCATGCCTGCCGGAAATATAGCCGTTGCCATCAAGGGACTAGTAGACCAATATGAAGACATTGATGGCTTCCTTAGCAAGCCCATCAAAAAAGTTAAACCCAAGAACTTCTTCATCTCTTCCAAATTTGTGGGAGTCCACCGGGTAGCTCTAGAGTGGGGCTTAAGGCTGGCACTGTTGTCCCTCAAAAACTGTTCGGCATACAAATTAGTCTGCTCAACAATCTCTGCCAAAAACACATCGTCCATAAACAACTGAAAAAATGTTATCGGCAAAAAGTTTTCAGTATTCACTCTACACCCTGGAACACCAGTAAAGTCTGGCAATGCCGGCTGCACCATGCCTGGGGCAACCCAGAGGTCAGCACTTTCAACGGGAAGCCTTGCAGCCCCAGGCTGCAGCCCAGATGCCTCTTGCCGCACTACACCAACGGGAAGCCTTGCAGCCCCAGGCTGCAGCCCAGATGCCTCTTGCCGCACTACACCAACAGGAAGCCTTGCAGCCCCAGGCTGCAGCCCAGATGCCTCTTGCCGCACTACACCAACAGGAAGACTTGCAGCCCCAGGCTGCAGCCCAGATGCCTCTTGCCGCACTATCAGCACATCAATGTCCTCCTCTACCACAGGCACTTCATCCGCACTGAGAGTAGCTTCATCATCCGATGATTCCATGTGGAGAGAAAACTCACTGCCTGAATCGTCCCCTGCCTCCTCTGCCGCAGATGCAGAGTCAGTCTCTGAACCATGGTCAGAGGAAGACTCAAAAAGCATAACAACAACCTGCTGAGCAGTAATCCTGCGGCTAGCCATTATCCTTACTAAGAAAGGAGACTGCACAAACAAGTCAACAACAACCAACACTGTGCAAAGCAAGTAAGTAAAAAAATGTGTGCCTTTATCACAAAGATCTATATACTCAAAAACTATACGATTCACTTACAAGAGACAGCTACACTCACCAGCACCTACTCTGCAGAGACACAGCAAAAACCAACGATATCCCACTAGAAAGAAAAAAACAAAACCAATTACTCACAATACAACAAAATACACATCGAGCACAAATGCAAAAAGTTTTTGACACTCAAAAAACAGAAGTCAAACATACTGCTATTATTACACCATTCGCAAAAAACACATTCATGCAGAGAAATAAAACTCATTTACATTGTACAAAAAAGTCTCTTACCAAACACATGCAACTACGCAAACAGTAACGAAACCGCAACCTGGAACAGTCTAAAGAGCAAAAGCCTTGACCTAACAAAAAAGGAGAAATAAAGCATTACAATTGCAATTCACAAGAAATAAAACAACATTATAACATGCTATGTCACTACCCAAATGGGAGCAGAAAGGCCAAATACACATAAAAAAATATATGTCCCCTGGAAGCGGCCAATTTATTTATTTTTAGATACCTGGCTCTAGTGGGCTATTCTGCCCCCCCACCCCCGGGCCAGAACTGCCATAAAATGCAGGTGATCTGTCCCCAGGGGGGGCAGAAAAGTCTTAAAAATTATTTAGGCCCATAAGGAAGCGACCCTTGGCCAAGGGGTCGCTTCCATTTAAAATTTAAAACTCTCCCTGGTGTCTAATGGAGTTTTATGCCCCCCCCTGGCCAAATACACAAACCGATCTGCCCCCAGGGGGGGTAGAATATAATTTTTTTTTAAATATGGCCCCTGCAAGCCACCCTTGCCCAAGGGGTCGCTTCCAATTTAAAAAAAAACAAATTCCCTGCCTCTAGTGGGCTTTTCTGCCCCCCCTGGGTCCAGAAACGCCAAAAAAATCAGGCTATCTGTCCCCAGGGGGAGCAGAATATACTTTTTTTTTAAATTTAGCCCCTGGAAGCGACCCTTGCCCAAGGGGTCACTTCCATTTACAATTAAACAAAATCCCTGGTGTCTAGTGGGGTTTTCTGCCCCCCCTGGGGGCAGAAAGGCCAAATAAAAAAAACGATCTGCCCCCAGAGGGGGCAGAATATACTTATAAATTAATTGGCCCCCCAGGAAGCGACCCTTGCCCAAGGGGTCGCTTCCAATTTAATTTTAAAAAAGATCCCTGGCTCTAGTGGGCTTTTCTGCCCCCCCTGGGTCCACAAACGGCCAAAAATCGGCCGATCTGTCCCCAGGGGGGGGCAGAAAAGTCTTTAATTTATTTGCCCCCTTAGGAAGCGACCCTTGCCCAAGGGGTCGCTTCCTTTATAGAAAAAAAAGGAATCCCTGGTGTCTAGTGGGACATTCCTGGTGCACGATCGCGATGCTGTGCGCGATCGTGCACCAGGAATGCCCTGCATTGAGACATCAGGGAGAGGAAACACAGTTTCCTCTCCCCGATGCCGCAAGGCATCCAGATTTGGGCCCCCTGCCCCACCGCACCAACAAACACTCACCCTCCCTCTGGACGCGCTGGAAAGAAATGATTTCCAACGTGTCCAGCGCTTCCTGATGACGTCGGCACGCGCTGTGTGCGCTGACGTCATGGGGAAGCATGGGGGGGGCCGGGGGTGGCAGCGGAAACTCTTCCTCTGCCATCCCCCTCTGTGGGGGCAAGATCGATGCCCCAGGGGGGGAGCGCCAGTGCTTCCCCCAGGGGCTGTGCTCATGACGGAGCGGTTCCGTCATAAGCACAGCCCAACCGATGCTCATGACGGAACCGCTCCGTCATGAGCATTGAAGGGGTTAAGTATCAGTTAATAAATACAGCAAGCAGCTGGGTCGCAGAGGATTGCACCGTCAGGACAAGTCACAACGAGTAGTCAAATACTGCCCACCTCAAATGGCCAGCTGCCACATGACCACAAATCACAATATTATTCACAGGGGTATGAGAGGCAATTTATGCAAGATGACAATTAAAAATGTATACAATAAGTAAATTAAATATTGAGTCCACGTCGTAGCTTGTATTCTTTAGTTGTTTTTATTCATAATTAGTATTCAACACAGCCAACGCGTTTCGCCCAAACATGGGCTTCTTCAGGGCTGTAATATCATACAATATAAAAAATATTTTATTAAAAGATATCTATGTTTAGTAAGAATTTTTTTTTTAATATTTAAAATAAACCCAAAGTTGTAGCCTACCATTTAAAATTGCAAACTAATTAGTGACTTATTTATAAAGTGCAATGGTGACGAGAACCAAATACCCTATAAAGTGCAACATATGAAGTGTAATAAAGGAGGAGACTTAAATTGAGAAAAGGGTGAACAGACTGAACACCCATGTTTACAAGTGGTGAAAGTGAGTCATTGTGTAACAACTGCCAAATTACATTAATAAATACAGAAGAAGAAAGAGAAACCACAAAGACTCCCAAGACACTGTGTTTGAGAAAAAGAGAAGTGAGCGAAGAAAGGGCTTCACGAGAATGCCAGGTTAATGTAAATAGCGCTTACCAAGGCGAGAATGAATAAGCGCGCCACAAGGTACAATGCGCGTCCAAATTGAATTTAGTCCATCACGGGACAAAGGAATTTGAAAGATAAAGAACCTGGTAACAAAGAGGAAAGATCCATGGGGCATATTATCAAGAACGGCGTTAAAATTATCGCCGGTTTAGCGGCAGAAAACTGCCGCTAAAGCGGCGATAATGGGCTTGATAATATGCCCTGGAGAATACCAATAGAAGCCCAGGTTCACACCAGAACATGGACTTCTATTGGAATTCTCAAGGGCATATTATCAAGCCCATTATCGCCGCTTTAGCGGCAGTTTTCTGCCGCTAAACCGGCGATAATTTTTAACGCTGTTCTTGATAATATGCCCCTTAATGACTAAAGATTCAGGTCAATTGAAAAAGTAAGAATAGTGCAACAGAGTAAAGCTCACTAACCTTAAAATGTTAGTGCCAATAGATGGTCCAAGAAAATTGGAGGACAAACAATTTCCTCCCTTGTGCCGTTCCGTGGTGTTATATAAAGATATCTAAATAAAAGATAAACTGTTCAATTAATGAACAGACTAAAATAACTAAAATACCTTACGTAAAAAAACTCTCTAAAGAGACACCCTAACCTAAGTATGCGAAACATGTACTATGCAAGCAAAAGTGGGCGAGAGCTATAAAGCGCCTTAGGGAGTGTGTACCTAACATACTGGGGTAGCGGGAAAATTGAACTAAAACTGAGCTACTGGAGAAAGCAACGCCTTGTCCTAGGCCAAGCGACTACCCAATAGTCTCGTAAAGTACTGATGTAAAAGCAAGACTTCCAATACCTCAATGACCAAGAGCTACGGCTAGAAAACCGATAAACATAAATATAACAAAGAAAACAAATATATGACGATAAATCCGCACGATAACAGTACAAAGTAAAAAAATATATACCAAAAGAGGCAGCCGCCGCCCGGTATCTATGTAAACCGCTAACTGCAGTCCTAAGACTTACTTGATCGAGGTGCTCCGTGTTCGGGCAAATAACGGCGCAATTCCGCGCTCGATGAAAAGAGTAATGCGGAAGCAATGACACAAAACCAATATAAGTAAGGTTCCGGTTAGGTACTTCCGGGTTAGGGGCCAACTTGATGAAACCAAAACTAGAACGTACACCAAAGAACTGAACCCGCCATGTTGCTAGTGAACCTTATAACCAATAGCAACTGGGCGACCTAGTAACAGTAAAATAAAATATATAAGCATGCATGTGTATCTAGAACTGTGAGTAAAAGAAGGACATGTAGAACCACTGTATCTTAATGTAAAAAATGAAAACACAAGAAACGATACTCCAATGTAAACCAAACTGAAGTAAAATAGTTTATTTATATAAATGGACCAGAATTTAAACGCGCGAGAGTTTAAACGCGCGAAAACAAATTTGTTAGCTTCACGCTGGTCGATCCAACGCGAAAGCCAAAATGGTAGAAGTAAAAAGATCCTTAATAGTTCATACGTGCTAAAAAGAGGGAGCAGATAGAGGGAAAGACACAGATAGAGGTAACTTTGGTGACTTCTATCCATTATAAATGCCATGTTGATGAACATTAATTGTTTATAAAGACGAATGAACTGCGTAATTACTGAAAGCGTATTTCTGGTTCTATCGTTACTAACGCTGCTGATTAATATACACTTCCAATACAGCCCTAATATTGATCATTTAAAATAAAAAAAATTTACACTTTAAAATTCCAATCAACTCTAAACTTAGTTGTTACAGTATAGAGCGGGGGAAATATGATACACATATGTAAGTAGAGGGATATTATGGAAACAATCACCATCGTATATGGGGTATGAGACAGATGGAAAAGCATAAGATATACTCATTTGCCATAATAGTGAATGTAGATACATACAGTAATGCGCGCTCAGTCCTTACATTCTAAGTGAATGAGCTGCAGATTTTCATTTAATAAGCCAGTGATACTACATTACATATTAGTGTAAATACATACAAGACATGGTGTATTGCATTAACACTGTCGAAAGCTGCAAAATTAAGACAGTGACTACAGAAAGTAATGCATTTCAGTATCAATATTGAGGCCCAGAGTAGCAGATCGCAGAGTACAAATCCACCTAGCTTCTAATTGTCTAAGGGTCAGTTCTCTGTTTCCACCCCTGTTATTGGGCAACACCATATCAATGCCATGAAAGCGAAATTTGGATCTATCTACCCCATCTCTACATTCGTGTGAGACAAGGGCATATGAGGTATCCCCATTCGCAACCGCTCTGCGGTGTTCCTGTATGCGGGTTTTGAGTTGTCTTACTGTACTACCTACATAAATTTTACTACAACCACAGATCAGTATGTATATCACAAAACTAGTCAGACAGTTAATGAAATGTCGTATCTTATGATGTGTGCCAGTGTTGTAGCTAAAGCTGGTGGTTTTATTACACCCTAGATTGCAAATGTTGCAGGTGCTGCAAATATAGAACCCCAGCGGTTTGTGCAGCCAACTCTGTTGTTGCGGTGTTCTGGGTATTGTGTAACTAGGGCACAGAGAATCCCTAATAGTTCTGCTTTTCCTGAAAGTCATGGAGGGTTTCTGAGTGATGATGTTATTCACTCCAGGTGCCCCCTTAAGTAGTGACCAGTGTTTTGTGAGAATCTTAAACACCTCATGGTTGAGTCTAGAGTGTGTCGTAATGAATGAGAGTCTTTCCTTACCCATTCTGCTACCCTTGCTGCCACTCTTAAGTATGTCTTTTCTCTTAAGGTTCCTGGCCCGGTTCCTAGCTGAATACAAAACGCTTGGTTCGTAGCCCCTCCTGCGCAGTCTGTCCATAGAGAGAGCGGTTTGGGCTTCAAATTTGTCATTTTCACTACAATTTCTACGAATGCGTACCATTTCCCCATATGGAATAGCCTTCTTAGTGGATGTTGGGTGGGAACTGGTGTAATGTAAAATACTGTTCACTGCAGTGTCCTTCCTATACAAAGTACTGTGTATCCTATTGTCCCTTACATACAGTTCGAGGTCAAGAAAATGTATAGATGTTGGTGACATCTCAAGGGTGAAGGCGACATTAAATATGTTCTGATTGAGAAAGTTAAAATACTCAGTCAGCTCAAGTCCTGTGCCAGTCCATATGATGATAATATCATCAATAAACCGACCCCAGAACTGAATATGTCCAGTCCATTCTGAGGCCGCTCGTGACCATGCATGGGTGTGCTCCACCCACCCCATGAAGAGGTTCGCATACGATGGAGCAAATTTAGATCCCATCGCGGTCCCCTGCTCTTGTTTGTACCAGGTGTGATTGAACAAAAAGAAGTTATTATCTAAGATCAGGTCGATCATGGTTAGTAGCATGGTGTTATGATCAAAGAGAGTCGCCTGTCTTTTGCTAAGGAAGAAATCAATGGCTATTCTTCCAAGGTCTTTCCTGATGCAAGTGTATAAGGAAACCACGTCCAGAGTGGCAAACCACATTCCTTCCTCCCACTCAAGATCCTCTAGTTTATTTAGAATGTCAGTACTGTCTCTGACATATGATGGTAAGTTAATTACAAAAGGCTGTAGGAAAGTGTCAACAAAATTGGAAATGGCTTCAGTTATGGAACCAATGCCTGAAATGATTGGGTGTCCAGGAGGAAAGGGTTGCTTTTTATGTATCTTCGGTAATAGATAGATGCAGGGGTATCTGGGATTCTGAATTAAAAGAAAATTGAATTCGGTATCCGATATAAGTCCAACCTCTTTCCAATGTATAAGTTGGCCATTAATCCGAGTAATGGCTGCAGGACATGGATTGTTAGTGAGTCTCGTGTAATGTGTAATATTATTGAGTTGTCTCATTACCTCACCGTCATAGTCCACCCTATTCATCACCACCACGTTACCACCTTTATCTGCCTCTCTGATAACTATGGAGTCATTGTTGCTAAGGCTATGTATAGCATTTCTCTCTTCCCATGTAAGGTTATCCTTTTTGTATTTGTTAGTATGTCTCTGTAGCTTGTCTTCCAACCCATAAAGGTCTCTTGATACCAAATCATGAAATACCTCGATGCTGTTAAGGTGAGTACCCTGTGGAGTAAATTTGCTCCGTGTGTGTAATCCACTATCACATGAGTAGTCCTGTGTGATGTTTAACTCAGCCAGCACACTGCTGACCGAGGAATCGTTATCCTCATCTAAAGAGAGTAGTGTGGCTACGTTTTTAACATGTGAGACAGTGATGTCTGTTAAAGTTACAGGCAAATCATCTACATGACATTCAAAGTTGTTCACAGAAAAATGGCATTTTAGTTCGGCAGTACGGACAAATTTGTACAAGTCTACATGTAGATCTGAAAAAAGACCCCGAGATACAGGACAATATCCAAGTCCTTTATTCAGTACATTATTCTCATGCACAGACAGTGGGTAACTGGACAAATTGATAACCAACTCATCTATAACAGCAGGTACAGTCATATTAATCGCGGAAACTCTTCCTCTGCCATCCCCCTCTGTGGGGGCAAGATCGATGCCCCAGGGGGGGAGCGCCAGTGCTTCCCCCAGGGGCTGTGCTCATGACGGAGCGGTTCCGTCATAAGCACAGCCCAACCGATGCTCATGACGGAACCGCTCCGTCATGAGCATCGAAGGGGTTAAGTATCAGGTGACAATATTTTGGTGAACGATATTTTTGGGCTGATGTTATGGTAATTCAATATTGTGGTGGTCAATATTGTGCTGTATAACCAAACTCAAGCAGTTGCTGGTAGGCTCTTAGACATATATCTCAGCGCAGTTGTAACATTTTTCACTTTCCATTCGCTAGCCCTTTTTTTATGGTCCTTTAACTACCAATAGACCTTCTATGTGCACACACCTGTCATTCATCCCCTCTATTTGCTCCCAACCACCTGAAAGCAATGTGCCACACTGTCTTCCTACTGCATTCCCCCGTGGGCCCTACTGCTTTACTACTGCCCCTCTCCCTGTCTCTTGCCTCCCTTGACACCTCTCTGTGTACCCATGCCCTTTTCAACTCTTCGGCCAATCTACAAACCCCTCTTTTTGCCCCACTCCTTGCAGGTCCTATGTGTGACTCCATCTCCCTGCAGCCCCTTGGTGTTCCATACCTGCCACTGATGACACTCATGGCCCTTCACCCAGTAGGCTCTGTGTGTGCCCTCACCTGTCTGCAGCCCATGAGCTACCCCGCCCTCCACTTATAGCCCCTCTGTGCCCCTCTGCCGACCTACAGCACCTCTACATGCCCCCACCTCTCCTGCATCCTCTCTTTCTGCCCATGCCCCATTTAGCTGTTTGTGTGCTTATGCAATCAGTGCTACACTGCTATGCCCCTGTAGCTCCTCCGTGTGTCCCTCCATCTCTATTTAACCACTATGTTTGCCTGCCCGCAGCCACTCTATGTGCCCCATGGCCCCCTACTGCCCCTATGTCTTAAACCATGATCCTGCAGCTAAAGTATACCACCCTGCTCTTACAGCCCCTCTATGTGCCACTCCACCCCTTGCATCTTCTCTGTGTGTCTTCTGCTTTCCCATGCACATACTCTTGCAGCGCTGTGTGTCTTTATCCTGTCTCCACCCTATCTGCTGGCTTTTTCCACCCTAGAGGTGACCGTCGCCCCAGTTACTGCTAAACTAAAAGTTCTGCTTGCCCCTTGTCTGCCCTACAGCCCTGTATGTGACCCCCACCCTTCAACCTCCTCTTTGAGCTACCATGCCACTGCTACCCCTCTGTGAGTCTCTCTCTGGTTATCTGCTTCCCCGAGCATATACTCTTTGTGCCCCTACTCCCTGCAGCACCTGTGTGCCACCCTGCTCTTTCACTGCTGTGCTGATGAATGCCCCGTACCTTCCCTGCCATTGAACAAAGTGGGAGGCTACAGCTACCATTCTCTCTTACTAGATCATTAGGCAAGGCTGGGGTGGGAGTAAATTAGCTCCTTTTTTTACTTGGGCAAGGCTGCTCAGGTCTGGGATTACCCCCTAATGCTGACCAGGCTACAGGGTCCATGGAAAATGCCTTTTTAATTTGTATCTGCCTCTAAAGCAGTCCAGTTAGAGATATTCACAAGTGGATAGGATTACTCGCCCACTTATGAAAAATGGAACTTGGGGTTTCCTGTAATCGGCTTTTTACAGTTTCCTTTTTTCCTGTGATTTCCTCCAATGGTTGTGAGTGTCCAGTGCACATGCACAAACTGCTGTGCATGTGTACTGGGGTCCTATTGTATGCGCATATCCACTCTGACCTTCACAATCTTTTTACAAAATATACATACTTGTACATTGAATACTCACATTTTGCTTTACTTCTCCAAAATGACTAAATGGATTTTCAGGGGAAAAAAATTAATGACTGAACTGAAAAACAACAGTGCCATAAAATATGTGGGTGACCATATGTTGGACCTGGCCCTCTCTGCATGGTCACCCCAAAACATTTTGCTTTTTTCCCTACATTTGTTTCTGAATTCATGTTTGTTACCCATAGGACTGCTAACCAGTGCTAAAGTACTTGTGATCTCTTCTTTAAACATACGGCGATTGGCTTACACCTGTTTGGCAAATATAATTTATTTATAAGTCCCTTGTAGAATGGTATACCATATACCCATGGTCTGTAAATTAAATGCTACTTGTGGGCCTACAGCACATATTGTGCCACCCACTTAAGTAGCCCTTAAGGCCTGTCCCAAGCCTGCCATTGTAGACTGAATGCAGTTTTAAACTCGACTTGGCAATATAACCCTCTTGCCAAGCCTTAAACTCCCTTTTTGTGGCATATACGTCATCCCTATGATAGGCCCTAGGTAGGCCATAGGGCTGGGTGCACTGTAATTAAAAGATTGGACATGCACTGTCTTACATGTCCTGGTAGTGAAAAACTCCTAAATTCGTTTTGCACTGCTGTGGGACCTACCTGTCCCATAGGATAACATTGGGTTACCTTATTACATTTAATATGAGCTAACTTTTATTTGTGGTCAGCTAAGTATTTCATGTTGGTATCTATGAAATTGTAATTAAAAATCCTCTTTAATGGTAAAGTAGAATATTAAATTACAATTTTGAAAATTCCACTTTTAGAAAGTTAGCCTTTTCTTGCCCTTTGCCATTTGGTGCCTGCAGTCTCCCTGGGTCACATGATTAGGTGTAGTTGTCAGTTAGGACTTTGGGAATTTCTCCTAGATAGTTACACAATAAAGGGATTAGGCGTGCCTGAAAGGGCCGTCTGCTGGCAGGATGTGGGGGCGGAGCTGGGCACAGCCCCACTTGCAACTGAATAGGCTTAGCTCTGCCTTCACACAGAGGGCTTGTCACCACTGCATTGTTCCTGCAGGCAGCTTGGAGCCAGGACAGGGGACTCAGGAAATTCCAAGCACTTCAAAGAGATGCATCTAGAAACATCCCCCACATCAGAGAAGGCACTAGGTATAAAAATATGGCCCTCAGACCCACTCTTCAGTTTACTTTCCTGGACATGTGAAAGGGCTCTCAGAGGACTGCCTGCTGCTGTGGCCTGCTGAGTACTCCACAAGACTGCTTTGCTGCACCTGGAAGTACTGCTTTGCTGCCTGTAGCTTGCCTTGAACCCTCGAAGGCATGCCTTGTTGCTTGAGTCCTATTTCTCCACCTGAACCCAGGACTTCCAGAGTGACTCCAAGGGCTAGTTTACTGGCCTCCTGTTCAGAGACACAGGGACATAACATGCTCCCATCATCTTGAACCAGCACTTGGACCCAGTCTGGGTGAGTTTTAAACCCCCCAAATGGAGTCCCTCCAGTCCTGGACCCTTGGTTGGTATGCTAAAGGTGCCCAGATAGCCAAAATCTAAAACTGGGACTTTAAAACATTTTGGCAAAAAATTGCTCTGGGAACCGATTGAAGATTATTACCGACCTGCTTATCAATTCGCCCAAGGTGCATCACATGTCGACCTGACTTCGCTTAAAGCTCCCACTACATTCTTCTCTGCAGCAGCAAATCCGGTTCAGTGGTATCCAACCACCTGGAACTCTCATCAGCTGCAGCCTCCTACATCGTCCCGCTGGAGATTTTCAACTTCCAAAAAGTGACTAAGTCTGAGCATAGAAATCTTCACTACGACTCTGTCCATCAGCTCCCCAACAACGACGCTTCTCCTCGGACACCGCCTGAAACCTTGCCCCCCTAAACTTTACCTTCTCAGAACTTTTTCACTAGAATTTTGAAAGGTAAGCATCGACTGGGCCCAATCCACTTCTTGTATCCGACCCACGCTCCATCACATATTTTTCAACTTTGACCCGGTCTTGCACGACTAGATGTCCAAGGTTGGCACTTTGATCTTTTAGGCACTAGCTGTTACTGAAACTTTAAAAATTCAATTGGATTTTTGTCATTTTGGTATCAAATAATTTATTAAAATGTACTCTGTTTTTCTAAATTGGTATGAGTTTTTTTTGTGTTGTGTTTTCACTTAGTTACTGTTTGTGTGCTGCATAAACAATTTACACATTGCCTCTAAGTTAAGCCTGACACAGGGTTAAACACAGGTTAACTTAGCGACTTTTTGTGATTTACCCTGCTAGCGAATGTGGCTGTCGCTTGACCAGGGCTCACACCGCAGTCAACCAAAAACTCATTTCTCACACCATACATTCATTGGTTTTGGATTTACAAATGCAGAAAAGTTACCTATGGACAATTTCATTTTAAAGGTGAATAAATAACGAGTTTAGGAGCCCCTTTATAACTTTGAACCATAGATTGATCTGCACCAGTGTGATGTGACCCACTGTAAGATATCATCTTAAACAGTACTTTCCTAAGGTTGGTATTGTTCAAGAGGTGGTCAACATTTTTAAGGATGCAAAATGTGACAGTATGTAACAGTAATATATATATATATATACAAACACCATTCCCCAAATCACGCACTGTTTGCGCTCCACAGGGACTCGGACACCAGAGGTTTGTGCTCAATCCACTTTTATTTTCTTGGATACGGCAGGATGACGCGTTTCGGCCACCACGGGCAGCCTTGCTCACATAGTGCAACGCGCTACACGGACAGTTAATAAATTGTACTTCCGCATCATGTGACAGGTAGTGACTATAGCCATGGAAGACAGACTGTTATTAGCGAATTCATGGACATTTAGAAGACCAGTACAAATATTGAAAGGAGTTAATGATCTCCAATGGTACACCTCTATATATTAATATGCAATCACCAACATCTGTTGTAATAATCAAAAAGTTTAAAATTCCTATTGTGGCTTAAATGCCTAGTTTCTGCATTACAATGGTCATCAGTTTACTAAATCTTCATCTTGACATAATTTCTACTGGTTACCATTCCACTAATGCCATAACAAAAGTAGTGAAAATCAGAAACATCGTTGCTAACTAGGAAGGTTAAATACAATATAAAATTCAGATTAATGTAGGTGATATTTCTAAACTAAATAAGTGTTCCATAAAACATCATATAAAAACCTTTGTTCTATATACATCACGAAATCTGGTGTATATATTAAAGTCCCTAGCTATACAGTACTATTCAGATAAGGCTATAAAGTGCATAGTGCCAAACTCATTTTTTTCTCTTTAAAATAGTTACCTTTTCTTTATTTTAAGTGCAAAAGTGAATATAAAGTGCTAAGTGCAAAGTGATACTATCCCTCTAATTAAGGGTACTTTCAAAAAAGCAGAAGCTGGACTCTGTTCCTACCCAGCATTTCTAGGAAAGATGGAATTTTCTACTGTGTCATCAACCTCCGATAGGTATATGTGTAAACCCCAATATATGAATATATGTCCAAACATGGAATAGTATATTCTTTCTCCGGGGTGCAAGATTTTAAGCTGAGTAGTGTGGCATATTTATTCCCCAATAACAATCATACATTTCTACTATTACTTCAATGTAAAGGGCAATAGAATTGAAGGGAACAAATTAAACCATAAAAATAGTTGCATATTGAGTAAGTATGTCCATCTAGTATGCAAAAATAAAAGACTTAGGGGCCGATTCCGATTCGGGCCGGAAATCACACCGACCGAGTCGGATTCGGAGAGATTTCCGACCGAACCGGACTCTGGCAGTCCGACCGAACGAGTACGATGCGGACGCATGCTATCGGACTCGATTTGGTCGGACTCCCATTGAAGTCAATGGGAGCCGGTCGTACGATGAGTACACGGGCTCCCATTGACTCAATGGGTGCGTCGCGAACAGGGGGGCCCCCTACAGTGGGTACGCGTCGGTGCGACTCGCGCCGTACATGCATGTGTAGGGGGGCTCCATGGGTCCCCCCTGTGTGCGACTCGCGTGGCTACGCGTACAGGGGGGTCCGACACGGACCCCCGAAGTCCGGCTCCGACTGCTCTTTCGAGCCGGACGGCGCGAGTCGGTCGGACTGATCGAGGCGCGCATCGTACTTGCCCGGTCGGGGAACGTCTCCATTACGTGGTGCGAGTCGAGTCCGTACGAGTCGGTCGGAGCGGTTCGGAGCCGGGAACGAGTCGGTCGGGGATTTCGCATACGCTCGCATCGTACTTGCTCGCGCGGACAGGTGTTCGAATCGGTCGGAAACAGGGTGTCCGAATCAGATCCGGTAAAGCCAAATCCGATTCGGTGCCCTACCGGCCGAGATCGGAATCGGCCCCTTAATGTGTGTAGATGTGTGATCACACAGCAATCATTAGGTTTCAAAGAAAATTGTGAAAATCTTCACTTTGGTTCAGGCCATTGGGGACTCTTGAGTCGAGTTCCAAAATGAATTTCGACTCAAGTTGTCTGAGGAGCTTTTCCCTGTTGCCTCCTCTTTTTAATTGTGGTACCGACCCAATCACAAAGTATTTTAAACATTGTAAGTTATTCTCATGTGTTGTTTTAAAATGTCTGGCCACGGGGTATGTTGGATCCGAATTAACTATGGCCCTAAGATGCTGAAGAATTCTGATATGTACTTGTAACTTTGTGCTGCCAACATACTGGAATCGGCAAGTACACGTTAAAACGTATACCGCGAACTCCGTCCTGCAGTTGTATACAGCTTTCAGTGGAATGGGCTTAGTCGTGAACGCAGAGGTATATTCGAAAGTGTTTTTGCCAAATTTGCAAGCTCGGCAAGAGCTACACTTGTAGAATCCTGGTTTCAGTGCTAGCCAATTGCCCTTGGTCTCAGTCAAGCTGGCTGGTATTTCTGGGCTAGTTCTCACTAAGGCATTGTGCATGGATTTCACTCGTCTGAATGTAAGAGTGGGTGTTGGGGGTAGGAGTTCCCCCATGATGGCATCTGTCATGGCAATAGGCCAATTTCTGTTCATAAAGGACCTTACCTGCTTGTGTTGGCGACTATACGTGGTTATGAGGTGAACCTCTGATTTAGTACCACTTCCATCATCAACCTCCGTTGGTATGTCTTGGCTGCTGTGGGATTCAATGTCAACAGATAATAGATTTTCCCTCGAGATATTGCTCACTTTTTCTACAGCTTGTGTGATGACTTGTTTATCATATCCTCTTTCATAAAATCTGATCTTAGCATCCTCAATACAGAGATGAAATTCTTGGTCAGTACTGCATATCCTTCGTAGCCTCAAAAATTCACCATACGGTATACTTTTGATTAAATGGTATGGATGGAAGCTAGCGGCATGCAGAGTGGAATTGCCAGCAGTGCTCTTCCGATGTAAAGTAGTAACCAATCTTTTACTTTCTATTTTGATACATACATCCAAAAAATTAATGGATGCCCTGTCCATCTCTGCATTGAATTGTAAATTGACATTGTTGACATTGATCTTAGCCACAAATTCCTCTGCCTCTACCCTCACACAGAAAGACCCTCCGCCTGTATGCTAATACGTAAGGTGCTACACAGTCACTGATAAATAGGGAACAACCCAAAAGTCCTGGCCTTCCAAATTATAATATAAACAACATAATATACTGAAAAAGTTACATTTATTTATTTTGTTTTGTCACAATAGTAAAAAAAGATGATGGGATAAATATCAAAATTCCGAGCACATCCTGCGTCATACACACACGACCTCTCAATCAACATGAACCAGACACATACCCATACAACCTCTTACATTCTGACAATTCAACCTTCACTATACAGCAACACAACATTTTTTTAATAAATATATATATATACAGTGGTTTTTCAAGGAGGCAGGCTGATGTGTGTTACCGCCTCGATGGAATTCTGCTGACCTGCGGACCGGCGGACTTTTCCTACACAGTCTATCCGCACCGCTGATGTAATTGCCCGTACCGCCGGAATCTAGTGTAGTTCATTAGAACTACACTAGATGTGCTCACTTTGCAGTGTGTATTTTCTTCTCTCACTTGGAGGTGCTCACAAAAATGAAATTACTATAATTGAAGTAATATGTATATAGCCACTGGCTGGAAACTCTCCATTTATGTCCCTACAGACAAGCAGTTATTCAACCCCTATTAGGTGGTAAATGTATATTTTTACGTTTCTTGGCATGCAAATAGTGTGCGTCCATTGAGAACCAATAGGAATGAAACCAGGGAACTAGATTCCCTAGGTCCTGGAAAAAACCAATTAGGGGTACTGCTTGAAACATGTCGACCTTTAGGAAATCAGTCTCATAACCTACTCTTTTCCTAAATTCCTCCCTATCTTTTTAACCATACCGATTGGAGGTAGAAATAAAATAGGATACACCTAGTAGCCAGGTATTTTGAAACTACACCACCACCCCCATTCTCCCCCTCAAACACCATCTTTATCATTTTATAAGAAAAAAGTGCTCCAATGCAATACATAGGTCGCAGCACTCCCCGATCCGTACCGGAATTGGATGGACCCGATGATGAAGCGTCACAAATGGGTAACCCTGGTGGGTGGGGCTTTTACAAGAAAAACTTTGTTTTTTGACCGAACTGGGTTCTTTTGTTTGAAATAAGTTACTTGTAGAGGAGGCCAAACCCAGTTTATCCTCTTCCTCCCCCTTTTTTTTAATTCAATGCCATGTATGACACTTTTGCCAACAATGCTTCTTCTAGTATATGCAGACACAGCAGCTATTTGTCCTGGCTAATACATTAGCTGGGTCTGGCATGTAAGCGATGTTGATGCAACTGCACTGACATCTTTCTCCAATGCATTTAATGCTGTATGTAACTTTGCTAAAATGTATGCGATTAAAATGTACAATAAAAAAATTTTTTTAAACAATGCTTCTTCCTGCCAACAGCACTGTGTATTGTGGGACCTGTAGTTTTGTCTTCACTCTCAGTGTGAGATTTAGAAACACCAGCATGCAAAGTGTTGTTATGTAAAAAGCCAGGTTGAGTAAGGGTGCCACGTATGGCCTGGGTGCACTCGGTATCTGTAAGTTTGCATGCTGGGATTTTAACCCCATACTTATGAAAGAAGAAGCCGTAATGTCAAAGAATGCAACATTGAGCGTATGAGCATGCACAGTGAGGATATATAATAAAAATATATCGATGTAGCGTGCTACATCGATATATTTTTATTATATATCCTCGCTGTGCATGCTCATACGCTCATTGTCTCATTCACGTCTGGATTTTTGAGCATTGCACGCCCACCCAACTATCTACCAAGATGTCATACACGGATATAACAAACCTCACTGATATCCGAGCAGACACTTTTGCATTTTCTGAGGACGATGTTAACAAAATTTATGCGTTGATACCAGAGGTCACTTCCTTAGCAGCTATGAAGAAAAGTAAAGACAGCAATATCAGACAACTATTATATCTAACCAAAAGAGAGATTAATCAACGCTTGCACGCTTGCACACTGGTACGTTATCACAGAGCGCAGAGGATTTCCAGAGGACTGCGCATCCCTTTAAAACCTCTCCTATGCAAGAACAATCCAAAGTTTATAGAGAAATGGTACGCCATTTTAAATAAGTGCTCACTTGATTTGATACTCTTGATAGTTGAAGAATTGTCTAAGACATTGGAAGACCTTAACAAAGAAATTTCTCAGATTAAACAGGAACTTTCAGATACGGTACAACCAGATGAATGGTCTAAAATATTGGATGATATCAACACTCAGTTAGAGAAATACACACAGGAAATCAACGAGAGGAAAATCCGCAAATACCGACGTGATACCATTGATTATAAATTGGGTGAGGTATATTCTTGGGCGGAGGTCTATGCCAGACGCCGCCAAAATAAGCCATACAGTCAGAATACCGACACTGAAACTTCATCTTCTGAAGGAGAATCTAGACACAAACTCAGAACCACGGAACATCCTGTACCTTCCACCAGCACTATTCCACAAACAACTACTGAGGTCTCTTTTTTAGAATCAGGCCCCACAGACAAAGACGACCCCGGCGGGGAAAAAGACAAGGAAAAAGAAAGGGAGAGAGACACGAGGAGCTCTGCGACCCAGAAAAAGGGTCCCAGGGGGAAGAAAACACTGATAACTTAGTGATTAATATTTCTTCATATCAACTACAGACCACTGAGATGAATGTCCTTCAGAAAGGAACTTCTTTCGTTCCCACCAGCCATACCAATTGTCTAGAATTAGAGATCAGTTTATTTAAACTGATGCGCAACCTCCGCTTGAGACATTTCTTTGACAATGTTATCACCGACCACCGGAGTGACAAAGAAGACCAACTTCGTGGTTTACAACTGAGGAGTACATACATGGCCCCAGCGAGCCATAAGAACTTGGACACTTTTGAGAATTTAATCAAACAAGACATTCGCAAACTTAGTTATAGACGTGCATCTAAACATCGCAACTTGTCTAGCAAGGAATTTGCCATATTGAAAAATTTAGCTGAAAATCCCAACATCACTTGTCAAAACGCAGACAAAGGTGGAGCCATTGTCATAATGGATACCTGTTTTTATCGGGAGCAAGTTCAGATACACTTATCTGACATTAATACGTATTGCACCATTGATTATAATCCCACTGAACAATTTGTTTCTTTTCTTAACGGTATCATCAAGAGGGCTATTGATAACAACATTATCACGGAAAAGACTGCTAAATACCTGATTCAACCTTTCCCACGCACCCCGTCTTTATACATGTTACCTAAAGTCCACAAGGATCTTCGACACCCTCCTTTCAGACCTATAGTTTCAACTAAAGGCAGTTTACACGAACCAGTGGGAAAATTTGTTGACAAATATTTACAACCATTCGTGGTGAGCTCAAGAACCTATGTGAAAGACACTACTGATCTACTTGTGAAAATTTCGAGCACTCAGTTTCAAAATGAAGATGAGATTTGGCTATGTACAGCAGACGTGAAATCACTGTACACTTCAATTCCCCATAACTTGGGCCTGGAGGCCATTGAGGACATGTTATTGAACTCTGATTTAAGTACGGATTTTCAGCTTTTTTTAATGGAATTGGTTCAGTTTACCTTATATCAGAGTTATTTTCAATGGGAAGATCAATGTTATCTCCAATTGTCTGGAACTTCAATGGGCAATTGTGCCGCGCCTGCATACGCGAATACCTTCATGTGCAAGTTTGAGGAACATTACATACTCAATAACACACCATGGAAAGAACATGCCATTACCTTTCTTAGATATATTGATGACATTCTTATTATTTGGAAGGGTTCTTATCCCAGCCTGGTAGAGGCTCTTAACGCTTTAAACAACATCAACGAGAGAATTCAGTTCACTTTCAACATCGATCAACAATCTATAGCATTTTTGGATGTTTTGATCAGCAGATTAGGTAACACCTTAGACACCAACATCTACAGAAAAGATACTGACAGAAATAATCTGCTGCACTATCAAAGTTTTCACCAGACGTCTCTTAAAAACAATCTACTATACTCGCAGCTTCTTAGGGTGAAGAGAATTGTTTCAAACTCAGACAACTCTACACAACAAACCAGAAACATGTTGGACAAATTCAAACAGAGAGGATATCCCCAAGAGATTCTTGAACAAGCTGACAAACGATGCAGCGAAAAGAACCGCACACAACCTTTGACTCCTATTGATAAAACAATACTTAAACGCACTGTGGTCGTGTCCAAATTTTCTACCCTTAGTTCGCAATTCAAAAATCGATTACAACACACTGGCCTATCCTAAGCATGGAACCAGATTTTTAAAGGTATTTTTCAAGTTCTACCAACGTTTGCCTATACAAGAGGGAAGAACATTAAAGAGTTCATTACCAAGACAGTTACATCATCTCCGGATCCGGTTTTTAGAGGGAATTCACCATGCCTCAATTGTAATAATTGTCATAACATCATCAAAGGACCTATCATAACACATCCTATGAAAGGCACAAAGATTAAACTGAAAGTCAATGCCAATTGTGATTCTAAGAACGTTGTTTATATGCTCAAATGCCCTTGCGGGCTGGTCTACGTCGGAAAGACGGAGAGAAAGATTAAGACTCGTTTGAATGAACACAAGAGCAATATCCGCAACAACAATATCAAATCTGTCATAGCGATACACTTCACTGAAAATCGACACAACATCAGCCAACTACAGTTCGCCGTCTTGGAAACTATCATCAGACGTGAAGGCAGAAACAACAGTAACTTCATTCTACAAAGGGAAAATCATTGGATAAAGTTTCTGGACACGATGAAACCGAACGGTCTGAATGACCGGATGGAATTTCATTGCTATCTGTGATTTCTGTACCTATTAACTAATCTCTTATCTGTTCTGATCACACGCATCTTCTTGCACATTGTCCTTTATACTTTTCACTATTCCTGTGCCTATTCACTTCGTGATTCATGTCTTATCTGTTCTGATTATTTGTATTTCCCAGTACATATGACCTGTTTTATTTTGAGTTCTTTATTTATTCTACTCTTTATTCATTTTACTGGTTATTATGATTTTCTTCACGCATTTTCATTCTATTTTATCTTCTCGGTATCATCTTCTCACAGATTTTTACCTTAGTTGTATCTAGTACAGTCCGCTTGTTTTTTAGTTTTTTCGATATCAAACTGTTTACACGTTACCACACATCTCACTCTTTTTTCATCTTTTTGATCATGCTTTGAAAGCTTACATGCACCATTGTTGAAACCTGTTCGCTTTATCTTCATTTTCATGGTTTTTGTACATATTGTTTATTTGGGGTTCGCAAATCGAATGTTTACAGCTCGATCCTGATGATCGTTATATTTTCGTAAAAACAAGACCTGTTCACGTTTCTTTATGTGTTTATTCATATGCTATTTTCACACGCTTTTATAATGATTAGAGAGATCTGCACGTTTTCACCTATTCAAAGATGGCACTCATATACATTTCCTAGTCGGGTTGCTCGTTATCCGAAGGAGTCCTTTTTTCATTTTCATGGACACCGAGATCGTATAACATTAGGCGATGCACGCTGGTTCGGCGTTTTTCTAAGTTTCCATGGAGTACGCAGCACACACGTCGGGTTAATGTAAGTTTTCTCCTGTTTTGTAACACTTATTGGTGTATTTTATTTGGTAGCGGTCTCACGTTGATTGAAAACACCTCACCTTCATCATTTTTATTATTTTATAGTAACTACACGACTATTCCTTTTGAATGGGACGCGGAGTTCTCACTTTTTCACGTGGTGTACCGAACTTGGGTTTTCATCCATGGTTGAGCTGAGTATAGTTTAGACACATGTTTTCGTCACAGCCGTTTTCATTTCAATGGTTCTATCTAGAGCACGATCTTTTAAGACTTCGTGTATGGGCAGATTGTAAGCTGGACATTAGATAAGGCTAACCTTTTTTATTGGACACTTTGTTTATATGAAGAGCATAGTGACGCTCTGTTTTCTCCACATTATTTTAGATTCTCCCCTGAAGAAGGGCTCTTATGCCCGAAATGCATCGGGAGATGAATTCCCGAATTTTGGAAATTGAAGTTGATTATTTCATTGTTATGCATCCTTGAATGAATGAAATTCAAGCACCTAATAAACTTGATGAAGAGCTCTAAAAATTTTCGTCATAAATTTCCGGCTCGTCTGTAATTTTGGGATTACAATTTTTTAATCTGCTTCCGGCAGACCTAAAGCTGTGCCTGGAGGGACACCACTCATGCGAGTGGCGCTACCTTTGCCAAAGAATGCAACATGTCATTGGCTTACCAGCCAGAACCAGCTGAAGGTGGCACAAATGACACAAAAAGGTGGTAGACAGTTTGTCCTCAAATAGTAATATGGCTCTGGTGATTGTATCACTACTTGCACTCCACAGGCATCCTAATCAGGAGGATATGATGCTCTCCAAGCAGCAGTGAAGGCAACGGTGGACAGGGCCACTGCAGTCCTTGGGCTCTTCAGGAAGGCAGGAGGCTGTGGAGGAGCTCAGACTGTGCCCAAAAATGAACCCTGCAGCAGCGGTTGCTCCTTCACCCTGTGTCCAGCCTGACAGCAGTACATGCTTTAAAGGTCCTCACTGCTGTTAGTATGTCCCTCTCCCAGACCCTCAGAGACCAGGAAGAGGGTCTCTCCCATAGTGAACAGAGCAGACGGGAAGGGCAGAGACATGTGCTTCCTTCCTATACAACAAATGCAGGTATACACATATGACAAGAAGGCCGGTAACGACTGCAAACAAATGTGAAATAGTAAGAGAAGGAAACCACTAAGAAAGACTTACTGAAGGTCGGAAATTGACGTATGGCAGATTTTTTCTTTGAATTCTGCCATCTATTGTCTTGCATTGCCGATGATAAAAGCAAAACTACTCCAAGAATGCAATGGACAGGATAAGCTACTCTCACAAAACATGGGACAACAAGATCTCTTAGTGAGCAATGACGTGTATGTGGCAGACTACACTGCTAGTCAGTTTCTAGGTGCCAGAGTCAATGCAGGGAAGCGGTTGATGACACTGGTAGGGAGTCGAGGAAAGAACAAGGTAATGATGCAATTAGACTGCAGTCTAAGGTTCACTTACGGCTGTACGGAGCAGCACCTAGTGACGTTTGTGCATACAGCCAGTCACGATTTTTTTGCTGTCTGCCGGGAGTCCTTTTTTGCAGCCTTAATAATAAATATTGTATTCATCGTGCTCCTCAGCTGATTTCGCGATTATTTAGCAAATCGCAAAAGCGCAAAATGCTGAATGGTCTGGCTGTACATGCGAAAATAACCAAACTTCTGACAATTGCCCTAAATGTTCAGTTAAGAATGCAAAATGTCTAGAATGTGGAATAAGTGGACATTTTGCAAAAGATTACAAAATAAAATTTAAGAAACATATGGTAAAATGTGTAACTGAACAGGAGAAAGTTTATTCTTCCAGTGACAAAAAAATCATAGGAAGTGGAAACAAACATTTTGTACTTAACATCTCCAGTAATGAGAGCAAAAACCGTTGTGTTGGGTAACCTTGCAGGGTATTCCACCACAGGTAGCAGCAGATTCAGATTTCCCATTTACCATCATTGCAAAAAAAAGTTTGGGACATAGAATTTGTTGATAAAATTGGAAGCCATCTGAATCCGTCTGACATCAACCTACAAAGTTATAATGGTCGCACTATTTATATGATAGGTTAAAAAAGTAAAGTTTGTTTTCAAATATAAAGGTAGGAAAGTCATATGTAAATTATATGTTGCTCAAGATGGCTCCTCTGTTTTTGGATGGAAGGATCAATGCTTATTGGGCATTATACTTGATTCTAACAGCCGCTTGTGATGTGTGAGAGTGAGCATACTAAACACATGTTAATGAAGGAATTTCCTTCTACATTTGAAAAGAAAGTTAGAAAACTCAAACGATTTTCACATAAGATTATTTTTGAAAGCCAATGCCAAAGCAAGACTTACTAGGCACTCAATATTCCATTAATTGTTAGGGAGAAGGTGAAAGCTGAGCTTGGAAAACGTCTTGAGTCAAACATTATAGAACGTATTGAATCATCAGAATGGATTTTGCCTTCTGTTGTCGCGACACGTGCAAATTGTAAAATGTGTTTGTGTGTGGATTTGAGGAATCTTAATATCAATATTGTTGTCAATCAATTTCCTTACTGAGAATTGATTAAATGTTGGCACTTATGAAAGATGCCAAGTGGTTTTCGGTAATTGACCTAGCTTCGGCAAATAACCAAATTTAGCTTCATCCCAATTGTTAATCCTTTCCTGCTTATATTACCCCATTTGGCTGTTTTCAATTTCCCCGCATGCCTTTTGAACTTGCCTCTGCAGAAACTTTCTTTCAAAGACTTATGAATTAACTGTTTGGTGATATATTGGGAGTAATGTGCTTCCAGGACGATGTGTTAGTTGTGGGAAAGAATAAGACAGAACATGATTCTAAACTACTTAAGGAAATGAATATACTAAAAGATAAAGTTCTTACTGCTGAATTTTCCATGTGCAAATTTGCTGAACAACAAGTTTCGTACCTCGTCATGTTATCAGTAAAGATGGTATTAGTCCCAAAAACAAACTTGTAGAAGCAATCAAAAATGCTCCTTCCCCACAATCCAAAGAGGAAATGGCATGGCAGAATATTATGCCAAATTTGAAGCTAACTTTTCTAGCAGGTCATTTCCCGTAAGTGAGTTATTGAAAAATAAATCTAAATATATATGGTCTTTTGATCTTCAGATGTGTTTTCAGGAAATTTAGGAAGCTATTTGTAATGTTCCTAATCTACAGGGGTATGATCCTGCTGCTCCCACTTTTGTTACAACTGATGCCCATGGGAATGGGCTTGGCATTGTTCTATTTCAATTGGATGGAAGGGGCAAGGAACAAATTGTTGTGTATGCCTCTTGGTCGCTTTCACCATGTGAAGAAAGATACTCTGCGATTGAAAGGGAGACATTAGGTAATGTGTGTGTGGGCCATAGAGTATTTCTGTAAGTACTTATGGGGTCAGAAATTCACTATTTGAAGCGACTGTAAACCTCTCACTAAACTTCTTACCACTGAAGGGTTACTTACTGCATCTGCTAGAATTGCTGTTTATCGATGCGTTTGCAAGATCTTGTGTATGATATACATTATATTTCCGGTGCAAGGAATGTAACAGCTAATTTTTTTTTTTTTGTCCTCATTCACCTCAGCCTTATACCCAAATGAACCAGATTTGTGCCCTTATTTTTACAGGGTTGCTATACCAGAGAGGTATTTAGCCTTCTTCAGTGTACATCGGTATGCAACCGAGTATTGAAGTGCAGAAACAAGGATGGGTGTAATCATAGGACAAAATTAGTTTAATATCATGAAACCAAATTTCCTACCACACTTCCATTAGCATTGCTCTGTTCCAACCAACTCATCAGTGGTAACAAGAACTTATACCTCTTAGCAGTCTTATCTATAGCATCCATTTTCGATGTATATATCACAGAACTGAGCCATTCAGAAGACGCCCGCAGAGCCCCTACTATCCACTTCCTGCGGATTTCCCTTTGTGCCAGGAGATTCAAGCAAAATAGCAATTTGGTTCCGTCATTACTCAACTTCAAAGGATTCTCCATGGCCCCAAAGATAATTAGGGGAAGGCTTATTTTGACATATATCCCAAAGATGCTCCTCATAACCCTACCCACATTTTCCCAGAAGCTCTGAATCCTGGGGTATTCTATAAACATATGGATATCATTAGCCTTCTCTAGTCCACATTTTGTACATTTAGCTCGCCCCCTTTTCCCATCTCCGAGATCCTGTAGGGAATCCAGTATGCTCTGTGAAAAGAAAAGAGATGGTTCCTCCTTAAATAAGAGTGTTTAACAATATTGTATAAAGTGCTCATTGATACTTGCCATGGTGTTTTTTAACTGCATCTTTGGTAAGTATCCTCCCCTCAGCTCCTCTGGTAGCTTAAACTCCCCATCAGCAATATCCCTAGCAACCAATGCCAACTTGAGACTTCCTTCCTTCTTGGCGTCCCTTGCATTAGTCTCTCTTCCAGTTCATTGGTTTCCTCTATCTCGTAGTTAAAACTCTGGGACCAGCTTTTTAGTTGTAAATACCAAAATCTCGATATATTCCCTTTGGCCACCACATAAGGTTTGTCCCATTGTAAGAGCCTACCATCCCATATGAGTTGGCCCCATCTTTGGATGCCCATCATTTTATTAGGGAGTGACAGCTTGTCCTTAACACATTCTGGTGAGCCTGGTGTGCCAAACGGGTGCAAATTTACTGTAATACGTAAGCCTAGTAACCTTCCTAATTTGATACCAAAGTTCAGCCATTGCTTGCAGCACCTTCAGGCTCACTTTCTCATAGTACTTGAGTGTCTCCAAATTTATACAGGAAATAAGCCTCCCCGCCTGTGATGTCATTTAGCAAGCCTTATACAGAGTGCCAATCTCAGAACTATCTGGGCTATTTAGCAATATTATACTGTTCTTTAGTTGGAATGCCCATGCATAGTACTGCATATCTGGTAATGTCGAACCTCCTTTGTCTCGGCTTCTCCAGAGGTATCGCCAGGATATCCTTGTGTCCTTTGAGGACAAGATAAACCTGGTAATGATTCCTTGTAATCTATGTAACAACTCCTTCTTAAAGTACTAGGGAATTGTATTAAAAAGAAGCAAACATTTTGGCAGTATTACCATTTTGACAAGATTAGGTCTCCCAAAGACAATAAGTGGGAGGTGAGACCAGCCTTTCATCAACCTGTTTGACTCTGTCAGAGCTTTAACAAAGCTTACTTCAGGAATTTTTCTGAGATTGTGCGTGATCTTTACACTCAGATATTTCATCTTATCCGCAATTAACTCATTTCCCCTCGGCAGGTTCCGTACCATAATTTCCGTTTTGGAGGTTTTAACCGAGTAACCCGCCACCATACAAAAATCCAATATCAATCGCTCAATGATCGGCAGGGCAATCTGCAAGTCTGATGTATAGATCTTAAGGCCGTCTGCATACAAACAGACCTTTTTTCCCAATCATTGTAGACAATGGGGAAAAGAGCTCTCATTTCTAAGCTTTCAAGTCAAGGGTTCGATATATAAATTAAACAATAAAGGCAATAGCAGGCATCCTTGTTTTGTACCTCTAGATTTTTTAAAGGCTGAGGTAAGGCTTCCATTCACAAGTATTCTGACAGAAGGATTTTGATAAATCAGGTGACATAATCTACAGAAGTTATCTCCCAAATTATAATGCTTTAACATTGTTTGCATGACCAATTGGCGGAGTGAGGAGAACATGGCGGCCAGCTAGCAGCAGGTAGCGGGAGCGCCCAACTCCAGAGGTGCATGCAAATGAGTGCCAGAGGGAAGAAAAATAAGTCTCGGTCCACATTTCTTGAATAATATCCAATTTGACTTACCTAGGATTGGAGCTTTTGATTTGAGGAGCCCCTGCTCGGCGTCTGCACTGAAGGTAATCATGGCAGACACAGTGGACCGCGAGTCCAATGCGGAGCGCTGGTTGATAACTGCGCTCGAGTTAAGGAAAGGGCAGAGAGCTATGGTGAGGATTTCCTTCCGGGGGAAAGGAGCCAGAGGCAGCGGCAGCACATGCATAGGAACCACAGAGCCTACTTTTTAAAAACACTTTAGCGACTCTGCTCTAGATACAGAGTGTGTGAACCCCTTTATTATCTTTGCTTTGGGGTTTTGTTTCATACAAATCTGCTGTGTTTGATTGATTAGTACCAAAAATGATTCAAGGTTTTTTCTCATAAACACATGGTTTTTCACAATCAGGTACCATTTTATGTACACTAGAAAGACAAAGTGTGGCTTTTTAGCCAGCCTTTACATGATTTAGCATCCCATACAATTTTTATGTAACCTTTTGGGCCTTCCTGTGAAACATACAAACCCCTTCTTTCAGCCGATATGATATGAGTGGAACCAGAAAGTGGTTCCACTCACGGCCGCCATCTTTAGAAGTTAGCGGTCTAGTTCTCTCCTCAGCAGCGGGACACGGTACAGCGAGGACGCACTGCCCGTGCTCCTGCCTGATGACGACAAGGTATTTTAAAAGCACACAAGTGAGGAACAGTAATATCCGGCCCCCGGTGATTTTCCTTAGGTTAATAAGCCAAGGTTATGCTTTGAAGAAGTAAGTAGGGCCTAGCCGCCAAGGTACCAATTTTCAGTTTTTTCTCCGCCGGATTGTGACACAATAATGTTTATGATGCAATTGGGCATGATTTCTTTTTAACCTATAGAGTGTGACTACAAGTGCACCTTGCCACCGGAGGACCCATGAAGCATAAGTTTTGCCATATATGTATATGTTATGTTTTTGTGCTACATGTCTGTATGGTCAGCATGCTCTATGCTGTGTGTTTCAAGGGGTTATTGCTTCACTAGACTTGTTCACCTCAGTGAGTGCTAATATTTAATTCACATGATTTTCACATGATTTATCACTTTGAGGTGAGGCTTTGCAATATAGCACAAGTTTATACAGCACACTAGAGTAAAACTAATGACATAAGCGTGTTGATTGACTTTCATGTATACTGCCATGAGACAATCCAGCCTAACTCTCCCATTATGTGTTCCAGGTATCAAGCAGTAACACCAAGTAGGTGCGATCAATCTATATTATCATTAGCATGCAGAGTGTGTGCTGGTATTTTACGTAAGCACTTCTTTAGGAGTGGAATCAGGGAGATAGATCCCTGGTCCCGATGAAAAGCCATGGAGATTAGCTTGAAACATGTAGACCACTAAGAAGGCAGGTAGATTATCGCCTAAACTTTCCACTTACTCCCCCCTTTTTAATCATACCGCCGGGAGGTCAGATTAAAGTATTTACTAACCTACCAGGCTTGTATTTTTAACCTTCTACGTAAGACCCATCCCACTCCTATTTACTTCTATCATTATACTATACCACTCAGTGCTCCGCATATCTCGCAGGTCGCAACACACCCTGTTCCTCAGCGGAACGGGAAGAACCCAACGATAAAGCATGCAACCAAGGGGCAACCCTGGTGGGTGAGGGTTTTATAAGAAAACCAAAGAATTTTCAGCCTAATCTGTGGAGGTTTACCTGCCTTCAGAATGGACGGCCCTACTTTTTGTTTTGTAGACCGTATGGTCGTCTGCACACAAACAGCCCTTTTTTCCCAATCATTGTAGACTAAGGGGGGAAAGAGCTCTCAATTCTAAGTTTAAAAGCCAAGGGCTCAATATATAAATAAAACAAAAAAGGAGACAGCAGGCATCCTTGACTCGTACCCCTAGATTATTTAAAGGCTGAGGTAAGGCTTACATTCACAAGTATTCTGTCAGAAGAATTTTGATAAATCAAGTGAAAGAATCTATCTACAAAAGTTATCTCCCAAATTCTAACGCTTTAACATTGTTTGCAAATATGACCAATTGATGAAGTGAGGAGAACATGATGGTTAGCTAGCTGCAGGTCACAGAAGCTCCAAACTCAGGAGGTGCGTTCAAAACGTGCAAACAAGTGCTAGTAATAAGTCTGGGTTCACATTTCTTGAATAATAGCCAATGTTACTTACCCAGGTTTGGAGTTTGTGATTTGAGGGCCCCCTGCTCAGTGCCTGCACTGAAGGTAATCAAGGCAGACACTGTGGGCTGCAAGTCCAATGCGGAGCGCTGGTCGATAGCTGCGCTCTAGCTAAGGAAAGTGTGAAGAGCTATGGCGAGGATTCCCTTCTGGGGAAAAGGAGGCAGAGGCAGCACAGCATAGGAACCACGGAGTCTGCTGCTCAGGTAGACGATGTGGGAGAGAGACAGGAAGGAGCCTATGTGCTTCTTGCAGTAGAAGACTCCGTGAACCCGATATCAGGGCTGAGTGTAGTGAAGGAACTAGGGGTAAAAAGGTAGAGGGCTATTGTGGGCACAGGATCAAACATCAAGGTGTCTTGTCAGAAAAATATTGGGAGAGTGTCCGATCAAAAGAATAGGTACTCTCTAAGAAGTGCCCATAAGGAAGCGCCTAAGGTGGCTCCACAAGGCACTAAAAATCACTCCTGTATACAACAGCGCAGACTGAGAGTATGAGAGAGCCAGCCATTGAAGTAAATCTCCATATGACTGCCACAATAGAACCAGCATTTGGAGACAATAATCAGCTCAGGGAAGGGTAGGAGTTCTAAGATTAGAAACATTTAGCTAATCAGCAAAAAGTGAAAATCACCCCCTCACTACAAACTTGTTTTAAAGTTTTGCCCACGACAATTTTCCTCAGTGATCCACTAAGAGAGGTTGGGAGAAACCCCAGGAAAGACATCGGAACAGCTACTGATGATCGAAGATAAAAGACAGCATTCTAGCCCAGAAAACATGGCAACCATAAACTTGGCTGGACCCAATAGATACCAGGTCTTAGAGGAAGTTGTGAGGGTAAAAGCAACAAGTCGCATGGAACAGCAAGATATCATGGCTGAGGGCACTCTCAGGTACCCAGTGGTGAGTTGGCCAAAGAAAAGTCTCAAGCTCACACCTTGGTTTCTGTGGGAGTTGATGGTACAGCCATGCCAGAGGGATCTTCGACTGCCTCAGTGGAATCAATGATACTTGCCGTTACCACAGAAATTAGAAACAGGTTTATCGTTTCTGAAACAAACCAGAAAGAAATACAAGTGGCATGCGGGAATCTTGAAAAGAAGTTAGCCTCTCTGGCAGCTAGGACCTCAATTCTTGTGGATACTGTAAAAGAACTAAATGACTCAGTGGAGAAGACTCAAGATGAAATCTGCCTTTTGAGGGTGAGTGACGGGGACTAGAGGCCTCAGAGAATAATATCAAAAGAAATAACCTGAGAATATTAAATGTTACGGAAGCAGTAGAAGGGGATAATTTAAAAGCGTATGTGGTGAAGTTGATCAAGGAAGGGGCCCAAATAGATTATACTGATCAGAACAATTTTAGAGATATCCAAAGGGTCCATTGAGACCCTTTCAGAAAGAACGCCTTGAAAATGAAAACTTTGAAAGCAAATGGGATTTCTTACGAGATTAGATTATGACATCTCATGGAGAACCTTGAATAGACAGTGGGAGCTGGGGAAGAGGTTAGAAGATTTAGAAAGTTAGGGGCTACTGCTCAGCTAAAATTACCTGCCACCCTCAGAGTTATGACAACAAAAAGATGTATAATTTTTGAGAACATAAGGAAGCTGATGACCTGATAGAAGCTATTAATAAGAACAGTGGCTCCAAAGAAAAGGGAGGGCCGACTGAAAGTACTTAATTAATGACCAAGATATATAGTTTTGATGACGTATTGTTTTGCGTTTTCTGTTTTCTCCTCTCAGTTGTGTTTTGATGGATGCTTTCTTTTCTTAGCATTCTGGGTCGGGGGTCATCCAAAAGGGCTTTTAAGCCATGAGAAAGTCAGGGAGGGTTCTCCAAGGGAGGGTCGGGTGAGGGGTAAGTGTAGAGAGGAGGGCACAGGGTGGGGACCATATAGGGAAAAAAAGAAAAAAAGAAAAAAAATGTCTTCAGCAGCCTTAGCCTATGTAATACTCTATATGTGTTTACACATTTCTTTTCAAATGGGGGTGGAAGATAGAGGTAAAATATCCCCTATACAAATAATCTTGTGAACATAAATGGTTTACGTGTAAGAGGGAGGCAAGGAAGACTGCTACAATATTTGCAAGAAACTCACTTGACCAGGGAAGAGTGAATGGACCTTTTTAAGACTAGAATATGGGTTCAACAGGTGGTCTGGACTGATCAGAATGTCAGCACTAACGGGGTGGCTATTTTGATAAAGAAACATCCGAATGTATCCATCAAAGACAGCATCACAGATAAATCAGAAAGATGGATCATCACTAAGTTGATAGTCTACGTCATAACTATACCCTAGTGGGCTATTACGGTCCGAACATAGGTGATGTAGAGCCTCTTAGGATGATGTTTTTTAATTTACTTGGCTTAACTTCCCCAGTTATAATGGTTGGAGACTTCAATATAGTATTGGATAATGTGTTAGGTAGGTCATCTACAAGTAGGTCGATTGTATCCCCTAAAATGCAATCACTTATCATAAATATGTTGAGACAGATAAATAATAACCCAGTAATAACCCAGTATTTGTAAAGCGCAAACTAATCGCCCCTAAGGGTCTCAAGGCGCTGGGGGCTGTCGGGAAGATTAAGCGAGCTATTCCCCAGAGTCACATGGTGCTGGGCTGAGCTGCCGTCGGCGATCGAACCGGGAGCCCCGTGCTCCAGAGTCAGCCGCCCTGGCTGCTGCACCACACCTCTCACCTATGGGGGGGACAGATGGGGTTATGTGACAGATGAAT
This sequence comes from Calotriton arnoldi, assembly GCA_963921515.1. NCBI lineage: Eukaryota > Metazoa > Chordata > Amphibia > Caudata > Salamandridae > Calotriton > Calotriton arnoldi. The sequence continues at coordinate 1,438,795 of CAWUFW010002498.1, forward strand.
GGAGAAGGCTGGGTCAGGACTGGGTTATACGTCCCACAATAAGAAATATGGCCACTATTCAAGGATTGACTGTTTTCTAATAGACCGGACTATAATAGAGGAGATTCAAGAGGTCAGGCGCATGCACACAAGTCAGATCACTCTGCAGTGTTACTAGAGTTAAAGCCTGTTTTCAAGCCAGAGCTAAGAAGATGGACTTTAAACCACACTATGTTGTTAGATGAAGAGGCGGTGAAGGTACTCCGCTCAGAGACAGAGTAGTTTGTTTGATTCAATATAGCTACCGCCCGATGAACATAGTGTGGGACTCTTTCAAGGCCTTTCTAGCATATCCTCCTTTAAGAGGAGGGCATACAACAAGGAGGATAATATATCAGAGTCTGAATTAAGGAATGTAGAGGAACAACTATTTTCACAACAACTAGGACCTAATGAAGTAACAGTACTTCAGGATAGGTTACAAAACTCAAGAGACAAGCTGGTTTTCTTACTGGAACCCAGAGTTAAGAAGAGGTGGGAGGCAAAAAAGATAGCCCATTTCGAGTATAGGGAGGCGATTCTCCAATTAACATGCAGAGAGAATCTTGATTTCATTAGAGAGCAGACGCTATTATTATACATAAATCTTTATTGCTGGCCCACATGCAGCCCTTCAAAAAACATAAACACATCACAAAGTAAAAAGTTCCATTCTGGCATCACAATACAGTATATATGCCCATGACACACAGCTATCTTACTCTTTTAGACTGCAACACAAAGAGAACTTGAACTTGAAATAACTTGAAATATACCAAACAACATAGTCACCAGGAAAGAAATCCAACTTCTCCTCCTCTCCTCGACAGAAGAGGTCCAACTAAGAGTTGCCTCCTAGGCACACAAGACAAATTAAAAGTATTCTCCCCATGAGGGTAGAAGTAAAAACTATAACAATACATTTTCAAAACAGATAGTATCTGAAATACATTTCACCTTTTTTGTTTTTTTAATATACTCTTTTCCACCTGACCCAGTATATACAATATGGGGTGCGGTGGGTGGGATAATGATAGTCTCCGTTGGGGCGGAGCTTGCCGACTAGGAAAATGGCTGCGCTGTAGCGGAGCTCCGTCAAGCCATTAACACGATCCTACAGTAATCCGCACATCTAGCCGCCCTATTAGCCGCGGTTGGTACTGACCCAGCTGCGGAAACACTGTGGAGCTGCCACATACCTCTGCTGCCCTCTGACACCGCAAAGAGAAGCCGCAATTGTGCCGAGAGGTGCGCCCTGCCTGATTCGTCCCTGGGGCCTGTGACCGATCCGAGGGGAGCTCGCGTAGTCAGCGCTCTGGCAGAAGTGCCCAGGTCCCCCCCGCGTTGCTGAAAGTGAGGTGGGGGAGGCTCTGGAAGGAGTGTTGGCGCCGCCTGATACCTCTACGCCAGTGGGAGGCCCTGCACCATTCTCCTTGCTGCCAGACCCGCGAAGCGATTAACGGCCCACAGAGCTGCAAGAAGCGACCCGGCGAGCAGCGCGATGCGGCTCGCATGAAGAATTGGATATCCCCGAGTGAGTGCGAAGCTGCCAGCCGAGGGGAGAGTGACGGTCTCCCTCACCTGATCTGGAACCGTAATTGAAGTGGCGCCATGTTGAGCGCGAAGGGGCGAAGCGCGAGAAGGGGCTGTGGCGCAGTTGCAAAATAGTCTTCAAGGAAGCAGCTCAATCATGAGTACGCCTCCCCTATAGTCTATACTGGCTCCCTCTGTCGGCCCTCAGACGGAGGAAACATCAGCTTACCCCCTGTGATAAAGCATTGCTACCAACAAGGAACATTTGGCTGCACATATTCCCCCTCCTTCATTCACTTGATGGCTGCCTGCGCAGGCCGGAGGCTGGAAACCAGTTAAATCACTGACAGCTTTGAGAGTGCTGTGGCTGTGAGTGTGGCCTACTCAGCTACTACAGGTTAATTAATGCATGGTCTGAACAGTTGAGAGAGTGGCGATGTTGTTGTCCTTGTCCTATTTAACTCTACTTGAACGCTGTGGGAGCCCCCGGTCGGGCGTCTGTGAGTGCTGCAGGGGGCAAAGCGGACTACCTCACAATGGTTAAAGTGGATAAGGTCCAATCTAAGTTGCACTTTGACCAGCGAAAAACAAGGTCCCAGGAAGAAGGAGACTCCCAGCTTTCCCCTGAACAGGGTGACATGCCTGAGGGAGCGCCAGCAGATTTGCGCCAGATCTTAGCAGCCGTCCAGTTAAGCCTGAGTACAATTGATGGCAAAATAGATTCATTGTGTTATCGCATGGACCGTATGTCTGAGAGACTAGATAAGCAGACGGAGAGGCTTGACATGGCGGAGAGACGCATAACAGAGGTTGAGGAGGCGCACATGGAGACTGATGCATCTCAAAAACAAATCAATACGGTCCTTACGCAATTACAAGATAAAGCAGAGGACTTGGAAGCCAGGTCCAGGAGGAGCAATATCTGCATTACTGGCCTTTCCGAATCCAAACCCACAGGGAATATGGAGACCTTCACCGAAAAGCTCCTGGCGACTCTACTGAGCCGAGACATTTTCTCCCCCCTTTTTGTGATAGAGCGAGCGCACCGCTCTCTAGGCCCTAGGCCTCCCCCGGGAGCGCCTCCACGCCTGATCATAGCTAAATTCCTAAACTACAGGGATAGAGATGCAGCACTCAAGAAGGCCAGAGAATTAGGTGAACTACAATATGAGGGTTCTTCCATATCGCTATTCCCTGACTTTACTCTTAAAGTCCAAGAGGCAAGGAAGCAATTTGTCCCATTGAAACGCACGCTGCGTGCCCAAAACCTTGAATACGCCATGCTCTATCCAGCGCGCCTCAGAGTAATGATGAACGGCGTTTCCAAGATATTCATGGACCCTAAGTCACTACAGAAAGCACTGAAAGACTACTCCAAAACACAAAAAAACAAATGAGAAACTGAACAACCCATTAAGGCAGCAGGCGGTTCTCTGGATGATCAGGACTAGAGACATGGTCTGAAGGCATGCTACTCAGAAAATTGGAACAAGCGGGAAGGGCGAGGGATGAAGGGTTCTTTAATATGCTAACAAACTCTTTGTCAATGGGCACAAACAGTGGAGTTATGAAGATGTGAAGGAAACTGTGGGATGTGTAAGCTCTTGACATGCAATTGTGTGGGGTCTATTCTATTAGCCGCTCCATAAAGAGTAAGTCAATAATTCAACTATTTTTGATATAGAGAGGTGATCCGAACTGTCTTACACCTCCGACAAGGGATAACTGTCAGTTAGTTTGAAAACACGCCAGGCAGCGGCTGTTAAATCGCTGTAAAATTTAGTATTGTGCAGTGGAAGGTAGTTTCGTTCCCCTGCCTTCGGACAAGAATATGTTACTATACTTGAGGCGGCTAGATGCCAAATAAGCTACTAAATGGCTTTGTCTCTCACTCTATCGTGGTGGAGTGGGAGCAGTTGGAGAGGCAACATCCGCCCCCGTGTGTGCTCTACTAGTTGGTGTTATGCCATTCTCATTTGAGGGTTAAGAGGGAGGCTTATTCCATACACGTCAAGTTGGGGACGACGTGGCGTGGGTGGGGGTTGGGGACTTCATTTGGTTATGGTTTGAATCACAGTGATTGCATTGCTAGTAACACCTACAACAGTGATGACAAGCAGCGGTATACACTAGCTAGGTTTGGTATAGGCGGCTTGACTATAGACTGCTGGCCCTTTTACAAATGACACAGAGAGAATGTTATATGGTGAGACTTATCTCCTGGAATGTCAGGGGACTTAATAATCATCGCAAAGTACGAAATGTAATTGCATATCTCAAAAGACATACTATAGATGTTGCGCTGCTACAGGAAACTCACTTACCTGCAGACAGTAAGATTCTAACACAGAGGAAACTTCATGGGCACTTTCATGCTGCTGGTTTCTCGACCCATGCTAGGGGAGTGCTCACCTGGGTGAACCCGAAATCAGGAATCACACTAGAACCGATCGTTGCAGATTCTGACGGATGGTACACAATCTCTAGATGTAGGGGGAAAGGTCTGGATCTAATAGTGGTTAACATCTATGGTCCAAACTTTGACAATCCGCATTTTTACCAATCGCTCTTAACAGGCCCACACATACCTACTAACACACCACTCATAGTTTGAGGAGATTTTAACTGTTTCCTTGATCCAACACTGGACCGGTCTGGGGGTCCGACTAGGCGCGCTTCGTCCTCAGCAAAATACATAGTGGATTCCATGGTGCACTTAGATTTGGTGGACATTTGGCGCACGTGCTTCCCAGGGCAGGGGGGTTTCAAGCATTATTCAGCCCCTCATGCATTACACACGCAAATAGATTACTAGCTGCTAACAAGAACATTATATCCAATGGTTAGGGAATGCACGATACTCCCGCGGACCCTATCAGACCATGCTCCGATAGTAGTTGAGCTACTTTGCCCGCAGTAAAGGCCGCCCCGTTTACGTGGCGTTTCCCCCCCTACTCCTTATTGGATACAGTTTTTAAAACTGCCATATTTGAGGCTATAGAAGATTTCTTTACAAACAATATTGGATCAGTAAATAGCTTCTCTACAATATGGGAAACTTTTAAAGTTTATATCAGAGGCATTGCAATCTATAAACACTTGGGAGTGCTGTGCTCTATCAGAAACCGCCTAGATAGCCTCGAGAAACGTCTAGCAGACCTAAAAAAAGGCCTTACTACGGGGGGAGGAGAGGGACACTACTGAAGAGTTAAAAAAGACATTAGAAGAATATCATGAAACCGCAGATAATGAGACCAAACATATGGGTAAATATGCGGTGGCCAGAGTATATGGGGAGGGGGAGCGTCCTAGGGCAACACTTGCGGCTTTGCTGCATAATCGAAGAGAAGCTGCTGGGGTCACTGCAATTCGCACAGAGACGGGGGAACTATGGACTGACTCGGAGGATACTGCCAAACAATTTGGTCAGTATTACTCCGAACTGTATCGCACCCGGAAGTCAGCAAATGAGAGCAATATCCTAGACTACCTCGAACACATTAAGTTACCTTGGCTGACTAACGAACACCGAGAATATCTTATGAGACCACTTGAGGCTTGGGAAATACATGAAGCCTTGAAAAGTATGCGAATGGGTGGTGCCCCAGGACAGGACGGTCTCACAGTGGCCTTTTATAAGGAATTTTAAATTCTCCTAGTACCACATCTAATAACATTGTTTGAAGAAATAAGTGAGACGGGAGAGATGCCCCCTACAATGAGAGAAGCCTTGATAGTCACTATATTGAAACCTGGTAAGCCATCAAACGAGTGCTCCTCATTCCGGCCATTATCGCTGTTGAATGTTGATACCAAAATTTAGGCCAAGGTCCTCGCTAACCGACTTCCCCCCTGGTGCTGAAACTAGCCAGCACGGAGCAGGCGGGAATTGTCCCAGGGTGCAATTTGACTTATAATTTGCGTACCTTTTTTGGTACAGTACAACACACTAACCCGGAAGTCAAGGCGGCTGCAGTCTTTTTAGATGTGGAGAAAGCCTTTGACTCTGTGGAGTGGTCATTCATGAACATAGTGCTGCGACGGATGGGTGTGGGCGAAAGATTTATCAAGTTAGTGACCGTACTATATACCTCCCCATCCGCAAGGATAAGAGTTGGGGACATGGTCACTGCCCCCATTAAAATATCCAGAGGTACCAGGCAAAGTTGCCCGCTATCCCCTCTCCTTTATGCAATAGTAGCGGAACCCCTGGCCTGCGCTCTTAGAGAGTATCATGGATGGCGAGGAATTCGATTTCCCAATTATAATTTAATAATATCATCATATGCAGATGACACGCTCTTATACATTAGACACCCGGAAACTTACTTGCCGCCAGTTCTCAGAGAAGTTGTCCGGTTTGGGGAATTTTCCGGACTAAGGATTAATTGGACTAAGTCAATAATATTCCCATTGACTGAGAGCACAGTTCCCTTTGAAATGGACTTCCCCCTGACCTGGTCAACTGAACCGGTGCGATATTTGGGTATCCGGATTCACACCAATCCAGAGATAATCATCAAAGAGAACTATGGCAGGGCAGTCACCACGCTAGAGGAAGAGGTGGAAAGATGGATTCGCCTTACCCTTTCTCTGATTGGCCGTATATCACTAATGAAAATGGTGATTCTACCCAGGTTTTTGTTCCTGTTTTTAAATATACCAATGTTCCTCCCATCACACTTTTTTAAAACCATAAGAACAATACTGATAAAACTGGCATGGGCAGGGAGACAACCACAGGTTCAATGGGGAGTTCTCACCCTTCCCTACGCCCTGGGCGGATTGGGGGCCCCAGACCTGGAGCTTTATTATAGAATGGCACAATGCTCCCATGCCTATCATTGGATGCACCCACAGCTAGACCCCCCTCACCCACACATAGAGAAGATAGCGACATCCCCTGATATGCTTCCAACTAGATTGTTTCATGTTGCTGATCGCAGAACTGGTATTCTGGATCCGATTAATGCTACTGTCCACGCGTGGCGGGATCTGGTAAAGAGACAAGGCAGCACTATATTATACTCCCCGCGAACCCCGATGGAATGGTGTGGCTGGCTGCCCTTTGTTAGGGAAAAGAAAGTGTCTCAGGCGTTAAAGATTATCAATATAACTAAAATTGGGGACCTATTTCTTGACGGATGTGCGCGTACTTGGGACGAGACTGGAGCCGAAACGCAAAATGTTATGCCATTAGTGCGTTTTCACTTCCATAGAGTGCGGCACAACTTGCGGGAACTCCTTGGAGAGGACATGGCGGAGCCGACTGAAGTCACTCCTTTCTCATTACTGTTAAAAGCTGACTCACCCTGCAGACTGGTATCTAGCATTTATGGCACAGTTCAAGATTATTGGATTTTTTTTTACACTAAATCGAGACTGGAGTGGCAGACAAATTTAGATATAGTTATTGATGATGATAAATGGACCTATTGTTGTGAGGCAACGCGGGGAATCTCTCTAAATGGGAGACATAGACTTGTTCACTTTAAATACCTGCATAGAGTGTACTATACTCCTGCCCGACTGCATAGATATGGTCTGCGGGAATCTGCGGAGTGTGACAGATGCAGAGCCTCCCCGGCGGATTTTATGCATACAGCCTGGCTATGCCCGAGTATAGCAGAATTTTGGAGCTTGATTTTCCAAGAATTGAGTGGCATCGCAGAAACCCCAATAGCTCCGGATCCTCTACTAGCCCTACTGGGTTATTCAAAACAGATAAAGAAAGGTATTCGTCGCATGGTGGCGATGGGGCTGTTGATTGCAAAGCGTAGAGTTGCAATGCGCTGGGGTCGCAGGCCGCCTCCTACTCTTATGGAATGGGCCAGAGACATGCTCTATTGCAACACACAAACAGAGGTATACAACGAGCTACTCCCTGCCCAGAGTCGCCCCAAAAACCTCTGGGGTCTTTATCAAAGTTATTTAACGGGAAAAGTATCCAATACCCCTGAATAGATTATAGATACAAATCTATACTGTATGTGTCACAGAAAATTGTTGGTGGAAATAAGATGTGGACCGGCTATTAACATAAATACACCGATATAAACATGATACTTTTACAACTGTATTGATTGTCATATGGAGTAAATTGAGTTCGCCCTATTGTGTAGCACTACTTGATCCTAGCTCACTTCTAAAAGAGATTGTAACTGGAATCCCGGACGTTATACCAGGGCCCCACGAACTAGATACTGCTAAGTGATGTCACCTATGTCTATTGCCATGAATAAGATCTATTGTAGGAGCAATTTACTAATGTGTTCAAGATAAGAAGTAATGGTCACTGATGTGGTTCTTCATGTTTTTCTTTTGAAATTGTTTTCTTTCATTTCAATTTTATTGAATCAAACATAGCTGTTATATCCTCTATGATACAGTTTTGATACCTCTTGATATGTTTGTATTATATGGTAAAATCTCAATAAAAAATAAAAAATGATAGCCTCCGTTTACTTTAATGTAATCAAGATTCTCTCTGCATGTTAATTGGAGCATAGCCATTTCATTACGAGACTGGAGGCTATCAGTGTGCATGTTTAAAGCTTTCCATAACTATATTGCTTACATGCTTTACTGGTCTCCAGTAGAAATTTGTAAAGGTACATGCATTCGACCAGTCTGCTGCTTTTCATGATTTTGGAAAAACACTAAGCAGAGAAGTGTTGCTAATTTCTGGGAAATCTGTCTCAGAGAAGTAACTATTACCTGGCCAAATTTACATCCCATAAGGAAGCTTAACGAGCCCTAGGCAGTCTCTTAAGTCTGATTACCTTCATCATTTTACATATTAGAGGGTCGCATCCAACTGCACTGTCACTTACCAAGGCATGGCCATCTAATACACCCGATCTATAGCAATTAATAGTCCTGTAAAATAAACCTACCTGAAATAGTTTGACAAATCTGTCACAGGAGGCTGCACGGGATCCAGACTCCTTCCCATGCACCTACTACTCCATCTAAACCAGACCCCTTTATATATCTTCCTAGTACCTGGTGCCCATGACTCGTCCAGTAAGTCCTTAGCTTTACCTGAAAGGCCAGAGAATCTTCTAGAGCCCTGGGCAGCTTCCAAGCAAGAAGGTTTAACTTTGCTTGTACTAACAAAGGATGCTCCTCTCCATCTGGTCCCATCAGTAAACCCAGATGTACCGGTATAAAATAAGGTTCCCCTACTGCAAGCTCCATTACCCCAGAGAACTGATCTTGTGAAGTCCAAAAGGGAGTCACTAGAACTAACTTGCACACCTCCTTCTGAACCTTCCATAATACTCTCTGGATCATTGAAAACAGCAGAAGAGCATAAGCCCTCTCCGCCAATCAATTATGTACAAATGCATTCACTGCTATGGCTCCTGGGTCTGGCTCCAACTGAACTACCTTGCCACTTGACATGTGAGTCTGCTTGCAAGCAGATCTACTTCTATTAGGTCCCAGAGAGCTTGCACTTTCCTGAAAGTCACTGAATTCAATTGCCAATCGTTGAAATCTCTGAAATGACAAATGACGTGAATTTCTATCTGCCCTCTGATTCAGCTCGCCTGGAATGTGGCCTGCAGACAAAAAAATCATGACTTCCCAGCAGAAATACCATATGTCCTTTGCTAGATCTGCTAACTGCTTTGACTTTGAACCCTTGCTCACTTTGCCACTGGATTCAAGCTAGCCTGGTTGATGAAGGGTGTTACCCAGAAACCGGGCCCAGGATGCTTGTTTCCGGTGCAGGGAAGATCTGGCTTGGCAGTTCGGGCTGGACTGTTCCCCTGAAGCATAGGGTCACAACTGATTTGCATATAGCTGGGTCTGAACTGAGGTGGCGAAGTGAGCTAAAAAATTATGATGGATTCAACCCAGATCTGTGACGGGGGCTGAGTGCCTGAAAAGTTTCAGCGCTCCGTCCATCATCTCCTTGTGTTTGCTTTGTTCGCCCTACGTTGGCAGGGTATGCCCAGACCTGGGTCCCTTGCTCACTTTGCCACTGGATTCAAGCTAACCTGGCTGATAAAGGGTGTTACCCAGAAACCGGTCCCAGGATGCTTGTTTCCGGTTCAGGGAAGACCTGGCTTGGCAGTTCGGGCTTGACTCTTCCCATGAGACACAGGGTCAAGACTGATTTGCATGTAGCTGGGTCTGAACTGAGGTGGCGAAGTGAGCTAAAGAATGATGATGGATTCAACCCAGATCTGTGACTGGGGGTGAGTGTCTGAAAAGTGTCAGCGCTCCGTCCATCATCTCCTTGTGTTTGCTTTGTTCGCCCTAAGTTGGCAGGGTATGCCCAGACGTGGGACCCTTGCTCACTTTGCCACTGGATTCAAGCTAGCCTGGCTGATGAAGGGTGTTACCCAGAAACCGGTTCCAGGATGCTTGTTTCCAGTTCAGGGAAGACCTGGCTTGGCAGTTCGAGCTGGACTGTTCCCATGAGGCACAGGGTCAAGACTGATTTGCATATAGCTGGGTCTGAACTGAGGTGGCAAAGTGAGCTAAAGAATGATGATGGATTCAACCCAGATCTGTGACTGGGGGTGAGTGTCTGAAAAGTTTCAGCGCTCCATCCATCATCTCCTTGTGTTTGCTTTGACTTTGAACCCGCCAGGCGATTGATATAAGAAACCGCTGAAACATGTTCCATGCAAATTAGCACAACACTATTCACTAAGTAGGTTTTGAAACTCTTCAAACCATTTAGTTCTGCCATCAACTTGAAACTATTTATGTTTATCAGCTTCTCTTCTCTCGCCCATCCCTCCCCTGTCTCTTGGTTGTTCAGGGGAGCCCCCCAGCGGAAAGTGCTGGCATCTGTCTCTTAAGTAAACTCTGGCACATTCCCAAAAATAGCTTTGCCATTCCAAATTTCTAGACTGTTTGGCCACCACTCCAGATCCGTTCAAGCATCTGGAGACAAAGTAATGGAATCCGCATACCATAGACCTTTCTTCAAACCTAGTGTAGTTAACCTCGGACGAACCCTGGAATGCAGGGGTCCTGGAGACATTGCTTGGATAGAAAAGGATAGGAGACCAATAGTCCTTGCCAAATCCCTGAGTCTTACTACCTCCGTTTCTAGGATGTATCTTCCTTCCTTCCTTATTTTCCTTATCTTTTTCTGAGGGAGAAGTAACTAGGTTCATAAAGTTTCTACCTGAAAACCTAGAAACTCCAGAGACTGACTTGGCACCAAGACTCACCTCTCCCCATTCACAATGAACCCCACGTCTTTTAGACGTTCCAATGTCATATGTAAATGATCCATTAACTCTGTTTTTACCTGACTCATCAGAAAGATGTCATCTAAATATATTATTAGCCGAATTCCTCTCTCTCTGAGAAAGGCCTTCACCGGCCTTCAGACCTTGGTAAAATACCATGGAGCGGAGGATAACCCAAAAGGTAGACTACAAAACTGGTACAACACACCTCTCCATTTGAAACGGAGATATCTCTACGAATCCGCCTCCATAGGAATCGTGAAATCTACGTCCTTTAAATCCAGTTTTACTAACCAATCCTTTCCCTGCAAAATGTCCCACTAAAGATAGATTCCCTCCATCTTGAAGTATCTGTAGACCAAATACTTGTTCAGGTCTCTTAGATTTAGCAATGGGTGCCAACCTTTGTCCTTCTTTTTTACCAGGAAAATTGCACTTATAAATCCTTCCTTTGTGTCTGCAACCTTTATTATTGCACCCTTTTCTAACATTTGAGCAACCTCCAAATCCACTAAATCCATTCTCTCCCTGTCTAAGACAATTTCCTGGGGTTGAGAACTTTAAGTAGGAACCTCCCAAAAATCTATCATGAAACCTCTTATAGTTTCCAGAACCCAGTGGGCGGGTGTCACTTCCACCCACTTGTTTGCAAATAGTTTTAGCATTCCGGCTAACTTTACTTGGGAAGAACCGATACAAACCTTAGCACTCACCTTCATGTCCTGAGCCTTGAGATCTAGCTCTTCCCCCTCTGGATCTAGATCTTCCTCTTTGAGGGTAGAAACCTGTTGAGGGTTGGAAACCTCTGCCATATCCACTTGCACTCTGGGCGTACTGATTTTGTGTATAAAAGTGGGACCTTCTAACACCTTGGGCGGCAGCCAGTCCCCTCCTGTTGGCCCCTCCAAAAACACATGTGCCAAACACAAGTCTCATGTTGTAAGAAACCTTACTCAAGGTAAAGGTGGACACGTACTTACCCAAAGATTTAATAAAGTCGTGACCAAATAGGAGGCCCGAGGTCCTCTTCCGATTCCTTAATGGCCTGATAGGCGAGTTTTGGGATCATTCTCATAAGATATAAGGCCTGCGTTGGCGTTACCCAGCATAAAGACCCCGCCCTTTAACTCCAGCCCCTTAAAAGCGCCACATCTATCTCTGTGTTATTTATATGTGCTTCTTCAGCCATGTCTAATGTACGTGCTAAAGTGCCTAGGATATCTAAAAGTTGGTCCTGGCATTGTTTTAGGCACCAATGTAAGCCATTTCTAGGGTCTTTACCTGATTTGAACAGGAACGTTATAATCTCTGGATCTAGGTTGGGTGTATGACACGTCTTATTATCTATTATCAGCCTGAGCATTCAGCCCTCATCAGATTATGATGCTGCCTCTCTAGGGGTTTTCTTACCCATTGTTTGATCAATTTTGCCACGTGTGTCAGTGGCCACCACTTAGAGCTGCGTGGATGCCTTATGGCATCTGGACTAAACATATCCTCCCCCAGAGGATCCTTGACTGGCTTTGTGGATGAAGTGCCCTGTAAGTCATTGCCTAGACTCTCAAAGGTATCTAAACCTTCATCAGGGTCAAATACGAGCTCATCAAATCCTTTGTCATCGTTATTGGCATAGAAAATGTCATCCAGGCTGAGAGAGTCCTGGTTCTCTTTTGTGCCGCTGAGGACACCACTTCTTTTTGTGCTGCTGCGGACACCACCAATTCTTATTGCGCTAAGGCTACTCTAGTATTTTGTAGCGCTAAGGCTACCACTCGTGGAGGATAGGAGTTCTCCCTTCCTTGTCCCAGACCCAAGGTTCAGGGGTCTGTTCAGATGCCTCATCTTTTTTAGGGCCTTTACACCCTTTTTGGGGTTTGTGGGGCTGGGAAGTACTCTTCCTCTGAGGGAGTGCTTCTCTTCCTCTTGGGCATAGAGGCCTCTACTGCTTCTTTGACAGAGGTCTTTAGCCCCTCTTCAAAGTACCTCCTAAACATTTCTTCACTTACCTCTAGCTGAGGGGTTTCCCTTTCCTCAGTCATTCCACTATGAAATCGACCAGTAATAGACACTATAATGATAAATATTAACTAATATTATTTACTTTATTAACTTTGCAATACATATCCAAACTATAAACCTAAATTCACTGAATATTGTACAATCCTCTAATAAACCCTTTTTAAAAAAAAATATTTTATAAGCTACCTATCTGGGAGGGGCACACACTAGAACAAGAACAGCATAGAAATCAGTAATTTTCTCAGGGGAAACGAAGGGGCATCACCAGCCAGCTGACAGCCAAATGAGTATATGAGTAAATGCAGTTTGAAACAACGGTGCTTCCATGGCAGCCAGTTATGCTTTTGTGACCCAATACAAAATGGCAGTTAATTTTAGTCAGCTTTCTATTGTTTTTCTCTCTTCATTTTGTTTTGCGCGTCCACACAACTGAAGAAATTAACCACTGCAGCCGGGCTAACTACAATTGTGCGATCGCACCTGATTTAATCATTGCTGCAGCCCGGCTTTGCTAAGAAGGCAGGTGGCACAGGCATGCGCGGCCACCTTTGTGTTCCTGTCTCAGTCTCCGTACACTTCTAGTGTATTGGGAGAGACTGGCCGGGGCGTTGTGTGTGCATGGGAGCTACCAGACTGCCACTCCTCAGAATCAGGAGTGTGCGAGTCGGACCGCTGCCAAGGAGCCCCATCTTCATGTGAGCGATCCAGTGGCTAGCAACAATGCATTGAAATGGAAGCCAAGCAGCTGGTAAGTGCTTGAGCGATCGAATTGCCACATGGGAGTAACAGGTTCAAATTGAATCACTACTGACTCTTTATCACACTATTTCCTTATTAATACATAACAAAGATGCATAAATAAGAACAAGACACTAAAATAAGCGCTAAACTTGTCAAACCTAAGAGTTACTCCATAGATTGGAATAACTAGTTTAAATTCTAACACTATATATATATATATATATATATATATATATATATATATATATATATATATATATATATATTTCACCAATCCTGGCATCCATAAAGAACAGGCGCTGACTCCGTGGGAAGTTATTCAAAGAAAAGTTTTATTCCAAGAGGTTGACCTAGACGCGTTTCGGCGGCGGACCGCCTTGCTCACTACATCAGGTATCACTAAATTCACTCTTTATATATACATCTGTAAAGCACATACAGTTGGTTGTCACAGCAACCGTCTGAGGCAAACGACATAGAAGAGTTGAAATGTTAACAGTGACAGTGCAAAAAATTAAAAAACACATTGCCTACTACTATTGTTTAAGTCAATAATGCTTACGCCACAACAGTTGTTTGTAAATAAAGAAAATTGTAAGATTTGTCACTTGACTAAACCACATATTTCTGAGTACTGAAATATAGTGATTATACCAGTGTGGGTTATGGGTATGTTTGCTTACTCAGTTCAAAGGAGAAAGTGAAGAGTTCCTTCGGGATTTGTAACCTTTGTAATTCATTGTATTGAAATGTCTAACTGTTAGATTGCCAAGTCTGTTTTCCTTGTTTGTGGTCACATGACACGGAACTTGAGAAAGAGGGGTGTGTGCACTCAGCAACACTTAAAAACAATCATGGATGACTGTTCTCCGTATGTGATCAAGGGCTGTCTGAGCCCGAAACGCGTCATCGTTTTGTGAGGAGAAGGTCGCAATAAAAACATCTTGCCTGATACCTTGTGGTCCGTCTCTCCCTCATCGCCATTTGGAGGTTGCGGGAGGTTTTGAATCTTTTGGATATATATATATATATATATATATATATATTTTTTTTTTTTTTAAACAAAGATGCGACGCACTCCAGATCCAGTCTTAAGCTTTAATTTTCAGCCGTACTGGCTCACACCAACGCGTTTCAGCCCTTGCGAGGCCTTTGTCATGGTTAGTGAGTATTTCTTCTCTTTCACTATTTATACCAAACACAGTTTGCCTATAATGTGGCATTGTGGGAAACGTAATTCACTTATTACATTGTGTATATCTATATACAATATTTACAAGGTTTTATCTCAGAATTTCAGGTGACATTGATTATAATTCAGTATTTTTTTACAACTCATTATAGATTCAAAATTGCTCTATTGAAATTATTCTATGGTTTGTACCAATTCAATAAGTCTTTCATCTATTTTCATTTATTCGACCTTAGTGTCTCTTTTTAATTGTAATATGTGAGTCCAAATTATTTTATTGGATATTGTCACATCCATTGTTCCTGCTTCATGTGATTCCTGCGTCATAGGGATTAGTGCCCTTTACGATACTTTCTATTGCAACAGTTCTCATTTATTCCCATTCAGTGCAGTCAAATTGTTGAAATTCAGGGGTGATCAGTCCAGTTGTACAAATAACTCCTCATCATTGTTGATCCCATGAGGGGTCTTTGATCGTAGTCTGATTTTGTATCTGGATTCTGTTTGGCGCAATTTCTTGATTCTATCGCCTCCTCTCTCATTGCTTTGTATGGCGTGAATTCCAAAGAAACGCATCGCTCTCCAGTCACTGTTTTGTCACATCATCATATGTTTTGCTGTTGCATAGGATGTATCTTTGTTTTTTACAGCTCGAATATGCTCGAGTATTCTTTTTTTGAGCGTACAGATTGTACTTCCTATGTATTGCATACCGCATTTGCACTGAATGATGTATACTACGAACTTAGTAGAGCATGTTATTGTTTGTTGAATTTCAATTTTGTTCCCTTGGAAGTCATATATTATTTTGCGGTTTTCTCCAATTTTGCAAGCTTTGCATGCTTTACACTTCACAAATCCCTGTTGTTGTTTTAGTAACCAGTTTGTTGGTGCTTCTTCTTGGAGGTGGCTTTGCACAATTAAGTCTTTTATGGATTTTGTCTTTCTGTATGTGACTACAGGACGTGATCCAAGTAAGGATCCAATGTCCGGATCATTGGCTATTAAATGCCAATATTTTTGGATGTTTTTTATCATCAGTCCACTTTCCTTGCTGTATGTTATAATACATCTTGGCGGTTCTTGCTGTTTGGCCTCTGTTATCACTTTTTCTTTATTGGTGATTAGTGTTTCAGTTTGTGTGTTCTGTCGTATTTTCTGTCTGCCTTTGCGCAATGTGGTCTCCCTATAACCTCTTGACTTTAGTCTTAACGATGTTTCCTTTATCTTTCCCTCCGCATCACTTTCTTTTGAGCAATTGCGTTTCATTCTCATGAACTCCCCATAGGGGATACTCTCCAAAAGAGACTTAGGGTGAAAGCTCGTGCCATGTAATATACTGTTTGTAGAGGTTTCTTTTCGGTAAAGAGTTGAATGAATTTGATCACCTTCAGTGTATATCCATGTATCCAGGAATGCGATGCCATGTGAAACTTAGTCCTACATCATTCTCATTCAGTGTATTAAAGTATTGCATAAATTCTCCTTCTGTACCGTTCCAAATTATGAATGTCATCAATAAATCTGACCCATAAAATTGTTTTATCCATGTAATCCTGATTTTGTGTGTTCCAGGCTATCTCCTTTTCCCACCATCCCATCACGATATTCGTGTAGTTTGCCGAAAAGGATATGCCCATGGCAGTCCCACATTTAAAAATTAAGCAAGGGCTTGGATTCAGCCCCACCGCGATTGCACCCGTCTTTGAGCGCGCTGCCAATAGGATCCGATTGTTTTGAAATATATATATATAAATATATATATACACATATATATATATACATATATATATATTAGCAGTATATATAGAAAGCACCTATCACAGTATAATCTAATAAAAGATATATAACAATCATATATTAAAGTAATGTACTTATCTGTTGAGGGAGCAGCTAATAAATGAGGAAGATAGCTGTGTGTCGTGCATATATACTGTATAGTGATTCCAAAATTGAACTTTTTACTTTGTGATGTGTTAAAGTTCTTTAAAGGGCTGCATGTGGGGCAGCAATAAAGGTTTATGCCTAATGATAGCCTCCAGTCTTGTAATGAAATTGTGGGAAGCTGCTCGCCTGCAAAATTAAATTGGATCAAGTAAGAAATACAATCAGAGAAATAAAATGCAGTAGATCAAGAGTGAGAATGAGAGGTAGTAATGAGATTGAAAAAGCTTTCCTCAGCTTTTTTTGAAGATCTATACATGGAAAACTTAGTGATAATGGAGGCGAGGGGGAAGGAGTGGGTAGCTGGAGAGGAACTAGGTGAACTTAAAGAGAATAACAAGACCCACCTTTATAGTAATATTAACCATAGCGAAGTCAGGCAGGTAATTAGATTCTGAAAAACAGGAAAGGCCAGGTTCTAATGATATAATACTACCTGTAATGGCAAGTTTATTCTGGGAGATTTGTGAGAAAGTGTTGTCATTGCCTGCCTCATTGAACAAAGCCACTGTTACCCTAATTTTTAAACCAGGGAAAAATCCCAGTAGCTGTGAGTCGTATAGACCCATAGCTAACATAGATTTATCTAGTTATATCATCCCAGCAGGAATGGTGCTGCTGAAGGAATGAATCAAAATATTAAAGCGTCTTTGCAACTTGCTAAGGCTGCTAGGAAAGACCCAGTGTGTGTAGTAGAAAAAAATGCCATTGGAATACAGATCCACCTTTTTTGTCATGAGAGGACATATCCTGTATTCTAAATCTAATCCAGGGTGGATGAAAAGCAGTTGCATGGTAAATTGGAGCTTGGAAGAAGTCACACATCCCATCAAATTAGCACAAGTGAAGTATAAGAATTATTATGATGCATGTCATGGTCGGAAGATATATAAAAGGTATTTGGGTTACAGTGAACCTAAAAGAATCACTAAAATTCTTAAAAATGGTGTTGTCTTGGATGATGGAAGATTATGTCTTATGAGTTGCATTTTTGTTTCTGAAAACACACCTATTTACAGTGGTTGTGCCGATAATGTTTCTAAAATGCACTATTGACAGCTAAATGATGGTTGTGAGCAGCCGCGGTCCATGCAGGTGGGCCGCATGGAGGGGGATTTCGAGAGACGATGCCAAGGGAAAATTAAATAAATAATTCATTTCCCTCTGCATCATCCCTCGAAATCCCCCCCACGCGGCCCCACCGCTGTTACCTGCAGGGACCGCGGCTGGTTGTGAGTTGACTTGGAATATTAATGTCAGAGCATCAGAAGTGTCCGGAGTGATGGTGGACCCTAATTCTGCTTCAGGTGTTTCACAGGAGAATGTGGAAGATGGTTCGGTGAGTGTACCATAGAACAACTTGAAATCCATCCAATTGAGCTCAACGCAAGTGTGTAAATCAATAGGTTTGGTAGAGTCATTGAGACATTATGGATGAATACGTTTGTATGGTACTTTGTATGTGTTTTCTCCAATGTTATCTATATAGGTTTTTTATTCCCTAGCATTGTAATTCAGGTTTCAAAATTGAAAAAAAGAAAAAGGGATTATTGTGTAATGTTATATGTTATGATGCAATGCATATTATAATGAAACTGGAACTTTTGGTGGTAGAAATTCTAGTAGCTAGTGAAGGTTGTGAGAGACACAGGGAGTGGAGTGGCAGGAAGGCAGATTTGTGTACAGTGAGGCAACAAGTAGAAATAAAGCATTGTTTCTATTTTGGAGTCAAAGAGTCATCATTACACAGACCTATTGACTTTGTTAAAAAGTCACCTATAATTACAATCAAATGTATATATTATAATGCATACATTGCGATGTTTCATAATATATATTGACCCAATGCATTTTAAATAAAACATTTTTATAACAACCATAAACATGTTTTGAGTCTTTTTTTTCACATTTCTCAAGCCACATAATGCAGCCATAGAATCAACCACAAGGGGTCTCTGCACTACAGCTGTAGAGCAACAGCTTCAGCTTGGAGTGCTTTAATAAGTATGGTAAGTTCTAGTGTTATGGATTCAATAACCCAGGAGACTTACTATGTTTTTTTAATGTTGCTGAGTAGGCTGCTGCTCTCCTTGTAGCCCTCCACAATGGTAAAATAATGCTTGGTGTTTCCACTGCCCCTTCTAGGGGCACTGCCAGGATCAAATAATACAATTCAAATGCTCTTGCAGGGCATTATGGGGTGCTCCTTTCTGCAAAAGTGAAAAATAAATGAGTAGATCCTGACTCTCATTTATAATTCTTTTATTTTTTTGGGGTGACCCAATCCCATGGGACACCCAAACTTTATATTCACTTTGAGGCCATGGCTGAGCCACAAGGCCCCCAAAGTCCATGCCAACTCCCCAGCCAGCACCCATAATGGATAAGGCGGGAGCTGGATAGGTTGCTTTACTCCCTACTGGCGGAAGCAACTTTTTTCTCTTATCCCATCCAGAGGGAGTAAACTGTGTTCCATGCCCGGGAGAGTGAGGGCAGGGATTTATATTTGTATTCCCTGCCTACACTGTACCAGGTAGGGAACAGCAGTATTCCGGGGGATGGGGTTCCTGAGTCACTTCTGACATCAGGCCCCGGGTGATGGAGTCGGCACAGGGAGGGGGCCCCACTTCCCCCTCCCTGATTAAAGAAAAGAATCGTCCTAGGGATGGGCTTCCCAGGGCCATAATATGGCTCATGGAGGGGGCCACCCCCCTCCCAATAAAATACATATCATCCCAGGTGATGGTGTACCAGGAGGCCTTTCAGAGGCAGTGGGAGGAAGACCTAGTCCTAAAATGGCTGACGCCACATCTTTGTGGTGTGGTGGCAGGCAATCAGATCTTATCTTTAGATCTATTGGGTCCGTGGACCCTCCGAGTCTCCAAGTATACATTCATTTTTAACCTTGATTTCTCAGAAACTACTGAAAGGATTTACACCACATCACAAAAAAACACGCTTTCTGGACCAAGATGTATCTATCTGCCTAATTTGGTTTACTTCCATTCAGCTGTTTTTGCGGTATTGCTGTTCAATTTTCCTATGCAAAATAGTGTTATATTCTCAAGTTAGGCACATGCAGCGAAGCAGCTTATTTCTTACATTGTCCACACAAATAACATTTTCAGCTGTGAACTTTTGTACATATTTGTGTGCACGACAATGTTGGATTAGTACCTGAAACCAAACTTGTTTACATATCTAGCTTCGCACAACATTATCACAGCGCCCTGAACATTATGTACAAGGTCTCATTTCGCACTATGTACAAATGTCATCACTATCTTCATCCACGGGGCGACAGGGCTATCTACATATCCATAACATCCTTAATCTATACGCACATCGCAAGGCTGCTTTCTATTTTAAAAGATGGGCATCCCCATAGATTAGCTGAGGAGGCACTTCTGCTGAGAAATCACCACGCAGTGGTCTGACATCTCATGAGGGGGGGCCGGTTCAGGCCTTCACTCTATCCCATCAGGTAATGGGGTTGGTTTGTCTCTTGGGGGGGATTCTTGGCTTTACACCTACACTCACTCTAGGTACACTTAGAGTAGGGTAAACATCGTGGGAGTACGCTAGATTAGTGCCTTGTTTTATATGCATGCATATATATCTTGTTTCAGCACTATGTTAGAACTATATGTACTATTTATGCTTTAGGTGCTTGTAATCACGTTTATCTGCTTCTGTCTACTAATCATTGCAGCACACGTATTTTATGCAAGAATAACGTTGGTTCAATAAATATTACTGAAAACGTCCCACTGTGTATTCTCTGTATATTTTTCTCTGAGAACAAGTGAGCACGAGTGACTGAGCGAAAGGTTCTGCACTGTTTCTATGATCCCTGAGGGGTCAGGGTTGTCATGTTTAGTGGTTGCCAGAAACCATTTGCTCCCTGATAGGTTAGGGGGGCTCACAGTGGCACTGTGAGCTAGTTGGTCTATATGACAACATATCCTGCGGGGGTGTCCGGAATCAGTCTTGACACCAAGCCCCTAGTTTATGTTGTCCAAACAATGCGCAGATCCTATGGATTAGTAGGAACTGCACGATGTGGCGCCACCAACGTTGGTTAGGCTCTTATTTAACAGTCAAATCTGAGTAGTTTAGTCGTGCTTTCTCAGAGACCCCTACTCACATTTAAACTGGAGACGTCTGTAGTGGTAATAAATCTGCCTCAGCTGAGTAGGTATTCCCTATGTATTGGCTGTAGGTTAATCAGGCTTCTAGGATTAAAAGTTCCCACATTGTGCATACCATATCTATATAAAATATTCGCTAAATACTCCTCCTCCTTACAATGACCGAACAAGCTGAGGACTTTGAAGAGCAGGTAGCGGCTCTAAATATTTCAGAAAATTGCAGACAGGCAGTTCATGAAATTATTACAACATGGCCTTCCGGCAATGGGTGGAGATGTTACTGTTGTGGTTGAAGCACACGAAGCATTCAGAACAGAGGTATTCTATTCTTGGGTTAAATTCCCGCCCGCAGATGCACACACATGGTTATTTCATGAATACATTGAAGTTGAACCACCTGACGAGTATTTCCCATACTTGGACTTAGAAGCCCCTTAACTTACCAAGAGCACATTAATTGGTTTAAAGGTGCTCTACCTCATACCATAGAACACATGAGACTCGGTTCGCTCAGCAGAGAAGGAGCGACTTGGCCGGTCTTAGCTTCATATACAACGCATCCAGACATTGTTGCTTTATCAGTAGCAGGAATGCGTACACTCTACAGAGATTTAGTAAAAATTTACAGAAATCTTACACAATACATAATGAGAACATAAACAGTTCAACCTGCAAGGGGTGCTCATGATACACAACCACATATGGCTACTACAGGTATTAGCCCACAAACACTGAATGCCGTTATGGGAAAGATTCCCAACAGCCGGGAGCAAATCCCATTCTGGATAGCACAAAAAACAGCACAGCTTGAAGCAGTTTTTCACCATATGGGTCCGCAGGAAAACACAGAATACTGACAATTTGCTTGCCAATGGGAATGGCTCCCCGATAGAAGATTGTGTCACTTGAGGTACAATCTTCGCTGCCATATATACCAGAACACATAATACCCCTTCAATAGCAGTCATACCAGATGTACTGAAGCAGATTCAGAATGAGAACGGGGAAGAACCTGCCTTAGATCTAGGGATTAACCTGATGGGCAATTTTGCCCAGGTATCAGCCATTATGTTGAGTAACATAAAAGGGGAGGCAGCAGTGGTGGCTATATGCCAACGCCTGAGGGAATTCACTCCTACACAGCAGGAGCAAGAATTGCCTAAGATTATTGAAGATACATACACTTCACGTGGTAGAGATAATCTGGGAGTCAGACCTGGGAAACCAATAGTTAAGAGCAATTCTGAGAAGGATTACTCTAAGCAAGAATCTGATTCTTCAAAGAGGAAATGGGATAATAAACAAAAAAATGAACAAAACAAAACACAGTCACGGGTGGGTCTCCCCAACAGGAGCACACCAAGAGAAAATACAATTTGGGAAACCGTGACAATATTAGAAAGCCTGACAGGTATAAGTATACTGATATACGTTCCTCTCTTTCCTTTCAGGAGTCATCTGAAAAACATTCGGAGAGAGATGGACAGTTCAGAGCACAGATCGGAATAGCGAGTCAAGCC
This sequence comes from Calotriton arnoldi, assembly GCA_963921515.1. Classification (NCBI taxonomy): domain Eukaryota; kingdom Metazoa; phylum Chordata; class Amphibia; order Caudata; family Salamandridae; genus Calotriton; species Calotriton arnoldi. The sequence continues at coordinate 1,461,131 of CAWUFW010002498.1, forward strand.
GAAGAGGGAGACACATCGAACTTCAAACTACATCATTAAAAAGAAGATAAACAAAAGACTTCTAAACCTCAATTTAAAAAAAAAATGTAGACTGGATTAAAATTAGGAATGCCTAGGCTACTGAGGAATCTGCTTCTGAACGGGGAATGGGCAGTGACGATGCTGGACAGCTTGGCAGAAGTCACAATAGCTCGCCAGAACCTGATATATTATCTGGGGGTAGTAGCACTGAATGAGCATATCACGGTGGAAACACCTGAAACACGGGTAAGTGTCCCACATCGATTATACGAAATAACACTTCAAATGAAGGGGGACATACCCAGGCAAGTAAAGGGTCTCTTTTGGGAGAACTTTACCTATGGTTACGACATTCTTTTGGCCGAAAAGGATTGGCCACCTGATTTCATAGTGGATTGCCCAAGGGGAAGAAGTTATTTTACCTGTTTTCTCCGACCTCGTACCAGAATGTTACAAAAATCATTCTCACAGGAGTGGGTGTTAGTGTTAGCGCCTGCACTTTATTGCAATCATGTTGAATGGAATGATGAGCCACCTCATCACGAAATCCCATTAAAATCAATTCTTCAACCACAGAGACAATACCCAATAAAGCATAAGGCAAAGAATCAAGTCAGGGAGATCTTAGATCAACTTGAGTACCAGGGTGTGATAGAGAATTGCACCTCACCTAAGAATAGTCCCTTGTTTCCCGTAATGAAACCCGATAATTCATATTGTCTGGTCTTAGATTACAGGCATTTAAACACATCCACATTTGCATAACAAAATGCACAAAGTGCCGCACTAATGAATAACATCGTGCGGAAAAAATACAAAACAACACAAGACATCTCAAATGGATTTTTCTGCCAAAACATAGCACCTGGGAGCAGATATTTGACAGCATTCTCTGTGCTAGGCTCTCAAGCCAATTTTGTTGATTACCACAAGGGTATAAGAACAGCCCTGGACTGTTTTCAGCCAGAGTAACAGAGTTACTTCACAATTTTGATGAGGAGGCATTATACTATGTAGATCACATCTATTTGACGGACGATGAATTAATGGAACACTTGTCTAGGGTGAACCACATAATTCTTGGGTTCACCTACCTGGGATACAAATGTAATTTTAAAAAATCAGAAATTGCCCACCTCAGTGTCCTATTTTTAGGGTGCGAATTATCAAGTGAAGGTAAAAGACTGACGGCACAATTTTTTGAAAAATGTGCACTGCTCCAACCTCCAACGACTCTGAAAAGACTACAATCCATTTTAGGATTTTTGAATTTTAGCAGGACATACATTTTGGATTACGCAGAAAAGGTGAAACCTTTCTACGACTTAATTAGACCTGATTTTTCAGTACATCATTGGATACAGGAACATACAGATAGTCTGCGTTCCGTACAAGCTGACATGATAGCTTCTAAACATTTTCATACACGTGTTAACACAGCCAACCTGGTTATCCGCGTGGTCGCTGGACCAACCGGGTACACTTACATCACTTTCAATGAAGGTGATACAGTCCCTATTGCATGCAAATAACATTTGTACACAAATGCTGAAATACGTTTTGTACCAACTGAGAAGATACTCACAGTGGCACAGACCGTCGTAGAGAGAGAAAGAGCTCTAGCGCAGGGGAAACGCATAACTGTCATGACCCCGGTACCGACCCTAGAGGCTGTTACAAAGTCAAGCATCCCGAATGCTAAAGCATTACATCCACGATGGATTAAATGGGCTAACTCTCTCACTGCAACAGAGGTAGATTACCGATTTGACTCTACATTGCAAACACAAGCATTCTTGCAGTACGAACAAGAATATCCTCTGCCGAATGAAATAATGCCTCTAGATCTATATGAATGTATAGTTTATACCGATGGATCTGCCCAGCTGGCTGTAGGAATGAAACAACAATATTCCACAGCATGCACAACAGTGAAAGGGCGCATGCATGATGGAAAGTTCCATCCTGGGCAAACAGACACTCAATCCCTAGGGGACTGTGCGACGTAGCTGGTGGAACTAAAAGCTCTGATACTGGCACTACAAACTACAGATCGTGAATTTCCCACACTAAATGTGTGTAATTCATTTTACTGTGTCCATTCCTATAACAAAATATTTACATTATTGGGGCCAGAATGGATTTAGGGATTCCAAAGTTCGCACAGCAAAGCACAAGATGCTTTGGAAACCAGTAGCAAAGCTGAAAGAAGGCCTGCCATGGGGCAACAACGTGTTAGCGTTCACGTTGAAGGGAATTTAATGGTGGATGAAGCCACCAAGGCAACAATATGCACTGCTGCCATTGCTGCAATAACTCGCTCCAGTACAAGGATAGACAGAACATCTATGATAGCTGTCAATGCAACGCGCAACAGCTCAGCCCTGCTGAAAGGCTTTCCACTCAAGTACTCCTACAAGTTAGATGCACAAAACATTCTGTATGCTGAGATTCCAGGAGTGGGGATAGAGTAATACCAAACACTGATCGCAGATTGGGGTTGATACTAGCTGCACACGAGGGTCTGGGTTCAGCTCATACAGGGATAACTGCTACCGTTTCACTACTAAAGCAGGGCTATTGGTGGCCAGGTCTTACTAAACAGACCAAAGACTTTGTCTTCAAATGTGCGTCTGCCAGCAGATGAAGGGCTCCACCGTAGCACGTCCACCACAAACACCTTTATCGATCTCAGACAAACCTCTCACGTTTGTATATTTGGATCACTGCGGACCCTTAAACCCAGACGGGGCTTACAAGTACATCTTAGTGGCAGTAAATTCATGCTCCAGATTCCTATGGGTTTGAACCTAGCGCTCGGCTGACGCCCAAACTGTTATAAAGGATTGCGAGTCTTTATTGGCACATACGCAATTAGCATACTACATTCCAACCAGGGTCCATTTAGCTCTAGGGCTTGCAAAGAAGCCATGGGAAGTTTGGGTGTGGCCTTGCTGTACTCCTCCCTGTACCATCCTCAGGGAAATTTGGTCGTTGAGAGGAAAAACCATGACTTAAAGAAGTCCTTGACAGTGAGCGTATTAGGCTTGGGTGGCAGTTGGGTCAATCATCTATATGGGGTCCAGGGGGCACTTAACAACATGCCAAGAAAATCCCTGGGGGCCGTACACCTTATGAACTCCTCTTTGGGGTGAGGATGTGGGTACCCGACCTCAATAGTGTCAGCACTGTGGCAGCTGAAACCCCATTTGACATCAGTGATTGTTTGGATGTTTTACAGGACCTTAAAGAATACCGAGCTTTGCAAAGCAATGTCCAAGTAAAACGCACCACCACTGGGGAAGGAAAAACAGTACTGGCAAGACCTGCCTGGGTCCCGAAGATTGAGGACCTGGTCAGAGAGAAAATTGTGGGCAAAAAATAATTTGGACCATCTTACAGAGCTCCTGCACCTGTCCTGACTGTCGAAGGTACCAGAACTGTACTTCTTCTGCCGCTTGCCGGTCACCGAGACAAGAGGTTTGTCTCAATTGATCTGATCAAACCACACTATGTGGCCAAATTTCAACAGTATGCCACGTAGGCTCCTGGGTAGCAACCGCACTCCTCTCGCTACCGTACAGGAAGTTCAGATGGAAGCTTTAATAATGACTGAAGACTCCACTTTCCAAAGAGAAGCTATAAAAAACAATGAAATGATACATCTCCCTTGAAACAACTACAACTGTACAATCAACATGTACAGAAATTTCAGTTCGAAAAATTGGCGACATCTATGTAAACATGCCACAGATCGAGTCATCTACCAGTTCTACAAAACCTGCTGAGCTGCCAAGAATAGACCGGACGGCGTCTGGCTACTTCGTCCATTATGACGGTTTTTCATCAAATCCAAGTGAACCTCAACTGCCAACACCTCCTCTCCCTTTCAAGCTACGAGTGTATACTTTCTACCTTTGGCTGAAAAAAACTTACTTCATTGTTCTGTAGAAGTAGACCTCACCAAGGCCTACCGGTGTAGGGGTTCGCCCTTCTTTGCACTCTAGTCCTCAGACCAATAAATAGAGATTGGCACAGAAGCTGGAATATCAAAACAACAGTTTATTAAACCTCATGAGTGGAACTACATCTATACAAAACCCTCAGGCAGTGTATGAGGTAGAACAAGGAGCACAGAAACTGTGGGTCTTTTATACCCACTCAAGAGCTCAAAAGGAGGCGGTACAAGCACACACAAGAATAACTAATCTCATGTATGGACATACAGAAAATGCTCAGTCAACAAAGTAGGAGGAGAATGAAGTTGCTGACATCAGTTAGAGCAGCCTGACATTTACAGACTAAGACAGGTGCATGAGCAGCTACAGACTTTTCTGAGCATGTGCAGTGTTACAGGAGCTAACTATAGATAGTTATTCTAGTAGAGCACAAGGGTAGGCAACAGCGAAGATGGAAGGAGCACATGGCGAGCACATGGTCAACTAAAATGGCTGCCAAAAACAAAATGGCTTCAGCTCATGCTAACAGTGATCTCTGCCAAACTTCCACAGTTCCCTGGATACATCTCTGGTTTACAATTGGATTACTTTTCCTGGTACTTTGGATTGGTATAGTGACTGTCTTTTTCCTACTTCTGAATAGACACTTTCTCCCAGAACGCTCTGCAGTGCAACTTGTGAACTTGGATCTTAAACCACATGCATCATCACACCGTGAACTAAGAGACTTGTCCCTGGTGAACATTACAGCGGTTCCAGTTCCTGAAGGAATTGTATGAGATAAGGTATCATGTGATGTATATGGTCCTACTGAATTATTACAAATTCCCTATTTGTTTAAAATTTCCTTAAATTATATCATCACCTCTAGTACTTTCTCAGAAGATTGGGGCATTAAAACTGTGCATAATTTGTTAACAGATGTAGAGCAATCAGATGCATTTTCTAATGATGAATTGTATGATGGTACAAGTAATTTTGTTGACATGTTCTGTTACCAGCATTATGGTTACCATTTTTTACATAAAGCTAGTATCCTACGCACTGTTTATAATTACACACAACGGGAACACTACCCAACACTGCCAAAAGGTAGTTCAAAGACTTTTGCACAGAGGTTTGCTTATTTTTCAGGTTTTGAAACATCAGACCCAGCCTCGTATTACTATAGGCTTGCAGCTACACCTGCAAAGAAAAATATGTTAACAAACACCAAGCTGATATACTCTGCTGACTTTATTCCCCAGCTGTTCATTCAGGGTTTTGACTTTTGGAAAGAATATATAGACACAAAATCTGTCATGGGGACAAAAAAGTGGCAGGTTCTGGGAATGGAGGCCTTATTTAGAGCATGCCTCATACCACATCAAATGATTTTCCTAAAAAAAACAGTGCAACAAACTTCATGTCTTGGTATTGCAAAAATGAAGGATTTGAACACACCACGTATTCCCACAATCTCACGCTTCGAGAATTGACACCACTTAACACACTACTGTGAGAATACATTAGATACCATGATACATAATGGTTCTTTCAATTCATCAGACCCCAATTATAAGGGATGGTCGGTTTGGCCTGTGGACACAAACGGGTGTCATTCTAGATTGCAGCCATGAATGTGTCCTGGATATATGTCTCCGATCAGAATTGGTTGCACCACCGGACATTGAAGTACTGATGGACCCTTTAAAGGCCCATGCTTATTGCTGTCCCCAGCGTATTTCATTTATGATTAATGCATTCTTGGAGCCATCCTGGGATGCTTCAGCACCTAGTGATGTGAACAACAGCTCTGCAGAAACCTTGTGGGATACAACGCCTCCCTCAGCGGCTGCTGTGGGAACTGGATGGAATCTCCTTTGCTCTATAAACATGCTACGAGGTGCGCCTCTGGGAACGTCTGCGGATGTGGGCAACAGCAATGTTGCGTCTACCACTCGGAACACATAAACAATTGGCCCTTTCTGTGTGGGAACAATTTGGCCTTTTTTTTTAAACAAAATCAACCAAAACAGCTTTTGCTTTTTCTAGGCACCATGGCTTTCTTAGTGCTTTTAGATGCTTTTAACAGTAGTTTTTAATGTTTTTTAAATTGTCTGCTGGCTTTTTAGATAGCTTTTTAGATATTGACCCTTAGTATGAGGAGTGGGTGTTATATTCCCAAGTTAGGCCCATGTAGTGAAGCAGCTTATTTCTTACATTGTCCTCACAAATAAAATTTTCAGCTGTGACCTTTTGCACATATTTGCGTGCACGACAATGTTTGATTAGGTTCCTGAAACTAAACTTGTTTACACATCTGGCTTCGCACAACATTATCACAACGCCCCGAACATCATGTACAAGGTCTTGTTTCGCACTATGTACAAATGTCATCACTGTCTTCATCTACGGGGTGACAGGGCTATCGACATATCAATAACATCACTAATCTATACACACATCACAAGGCTGCTTTCTATTATAAAAGATGAGCATCCCGATAGATTAGCAGAGGAGGCACTTCAGCTGACACCGAGGTCATTGCATGCTGAGAAATCACCATGCAGCAGTCTGACATCTCGTGAGGGTTGTTCGGTTCATGACCAAGACAGGGTCCTTCACTCTATCCCATCAGCTAATGGGGTTGGTTCGTCCCTTGGTGGGATTCTTGGCTTTACACCTACACACACTCTTAGTACACTTAGAGTAGGGTTCACAGCATGGGAGAGCGCTAGATTACTGCCTTGTTTTATGTGCCTGCATGTATATCTTGTTTAAGCCTTATACACAAGGTTAGGGGTCCCGGATGAGAACCCTAGAAGGGTAGAGAGGTCCTCAAATGAAGAGGATGGAAGGGATACGTCCTCCCTGTCATAGACTCAGAAACAAAATAGTATCCCCTCTGGAACCGGGATGACATCCCTGTTCCAGAGGGGATACTATTTTGTTTCTGTATCTTGTTTCAGCACCATGGTAGAACTACATTTACTATTTACGCTTTTGGTGCTTGTAATCACGTTTGTTTGCTTCTGTCTACTAATCATTGCAGCACACATATTTGATGCAAGAATAACATTGGTTCCATAAATATTATTTAAAACGTCCCACTGTGCATTCTCTGTATATTTTTGGGAGAACAAGTGAGCACGAGTGACTGAGCGAAAGGTTTTGCACTGGTTCCACGATCCCTGAGGGGTCAGGGTTGTCATGTGCAGTTGTTGCCAGCAACCATTTGCTCCCTGATAGGTTAGGGGAGCTTACAGTGGCACTGTGAGCTAGCTGGTGTATAGGCCAACATATCCTGCGGGGGTGTCCAGGACTCAGTCTTGACTCCAAGCCCCAGGTTTATGTTGTCCAAACAATGCGCAGATCCTTCAGATTAGTAGGAACTACATGACAATACTATGGAGAAAAGGCCTTTGGGAGACACCCCGTTTGTCTAGGCACCCACTTAACATATCACCCCATAACTGTCCAGGAGGAAGCTGGTGTGGCTGAACTTTCTTTTGGGGGTTTTGTGAGGATAAGTCAAATTTGATCATTGCCTCATGACACTGTGTATACTATGAATTCTGACCTGATGTAATATGTAACTTGTTTTGGACCCCATTGAAGTTCTATATCAAGGGAGGTTTTCAGGCATAAACGTAATTATTATGTTCGGACATGTATATTTATTTTGTTGTTCTCCCATGCCTACTTGGGCTGATGTGTTTGGTTTATTTTACGCTCTTATGTTCGCCCACTGGAGCATGATTCAATATTGTTTTATACTAGGCGCTTTACTCTAATAGCCAGCCAAGGCACACCAGGTCTCATGTGAAATAAGGTCATTCCTCTGCCATTATAACCGTTTTCTAGACTAACTGACCATGCTTTACCAGTGGAGGCTATGGGGGCATGATGCTTTGCATTTTCAGGAGCACTCTGACTTTTCTAACCTTTGAGACAAGGCAGTTCAATATGCTGAACCAATAAAACACACTGGATGTTTTACATGTTCCAGCAATCAACTAGTCACATTGGGACTTGTGGGCCCACAATGCAATGCTGTTGGTTTTTGCACACGCAGCCGGCACTTTCCATTCCTAATGGGGTACTTCTGACCCGGGGTCCGCCAGTTCATGAGTCTTAACACACAATTCATTTCTCATGATTAGTCACATTGGGATTTGAGGCCCCACAATGTAACAATGTTGGTTTTCATATGCGCTACTGGTATGCTCCATACCTGGTGGAAACCTTTGACCAGTGGTTGACCCCCTCATGAGTTTTAACACATAGATCCGTTTTCTCAGGATTTGTTGCTGTGTAGCTAGTGTGCACAAATGTGGGAGCCGCAATACAGATTTTCTTTTGCTCCAAATCATACTCTTGTCAATTAGTGACACAGTCAATAGCGTATGATCCAATACCCTGTTTGACCGGTAATGTCTATGCAATATGTTCTAATTTTGTTTGATTTGGGGCATTTTACCCTCCCTCCATGTACTTCATGCCTTCAATGATGGTGCTCACCTTTACACTGGTGTTCTCATGGATCCGAAAGTCCTTTGTTTGTTTTCACTTTTCTTTGCATATACACCAAGGGGCATATTTACAAGCCCCTTGCGCCACTTTTGCGCCGCCGTTGCGTCACGCATGTGACACAGCGGTGACGCAAACCATGCGCCGCGTTGCGCTATATTTACAACGTGACGCATCTAGGGAGATGCGTCACGTAGTAAACCCCTGCGCCACATGAAACCTGCGTCAGGTTTCATGTGGGCGTACCGGCGCAGGGGGGGTGTTCCGGCGCAGGAACGCCTCGGAAAAGTGACGTAGTGAAATCTACAAGATTTCACGCAGCCACTTTTCCGACGCTGGTGCGTCAAATCCTTACGCCTGCTTCAAGCAGGCGTAAGGATTGACGCACCATGTTAGGGATAGGGAAGGTTGGAACAGTGCTGGAGTTGCGTCGCGCTTGCGACAAAACTTCAGCACTGCGCCAACCTAACGCCGGCAGATGCGTCACGCATCTGCTTATCCTTGTGCCACAATGCGCCGCATTGTAAATGCGGTGCATCGGACGTGGCGCAAGGGTAAACTTGCGTGACGCATTTTCCCTGGCGCATCCCTGCTGATATGCAGGGATGCGCCAGGGAACGTAAATATGCCCCCAAGTGATTACTCTAACCTGTATAGATAGATATAGATTTATGGATATATAGATATATATAGATATATACCCATATTACCTTCTGGTCGCCCCAAGGTAGTTTCAGTTAGGATTGCTTTTTCGTAGGAAAAGCGTTTTTTGTGTTGCTAATAACTTTGCCACAGTTTGACGAATCTCCAGGAAACTTTCCAAAAAGGTTCTACCTTTTGACTAGTTTGTGTATGGAACTTTTGTGGTGATCCATCAACCGGGGGCCGAGAAAAAAGGGCGATCGCAAAACACAAAATCCCCATGCATTTTCCATAGAGTTCTTTAGGCAGGGCTACAGCAAAAACGTCTGAACGGAATTATACCAAATTCAGCAGGAAGCTAGATCTTGGTCCGCAGATTGTGCTTTTTGTAATTTGGTGTAAATCCGTTCAGAAGTTTTTGAGAAATCAAGGGTGAAAAATAATTGTATATTTTGGCAGTTGGACTCAAGAGAGTCACACCAGCATCCTGCGCGAACGCAAAATCAAAAATGGAGGCCTGTCATTGGTCAGAAGGCCCATTTTTCTGGTGAGCCTTCACGCTCTTGCGAGACCCACGATAGCAAGCACTCGGATTGACTGGCTGCTGGAATGTTAGAAATGAAATGGCCGCCATTACTGTTTACTGTGAAAAATTGGAGGTGTTGTGGGAATGAAGTAAAAAAGCTATATAATGGGGCAGCAGAAAGGCATGCTGTCCCACTAGATTTAGAGAGGAGGGGTCAAGGGATAACTACTGTGAAGATAATAAATGTATGTTGTTTTTAACTTATTTGTACGATCTCATGGGACTCTCGCTGGATCTTGAATAGTAAAAAGGAGTAGATGAGTTCTCAATGCACTCTATTAGTAGGAATGCATATTATGGTCCTTGTTTTTGAGAGGAAATGTTAAAGAGATAATTACTGTGATGAGTAGAAGGTAACTTTTTTTAAATTTTACACTCTTGCAAGACATTTGCGGGATTGTGAAAAGCAGAAAGGAGTAGATGATCTTTGAATACACTGTAGTATGAGCACTTGCTACTGTAGGAAGGAGTATTATTGGAGATGGTGTTTATCAGACTCTAGTATTTACAGCCATTGGCTTGGTAAGGGTTGCGAGTAGAGTACAGTCTCTTCCCACACCCTACTGTCAGAGAAAGAGGTGTTAGGAGGACAGACAGTCCCTCTCCACCCACTACTACACACACCCGTCACCTGAAAGAATGGTTTCAGCAGAGAGGCCAGACTCTCTCAACACACCCTACTATGCACCCCGGTCATCTTAAAGAGAGAGGTCTGAAAGAACAGGCCTGTCATTCGGCACACACTACTACACACACCAGTCATTTGAGACAGAGCTCTGAAAGTAGATGCCAGTCCATCAACACACCCTACTACACAAATCCATCATCTGAGAGAAAGGTGTTGAAGAGGCCAGTCCCTCTCCACACAGGACTATGTACACCTGTAACCCGAGAGAGAGGTCTGAAAGGAGAGGATAGTTCTCCCCTGCACACTATTACGCACACCCATCATTGCAGAGAGCGGTCTCAGCAGAGAGGCCAGTCCCTCTACACACCCTACTACGCACATCAGTCATCTGAGAAAGAGGTCTGAAAGGAGATCCCAGTCGCTCCACACAACCTACTGCACATATCTGTCATCTGAGAGAGAGGCATATAAGGACAGGCCTGTTACTCTCCATACACTACTACGCACATCTGTCATTTGAGACAGAACTCTGAAAGCAAAGGTCAGTCCATCCACACACCCTACTATGCACACCCATCATCTGAGAGAGAGGTGCTAAAGGAGAGGCAGTCCCTTCCCACACACTACTACATACATCCATCATCTGAGAGAGAGGTCTGAAAGGAGAGAATAGTCCCTCCCTGCACACTACTATGCACACCTGTCAACTGAGAGAGAGGTCTCTCCATAACACCCTACTATGCACACCTGTTATCTGAGAGAGAGGCCTGGAAGAAGAGGTCAGTTCCTCGCCACACCCTACTATGCACATCTAAGAGAGAGAGGTCTGACAGGAGAGGGCCGTCCCTCCCCATGCATTACTATGCATGCCTGTCATCTGAGAGAGATTTGATATGAAAGGCCATTTCCTCCACACACCCTACTACGCACACCCATTATCTGAGACAGAGGTCACAGTGGAGAGACCAGTCTCTCTACACACACCCTACTACGCACACCCGTTATCTGATAGACAGTTCTGACAGGAGAGGCCAGTCCATTTACATACTCTAATATGCACACCTGTCATATCACAGAGAGGTCTGAGAGGAAAGGGCAGTCCCTCTCCACTCCCTACTATGCACACCTGCCATCTCAGAGAGAGGTCTGAGAGGAAATGGCAGTCCCTCTCCACTCACTACTATGGACACCCATCATCTGAGACAGAGGTCTCAAAGGAGAGTTCACTCCATTCACACGCCCTACTACGCACACCCATTATCTGAGAGAGAGGTCTCAAAGGAGAGGCCAGTCCCTCCCTACTATGCACACCCATTATCCGACAGAGAGGTTTCAAAGAAGAGGCTAGTCCTACCACACACCCTACTATGTACACCTGTTATGCAAAAGAGGGCTTTCAGCTGAGAGGCCAGTCATTTCACATGCCCTATTATGCATAGTTATCATTTGAGAGAGAGGTTTGAAAGTAGAGCGTAGTGCCTCTTCATACTCCAGTATGCACACCCATTATCCAACAGACGGTTCTCAGTGGAGAGGCTAGTGCATATACTATTTCCCTACAATTATGTTGCGATCCCGTGAGAGTCTTGCAAGAGTAGAGTGCAAGCTTCAGAGAGTGAGGCTTGCCGCATGAGGCTCATGTGATCCCACATGACACTCGCGAGACCCTGATGGAAAATTGCTGAGCCTGCCAAGAGGTGTTTTATTATCCTGTGAGCTTCACGTGAGACCCGCATGGAAAATTACTAGGCCTGCCACAAGGTGTTTTACGATCCCCCGAGAGTCTCACAAGATCGTATGGCAGAAGGAACAAAAAGGGTCATGGCTCAACCAATAGTTACCATTCTTATTACAAGGTTTTAAAAATGATGTGATGTGATTGGCTGCAGAACCAGAGATAGCTCAGTTTGTCCTTGGTGCTTTGGAGGAGAAGGAAGTCTCTGAGTTGTGCTCAGCAGATGTGACTTAATTTGGGGCTGAAAGAGACTGGTGTCTTCATCTGCATTTAAGAAAGATCTCCAAGTTCAAATATTTAATAATATATTTTATAAACTTTGTTTTGAAGTGTACTAATGTAGGTAAACTTATTCTATACCATGTTTACAGAGTGAAAAGGTGTTTGGGGAGGTGTAGATGTGTTCATATAGCTTTTGAGAGGTACACTTTACAATGTAGAGAGATGTGAGCACGGTTTGCAGATTGTGTTAAAAAATGAAGTGTTTCAACTGTATGTACTAGTAAGTAAAGTAAGCATTGTTTCTTAAATTATAAAACAAAGAATGTAATAGTACAAGCTCTATTAGTTTTATGAACCTCGTTGTACATATATTGTAGCCCTCTGAGATGTTTGAGTGGTGTTATTGCCATTTCTAGAATGAAACACTGTGGTGAGTGTTAGCAAAGGTGTGTCAAGATGATTGTGTAACTTTAGAAACTGTCATGGAAAAAGAGTTTGTGGCATGTTATAATTTAATTGAAAACATATTAAGATAGACTGGTTGAGGGTGTGATATTTTTCAGGAGAAAGGAAGAACAAGTTACTGGTGCATTAGATATAATTATGTGATTGTAGGAGAAAACTGTAGCAAAGGTTAGATAATATAGTGATGTATCACTGTTATGAATTATTGATCAGTATGCAACTTTTTATATTTTTTGTTATTTTGTCTTTTTTTAGGAGGAAAGTGGGAACTTGTCTCTGAGGAAACAATTATCTGCTTACATAAGCAGCAAAGAAGAGCCTTGTTAACCCAAGCAGGATTATTGTGCTGTTCAGCAATAACTACCTCTTGAAGCACAATGTTTTCAAGCTGGAAGGAAGTGACTGAACAGTTGCACAGTTCAGCAGCATAAGCTAACTCTGCATGAGCTAGGCTTTGTGAACTGTCTTTTATACATATGGTGCTTTGCTGAAACTTTCTTGCCACCTAGCCTCCTAATATATACCAGGAAAGCGAAGACTCGTTGGCAGGCTAAGGTGGCTAAAAGACTGAAAAAGAAGTGCTAAGTGAATCAAAATCTAATAGGCAAATGAAGCAAAAAGGGGGAGACATTGGTGACTGCTGATGAGCGTCCAAAATATTTTATGTTATATAGTTGTTTTTTTTTTTTTTTTAATAGTTATTCATATAGTTTGATAATATAGATGTTGTAGTTTTGTATTTTTGTTAAATTGGCTTGTTGTAATAAAAAAGTTTAAAGTTACTTTTGATTTCTTTGCTTAATACTTATTATAAAATTCAATGTTATTATAGTATTGCAACATTCACCAAAACTGGAAGTTCTATCTTCAGGGACTGTAAATATGATGCTGGAAGTATATGTATCTCTATGGTAGTACACACATCCTTTATTCTACAGACACCTGGTAATAGAGAACCCAATTACTTTGCTATGTAGCTATGGTGACTTGTCATGCAACAGTGAGGTGTAGAGAGATCAGTCCTTGTCCACGCTGTAGTATAGGGACTTCTGATAGAAGAGAGAGGTATTGGCACAGGGAGCAGTGCATCTTAATACTGTAATATGGACTCCTACCAGCTGCTGTGCATACATTATTACGTATGGCTGTCGCCATTGGGAGATGTCTGAAAGAGAGGTGAGTATGCCCCCACAATCAAATATGGATACTAGTTGTGCAAGACACAGTTTTCAATAGAGAGGATACTCTGTTTTATACTCTACTATGTACATTCATCATTATGAAGAGGGGTATACACAGAGAGAATAGTCCCTACCCACAGTCTACTTGCACATATGTTACTCTGGGATGATGCCTCAGCTGACAGGGCAGTGTGTTTCCATAACATAGTCTCTATAGTTGTTTTGGAAGACAGACTTCTCAGCATAGAGGTAATTTCATCCCTACACCTTACTTGTACATCTGTCATCTTGGGGAGAGCTGTGACTAGAGAGGTAAGCCCTTTTCACACCCTAGTTGGCACACCCATTGTCCAAGATGCAGATCACAGAAGAGGGGACAGTCTCTTTCCACAATGGTCTACACCAGGCGCCTCTAGCTAGTAGTTCGTGAGCTACTGGTGGTTCTCCAGCTACCAGTCAGTAGCTCTCCTGTGTGCATCCCATCCTTCTAAATTGGAACTTTCTGCTTGGTTAAATTGACATATGCAAGACAAAACTGTGTATTCTAAGATGAAAATGTGTGTATTTTCAGAACTCATAAGGTAATATTTGGAGAATATTGGTTGAGTGTTCAAAATATATTCAAAAGTGATTTTGATTGATATATCATATGCTAAGACTTTTTACTAATATGTTGACTTTTGTGCCACAGGCACTGTGTCTTTCATGTATTACCTACGTATAGGCATTTCATTGACAAAGCTTTTTCTAAATTACTGCTGGCAACTCTCTTGATGCACTGAGGTTATCACTGCTGGTGAACTTGGGTATGGTGATCATTATTGTAATCTTGTCTAATGTGGTCACAGTTACAACACTAACAATATTAGTAGCTCACAATGACTTTCGTTCAACATAAGAAGCTCTTATTACACAAAAGGTTGGAGACCCCCTGGACTATACAGACTTATCATGCACGAGAGATCTGTCAGCAAACAGGGCAGCTCCTCCCAACAGCCCGCTATGCATACCTGACACCAGGAGAGAGATACATTTTTCTGAAACCCTACTACAGACACCTCTCACCCTAGTAAGATATGTTAGTGGACAGGTCACTCCCTTCCCAGGCACCAGTACGTATCACTGTTGGTTTAGAGAGAGATGTCAGTAGAGAGGCCACTTCTTGCCAATACCATAATGCACATCCATGTTGTCTTGGAGATAGGTGTTAGTGGAGAGGAGAATCTTTTCCTACACACAACTGTATATGTCTGTCATCCTGGGGAGAGCTGTGACTGGACAGTGAAATTCATACCCGCACCCTAATATATATGGTTATTTTCCTGGGAGAGGTCTCAGTGGAGAGGCCAGTACTATGCATACTGCTGAGCCTGGAGGAAGGTTTGAGTGGAGAGGCAGTATCTCTTTACACCCTACTCTACACACTGGTTACCTTCATGCAAGGTTTCAGTAAAGAGGCCAGTCTCTCCCCATAGTCTACTATACACAGTTGTTTGGCTGTGGAGAGGTGTCAGTGAGATACAAGTGTCTCCTTACACCCTGCTGTGCACTGTTGTTATACTGTGAAAAGGTCTCATTTGAGAGTCTACTTTCTCCCCACACCCTACTAATGGGGATTATAAGGCATAAGTATTGTAATAAAGGAAAGTGTAAATTCTTCTTCTAAAAAAAAGTTTACGATCTCGAAAGACTCCTGCGAGATCGTAAAAAAAATAGTGATTGAACTTTTTCTAATAATAATAAATGGACTTCCAGTAAATGAGTATCAATGTGTGCTATGTACCAATGTTCATCTCATACAGATAAAACAAGTGGGGTTTTTCATAGATCTAAGTGATTTATTTTTCTTCACAATTATATAATGGATTGCATTTCATTAAAATAAACACACTGTTACTATTATATTGCATATACATTATGCATACTACATCAGGATATATTCACTGCAAATGCAAAGTCCATTATAAAAAGTATGATCTCATGAGTGACTCACATGAGCAAACCAGGAAGCACTGCCCCCTTGGAGTGCACATAAGGGATTGCCTCCATGGCTCGCGCAAGAGTTTCACGAGAGCTTTGGAGAAGAGAAAAGAGGGAGACATAGTGCAATCAACTCTTGGGTATCTCTGAAAAGAGACATTTTTGTTTACTGTTTTCAACAACTTTAAATTATTTTTGGTATTTTCAAACATTTTTAAAAAGTTTTTTGTATATATATTTTTTAAACTGTACGACAAAAACATACCACTTGAAGTGTTAAACAAACACCAACAGCATCTGCTTAAAAACAAAAAGGTGAAAAACTTACAAAAAACTGTCTCTGATCAAAAAATGATCTGCTTACAAAAATAGTACTTTATTTTAAAAACAAAAACAGGGTTATTGTCAGCTTGTGCACTTAGAACTTGCTCAGGTACAGTATCTCCTGGAGCAAATTATGTTGAAGTCCCTTTAGAGTTGTCTAGCTCCGCAGCACGAGCCAACTCTGCCCGTGAAAGCCTTTGTGGATGCATTGACCTCAGGTGTCTCCACATCGCTCCCCCACCACACAGCTCCGTCTGTGTGCCCTGCTGCTGCCAGCTGATTGTGCTCGTTTTTTTTCCTCTGTGCCCTGCTGCTGCCCCTGATTGTGCCCGTTTTTTCCTCTGTGCCCTGCTGCTGCCCCTGATTGTGCTCGTTTTTTCCTCTGTGCCCCCATGCTGCCCCTGATTGTGCCCGTTTTTTCCTCTGTGCCCCCTTGCTGCCCCTGATTGTGCTCGTTTTTTCCTCTGTGCCCCCTTGCTGCCCCTGATTGTGCTCATTTTTTCCTCTGTGCCCCCTTGCTGCCCCTGATTGTGCCCATTTTTTCCTCTGTGCCCCCTTGCTGCCCCTGATTGTGCTCGTTTTTTTCCTCTGTGCCCCCTTGCTGCCCCTGATTGTGCTCGTTTTCCTCTGTGCCTGTTTCCTGCCGCTGCGCCCCTGCGGCCCCGCCCCCTCACTGCCCATTCGCTGCCCCATTCCCTGCTCCTCCCTCCCACCTCCCCATTTATGGCGGCCGCTGCGCAGTGAGGAGAGCGACCCCTGACCTTGACTGGTAGGTCGCTCCCCACCACACAGCTCCGTCTGTGTGCCCTGCTGCTGCCAGCTGATTGTGCTCGGTTTTTTTCCTCTGTGCCCTGCTGCTGCCCCTGATTGTGCCCGTTTTTTCCTCTGTGCCCTGCTGCTGCCCCTGATTGTGCTCGTTTTTTCCTCTGTGCCCCCTTGCTGCCCCTGATTGTGCCCGTTTCTTCCTCTGTGCCCCCTTGCTGCCCCTGATTGTGCTCGTTTTTTCCTCTGTGTCCCCTTGCTGCCCCTGATTGTGCCCGTTTTTTCCTCTGTGCCCCCTTGCTGCCCCTGATTGTGCTCGTTTTTTTCCTCTGTGCCCCCTTGCTGTCCCTGATTGTGCTCGTTTTCCTCTGTGCCTGTTTCCTGCCGCTGCGCCCCTGCGGCCCCGCCCCCTCACTGTCCATTCGCTGCCCCATTCCCTGCTCCTCCCTCCCACCTCCCCATTTATGGCGGCCGCTGCGTGGCCGCGCAGCGGGCGCGCCTATGGCAAGCCCGTCTGCGCCCATCCGCGCCTGGACCGCGCCCAGCGCCAGAACCCCTGGTCCGTGCATCCCCCGTGCCCGCCACATCAACAGACGCCGATACGACGCCAGCACCCTCCACGCACTCAACCCCGGAAAAGATCACGCCTGCTACCGGGCCACCCCGAAGCGCACCCAAGGGCCCTTCACCTGCCGGAACTGCAGCTTCGCCAGCACCCGCCCCGCCAAACCACCGCCCAGGAAAGAACCCAACTACCTCAGATGCATCCTCCTCAACACCCGCTCCGCCCGCAAACACGCCATCGAACTCTGGGACCTTCTCGACTCAACCTCCCCAGACATCGCCTTCCTGACAGAGACCTGGCTGAACCCCGCTTCAGCCCCCGACATCGCCATTGCCATCCCGGACAGCTACAAGATCACCCGCAGGGACCGCACCAACGGAGTCGGAGGAGGCATCGCCATCGTCCACAGGAACACCCTCAGAGTCTCAACCAACACCGACGACACCCTCAGCACCGCCGAACACATGCACTTCCAGATCCACACCGATCCCAACACCACCCTCAGAGGAACCCTCATCTACAGACCCCCGGACCTCGACCACAGTTCAGCGATTCCATCGCTGACTTCATCAGCACACACGCCATCGCCTCCACGGACTACATCCTCCTCGGGGACCTGAACTTCCACCTCGAGAACAACGAGGACACCAACTCCACCACCCTGATCGACAACCTCGCCACCCTTGGACTCAGACAGCTCGTGACAACACCCACCCACGCCGCCGGCCACACGCTAGACTCCATCTTTTCCGCAAGCCCACACGTCTCCTTCAACCACACCTCCGAACCCCACTGGACCGACCACCACTGCATCCACTTCACCTACAGGAAGCCCACCACGCACCACCGCACCCAACAAATGTCTCGCCGCTGCTGGAGCAGAGTCACCGAAGACCAGCTAACCACCACCCTCGCCCTGAGCCCACCCGCCGAACCCTCCGACACCGCCGCCCGAAAGCTCAGACAGTGGATCGACGACTGCGCCAACACCCTCGCCCCGCTCAAGAATCCGCCCAACAGCCACACCAGCAAGAAAGCCACCTGGTTCACCAAAGACCTCCAGGCCTCCAAACGAACATGCCGAAAACTGGAGAAGATCTGGCTCCACGAACGGACAGCGGACAGCTACGCCGCCCACAAGAGCGCCACCCGCAGTCACCATCACCTCATCAGATCCACCAAAAGGGCCTCACTCAAAGACCGCCTAGACAGCAACGCACACAACAGCAAAGAGCTCTTCAACATCGTGAAGGAACTCTCCAACCCCAGCTCCAACACCAACGACATCCCGCCATCGCGAGACCTGTGCGACTCACTGGCCACCTACTTCCACCGCAAAATCGCCGACATCCACGACAGCTTCAACACCACGACCGCCCCGGCAACCACCGAGACCACTGCCCCCACGACCACCAACCGCCTGCTCTCCTGGACCAACATCAACGACGAGGACACCAGCGAGATCATGAACACCATCCACTCCGGTTCACCGCTAGACCCGTGCCCTCACCACGTCTTCAACAAAGCCAGTACAGCCATCGCGCCCCATCTCCGGAAAATAATCAACATCTCCTTCGAGACAGCAACCTTCCCGGAAAGCTGGAAGCACGCCGAGATCACCGCCTTACTCAAGAAACCCAAGGCAGACCCCAAGGACCTCAAAAACTTCCAACCCATCTCTCTGCTCCTGTTCCCCGCGAAGGTCACCGAGAAAATCGTCAACAAACAACTGACCCGCTACCTCGAGGAGAACAACATCCTGGACCCTACCCAGTCCGGCTTCCGCAGCAACCACAGCACCGAAACCGCCCTCATCGCCGCCACCGATGACATCAGGACCCCTGCTAGACAATGGAGAAACAGCAGCCCTCATCCTTCTGGACCTATCAGCCGCCTTCGACACGGTCTGCCACCACACACTACGAACACGCCTTCACAACACCGGGATCCAAGAGAAGGCCCTGGACTGGACCACATCCTTCCTTTCCGGCAGAACTCAAAGCGTCCGCCTCGCCCCCTTCCGATCCAAGGCCACCAAGATCATCTGCGGCGTACCCTAAGGCTCCTCCCTCAGCCCGACGCTGTTCAACATCTACATGGCACCCTCGCCCACGTCGCACGACAGCACAACCTCAACATCATCTCCTACGCCGACGACACCCAGCTGATCCTCTCCCTCACCAAAGACCCATACACTGCCAAAACCCACCTCCACGAAGGAATGAAGGCCGTCGCTGAATGGATGAGGACCAGCCGCCTGAAGCTGAACTCGGACAAGACGGAGGTCCTCATCCTTGGCTCCAACCCTTCAGCCTGGGACGACTCCTGGTGGCCGACATCACTGGGAACAGCCCCGACACCCACCGACCACGCACGCAACCTAGGGGTCATCCTCGACCCCACCCTCTCCATGACTAAGCAGGTCAACGCCGTTTCCTCATCCTGCTTCAACACCCTCCGAATGCTCCGCAGGATCTTCAAGTGGATCCCCACCGAAACAAGAAAAACAGTCACCCAGGCCCTCGTCACCAGCAGGCTGGACTACGGAAACGCCCTCTACGCAGGAACGACGGCTAAGCTCCTGAGACGGCTGCAACGCATCTAGAACGCCTCTGCACGTCTTATCCTCGACATCCCCCGCCGCAGCCACATCACACCCCACCTGAGAGACCTGCACTGGCTCCCTGTCAACAAGAGGATAACCTTCAAGCTCCTCACCCATGCACACAAAGCACTCCACAACTCCGGACCAGCCTACCTCAACAGACGACTCAGCTTCTACACCCCCACCCGCCAGCTCCGCTCCACCAGCCTCGCCCTCGCCACAGTCCCCCGCATCCGGAAAACGACCGGCGGTGGCAGATCCTTCTCCCACCTCGCCGCCAAGACCTGGAACACCCTCCCCACCAACCTTCGGCAGACCCAAGACCTACTGGCCTTCAGAAGACTCCTCAAGACCTGGCTCTTCGATCAGTAGCAGCACCCCGCCCTCTTCCCCCAGCGCCTTGAGACCCTCGCGGGTATGTAGTGCGCTTTATAAGTGACCTGATTGATTGATTGATTGATCCCTGTGGTACTCATGCTATATTGTTTATTTGTGCTCCCCCAGCTGAACTCTTTACTGCAAAGTTTACAAGTAACGTACTTTGCTGAAACTTTTTCGGCACCTGGCTTAATTTCAAAGAATTGCCACACCAAGGATTCCGTGGATGGTTGAGATGGCTGAGCTGGTGCAGAAGACCTTGGCTGTTCATCTGAATCTGATGAAGATATGTTTGTGAAGAGAATGAAACAGGAAAGGTGAGCAAGCCAAATATGTCTACTCTCACCAAAATCCAATAGGGAAATAAAGAAAAAAGGATGGAACCTTCTTCTTCTAAATAAAGACATCCATATGAACCAATTACAATCCCTCTTTAGGGTGTCGTTCCTCTTCCCCTGGAGCTCTTGCGAGATACCTGTGAACGTCTTGCGAGATCGCAAAAATATGAATGCTCTACATATTTCATGGATCAATTCATAATCAATTTTTCCAAGCTAATCAGCATCTCTAACGTCTTAATTTGTTCAGAATTATAAGAAAAGACTGTTATTAACCTAATTCCAAATACACAATCTCGCGGATAGATCACGAGAGCCGAACAGGAAGTACAGCACACTCTGATTCCAAACAGGGGATTGTGTGTTCAACTCCCACAAGCATCTCGCGAGATCGTAAAAATATTATTGCTTTAGAAATGGAACAAATCATAATCAATTTTACTAACATAATTAACTTCTGTAATCTGTTACTTTGTTCAGAATGACAGGAAAACACTATTCTTAACCTAATCTGAAATGTACAATCTCACAAGAGGGTCACGAGAGCTGACCAGAAAGTACATTCCTCACAGAGCCCACGTAGGGGATTGTGTGTCCGACTCCCATGAGTATCTCGCAAAAGTCACATCCTTTTGTTAAAAAAAATGAATATTTCAACCATATTTTAATGACTCTCTATTTACAGATTAATATTAAATAATAACTGAACACAAGAAAAAGACTCTAAACAGCTGATTAAAACAAAATGTAGTACTCTAGCGAGTAATCAGACAGGTAAAAATTGATTTATATAATGAAACTTAATACTATACAATATAAAAAAAACTGATTACTCTCTTTCTGAATTATAATTATGACTTTAATGTAAAAACACATACAAAGGCTATAAAAAGTATGCTATTACAATATTAATGGACTTGCTTGGAAAATGTCTCAATATGAAAGTCAGAAGAACTGAGGAGATAGACAATCTCAACATAAATATTGCTGTATTACTCTGTTTTATACTCAAACATCACTTTTTTAGAAACATGATGCAAAGTGTGCACCCTTTCTTGTTAATTTATAATACAAATCAATTCCTTTTCAGAATAATAGCCCATAGGATATATTATTCAGTTATTCTACCATACATACACTTAAAAAAAATAGTTTACTTTAAACAAACCTAGAAATTCACTGACAAAACTAAAGGTTAAAGTAATGTTATAGGTAGGTGAATTTCTCAGTGACAACATTAACGTTTTGAAGTTATAGTTAGGAGCACTAACTATAACTTGTGCCCCTGCCATGCACCGCTTATGAACTCGCATATGACATCACTCATGACATCTTCTATCACATGATTTAGGATATCACTCATGACATCTCAAATGACAAATGACTTCATTGATGACATCACTCATGACATCATCCAATGAGTGTGCTAGTTTGTTTTAAAGTTTACATAGTGGCTGGTGAGTTCCATATTACTTGACTACCTAATTTTGTACAGCATGGCAGCTAATGGGTGTAAGTGTTTAAAAAATACATCTGCTCCTCATGCACCATATGTTAGTAAAGGTATTGAACACGTTATATATATCTTTGTATTCAAGAGTAACTCTGTGTGCAGGTGACAGTTGACGACTTGTGTAATTATGTTCCACACAAGTTTTTGGGTACTGCAGTAAAAGTAAGATTCTGTGTAGTAGATACTACGTTTTTTAAGCAGCCATGAGTTATTAGACAGAATCATATCTGCATGACAATTTCTACATACCTTAAAAGAGCATGTCCACCAGGTACTAACCTAGATACATATGCTTGTTTTGATTGAGAAGATGAGCTATCTAAAGTTGTCATGACAGTATAAAGGGTGCAGGTAGTAGGATGTTTAGCACCTTCAGATCTTGGTTATTTTTAAGCAAATAGTGTCTTTTTTGACAAATGTTGCAGAGTGTGTACACTGTTCTTAGTAGATACTTTGTAATACTCTGGGGTATGTTTCTTATGAAAGTTTCACTGTTTGCAAACAATGTGGTATACAGTAAATTCTCTCCATAAAGTAAGCACTGTTTACAGTACCCAGTTCTCTACTAATATCAACTTCATTTCTCAATGTATGTTCAGTGAGTTTCAGGTGTTTGATACAGATAAAAGTTGTCCGTAGTAGGTCATTTGTTTTGGAACGGACATTCACTATTTTTAGGAACTTGGCTTTCTCTGAGCAGTTGTATACAGATTGAACACCATACTCAATGAGGGTTTCCTATATAGATGTGATTGATTGTTAATTCGAGTTATTCTAGCTGTGAAGTGTATGGTATATGCTCAATGTTGTGCATAATGCATGCTTTCTACACCTAAGGGAGTTGTGTCTGTGATGGCAGTTATGATGGCTGATATTCTCCTGAGCTATTTTGTACTTACTGCCAGGCCTTTAATATTAATAGTAAATTATTGAGCAATGTGCAGCAAAACAAAGCTTGGATGATGTCATAATTAAAGTCATCAGTGATGTTATCAATGACATCATTTGAGATGTCATGAGTGATGTCATAGAACATGTCATAAGTGATGTCATATATGAGGTCATAAGCAGCGCAAGGAATGCAAGTTACAGTTAGCAAACTGCTGAATTTCTGTGTTTTTTTTGTTCAAAATGTTAATGTTGTCACTGAGAAATTCACCTAACTATAAAGTTACTACAACCTTTGTTTTTTTAGTGAAAATATATATATATATGTGTGTGTGTATATATCCGGAAAATTGTTTATACACATTGACCCGTTGTGCTCACTGACTTAACATTAAAATCACTGTTGCCAACTCTTCCTGCAATTACATTCAGGAGAGCACCCTCTATGAGGGATGCCTTGGTTAAATCCAGCCCTGAACTGACACCTAAATCTACCTGGCTTTCAAAATCTGGCTTTTTTAAATGTTCATCCTGCCGGGCATGTAAGTTTGGGGTCAATAAGTCTGAGTACGGCTTTCAGTGACATTCCAGTACAGATAAAGGAACATTATACATGTCGCACTGAATATGCTGTATACTTGCTGAAATGCACATGTCTCCTCAAGTACATAGGTAGCACCAAGCTCAATGTTCAATAGGATATTACAGCACTTGCGAGCTATAATCAACTCAGACCCCAACTATCCAGTTGCCCGGCATTTTAAAGCTATTCATCAGAACAAAGTCAGTGACCGAAATATTCTGTAATTGGGGCTGTCCCCCTTCCATTCGAGGGGGCAATAGAGAAAGGAAGCTGCGACAGTTAGAGTCCTCTTTTATTATGACCCTTGACACGAAGATGCCTAACGGGTTAAATACTAGTGAGGACTTACACAACTACTTATGGCAGTGTCAGTTGTAGGGCCCTTTGTTATCTATTTGGCTATTTAACCTGCTTATGGGTCAGTAACTCACAGTCTCTTCCTTTTTTCTGAATAATGTTCACATTTTTCCAGTTTTCTACTACTCAATATGTGAATTTGTGTTGCATCTGTTACATATATTTGACTGATTCTATTTGTACTGTATTTTTCTGGCACTGATACTTTATTTATTAAGCATTAGCACTTTGATTACAACCTTCGGGTTGTGTTTCAATAATACTGTTTGCGCCTTTTGCACAGCCCGACTACTTTTTATATACCAGTGTATATAGGGTGATTCATATTTGTTTTTGTCACTTTTTGCACTTTTGCACATGTATTTAGTATGGAGTTTTCAGCAACTCTTTTACTCTTGTTTGCACTTTATATTTACAGTATTCGATGCTATCTAGATGTGTTCCATATGGCCCATATGGTTTATTTCAAATGAGTTGTTATGGATATTGGAGAAGACAATACCAGTTGGTATTTAACGTGTCAGTGGGTTTACATTCTTTGCACTTTATCAATTATTCGCACTGACCATGATTTTTAGCATATTTGCGCTCTGACATTGTTTTTATTTTGTGTACAGTCAAGTTTTTATCATTTATAATACTTTGCACATAGAATGAGTCTAGTTTTTTAACCTCCTTGTAATATCTATATATATTTTTTTTTTACCCTGGGCTAATTTATTTAAATTCTGCATCGTTTCTATTTATGTATTTATTTATTGAAGTGTATAAATCAAGAGTTATGCTGTATCTCTAGCAAAGTTTTTTCCATCAACAGCTCCATGCAACAGTCTGTTATCTATTTTGTTTGCACTGACCTTCGACCAGTCCTTTGTTGATTGGTCACACTGAGTATTTGTGTAGTGAGTCGTCACAAGCGCGTCAGGTGATCAAGATCGCTGTGGCGATCGAAACGCGTCTGGGGCGGACACTCGTCTGTTTCACTGTGGTGATAATGTGAATAAAGAAAAGAACTTTGAACCTTTGCTTTGGATTTATTGGAGATCTTTGTTGGTCCGTACCTGCTCTGTTTCCCCCTCGCTGCAGAAGGTGGGACAGGACTTTGGATTTGATATATACATATATATAAATAAATAAAAATTTAAAAAAATTATATATATATATATATAATATATTATTTTTCAAAAGACCATGTGGTCGAAACGCGTTGCTGTTTGAACCAATACATCTAACTTCATGAACACGATCGTGGAGTGCAAGTCTTTTGTTTGCAAAACCGAGAATACGAGGTTTTCTTTAATTGACAAACGGGTCCCGGCACCCATGTCTCGCACCGGCCCCGCTCAGGCGAACGTAATCAGCAGTGATGGAAGCTTTCTCATATATATATATATATATATACATATAAATACATATATTTTGTATTTCTAAACGCCCTGAAGCATTAAAAGGAGCACTCGACCATGCTCCCAACCATTGAGTCACTTCTGCCTCATTGCAGCTTGTCCTTCCTTAGCCATTAACTTTCTCTGATGCCGACGCGTTTCGAGGCATACACGCCTCTTCATCCAGGGCCCAATCAGCCATTGAAAACTCGATTCATCAACCTGTTCCGGTTATTTATTCAATTCGCCCCCAGTGGGCGTGGCTTTGCATAACATTCAAGCATGATGGACTTTGTAGTCCTGTGAGTTCGAGATTAGTGACATCTTTTAGTAAGTTCAATGAGTTGATTGCCATTATTCTCCTTTGTGTACTTTCTTAGGTAGGATGGACAAAGTCAAGGCACGCTTTGAATTTGGCATT
Organism: Calotriton arnoldi; assembly: GCA_963921515.1. Classification (NCBI taxonomy): domain Eukaryota; kingdom Metazoa; phylum Chordata; class Amphibia; order Caudata; family Salamandridae; genus Calotriton; species Calotriton arnoldi. Next base: position 1,487,181 of record CAWUFW010002498.1, read on the forward strand.
TGGAACATGGTGCCTCGCCGAGTAGAATCGTTCCACTCTACAGCCTTCCCAAATCCGGAATGGTGCTCCTTTTCACGGCCAGGCTGCCGTGCAAAATCATTTTGTATTTCTAAACGCCCTGAAGCATTAAAAGGAGCACTCGAGCATGCTCCCAACCATTGGGTCACTTCTGCCGCATTGCAGCTTGTCCTTCCTTAGCCATTAACTTTCTCTGATGCCGACGCGTTTCGAGGCATACACGCCTCTTCATCCAGGGCACAATCAGCCATTGAAAACTCGACTCATCAACCTGTTCTGGTTATTTATTCAATTCGCCCCCAGTGGGCGTGGCTTGGCATAACATTCAAGCTTGATGGACTTTATAGTCCTTTGAGTTCGAGATTAGTGACATCTTTTAGTAAGTTCAATGAGTTGGTTGCTATTATTCTCCTTTGTGTACTTTCCTTAAGTAGGATGGACAAAGTCAGGGCACGCTTTTGATTTGGCATTTGGAACATGGTGCCTCGCCGAGTAGAATCGTTCCACTCTACAGCCTTCCCAAATCCGGAATGGTGCTCCTTTTCACGGCCAGGCTGCCGTCCAAAATTATTTTGTATTTCTAAACGCCCTGAAGCATTAAATGGAGCACTCGACCATGCTCCCAACCATTGGGTCACTTCTGCCTCATTGCAGCTTGTCCTTCCTTAGCCATTAACTTTCTCTGATGCCGACGCATTTCGAGGCATACACGCCTCTTCATCCAGAGCACAATCAGCCATTGAAAACTCGACTCATCAACCTGTTCCGGTTATTTATTCAATTCTCCCCCAGTGGGCGTGGCTTGGCATAACATTCAAGCATGATGGACTTTGTAGTCCTGTGAGTTGTGAAAATGATTTTGCACGGCAGCCTGGCCGTGAAAAGGAGCACCATTCCGGATTTGGGAAGGCTGTAGAGTGGAACGATTCTACTCGGCGAGGCACCATGTTCCAAATGCCAAAGTTGCCCTTTCGTGGTGCCAGAGGGAGAGGGTTTTCCACCTTTAAAGGAAGCTATCAATGACCTCAATTATACCTGCCTCAATCACAATACAGACTGGCTTACTACCAGCCCTATTGTGAACCACCTTCTGCGGCCTACAACAAGCAAGGGGCGCTCAGTAAACAAACCCCTCAAGGTTGTGACACGGGTCTGTCAACTCAACAATTCATCAGAGCTTGCTTGATGCTTAGAATGTCCACCTCCAGGCATCGCCAAGTCTGAATGCCGTTATGGCGCAGACAATTGGGGTGGCCAGGTGCGGAAAGGGTGTTGGGGAAGGAACTGCGGGGAGGGAGATCTAAAAGGGAAAAATAGAGAGTCGTAACTTGTAGATATTAAGGTCCTCCCTAATACTCTAATGCTTGTAATATGGTAATAATAGTTACCTGCACCCTTTTATGTAGTCCCTGTGCGATATAGATAATGGTGTTCAAATATGACTGACAAGAACAATTGTAAATACCAATAATTTATACGCAGCACAATAGCATGTTTTAATTAATGTGCAGAATTACTTAGCATGAACACCTACCAGACACTACTCTGTAGTTTTCTTGAGCAGATCTGTAGTAATCTGGAAAGCAGTTGGGGAATCACTGTTATTCCTTAGTGCAGCGCAGTTACTCAGCAATCATATAGATTTGCTCCCCAATCAGTCAAAAGAAACAATGTCTAATGCGGGACCTCCTTTGCATGTAGATTATGGTAAAATACACAAGGTCCCTATGACATGTTCCAAGGTTCCAGCCAACTGAAGTCTCCTCGTCGTACATTAGAGTAAGTGGCTCGGATCCCCAAGTGGCCGTCAGAAACAAAGAACAACGCTCAGAGCGGACCCAACGTACAGGAGACTCAGAAAAACCAAGGCCAAACCGAGGAATAGCGAGCGTCTGATCAACGGTGGGGCTCGTTTTATCCTAGAGCCCCTCCGAAGATGGCGAATGCGCCCTGGAGCTTGGGACTTGTAATCATAGGCATGGCTGGAGCGTGAACAACATTGCAGGAGAGAGACATCCTGCAAAAGAAATGTTAATGGCCATGCATGCACTAACAGCGAATCAGGAAACAGGTATGCATGTACTATGAGTCACCACAAAGACTGCTGAAGCACCTATAACCAGGTTAACACCCAGGGTGGCATGATGAAGAGTGGCACTGCCACCAATACTTTGATGCAGCAAACGCACCATGAATTTTGCCACAGATCATGCGAGAACGTGCACAGATAGGTCCCCTAGAGCCAAAGACCACAGCCATGACAGGGTCGCAAACAGTGCCCAGGACTAGGTACCTTCTACATCTGTCCCCTCCAACTAAATGGGCAAAAACATATCCAACTACCTCCCCCAATGGAAGGAGATAACATTGGACAGATGGGTGTTGGACTTAGTAACCTATGGACACACCCTAGAGTTTGTGCAGAGGCCACAGCCAACCCTCCAAGAAGAGCGCATTCACCTCACCTTCACTTACTCAAACGATTTTGGCACATCAATCATCTAGAGCTAAAGATGTTATTCCTCACTCTGCAAGCCTTCTTTCCACGTATTCCAGGAGCCTCCATGCTGGTCTACACAGACAACACGACCAGCATGTATTACATCAACAAGCAAGGAGGTATAAGGTCCCTATCTCTCTCTCAAGAGGCTCAAAACCTGTGGAATTGGCTGGAAATGCATGGAATCACCCAGAAGGCAGTTCATGTGCCAGGGGTGAACAATACCTTGGCAGACACTTTCAGCAGAACCATGGACAGTTGCCATGAGTGGGAACTAGATCAACAACCTTTGGACTGGATCTTCTCATGTTGTGGCAAACCAGCAATGGATCTTTTCATGACAAACAAGAACACCAAATGCCTCTTTCACACCAGTTGATACCCACTCCCAGGTTCATGGGGAAATGCCCTTTCAATGAGATGGTCAGGGATTTATGCATATGTGTTTTCCCCCTTCCCCCTCATTCCAAGGATTCTCACCAAAATGAAGATGGAGGGATGTCGACTCATTCTGATAGCTCCCAGATGGCCCAGGCAGCACTGGTTTACCGAGCTCCTGCTGCTCTCAGAATCCAAACCCAACAGTCTACCCAGGATCCACAACCTTCTCACGACGAACAGTGGCCAGATCCTCCATCCAGACCAATGTTCTCTTCAATTACATGCATGGCTCCTGAATACCATGAGTTCAGTAACTTAAATCTCTCTCAAGAATGTAAAGACATTATGTCCAAAGCTAGAGCCGACTCAACAAACAAGACATACAAATTAAACTGGAAAAGATTCTGCTTATGGTGTGAAGCTTTGAATCTCCATCCTTGGAAGTGTCACCTGAGCAAATTCTACCATACCTGCTATCACTAGCTCTTTCAGGACTGGTGCATTCATCAGTTAAAGCTCACCTTGCAGCAAAATTTCAAGGTGCAGGTGTACATCTCATTCACCTCCCTTCTGTTCAACTAGGATTGTCAAGAAATTCATGAAGGGGTTCTCTCGCAGCTTATGAAGCCACCCTTCGAGCCCCTCCACGGGGCAGATCTCCAATTTCTCACTTGGAAAATCATTCTGTTGTTGGCTCTCACTTCATCCAGAATGGTCAGTGCGATTCAGGCCTTTACTATTCAAGAGCCCTTTTTGCACTTCACGAATAACTGTCTGCCTTTAAGAACAAACCTAAAGTTTATTCCCAAGGTTCCGTCCCAGTTTCATTTCAATGAACCGATCATTCTGCGTACCTTCTTTGCACATCCGGAATCCCCAGCTGAAAAGTTTTTCCACACCTTGGACGTTAAATGTTGTCTCAAATTCTACCTCCAGCATACTTAGCAATTCAGGAAATCTGATCAACTTTTGCTCTTCTATGATATCTTTCAAAGAGATGTCGCAGTCACCAAGGCTACCATTGCTAGATAGATCTCTGCCACTATTCAGTATTGTCAAAACAAAGCTGGAAACCACTCTCAGCTAGACCAAAAGCATATTCCACAAGGGCAGTATAAACCTCAGCGGCCGGAATACTTGCTATTCTGATTCAAGCATGTGGATCTATGAAGGATTCAATACTAGATATGAAAATAAGTTACTTACCTGTAACTACAGTTATCCAGTATTGGCATCTTTCATAGATTCACATGTGCCCCCCTCCTCACCATAGTGGCTCCGCTCATAGAATGGGATATTTGTTTTCCTACTTCTGCTCAAATATCTGAGGGACTCAGCCTCTGTTTGGAGTGTTCTAGGGGGTGCTGTCGCCTGATTGGTTGTAGTTCAAATTTGGTCCTTTTTTTCAAAAAGGACATAAATAGGCTATTAATGTGACTATTCATTACTTTTATAGCCTATATAGTACAATTGCAGACTGCTTTCTATGATACTGTGGGACTTCCACTTCGATGACGGGGAATGCTTCAAGCATGTGAACCTATGAAAGATGCCAATACTGGATAACAGCAGTTACAGGTAAGTAACTTATTTTCTTCACTAATTCTTATTTGCATAATTTATGTGGCCTGAAGGGGTATTGTTTTCACACACACACACACACGTATATATATAATATATATCTATCTATATCTATATATATTTATTTATTATTTATTTATTATGCAATTTATTAAGCGCACAAATACCCTTGGGTGTCTCGGCGCTGTGGACGGAAGAGGATGGGACAGAGTAGGAGCTGGTCATTTATTGGTTGAACAACCAGGTTTTAAGTTGTTTACCGAAGGCAAGGAGAGAGGGAGCGTTTGATGTGAAGGGGAAGTGTGTTCTAAAGTCTGGCGGTGGCGACTGTGAATCTTCTGTCGCCCCAGGAAGATTTTTTTGTTCTGGGGACATTTATGAGGTTTGCTGCTGAAGAGCGAAGGGGTCTGGTTTGTTTGTAGGGGCATAGTGTTTTTTTAGGAATTCAGGTCCTGTGTTGTTTACTGCCTTATAGGCGATACATAGGGCCTTGAACTTTGTACGGCTTGGATGGGCAGCCAATGGAGCTGACGTATTAGATTGGATGTAGGTTTGAATTTGGGGGTGTTAGTCAGGATCCTTGCCGCTGCGTTTTGGACCATTTGCAGTTTGTTCAGGACTCTTTCCTGAGCGTTAAGAAATAGGCCATTACAATAGTCTACCCTGGACATGACTAGCGTGCTCATGAGAGTTCTCCTGGCATTTGAAGGAAGGTAGGGTAGGAGTTTCTTTATCATTTTGATGGTGAAGAATGCCTAGGAGACAACGTTGTTAGCGTGTTGAAAAAATGATAATTTGTCGTCAAAGATGATACCTAAGTTTCTGACTTTTGTTACGGGGGATGGAGGTGGGCCTAGCTCTGCTGGCCACCAGGATGGAGACCAGATAGGGGAGAGGTTACCAAAGATCATTACCTCCGTTTTATCGGAGTTTAGTTTAAGGCAATTGTTTGCCATCCATGTGCTTATTGCGAGCATTCCAGTTTGGAAATTTGCCGCAACTTTTTCTCCGTCATTGTGGGTCTCTATTACTAGCTGTGTGTCGTCGGCGTATGTAGTCACTCGCATGCCATGAGATTTGATGACCCTCGCCAAGTCGGACACATAAATGTTAAATAAGGTCGGACTCAGCGAGGATCCTGAGGAACACCGCAGGGGAAGGTGAAGGATGGGGATGTGAAGTCGCCTAGCGTTACTGATTGGGAGCGGTTGGAGAGGAAGGAGGTTAGGAGGGCTTTGGCGTTGTTTTTGATACCTATGGTAGAGACACGGTCGATAAGTGTAGTATAATCGATCGTGTCAAATGCTGCTGATAAATCCAGCAGCACCAAAGCCGCAGCTCCTCCCCGATCGAGTATCATTCTGATTTCGTCGGAGGCTTTGATGAGGGCCGTTTTGGTGCTGTGGCCCTTCCTAAATCCAAATTGGGTGTCGTCTAGGAGGTTGTTTTCATTAATGAACTGTGATAATTGAGTATTGATTACTTTTTCAAAGATTTTGGCAGGGAAGGGGAGGCAGGCAATAGGTCTATAGTTTTTTGTTTCTGTGGGGTCGAGGTTATGTTTCTTTAGTAGCGGTTTAATGACAGTTTTTTTCTAAATGGATGGGTATGTTCCTGTGGTGAACATAGAGTTACAGATGGTGGCTAGTACTGGGGCGATGATCTCAGGTATCAATTTTAGTATGGTGGGGGGCATGGGTCGTTGGGGGAACCTGATTTGATGGAGGAAATATAGTCTACGATTTGGTCTGGTGTGACTTGGTTGAATTCCAGGAGGGTAGGGAGGGTGCTACTCTTGGTGAGGCCAGGATGAGTGGGGATAGGTGTGTTGGTGTTGTCAGTGGGAGCAATGGTCTGGTTGTTGATAGAAGAATGAGCAGCAAAGCTAGTATAGATGTGACTAACTTTTTCTTGAAAGAATGTGGCTAGAGAATCGCAGAGTGTTTGAGTGGGAGTTATGGAGGGGATGGGTTTGGGGCCTGATAATCTGGTTACGACCTGGAACAGTTGTTTGGTGGAGTTTTGTGCAGTTTCGATTTGGTTAAGATAGTATTTACTTTTTTCTGAGATTATAAGGTGTTTATATTTGGTAAGTGCTAATTTATAGCGTGTTTTCTCGGTTTGGGTGTGTATATTGCTTTTTGCCGTTCTCTGCAACTTCCCTTCTCCTGGTAAAAGACGGAGTTGAACCCAATTTCTGTGCTTGAATTATTTATTGTTGCTCAATCACCACAACCGCCTCTGATCGCGTTTCGGCCTGACCCGGCCTTGATCACATATATATATATATAACAATACCCTTTCAGGCATAGAGTGATGCATAATTTAAGCAAAAAGAAGCAGAGAACTCTGGGTAGTTGTCAAGTTTAGATGGGCAGCAGCTCCTGTATAGAGCACCCTCAACACCAGCGACACTCTAGATCTGCTCACCTCAAATGTCTGCTTTTCTATCAAAGTTTTTAAGCACAGGATTACCACAGTGCTATGCACGCTGAGATAGAAAGGGACAACGTCTTTTGCCATTTCTACAGCAAAGTCTTTAAGTATAGGACTAGCACAGTGCTATCCATGCCGAGATGTAAAATGACAAAAGCCTTTTATTACTCCAGGCACAGTATTACAGCTTTGAATTTGTAAAATACCAGGTGAGCAGATTTAGAGTGTCGCTGGTGTTGAGGGTGCCCTATTCAGGAGCTGCTTTCCACCTAAACTTGAGTACTACCCAGAGTTCTCTGCTTCATTTTTATATTTTATATATTTATATATATCTATTTATATATCTATCTATATATATATATATATATAGCCGACAATAAAAAATAATTGAAGCACCAACCTGTGGTCCGCGCCTGCTTTGACAAGAACGGAGCTGTTGCAGAGAAGCGGTGTGCAAAGAGATATATATATATATTCACTGAAAAAACCAGAGGTTTTAGGGACAGTTATAGTTAGTTGGACATTGCACTCGCACAAAACCCGTGAAATTCCCCCGTTATAGTTAGTTCAGCTAACTATAACTCGCGCCCCGCAATGCACTGCTGATGACGTCACATATTACATCACTCATGACATGGTCAGTGACATCACTGATGACATCACTGATGACATCTCAAATGACATCACTGATGACATCATCCAGTGACTGTGTGTTTCTGTAAAGTTTAAATATGTTTAATATATATAGGGAAAGGCGTATTGAAGAATGAGTGGGTGTATAAGTGTCTGAATGGATGATTTAGTACGTGCGTGACTGACTCTACAAGTGAGTGATTAAACGTATCTTACTGAATGCATGGGTTAGTGACTAAACTGTGTGAATGTCTGTATCCGTCTGTTGGTGTGTAAGTGGATGCATGGATTTGCGAATAGCTACATGAGTGTCTATATGGGTTATTTATTGGTTCTATGAGTATCTGTATGGGTGCCTGAGTGTTTGTGTGGATGGGGTGTGTGCGACTGTGCATAGATGTGTGAGTGGGTGATTCACTGGGTGGATGGTTTCAAGAGTGCATCTGTGATAGACTGTATGGGTGGGTAAGTGTGTGTAAGAGTGTGTTAGTGAGTGAATGTATGTCCCAGTGGTACATGTGTGAGTAACTAAATATGTGAAAGGCAGTATATATGTGTATTGGAGTATATAAATAGCTATGTTTAGAGTGAGTGATTGTGATAGTGGCTGTATGGATGAGTGTGTGCTTGTATCAGTGATTGTATAAGAGCGTAACAATGTGCTAGTATTTGTATGATTAAGTGAGCTGGTGTGTGTATAACTGTATAGGTGAGTAAATGGCAGTGTGTTTAATTATTTGCATGACTGACTAGGTGTGTGAGTACCTCTATGGATGAGTGGCGGTGTTTGAGTGTCTATATAGGAGTAAGAGTGCATATGATAGTCCTGTACTGAGTGACCATAAGTATGAGTGACTGTACGGGTGAGTGAGTGGATGTGTGTGTGTAGACCTAAGAATCAGTGAGTGGGTATGTAGTTATTGGTGTTGGAGTGTCTATGGTTTTGCGAATGGCACTCTGTAATTTAGATTGGGTGTATCAAAGGTTATATTAGGGTGTGAGGAGCTGCATCAGATTATCACGTGGATGATGTCATCAGTGATGTCATTTGAGATGTCATCAGTGATGTCATCAGTGATGTCACTGACCATGTCATGAGTGATGTAATATGTGACGTCATCAGCAGTGCATTGCGGGGCGCGAGTTATAGTTAGCTGAACTAACTATAACGGGGGAATTTCACGGGTTTTGTACGAGTGCAATGTCCAACTAACTATAACTGTCCCTAAAACCTCTGGTTTTTTCAGTGAATTTCAAAGGTTTTTTAAATGCTAATTTCTAACTATAACGTGTCTGAAACCTATGGTTTTTTCAGTGAATTTCAAAGGTTTTTAAAATGCTAATTTGTAACTATAACGTGCCTGAAACCTACGGTTTTTTCAGTGAATTTCAAAGGTTTTTTAAATGACAATTTTTAAATGTATTAATTTTTATATTAATTTTTTTCATACTGATTTACTACATTTTTAGAAACAATTTCTTTTACATATTTTATTTTTTAAATTACATTGTAATTACATTATACATTACATTACAAAAATACTTTCTCAGAATGAATTACTTTAGTTTAAATACTTTGCACATAGGCAATAGACTTTTAAGTACAGTAGTTACAGTTGTTGCAATGGGCAACACATTTTCAAACACAATGCAACATTCAGCTCAATGTGAATTTCTAGTTAAATGCAATTAGTTACTTTATGGATTACTTTTCTAACCACAGGACTGGATCCTAGATTCAGTCCTGGTACATCTCCTGTAAACAGTTGAGTAAAAGCGTTTTGGTTACAGTCGTGATTTTTAAGGAATATTATTGTATTTTAAAAGTTGACACTGAAACTTTTTCTCATAGAATCACCAATGTTATCCTATGGAAGGAAATTCACTTAGCAGGTAAAAACTGTTATCGTTACTTTTTCTTACTCAGTGTTGGATCCTGGATCCAGCACTGGTGCATCGCCTGTAAACAGTTGAAAGAATGCGTTTAAGTCATACAGGCGATTTTTAAGGAATATTTGTAGTTTGTGAAAATCGACACTTTGAAACTTTTCTGCTGAAAACCAGACAATGGATTCCTATGGAAGAAAATATAAGTTACTGGTAAGTACGGTTAAAATTACTTTTCAGGACCAGTACTGGGCTGAAAGATACAGCACTGAGGTCTCTCCTTATAACAGGTGAGTAAATCGGAATTCGTATTTCGGCTGATTTTAGAGGAATATTTGTATGTTTCAAAAATCAACACTTAGAAGAATTTCCAAGTGAAACCAGTCAATGTTAGCCTATGAAGGAAATTCAAGTTACCGGTAAGTACGGTTAAAATTACTTTTGAGGATCAGTACTGGGCTGAAAGATGCAGCACTGAGGTCTCTCCTGATAACAGGTGAGTAAATCGGAATTCGTATTTCGGCTGATTTTAGAGGAATATTTTAAAGTTCCAAAACTCCACACTTAGAAGAATTTCCAAGTGAAACCAGTCAATGTTAGCCTATGAAGGAAATTCAAGTTACCGGTAAGTACGGTTAAAATTACTTTTCAGGACCAGTACTGGGCTGAAAGATGCAGCACTGAGGTCTCTCCTGATAGCAGGTGAGTAAATCGGAATTCGTATTTCGGCTGATTTTAGAGGAATATTTTAAAGTTCCAAAACTCCACACTTAGAAGAATTTCCAAGTGAAACCAGTCAATGTTAGCCTATGAAGGAAATTCAAGCTACCGGTAAGTACGGTTAAAATTACTTTTGAGGATCAGTACTGGGCTGAAAGATGCAGCACTGAGGTCTCTCCTGATAACAGGTGAGTAAATCGGAATTCGGATTTCGGCTGATTTTAGAGGAATATTTGCACAATGGTGAAGGGAGGGGCGGGGCCTGAGGTGACATCTGTGCAAACGCGCCCCGTGGTGCGTTTTAAGTTGGGGGATTAAGTCCCCTTGAATCATGAGGGTCCCTACGGGCCAACTAGCCCACCAGGAACCTCCAGTATGCGCAGGGCTGCGTTGCAGAGACATGTACAGAGGCCACACCTCTTTACACCTCTCTGCAACGCAGCTCTGTGGCGCTTTCTGGACGTACCTGTTGGGCTAGTTGGCCTCCAGGACCCTCAGGATTGAAGAGGATTTAATTCCCATCTTAAAACGCGCCACGGGGCCTGTTTGCACACATGTCACCTGAAGCCCCGCCCCTCCCTTCACCACTGTGCAAACGCGCCCGTGGCGCGTTTTAAGTCGGGGGATTAACTCCCCTTGAATCCTGAGGGTCCCTGGGGTGCAACTAGCCCACCATATACCTCCAAAAGCGCCATAGAGCTGCGTTGCAGAGAGGTGTAAAAGGGGCGTGGCCTCTGTACACCTCTCTGCAAGGCAGCTCCTGGCGCATACTGGAGGTTCCTGGTGGGCTAGTTGGCCCCCAGGGACCCCCAGTATTCAAGGGGACTTGCTCCTCTGCAAACGCGCCAGGGCGCGTTTGCAGAGTGGTGAAGGAAGGGGCGGGGCCTGCAGGCCCGATCGTTTTTTTTTTTTTTTAAATTTTTTTGGGGGGAGGGGGCCGCGTGGCCCCCTCCCGGAGCCACTACTTGCCCGGGACCCCATCCCCCGGGCTGGCCCTCTCGTTGGGGACTGTGGGGGTCCCCAATCCCCTCACAGTCCCGCCGGCTCCCGCGTCCCTAGGGTGCCGGCATTGACTTTTACACATAGGGAGCAGCTAACATGCTGCTCCCCATGTGTAAAAGCAATCGGCTTTGGATATTGGAAGAGAGAGCAGGTTTCCTGCTCTCTCTTCCAATCAGAGACGTTTTAATGCATGGGCAAAGTGGGCTCTGGCCCAGGGCCCCAGCCTTTCAGGGGGCCCCTGACAGAGTCAGCTCCGTTCTCCAGAGTTTTGCCATAATGACCTTGAATATTTCTTAAACAGTTTGTTTTAAATACTGTTTTCCTTTAACTTATTGTTTATGTACCTGATATGTGAGAGTCTAGTACAGCCATTTTGCAGAGAAATGTGTTTATGTTTCATGCAATTTACATAAAAAGTTTCTTTTAGATCAAAACAAGGCCTAACATATAAGAAATGGGAGGGCTTCACAGAGATTATTTGCAATAATATTGGTGAGCTGCTGCTGTGTTACAATATTGAAAACACACATAACTATCCCTGAATATTTGATGTAAACTCATTTAGGGCCTTATTTATGAGAAGTGATGCATCGCTGTGTGAAAACAGGGATGCGTCACCTTAGTGCGCTCTCCTTGCGACATGATGGATGTGTCATATTTACTGTATGACGCATCATGTCGTAAGGGAGTTACAGATACGTCAGTATTTCTGACGTATCTGTAGGCGCAAAGTGATGCATTGCTGGGTGTGTCTGAAAATAGACGCAACTCCAGCAATGTGTCCTTTCACATGAGGCAAGCCCCAAGTGAAAGGGCCTGCATCAGTCTTACGCCTGCTATAAGGCAGGTGTAAGATATTGACGCAATGGCGTCCTAGAAGTGGCGCACTGAGTTCTCATAGATTTCAATGCGCCACTTCTACGAGGCTTTTATGGGGCAACACCCACCCTGCATACATTATGCCTGGCGCAGGTATAATGTGGTGCAGGGGTTTACAAAGTGACGCATCTGCCTAGATGCGTCACTTTGTAAATAGGGCGCAACATGGCACATTTTACGCTGCCGGTGCGTCGCAAAAGTGACTCGCCGGCGGCATAAAAGTGAAGCAAGGCCTCCTAAACAAGGCCCTTAGAATTTGGACGAGTGTTCCTTTGCACTGCCAGGGACCAAATGAAATGAAATAGTGTATTTAATAAAGCCCGCGGCTACTCAGACTAGAGTGTCCTGGCGTGTGACAGCGGGAGGAAAATGTGCGTAAAACCCATCAGTTATTAAAAAGCCAGGTTTTTAAGTTCTTCCTGAAAGAGAGTAGGTCTGTGGTTAGTCTCAGAGACTCGGGGAGGCTATTCCACAATTTTGCGCCTAGAAAGCCGAGGGATCTGCCTCCAGTGCGGGTACGGCATATTTTAGGCACGATGGCCAGGTTGGCATTGGAAGATCTTAGGGGTTTATATGTTGTGTAGCGATTAACGCGCTTTATTTAGGTAGCCAGCTCCTAAGCCATGGAAAGCTTTAAAGAAGATGGTCATCTCTTTGAAGTCGATCCGTTCTTTTATGCGGAGCCAGTGTAGAGACTTAAGAATAGGGGTCATACTAGATCTGGGTTTAGGTCTCAGGATGGCTCTGGCCGCCGCGTTATGTACCACATGTAGGCGCTGGATAAGGGATTTGGGAAGACATAGTCAAGCTTTGATGTCACCAGAGCCTGCACCACGATCTTTCTGCTCTCAAGCGGTAACAGTGGCAGGAATTTTTTTAGCATCCAGAGTATGCCAAAGCAAGCTCCAGTTGGATTTTGGATTTGAAAGCGCATGGAGATTGTCTTGTCTATGACAATTCCTAAGTTTTTGACTTTCTCCTTTTCCGCGGGCGGGGCGTCAGATCCTCTGGCCACCAAGAGCTCCAGTCAGGCGTTTCTGGATTAACAAAGAAAACAGCTTCAGTTTTGTCAGGATTGCACTTCAGCTGATTGATTTTAAGCCAGTTAAAAACCTTTGTGAGGCAAGACCTAATCATTGCCCCGTCAAAGTCGGTTCCTTTTTCTCACGTAAAATTCAGCTGAGTGTCATCAGCATAGGAAACAATTTTGGTGCCCTCTTCCTCTACCAGAAATGCAAGGGGGATAAATATATATTAAAAAGGGTAGGACTGAGAATGGAGCCCTGATGGACACCTACATTCATGGGGATGAGAAAGGGGGGAGCCAGATGTCCTGAGATCTATTTGTCAAGAAGGATGACATCCATGTTAAGGTGGTCCCCCCCAGGCCGATGTTGGCAAGTCTCTCCAGGAGCCTCTCATGTGGGACCATATCGAAGGCCGCCGACAGATCGAGCAGTATCAGAACAGCCTTGCCTCCCTGGTCCAGCTTACCCTTGAGAAATTCAGTCACTTCCAGCAGAGCGGACTCCGTACTGTAGTTAGCCCTAAAACCGGATTGGAACTCATGAAGGAGCTTCCCATCTTCAATGTGTTTTTGGAGGGCCTTGTTTACATGCTTCTCTAATACTTTGGAGAGGGCCGGAAGAAGGGAGATTGGCCTGTAGTTGGCAGGGTCCGTCAGTTTGGCGTTAGCCTTTTATCAGTGGAAGAATCTTAGCATTCTTCCATAATTTTGACATGTTGCCTGAGAAGAGGGAAGCATTAAAGAGCTGGTTTACCGTGGGGTTTATGGTGGGAGCTAATAGGTTCAGGATATTCGCTGGACATGGGTCGGTAGGAGAGCCAGACTTAATGCTTTGGAGAAGGGTCAGTGACTCTTCAAGCTGAAACTCAGGGAAAGCTAGTAAAGATGGAGGATCCAAGAGGTGAAATTTGCTATTAGAACTAAGGTAGAAGGTCAGTTCTTCCTCTGAGATGTTAGTGAAGGCTTGTTGGATCACAGAGATCTTTTTGTGGAAGAATTGAGCTATTTGCTTAGACCATTCTTCCGTGTATGGCCCTTCCTTTGTGCCAGGCTCGGGCGTAAAGGATTTAACTATGCTAAAGATTTCCTTACTCTTATTTTGGGCATTTTCTATCTTGGTTTGAAAGACGTTTTTCTTGGCTGCCTTCACGAGAATGTAATGAGCTTTTAAGGTGTCTTTATACACCTTCCTGTCCTCAGGTAGATAGGATTTACGCCATTTCCGTTCCATTTTTCTACAATTTCTTTAGCTAGATCTGAGGGAATCGTTAAACCATGGAGCTGGTGGGGCCGACCTCTTTGAGGAGCGGGAAACAACCGGTACCGCTGCATCAATGTTGGTTCGGAGCCATGAATCTATTGAGAGGGCGTCTGAGTCGGGACAGACAGGCAGCTCCGGTGAGGAACGATTGAGGGCGTCTGCTAACATCAGGATGGATATTTTAAGGAACGTCCTGTAATTAGAGACCCTCTGCCCTGCGTTAGCCCGAGGGGCTGTGGCAGAGTTGAGGATGTCGAATTTTAATAGGAGGTGGTCTGACCAGGTAATGGGAAGAGGTAGGCTTACTGATATGTCAAAGTTGTGAAAGATTTGGTCTAGGGTATGGCCCTTCTCATGGATGGCCGAAGAAATAGATGTAAACATGTTGCAGGCCTGCAGCGTCTCCAACAAGGAAATAGTTTGAGGGTCTTTTCCATTGTCCATATGTATAGTGAAACCTCCCCGAATAAGGCAGTTGTTGTATTTTAAGGCCAGGGAGGTGGTGGCTGTATTAAGCAGTAATAAAATTTCCAATTGCACTGGGAGGTCCGTAAATCAGAAAACTAGCTATGCTATGATGGGGGATAAGGTACAGCGGAAGCCTAAGGACTCTGTGCCCTCGATGTTTTACATCGGGATGGGAAAGCAGTCTAGCTTTTGATTGTAAATTATGGCGGCACCGCCCCCTTCCCACTTGGTCGGTCCCTCCTAAGGATTTTAAAACCCATAGGGATGGCCGAGGTGATAGTAGGGTTGGAGGCTTCAGACAGCCAGGTCTCAGTGAGAAATAAAAGATCAGGCTGTTCGTCTAAAAGTAGGCCATAAATGTGTGGTTCATGCTTTTGCATAGAGCGACAATTTAAAAGGGTGGCCTTTAAGTCCTCTTTTTCTTATTGTTTTTACACTTGTTGTTGCGTGGGAGGATCTTGGGTGCGAGTTTCCTGGCATGGAGGAGAGACCAGTTGCACTTATTGCATCGAAAGTCTACCTCCAAGCTCAGATCAGCCGCTGTACACTGACATAATGGTAGCCGCCTAAGGCTAAGCAGTTTTTCCCTATTGTAATATAGTGGAAAAACTCACCGGAGGGGAGCTGCGCACGTCCGCTGCGCGCGTCCGTTTGCATCGGGAATATATAGGCTAATGCCTATGATGCAAACTGGATCGCTAACGCAGCTGAGGAAGCGAAAACTGCGTAGGTGGAAGTGAGGAGCCCGATAGTAGCCCCAGCTCCCCGCACAATCGGCGTATCAGCCGCCGCAGACCAAGGCTGGAGGAAAAGCGAGATGCGAATCAAAGCAGCTAAGGAGGTGTAGGCAAGCAGAATCAAGTAAAGTGCAAGTGCGCGTAGGTAGGAGAAATTGTTAAAAAGCACAGAGTAATTCAGCCACACATATACAATTTAAAAAGTATTAAAAACCTAGTAGCAGGGCAGGAAACACTAAATCCTACCGCTGTCAACAGTTCGCGTCCGTTTGCATCGGGAATATATAGGCTAATGCCTATGATGCAAACTGGATCGCTAACACAGCTGAGGAAGCGGAAACGCGCGTGTGCGGAAGTGAGGAGCCCAATAGGAGCCCCAGCCCTCCGCACAATCGGCGTATCAGCCGCAGCGGACCAGGACTGGAGGAAAAGCGAGATGCGAATCGGAGCAGCTAAGGAGGTGTAGGCCTATGATGCAAACTGGATCGCTAACGCAGATGAGGAAGCGGAAACTGCGTGGGAAACAGGGGCTCAAATTGGATCATAAATTCAAAGCTGTTCTGAACAGGGGCCCCCAAAATATGTTTGGCCCAGGGCCCCCAAAATCCTTAAGATGTCCCTGCTTCCAATATCCAAAGCAGTTTGCAATGACAGGACGGGAGCCGCGAGGCTCCCGTCCTGTCATTGCAAACAGCAGTGTCCCGGGGTAGGCACCCCGGGACACTGCAGGAGCCGGCCCTGGGGGGTGGTGGTCCCCAGGGCCATCAAGGGCTCCAGGAGGGGTCCCCGGGGCTCTGGGGGTTCAAAACGGACCCCCATTGTAATTTTTCTTAGTGCCCCGGGGAGGTGGTGGTCCCCGGGGCGTGTGGGGGCTGGAGCCCCCCACACAGGTTTTTAATTAAAAAAAGAAGCCCCGGGGAGGTGGTGGTCCCCGGGCTGCGGGAGGGCTCAGAGCCCTCCCGCACCATTCTACATTAAAGCCCCGGGGGGTGGTGGTCCCCGGGCTTGGGGGGCCTTAGAGGCCCCCACACATAAATTAACCCCCCCCAGCATGCCCCCGGGACTTGGCCCACCCGGGGCCAGTGATATCGAAGCGCGGGAGACCGCGCTTCGATTTTTTTTCGGCAGGTTCGCGCTCCCTGAGCGCATCCTGCCGATTTAAAAAAAAAAAAAAAAATTTGCCCAGGGGTCCTTGTGGGACCCCCTGAGCAGACCTAGGGGGTCAGGTGTTTCTACCCTGCCCCCTTTGTGCGCTTTGCGCACTTGTTTCTGTCTCTCGGTTCTACCGAGGACAGAATGGCTGCCAACACTTCCTGATTTGGAGTGTTGACAGCCAATTAACATAAAGCTCGTGCTCGGGAGGATCCGCGGCCCTAGATATCACTATCTTTTTTACTTTTCATTTTCTCAGCAACTACTGAACGGATTTACACCATTTAACAAAAAGGGTTCTTTCTGAACCAAGAACTACCTCTTTGCCAAATTTGGTGTAATTCCGTTCAGCAGTTCGGGCTGTAGCCGTGTCTAAAGTTTCCTATGGAAAATTGCATGGGGAAAACGCGTTTTGGGACCCCCTTTTTCTCGGCCCCCGCTGACGAATCCCCCCGAGACTTTCAGGGTAGGAGCGGACCGGAGCGCCCCACAAAGTTTGAAAATTTTGCGAAGATACGTCAACCGGCAAGAGAGTTATTTCAAATAGAATGTCGCGGATTTCCTATGGATAATAGGTTGTAACTATAACTATCTACTGGCGACCGCCAGTAGATAATATATTTATATATATATATATATATATATATATATATATATATATATATAGTGAGCATCTTCGCTATTGCGCCTAATGAAATAATATTCGTATTGAATTCAGCCCCAGCGGTGTCGGTGTCTTCTTTCCGTCGATTTTAGGAAAGGAGCAGGAGTGGTAATTGTATATATATATTGCCAAACATCAAGGAAACAAAAGAACAGAAGTTTCCACGAGCCTACTGATCATATGCAAGGATGTTTATTCGCACAGCAGAAAGGGACATATATATATATATATATTACCTTCTTGCAGTCACCAGTAGGTAGTAGGTAGGTTAGGACCTAGTTTCCAGAGACAGAGCATTTTTTTGTTTTGCTAATAACTTTAGTACCATTTGACAAATCTTCACAAACTTTTCAAAACTAGTTTGCCACTCTGTGTAGCTGCTGTCTGGGAAGTTTCGAGATGATTTGTCAAGCAGGGGAGGAGGAAAAGGGGGTCTCGAAAGGCATTTTCCCCATGCAGTTTCCCCTAGCGATTTAAGACATGACTACAACTCAAACCACTGAACGGAATAACAGCCAATTTGGCAGAAAGATAGATCT
Organism: Calotriton arnoldi; assembly: GCA_963921515.1. Taxonomy (NCBI): domain Eukaryota; kingdom Metazoa; phylum Chordata; class Amphibia; order Caudata; family Salamandridae; genus Calotriton; species Calotriton arnoldi. The sequence continues at coordinate 1,505,066 of CAWUFW010002498.1, forward strand.
TGGTCTAGAAAGAGGTCTTTTTTGTTATTTGGTGTAAATCTGTTCAGCAGTGTTGGCGTTATTAAAGAAAAAAGATGTATGTATATCTTGATACCTACTTAGCCAATGGGTTTATCAGACCATCATAGACTCCTGCGGCCTCTCCACTCTTTTTTATACCCAAGAAAGGGGGGGCGAGCTGCGCGAGTGCATTGACTATAGAGCATTAATCTGTATCACAAAAAAGCAGATACCTCTTGCTGTTGATTCCAGTTTTGCTCATTCAGGTTAATCGTGCTTCAATTTTCTCTAAGATTGATTAACGGAGATCATATCATCTAGTTCGAGTTTGTGAAGGTGATGAATGGAAGACAGACTTTCAGACAAAATTTGGCCTATTTGAATTTCAAGCTATGCCCATTGGTCTTTGTAACACCCCAGCTGCATTCCAGTTTTTTATAAACAATGTACCAAGAGATATTATAGATGTGTTTGTTGTTTTAGGCATTGACAATATACTTATTTTTCTACCTTATTTTCCAAACATGTCCATCATGTGCGCCTAGTTTTGCAAAGATTTAGAGTGGATCATCTCTTTGCAAATGCTGAAAAGTGTAGCTTCCATTTAACATCTGTGGAATTTCTAGGATTCGTCATCTCTCCATGTGGTCTTCAAATGGATATGAACAAGGTGAAAGCAGTGGTAGAATGGCCCACCCCAAAGACAATTTGTGATATACAAAGGTTACTGGGTTTTGCAAATTGTTATTGACGCTTCATACAAGGTTTCTCAAACATAATAGTACACATAACTCGATTATTGAAGCAAGGTGCACCATATCATTGAACAGCTGAAGCAGAAGATGCTTTTAAGATGTTGAAAGAGTGATTCACTACAGCACTGATTTTAAGGCATCCAAATACCACACTGGCCTTCTATGTAGAAGATGATGCTTCTGACTTCACAATTGGTGCTATTCTATCACAGCGACACCCTACTACTGGGCAATTACATCCCGTGGCCTTCTTCTCTAAGAAATTTAGTCCAACTGAATGTAACTACACCATCACTGATAAAGAATTACTGGCTGTTAAGGCAGAATTTAAGGAAGGAGACATTATCTTCTGGGTATCACACATCCAGCCACAGTGCACTGATCACATGAATTTTATGTTTCTTCATTCAGCAAAAGCATTATCAGAAAGACAATTAAGATGGTCACTCTTTTTTGCAGATTATGATTTTGTTATTGCATATCGTCCTGGTAAACAAAACGGAAAAGCATATACATTATCATGTTATATAAACAATGATGCTGCTGATCCAGGACTTCCAGTTTCAATAAAACCACCAGAAAAGATAATAGGTGCATTGAAGGCACAAAAATTCCAAACATTAGAAAAAAAAATTAAGGCTTCTATTACACCACAATTGATACAATAATGGGAATCTCAAGTAAAGTCTTGAAGGTACGATCAAGGCTTATTATGGTACAACACTCTTTTAAATTTACCAAATCTAGAACAGCTGCTGGTTAGAGAGTTAGCCGACCCTGGAGCCGAGATTAGGGGAGGACGATTACGACCCCTACCGAACTGAATTTGGGGCTAGTTGAACATTATCTACAAAAGTTGCATAAAGGAATAGAACGATAAAGACTCACTGGTCTGGAGGCAGTGTATACAACAACGGCTGAGAAGAAGGAATAGAAGGAGTAGGGGCAGTGTCCGATAGGAAAAAAGAACCCAAAAATGGAGGTGGGACTGAGCGATTAAGATGGGACAGGAGGATCTTTAGAAAACTGACCCCAGCGAAGTATTGAGCATTGGAGAACAACTCGGAAGGTTAATTTCCCTCAGCATACCATTTATTGGATTTAATTTGGGGACTGCCTGTTTGTTATTATCCAATGAAGGAATGATGTAATGAATTGATTATGGGAGATTAACACCCAATTAGTATTGTCCTGAAGAAGGTGGGTGTATGGTTTTAATCCACCGAAACGCGTTGACGCTGAGTTTTCGACTGAATCCAGCCACAAGGAGTAACTGGGATGAACTTTATTAATTTCACCAGGACTCAATTTTTTATGTTTTTGTTGGATCAGGATATGGAACAAAATTGTATATACTGTGCATCAGGGTGCTCCTGGGTGTGAGTAGGATTACATTGAGCATTTTAAATGTTTTTATCTGTATGTTGAATTGTTGATTATATATGTAATCAGAATTGATTATTGAACATAGGATTGTCAGATGGTTCTTAATGCTGATAGATGTCTTTTAGTTCATTAAAACTCTTGATGTGGAATTTCCTTCTTGGTGGCATTTGTACTTCTATAATTGAATCTGGATGAATGTGACTGAGCTTGGTGGATTGAACGATTGGTATACTTATGAGAAAATATTTGTGGTCCCAAGGGGAAGTCTTAGTTTCTACTGTTCTGTAGTGCCCTGTTCCCTTGGTGTGAGGGGCCACCTCTCCCTTTTGCTAGCAAAAGTATGTAAAGACATGTGATACCTGTGCATGGGCTTAAAGTGACAAGACTAAGTCAGTGAGATTGCTATATCCATTGCAGAATCCCCTGAGTGCTTGGCACACAGTTACTGTTGACTTTATCGTAGCTATGCCCCGGATCATGGATATGATACGATCGTTGTGGTTGTGGACACCTTTGATAAGATGGCTCATTTTATCCTTACCAAAAGTATTCCAACTGCAGTAGAGACAAGTACATTATTTTTACAACATATTGCATGATTAAATAGCCTTTCTTCTTTAATTTTGTCCGATAGAGGTTCTCAATTTATTTCACATTTTGGCCCTCATTTTGTAAGTCTTTAGGTTTGAATGTGCGACTTTTCTTAGCCTACCATCCTCAAACTGATGGCCAAACGGGATGTGTCAATCAAGATCTTGAAACCTACTTACGCTGTTTTATACAGTCACAAAAATGAATGGGTGAATTTATTATGGTTAGCAGAATTCTGTCACAATAACAATAGACATTCTTCCATTGGATAGTCTCCATTTTATTGCTTGACAGATTACCACCTATGCTTCTTGCCTGACGAAATTGACATTACTGAACATCATCCCACGGTGGGTTAACTTTTAACTACATTATCTGTTGTTCATAACAAGGTATTGGATGCACTGAAACAAACCAAGGATTATTACAAGAAACAAGCTACAGTAAGAGACGACCCGCACCTACATACAAGGATGGAGGTGCAATAGGGCTCTCCACAAGACATCTACAATTATATGGGGGGAAAAAAATCATCCTTGGTTTAGTGGTCCTTCTTTGTCAGAGCTTGTGGTTCCTCAGGAGCAATACCCTCAATATGCCCACTTTCCGGCAGCACCGATTCTATAGTAATAAGAACAGAAGTTTAGGGTGGCCAGATGAGGGTAAAGGTTTTATGGAGGGTACTGCAGGAAGGGAGACCTGGAACAAGATGAGGATCCAGATTAGATGACCATCTCCTGTGAGCACATCATTTGTACTATTACTACCATTACACAGAAGGTTTCACACTATGATGTCTCTCAGCTCTTACCCGTAGAACCAAATGAGATAAAGTACAATGGTGCTGCACAATTGGTGCCACTCAGATAATGCTCAATGTTTGATATGAATGATCGTCCACAAATGTGATTAGTATTTCTGCGTTAGCACAAATTCTCATGGGAGATTAGTGTCACCGGGTTAGTCTCTGAGTAAGAATCAATCATAAACTGTGACCTATAAACAAAAGTTGCAGTAAAGAGTTCTGAGAATTTTGCATAAACATAAATCTACACAGGAGATCAGTGTCTCTGAGCAATGATTTTCATGAACTGTGACTTGTACACAAGGATTAACATAACAGGCCTGTAAATCTTAGATATTCAGTTAAAGCACATTATCTAGCATTGTCCATGCTCTGGCACACAGTGCGCCTACAAGGGCTTTTAGTCTTTGTTAATTCGCACTTGGTACACGATGTCAAACTGCTCGAGGATCCTTGTCACTTCAGTGCTGAGTTTCATTAAAGGAATTCCTCTTACTGTGATTCTGATCGCTGATATACTCAAAACCTGCTATCCGCTCTTACTGCCTGTAGAATGCGAGCCAGCAGGGAACACTGGGGACACTCCGCCGTCTGATCGCTGAGTCGGCAATTGTGAGTGATTGGCATTGGGCGGGGCAGCTGCCTTCTTGCGAGGTTTCGCCACATGGACACTAGCTGGAAGTGTGAAGCAGTGAACCTGAAATGACAACTGGCAATGCATTGTAAAATACAGAGTCATGCAGCGCATAAGATGGGACTTTTATCCCTGCTTCTGAGTCCATGATATCTTATGGCATATTAAATAGTGCTCACATATTGCATATGCCCATTAGGTCTCAAATAGTGTCTATGCACTAAACATAGCGTTTCCATTATGTTAGTCATCATAAGTTGAGCATGCATAATCACAATGTTTACATCACAATGTCTCTATCATTGAAGTTGAGCATGCATGATCACAATGTCTCTATCATTGGAATAAGCAGTATCCCATGACTGTAGTGTCTCTATATCACAACAAACAGGGATATGGATGGCAGTTCGGCACAGACCGTGACACTTTTCCATTGCTAAGGTCGTAAATCCAGTCACTATCAAATTAGCTTTACCACCAACAGTTAAGATCCATCCAATGTTTCATGTGCCATTGACCAGACCAGTGAGTCCAGGTACTCAGTTAACGCAACCCCACCTCCAGTGATAGATGGCTCTGAGATAGAATATGAAATCCAGTCTATAAAAGGTTCACAAGTAGTCAAGGGAAGTTACAGTATTTGATACATTGGAATGGGTATGGGCTGGAAGAAGACTCCTGGAAACCTGCTGATAATGTTCATGCTCCTCATTTACTAAAACAGTTTCATCAGACACATCCAAATAAACCAGGCCCTGGGATATGGCCTTGCAGGGGTTACTGTAACACTCATAGAAACATTTACACCACTGCCCTGCTATACACTAGAAGAGGACAGAACGGAGGCTTTTGTAAAACATAGTGTCACAGGAAAAAGTAGGCTAAATAATGTTAAGCAGGTTAAAAGAGGAGGCATTACAGCATTAACACTTATACACACAAGCCTAAAGTTGAAGCACAAAATAATAATTTAGGTTTCAAACCTAACTTGCTGTTATTCAGTTAAATAAACAAAAGCAGAGTTCTAATCATCAGATGGTGTCTGCAGAACTCTTTGAAAACGAAACTGATGTGTCATCTTCCAAGGAGACCTCATTCATCACTTCTGCCACTTCAAGATATTTACAGAGCTCAGAGACAAACATTTCTTGTTTCCCAAGCATTCACAATTTACAGAAGCCTGCTGCCATTGTTCATGATATATTTGTTCTTCAAGAAGGTGAAACCCTTTCATTTTGTTTAATTGTTTTTCTGATAGGAAGAAAGAATTATATTCCTAGGGCTGTAGAAGAGGCCAAGAAAGTCTATAAATAACTTTGTTTACACAGAGCTGAATAAGCTCAGAGGCAAGTTGTTGAAAATTTCTTTTTTTATTTGGATTCCTTATTTTTTCAAAGATTAACTTTTCCTTACTATTGAAAGTTTAGTTTGTTTCTGCTGCCACTCCTGTTGTGCTAGGTTAGTATTTATTTTAACATGTTATAAATTAATATCTAAACTGTAAGCACTTACACAGACTTAAAGATAACATTTGTTCCAATATTCCGTGAAACCGACACAAACACCCATAATTAACTTAAGTACTGGCGAGACGATCACCGAGCCTGCTTGGGTCGCGGACGCCTTTGAAGAATTTTACCAAGCACTATATACCAAACGGGAAGTAATTTCGGAATCCCAAATTGAGGATTTTTTTCGGGACATACCGCCCCGGACACTGACAGTCGCGGAGCGAGAATCTTTGGATAGCCCCATCACACTGGAAGAAATCTCCGCAGCAGTTACAGGGATAGCGTCCGGTAAATCACCTGGACCTAACGGATTCCCTAGTGAATTTTTCAAAATACACATATCAATATTGGGCCTGCGATATCTCCCAACCCTAAATGAAGCCCTCACGGCTAAATGTCTGCCCCCAGATTGGCGACATGCAGAGATAGTGGTCTTTCCGAAACCAGGCCGTCCATCCGAATCATGTGCATTGTATCGGCCGATCTCTTTATTAAATATTGAAGCTAAGATACTTGCCAAGATATTGGCGGATAGGCTAATACCGCACCTCCCAGCCTTGATCCACCCAGACCAAGCCTAGGTAACGACCTGGAGCAGTCCTTATGGAAGTATGTTGAGCTCAGGTCTCACTTGGAGATGCTTAGGTTGCCAGAGTGGGCATGCGTGTCCACTCGGTCAATGGCGGCCAGAGAGGGTGATCAAGAGGACTTGGAGCCCGAAACAGTGGCCCAAGTCCCTGCCAAGAGAAAGGCCAAGGGGCACGGGAAACCGGCCCCTGAAGTTCCCACGGACTGGGAGGAGGCGGACCTTGAGGGGGACGCCCCGGTGCCTACAGGGGAGCAGGTAGCTGAACTGGGGGACATCTCTGAGCTGACCCATTGGCAGCAAGAAGGGGGTCCCACCAGGGAGGAATTCTGCAAGGAGCAGAAGGAGTGCCCTTTTCTGAGGGTCTGCGGCGGCAGGCTGCAGACCAGGCAGCTGGTGATCAGTCTGGATCACATTGGATCTACTGGGAGAATGATCTCCTGTACAGTGAGCCTAAGGTCGCTGAGCCTGGGTCAGCCCGTGTGCTGGTGGTACCCCAGCGCTTCAGGACCTTCCTACTGGGTCTGGCTTATGACGTGCCTTTGGCAGGACATTTGGGGCAGGACAAGACCTTTGACAGGCTTGTCACCCACTTCTTCTGGCCCCAAATGCAAAGGCAGTCAGATGGACATTGCAGGTCTTGCCAAACTTGCCAGGCAAGTGGTAAGAGTGGGAGGAAGGTCAAAGCTCCTCTCCAACCTTTTCCAGTGATTGGAACGCCCTTCGAAAGGGTAGGGATGGACATTGTGGGGCCACTGGATCCCAAGACAGCCATGGGCAACAGGTACATCCTGGTCTTGGTGGACCATGCCACCAGGTACCCAGAGGCAATCCCTCTCAGGACAACGACGGCGCCAGTGGTGGGCCGGGCGTTAATGGGGATCTTTTCCCGAGTGGGGTTCCCCAGAGAGGTGGTTTCTGACAGGGAGACCAATTTCATATCCAAGTATATGACATCCCTGTGGAAGGAGTTTGGTATAACCTACAAGTTCACCACCCCTTACCACCCACAAGGTAACGGTCTGGTGGAGAGATTCAACTAGACCTTGAAGGGCATGATTAAGGGTCTAACAGAACCCATGAGGCGTAAGTGGGACATCCTCTTGCTGTGCCTTCTCTTTGCATACAGGGAGGTACCACAGAAGTCTCTTGGGTTCAGTCCCTTTGAGCTTCTGTATGGTCATCCCGTGAGAGGACCTCTGAGTTTGATGAAGGAAGGCTGGGAGGCAGCTCCCAGGAAAACTCCCCAGGATATGTTTAGTTACATGCTGGCCTTCAGAAACCAAACTGCCTGCTTCAGGAAACTCGCGCAGGCGAACCTAGAAGCAAGCCAGGAAGAAATGAGGTAGTGGTATGACCAGAATGCCACTCTGGTCGAATTTCAACCTGGGCAAAAAGTATGGGTCATGGCCCCAGTGGAACCTTGTGCCTTGCAGGACAAGTGGACTGGGCCATTTGAGGTGGTGGAGTGCAAAAGTGATGTCACCTACCTGGTGGATTTGCGGGCTCCAAGGAACCCTTTGAGGGTCCTCCACATGAACCGCCTCAAGCCCCACTTCGAGAGGTCCGAAGTGAGCATGCTCTTGGCGACAGATGATGGGGTGGAAGAGGAGAGTGAACCTCTGCCTGACCTCCTGTCTACCAAGGAGCGCGATGGGTCAGTGGAAGGTGTGATCCTCTCCCCTACACTGACTCCAGAGCAGCAGAGCGACTGTCACCAGTTGTTGGGACAGTTTGCCCCACTGTTCTCCCTGACCCCAGGTGTTACTCACTGGTGTACCCATGACATGGACACCGGTGACAGCCCTCCTGTGAAGCACAAGATTTACAGGTTGACTGACCGGGTCAAGGCCAGCATTAAAGAGGAGGTCTCTAAGATGTTGGCGTTAGGGGTGATCGAGCCTTCCAACAGTCCTTGGGCCAGCCCAGTGGTCTTGGTCCCAAAGGCTGCTGCACCCGGTGCCACTCCAGAACTGCGGTTTTGTGTGGACTACCGTGGGCTCAATGCTGTCACCAGGACTGACGCACACCCCATCCCCAGAGCTGATGAGCTCACTGATCGGTTGGGAGCTGCCAAGTTCCTCAGCACGTTTGATTAAACGTCTGGGTACTGGCAGATTGCCTTAACCGATGGGGCCAAGGAGAGGTCAGCATTTTCAACCCCAGAAGGACATTACCAGTTCCCGGTGATGCCCTTTGGGTTGAAGAATGCCCCTGCCACCTTTCAGAGGTTGGTCGACCAGGTGTTGGCTGGGCTGGAGGATTTCAGTGCCACCTACCTGGATGACATCGCAGTGTTCAGTTCCAGCTGGGAAGAACACTTGCAGCACCTCGGTGAAGTGTTGAAGGCGCTGCAGAGGGCAGGCCTCATGATCAAGGCCAGTAAGTGCCAGATCGGGCAGGGTTCAGTGGTGTACTTGGGACACCAGGTAGGAAGTGGCCAGGTGGCGCCCCTACAACCCAAGATTGACACCATTCTGGCTTGGGAGCCCCCCAAGACCCAGACAGAGGTGAGGGCCTTCTTAGGACTCACCGGGTACTACAGGAGGTTTGTTAAGGGGTATGGCACCATTGTTGCCCCCTTAACAGAGCTGATTTCCAGGAAGCAGCCCAAGAAGGTGATCTGGACTGAGTCCTGCCAGAAGGCTTTTGATGCCCTGAAGGCCGCCATGTGCACGGCACCCGTGCTCAAGGCCCCCGACTTCTCCAAGGAATTTGTCGTGCAGACTGACTCTTCAGAGCATAGAGTGGGAGCGGTGCTCTCACAACTGAACGAAGAGGGCCTAGACCAGCCTGTAGTCTTCCTTAGCCGGAGACTACTCCCCAGGGAACAGAGGTGGAGTGCCATAGAAAGGGAAGCTTTTGCTGTGGTCTGTGCACTGAAGAAGCTGAGCCCATACCTGTTTGGGACTCACTTCCGGGTTCAGACAGACCACAGGCCCCTCAGATGGTTGATGCAAATGAGGAGTGAGAATCCAAAACTGCTGAGGTGGTCCATCTCCCTACGGGGAATGGACTTTACGGTGGAACACCGTCCTGCGACAGAACACGCCAATGCAGATGGTCTGTCCAGGTTCTTCCGCCTTAGTGAAGAGAACTCCCAAGAGGGTGGGTAGTTCTCCCTACTTTCAGCTGGAGGGGACATGTGTTAGACTTGGCATCTTTTGGCGTGTTTCCCCTGAGTTTTTGATTTCTGACCTCCCGGCTTTTGCTGGCGTAGTGTTTCTGCGCACTTTTCTCACTGCTGATCAGTGGTAAAGTGCAAGTGCTCCTGTGATAAATTGTGTTATGGATTGGTGTTTCCATGATTGGATACTTGATTTACTTGTTAGTCCCTAGTAAAGTGCACTGAGTGTGCCAGGGCCTGTAAATCAAATGCTAGTAGTGGACCTGCAGCACTGATTGTACCACCCACGTGAGTAGCCCTGAAAAGGTAACTCAGACCTGCCATTGCAGAGTCTGCGCGCAGTTTGTAACTGCCATGTCGACTTGGCCAGTGCACACACTTGCCAGTCCCTAACCTTCCCTTTTCTTACATGTCAGCCACCCCTAAGGTAGGCCCAAGGTACCCCTGTGGGCAGGATGCAGTGTATGTGAAAGGTAGGACATGCCCTGGTGTGTGTGGCATGTCCTGATAGTGACTTACGGCCCATTTCGTTTTTCACTATTGCAAGGCTACCTGTTCCCCATAGGACAGAATGGGGAGTTTTTTATAACATCTTATAAACATAACTGGCCCGGGGAATTAGGTAGGAAAATAGAGTTTAGTATGCCTGAGCTCAGAATCTAAAGATGCATCTTTTAGTGAAGGTGATTTTTACATTCTGTGTTTGAAAATACCACTTTTTAGAAAGTAGGTATTTTCTTGCTCAGTCATCCTGTGTGCCATTGCTGGAATGTGGATTGCCTGTCTGGGTTTTGGATGACAGAAGGTGGGGAGCAGGAGTGGCTCCAGGTAGTCTAGGTGGGTCAGGAAAGGGCTGAATAGACCTGGGCTGCAATTGGGGAAGGGGGAGGAGATTTCCTTGCACCTCAAAGGGCCTGGTCTGCCTCTGACCATGCCGTCTCCACCTCCTGCCAGGAAGTCACACCAGAGAGGGTAGAACTGGTTCTGGCTGGGCACAGACACTCTCTGCCTAAGAGATCAAAGGATTTTGGGATATAAATATTGGGGCCCAGACCCCTGACTTTTAGAACTCTTTTGGACCAAGAAGACTGCCAAGAAGAAGAGCTGGAGAAGCTGTGAGGAGGAACTACCACTTTGCTGTGTGCTTTGCTGTGTTGGCCTGAAGTGGCTGCTTCTGTCTTGGGCAGTGAAAGGACTGGACTGGACTTTCTGCAATCTACTTTTGTGAGTTTCTCCAAGGGCTTGAGGTAGAGCTTGCCCCCTGTTCAAGAAGTCTCAGGAACAGCAAAGACTTCAAGTTCTTCTGCCCTCAGCACTGGGGACTGTGTTTGTGCTGCAACAGAAGAAAAAGCAACCCGATGCCGTCTACGACGCCGCTGCCGACTCCGTGTCCTGAAGGCACCGCAGAGGGCACCGCCGCAATGCCACACCGCGACCCTGATCTCACCGACGACGCCTGCTGACGCCGCCACCGAGCCGCTGCTTGCACCGCCTCACTTCACAACGACGCCTTGGTATCCCCGACGCCGCCGCTCCACGCCGAAATCTATGCCCAGGGCCGGACTGGCCGTAGTGGGCACTGGGCAATCCCCCGGTGCGCCGCACGGGTGGGGGCCGGTTTTGGGCCCCTGGGGGCCGTTTTTGTTACAGGGCCGTTTTTGCAGCATAGCTGCAAAATCGGCCCTGAAACAAAATCGGTCGAAAACCAGCCCTGGCAAAGAGCTCGGCGGTACCGCCAACACCCCGGGGGGGGGCGGCCGAGCACTTTGCCAGGGCCGGTTGTGGTTCCCAGTCCGGCCCTGTCTATGCCGCTGCTTGCACCGTGGTTCGAGGGCACCACTCGTAAAGTTACACGACGCACCGCCCTCATCCCGCACCACAGCCTTGGCCTACCAACGCCGGCGCCATCGATCCCAGTTCGTCAGCTGACGACAGCGCTTCAGCAACAACGACGCTGCTGCTTGCACCGTGACCTGCCAGCACTGCGACGAGCACCACCTTCTCTTCACACCACGACCCTGGTCTCACCGACGACGCCATCTGACGCCGCCACCGAGCTGCTGCTCGCACCACGACCTGAGAGCACTGCACGCCGCACCGCTGCACTTCGCACCGCAGCACCCGACGCCTGCCGACGCCAGCGCTCCTGACTTCAACAGAGAGGAGTTCGATCTGCAACGCGTGTGACTTCGAGGGCCCAAACGACTCCTGCACCGACCTCCGGAACCAACGCCTGCGGACGCCGTGCTTTCGAAAGCTCAACGAGAGGCCGCCGACGCCCTGCATTTCTAAAAGGTACTGTTTGCGGGTCTTCCCGACACCGTAGCTGGCCCGCGACGCCGCGGTCAGCCAGAACTGTTTGGATTTGTTTGCTCACGACGTCGTGATAGCCCCGGACGGAGCTATCGACATCAAGGAACTGTTTTTCAAGCATATTTTGATAGCTGAAGATTTTTAAGTACTGTATTGTGGATTTTTATCGTTTTTGGTCTTGTCTTAAGTATATAAAAATATTGGATATTTTTCTAAAACTGGTGTGGTGTCCTTTTGTAGTGCTTACACTGTATTACTGTTGGTTATGTGCAAATGCTTTACACACTGCCTCTAAGATAAGCCTGACTGCTCGTGCCAAGCTACCAAGGGGTGAGCAGGGGTTATTTTAGGAGTGTAACTCCCTTATCCTGACTAGAGTGGTGGTTTCTGCCTGGCTTTGGCACATGCCCTAGCCTACCAAAAATCCCATTTCTAACAAATTGTCTATGGATACAATAAGTGGATGCACGACCAAGATCATGAACATATATAGGTAAATGGCATAGTTAGAGTCGAGTTTTTGTTAGAATTATGTTACGCGGGAAGATATTTGAGTCAGAATATACATGTGAGACTGAGAAATGCTGTTCATAACTGTTATGTGATACAAAGAATTATTGACACATGATATTTAAACATCCTGTACTGTATATCTTAAAACTAATAAAATATGTATTAAAAAAAAAAAAAAAGATAACATTAGTTATTTACCTGTTAGGAGCATATTTAAAAGGCATCAGATGTCAGAGAGATCCATACTGAGCTAGATAATATATTCTGACTGGAATTCAAATAGGGTTCAATTACTTTAAACTTTTATTTGAACACTTAATCCGATTCTATTTGGAAAGCTCATAATATTTTGTTTGTATGTGGATAATCAGTGAGGTGTCCTGTATGAGCCACAACCAGAAGTACATCAGACTCCGCTACACTGCCAGCACAAGCTTTTTCTTTCCCCTTACCCTTTTCCCCTTGGTGTCCTTTAGTTCATTTGTGTATTTTGAGTGAACTGCTGAAGACTCTGGTAGGAGAGTAAGGGCATATAAGTTTTTTCCATGATACTCCTGCGGTGGTGAATAATTTGAGAACTGTGACACACAGGTTTGAAAGCAATGTCATCCTTTTCGATGATTAAATCTGCCATCCATTCCAGATATGTAGAGACTTTATTGGATTTAGAGATCCATGTTGCGGGAGGTAGAATATAGACAACACCTTTAAAAAAGCCACTATTCTCAAACTGTAACCTACAGTTTACATCAAGCCACCCTGATAGATAAAAAGGGAACTTTCCATACAGTGAATTACTTCACTTTAGAAGGAGCTGTAGCACCGATGCCCAATATAAATGTGAACACTCTACAGCTATATCTAGACTTTTAACCAAAAGCTATCCCAATACAACTTTAAAACTGGCAGTAACTGGGGTTAAGAAAGTAACAAGAGAGCAAATGTTAATGCAGAAGAAGGTGCCCAAACTCAACTACAACATCAGATTTATGACACAATTTAGTCTAGTCAATCATATTTACACAATTGTCAACAAAGACTGAGCCATTTACAAATCGTTGTTACAAAGGCTAAAACAACGAAATACACATCTAAATATTATTCCTATTGGCTACCAGATCATCCCAATGGAAGTTTAGGTGTAATTCTTGCAACTGCTGCTAATATATGCCTAATTCCACATAAATATTTGAAGTTGCTCTCCACAAATGGCATTGTTGATAAATCAAATTATGAACTGTAAGACAAAATAATGTATTTATGTACTCAGCTGTGTATATTTCAAAATGTATATAGGCTCCACCAAACGGATCTTAACAGACAGAGAGTTGGCAGGAACATTTTAGGGTATCAGAAGCACTGTCAATATATATGCTGTCACAGTACACTTTTAGCAAGAAATCAATTTGTGTGATATGAAACATATTAAACTGTTCACAATACTACATGTTATTGGACTGGGGAGGTGTAGACAGGGACAGCTCCTCAGTGCAAAGAAGCATGGTAGTTGGAACGCCTACTGGAAGTCAGGTTTGATGTCAACACTGTCCATGAATTTGGCACTCTATTAATCTAATGTTGTTTTAGATATTCCAGGGAGCCCTTGATACTTAATGCCCATATTTATAGTACCACCTATGTTTCTCATCTGGTATGCACTGTTTGACTGTTCTTTGAAGAACTGTTTCCCATCTACATTTTTTTATATTCGGAATCCCCTCTCTTTCTGTCATTCCCTTTGTTAGTGGACCTAAAATCACCCTATGTTTCTCTATCCATTGTATATCAATAGTAATATACATTGTCTTTGCTATTAGATTATTGCCCAACTATATTCTGCAGAAAACCAGATCAATAGTTTTTGGAACTAAGGATGCCCGTTTTGATTTATGATGGATACTACTGCTTTTTTACGTTTCACAGCTTCAGTGTTATGTTTGTACTTTTCTTGGTAACTATGGTTAATTACTCTGCACTGTTATTACTTTTATCTTAGTCTATTTTTTGATAGTTGAGTGGTTATAGTTATTCTTTTCTGAATCCCTTCTACCTACAATCCCTCGTGGAGTTTCCAACAGTATTATAAGTTCATTGTTTCTAGTAAATACAACATTATAGATTTGTAAACACATTCTGATCTGCTTCTGCTCCTCCATTAGCTTATAAATATATTAAATTTTCTCTTTTCCCAATATATTTTTGAACCAATACGAATCACAAGTTCATTGCTTCAAGCTAATTTTCAATTCTTCGTTTTTATTCCCAGTTCATATTTCTCTCTTAATTTATTTTTAAGAAGATTAGCCTCACTTTACTGTATGTCCACCAAATTAAGGTTTAGATTCTTGCTTTCTGGTGGAACATCAAAGTAATTAACTGGTTTTCTTCACTGCACTGGTTATTAAACCATAACTTGTGTTCCTGCTCGCCCCTTTTTAGGTCGAAGCCTACCAGACAGCACAGTTGTCTGGTTTTCTTACAACTTCTTATGAGCATTCTGAAAGCTTCCCGGCAAATGTATTTCGCCCATTGCTTACTATTGACTTTGTGGTTTGTAACTCACAGTTGCTTGTTTTCTAATTGCTGGCTTTATTTGCTTTAGGCTGTCCAGCTTGAGTTTGCCCTCTCATGAGCATCCCTTGTTTAATGTATGCTTCCAAGTGCTTGCTTTCAGTAAACAGAAGTTTAAATCTTGTTCTTATCTTGTCACATTTGCTGTGCATTCCAAGACAGAGATCAAATGTTAGGCTTTGTCTTCCAAGGGAGCTTGGTGTTTACTTTTCTTTCTTTGACTTCAAAGTGAGAGAATTTATGTGACAATCCTGCTGAATACCCATGTAAGATGAGAGGGTGTAGGATGTTATTTTTTCTAGAACACAACAAAAGTGAACTGTGCTGATGTTTAAGAATATATCAGAATTAGGAAAGTACAAATGAAGCACATTTGTTTGTGGTTCTGGAGTGCGTTGGAAACAAATATTTGAATACGATCAAAACACATCAATACACTAGGTGATCACATTTCCACACGTTATTATTTGTGCGCAGTAAAACTGTATGTCGGTGCACATGTAATGGTCATTTCAAATGAAAATGTGTTGTCTGAAATAGTAGTGAGCTACCAGACCATGCATACTCCAAACTGCACCGTTCCACAATACACTCTACTATACGCCATGCCACTTGACTCCACATCACTCCACTATATGCCATAAACTCCCTGCCACAACATGCTACTCTACTCTATGCCGTTCTACTCTACAACCCCTCCACTTTACGCCCTTCCAATATATACCACTCCATTACACACCACTTACCACATTCCACACCAATCTACCCCAATCTTCCCCACTCCAATATATCCCACTCCACTCCAGTCTACCCCAATCCACTCCACTCCAATCTACCCCACTCCACTTATCTATAATCTACCCAATTCTACTCCACTCAATTTAACCCCACTCCACTCCAGCCTACCCCACTCCACTCCAATCTGCCCCACTCCACTCAATCTACCTCAATCTACCACACACCACTCGAATGTACCACACTCCACGTCAATCCAATCTAACCCAATCTAGACCAATTCACCACCATACCTCACCCCAATCTACCCCACTCCACCCTACCACAATCTACCCTATTTCACTAAAATCTACCCCAATACACTCCACTCCACTATGATCCAAACTACCCCAATCTACTCCACTCCATTCTACCCCACTCTACTCCAATCTACCACAATCAACTCCACTCCACCCCAATCTACCTCACTCTTCTCCAATCTATCACCAATCTACCCCACTCCAAGCCAATATACTCTACTCCAATCTACCCCACTCCGCGCCAATCTATGCCACTCCACTCAATGTCTAACCCAATCAACCTCACAACAGTCCTCTCCAATCTACCCCACTCCACTCTACCTCAATCTACTGCACTCCACTCAAATCTACTCCAGTCTGCTTCAATCTACCCCAATCTACTTCACCCCAATCCACTTTGTTCTTCCCCACTCCACTCCAATCTACCCCAAACCACCCCACTCCAATCTATTCCAATCCAACCCAATCTACCCCATTCCACTACAGTCTACCCCACACCACTCCCCTCTACCCCACTCCAATCTAACCACTTCAATTCGAACATACCCCACTCAACTCCAATCTACCCCACTCCACTCCAATCTACTGCACTCAACCCCAATCTACCCCACTCCAATCAAGCACAATCTACCCCACTCCACTCCAATATTTCCCTATTCCAATCCACCCAATCTACTCCACTGCAATCTACTCAACTCCACTCTACCCCAATCTACCCCACTCCACTTCCTCTCTAATCTACCACACTCCACTCAAATCTAACCCACTCCACTCCAATCTAGCCCACTCCACCACAACCCACCCCACTCCAATCTACCCCACCTCATCCCAATCTACCCTACTCCAACCTAAACCAACTCAATCTACCCCCTCCAACTTACCCCAATCTACTCCAATTCTCTTTACTCCACCCACCCCAATCTACCCCACACCATCCCAATCTACCCCACTCCACTCAGTCTACTCCACTCCAATCTACCTTAATCTTCCGAACTCCAAACTGCTGCATGCCAATCTATGCCACTTCAGTCTATCACACGCTACTCAAATCTACCCCACTCCACTCCAATCTAACCCACTCCACCCCACTTCACCCCACTCCAATCTGCCCCAACCCACTCCACCCAATCTAGCTTACTCCAAACTACCACACCCCAATCTACCCCACTCCAGTCTACCGCAATCTGCTTCACTCCAATCTACTCCACTCCAACCTACCCCACTCTACCCCAATCTACCCCGCTCCAATCTAACCCACCCAACTTTACCCCAGTCCAATCTATCCCACTCCAGTCTACCCCACTCCTCTCCTCTCCAATCTACCCACTCCATCTTACCCAATTAACCCCATCCCACCCCACTCCAATCCGACCCACTCTACACCAATCTACCACACTCCGCTCCAATCTACCCCAATCTACCCCACTCCAATCCACTCCACTGCAATCTCCCGCAATCACCCCAATCCAACCCACCCCACTCCAATCTACATGAGTTAACACCAATCTACCTCACTCCACCCTAGTCAACCCCACTCCATTCTACCCCATTCCAATCTGTCCCACTTCATTCCAATTTACCCCCTCCACTCCAATCTCCACTCCACCACAATCTATCCCACTCCAATCTACCTCAGTCTACCCCATTCCAATTTACCCCACTCTGCTTCAATCTCCACTCCACTCCAATCTATCCAACTCCATTCCAATCTACCTCACTCCACTCCAGTCTTCTCCAGTCAACCCTAATCTACCTCACGCCAATATATCACAAACTACCCCACTCCACTCCAATCTTCCCCACTCCAATCTACCGCACTACACTTCAATCTATCCCACTCCAATCTACCCCAATCTACTCCACTCTACTCCATCCCACTCCAATCTACTCCACCCCACTCTAATCTACCCCAATCTACCCCACTCCACTCCAATCTACCCCACTCCACTTCAATCAACCTCAATCTACCCCACTCAAACTACCAGATTTCAGTCTATCCCACTTCAAACTACCCTACTCCATTCCAATCTTTCCCACTGCACTACCGTCACCCCAACTCCATTCCAATCTATCCTACTCTAATCCACCCAATCTACCCCACTCCAATGTACCCAACTCCACTCCACCCTAATCTACCCCACTCCAATATAACCCACTCCACTCCAATCTACCTCAATCCACACCACTCCACTCCAGCATCCACTCCACTTCAATCTATCCAACTCTACTCTGCTCCAATCTGCCTCACTCCACTCCAATCTACCCCACTCCACCCTACCCCAATCTACCCCAGTCCAATGTAGCACAATCTACCCCACTCCAATCTATAACAGTCTGCCCCACTCCACCCCTATCTACGCCACTCCACTCCAATCTACCCCACTCCACTCGACCCAATCTACTGCACTCCACTCCAACCTACCCCACTCCACTCTGCCCAAATCTACCGCACTCCACTCTACTCTAGCCCAATCTACCATACTCCACTGCACTCCCATCTACCACGCTCCACTCCATCCTACCACACACTAGTCCAATCTAGCCCACTCCACCTGAATATACCCCACACCACCCGCTCCAATCTATCCCACCCAACTCCACCCCAATCTACCCCACTCCAATCCATCCCACTCCATTCCAATCTACCCTCCCTTAATCCACCCAATCTACCCCATTCCACTCTAATCTACCATACTCCACTCTAATCTACCCCACTCTACTCAAGTCCAATGTCACCATTCCGTCCCACTCCACTTTTCCCCAATCTACCTCAATATACCCCACTTCACCTTACTACAATCTACCCCAACCCACCCCAAACTCCCTCACTCCACTCCAATCTACCCCACCTCACTCCGCTCCACTCCAATCTACCCCACTCCACCCCAGTCTACCCCAATCCATCCCAATTCAATCTACCACACTCAAATCTGCCCCACTCCCTCACTACAATCTACCCCACTCCAGTCTACCTCACTCTACCTCACTTCATTTTACCCCAATCTACCCCACTCCACTCTACCCCAATCTACCCTCCCCCAGCCCCTCCCACTAACAACAGCCACACTGGTGCACAACATGGCTATTACACCTTGCCAAAGCCAACAGGTCTAGCATAGACGAGGCCTATTGGCTTTGCCAATGCTTGATTCTATGGGTATCAACACACCTATCAGTCTTTTTCTTATAATAACGTGCCTTGATGCCTATTGTATAATAGTTCGTTTTGACGCCTCTTCTTTTATTGACTATTTTTTTTATTTATTTATCATTTTAGTGTTCCCCTAGAGATACTTGGTTATTTGTCAGTTTTGTAACTTTACGTTTGTTTTACTGAGTGTGTAGCTTGCTGAGCTCGCGGACTATTTTTCTGAATCACATTGGGTTTCATTTTAGGGTTCGCGTCTCTCTTCCGCTTGCAATTTTTGGGGAGCGTTCAAAAACGTAGTTCAATCAATCCATCTCTGTAACCAGCAACACGTTAAAATAATTATTCTTTCTCTCTTGGAGTTCTATATCTAACCACAGGCTGCTGCATTATTTTGTTCTTGCCGCCACGCCTTTCCTATATGCGCAGTCATTCGAGATTCCGTCACAAGCTGATATAAATATCGGCGTCATTGTGTGGCTGGTGTTTTATTTGACGAACTACATTCCTGTCTCCCTGGATCTTAGGTAACTGAGTGTGTTTTTTTCTTAGTACGTTTCAGCGAGATTCAGATAATATAATGTGCTGTTTACACAACTAAAAAACAAAGATTAAATTAAGAAACCACGTTTCTGTTCCCTCATAACGAGCTTTCCTTATGGAGCCCGTCAATTGCAACCTTTGTTCTTGAGATTGCACTTTAATATTGGTGTTCATAATTCTTATCAGAGGTGGCGCTTCTACTTGGAATTATTTCTCACTAAAGCAAGTTCTACTTAAAGTTTTTTACGTTATTGGTGTTCGGGCAGTGTAATCTCCAAGGACTTTAGTTAGCGTTCTCGGTATTTGAAAGCACGGGTCTGACTCTCTCGCCATTATTAATGTGCATTCTTTATACAGAGGTTTCAGTGTTGATTATAAATGACTTTAAGTGTCTGACCCGGACCCTTTGGTGATTTTACAGTTTCCTGAAGGTTCGTAAGCCTTGTTGAAACTTCGGTGTGTTTCAGTTATCTGACGTAACCTGCATCAGACACACGAATTCTTCTTGCTGGCTGTGGATGTATTCCAACCTCTCAATCCTATATGTAGTCCCTTATCTTATCACCATACAAAGAAAGCCGCGTTTCAACCCAGTAGGCTTACAACTGACTTTCCGTCTATCAATCTATTTTGTGCTCCATCCTTGGGTTGTTTAGCTGCAAACTGGTGTGAGGTGAGATACCGTTTTTCCAAGTCTATACATCTACTTATATTTATGTATTTATTTATTTGCATCTTTATATAACGCGAACCAGACCTGTATGGTTATCAGAGCGCTTTACAATGGAAAGAAAATGTTGCACGCATCAGGGCTCTTTGCAATATATGAAATTGCATGCAGGGGGGCGATCGGTTGTCGCTGGACGCACGGGGGAGCATTGGAGCTTCAGAGTGTTCCTTAGGGTGTCTCGGAGTCGAGATGCAGTCATGAGGGGTGAGAATTGTAGAAACTTATTGGCTAGATACATTTTGAATCCTTTCCTGAAAATGGTTTAGGAGTGATTGGTTTTTATGTCCGTTACGATGGAGTACCAGATCTTGAGGCCAATGCCTGGGAAGGGATTGGTTCCTTGTGCTGGATTTTCTGAACAGAGGGCTTTTTAAGACACAAAGATTCGGTGATCCTGGGTAGACGGGACCCCCCTGAGATGATTAGTTTGCAGGCAGGTAGTTTGGAGTTCCATGGTGAAAAGCTTTGTGAATGCTGCTTGTATACATCCATATCAAAATAAAGTTATCTGTTTTTCAGGTCTAGGAATCAATTCAGTATAAATTAACTAATATTTATGCTATTTATTTGTTATATTTTAGGTCTTAGGGTGTGAGTTTTCACTACCTTTACATCTTGGTAGTTTACCTCCCAGGTAAGTTTAAAAAGAAAAATATTTTAGGTGACATAAAATTAGGGTTTTGTGTGTGTATATATCAGTGCAACTTTATAAAAGTTATGTCACATAAATAGGGCTAGAAAAGGGGTTTTAGGGTTCAGGGATGGGTAATGTTAAGAATTACTAAAAGGTTTAAAGGAGTCAGGATGAGTATTGTTAAGGGGCAGTAAGTGTACTTTGGGTTCAGAGATGCGTAGTGTTAAGGGGTAAAAAGGGGCTTTTGAGTTCAGGAATGGTAGTGTTAAGGGGCCCTAAGGGGTTTTTAGGATTCAAAGATGGGCAGTGTTAAGGGGTAGTCACGGATCATACTTAAACTTAAAAATACCAAATTTAACCCCCATTAAAAAAAATATAGAATAGGGAGTAATGCAGGGTTTACCCAACACCCCATTAAAAATACATTAGAAATTGTATATGTGAATGGAGACATTACTTTGCAAGATTTAGTAGTGGGTTTTATTTTTTATTTTATATATATGTTGGACTACTTACCACCTATGTAGCGATGTAAGGCTCACACAAAGCAAAACGTAGCTATGTAATGGTTATCACAATGTGATTATTATTTTGTAGCTTACCGCGATGTAATGCATCTCGTAGCAACTAACATTCCATGGAGTGAGCAAAAATCTAGATCTGGTTATTTAAGTACATCCATAACATTTAGGATAACTGTTACCATTGTTTAAGGCTGGAATGTTTCTACTGCCTATCATAAATCCTCTCTTACATATATATTGGGTTGGTAATCAATCACAATTTCTCTCATGTTGGAATTCCTTTTATTGCAGATTTTCAATTATTGATACCACAAACAGAATTTTATGGCAAGGCACGGAGGCCAATATTATGCATGTCTCCTTTAATTGCAAACTCACAGCAGCAACTACATCATAATGTTAGAACTTGGAATATGAATGAACAAGAGTTCTAAATACTATTTAGTCCCCTGTGAGGCAGCCATCTTCCTTCTTTGTTGCTGCTCACAGCTACAGATAAGTCAACCTTTATGTTTTCTTATTCTTTTGGGAAATATTAGAGATTAAGGCTTGTGAGTGGTGTGAATTACCTTATAAGAGTGAGACCGTCTTACCTTCTACTTGTATGAGTGAAACTCTTGTGTTTGCTTTGATTTAATACATTTTCATGGTTTTTAAGTGTAGTTGTTCCCGTTGGTGCCAAAAAATTAAGTATTCCGTAGAAATAGTTTTAACTTAAAGGTTTATTGATAAGATTCTTGATGGGAAATTAGGGTTGCGAACTGTGGTGTTTGGTTCCCGTTTTGTCGTTTTTCGTTGTCTGTTGACCTTTGATTTTTTAAAAGATCTCGAGTCGCGCGCCGCGTTTGTGGCACAAGACTCGAGTCTGGTGTGTTGAGGAGAACGCGCTCTGACCCGCGCGAGTAGAGTTATGCGACGTGAGGCCGCGCGACTCGATTTTGCCTTAGCGGAGTCGCGCGACCCGTTAGTCTAGAAAAAAGAGTCGCGCGTTTCCTCGAAGACGCGAGAATCAATTTACAAGGTTTGAGCGAGACACGTATAGGCAATGACATCGCGACTCGCTCATTGATGTTGTGCCGGCCGCATGGGGTCATCTTAATAATTTTAAAGATATAACGGAGAGAAACGCTTAAAGCTCCTCCCACGCTTTCCCCTCACGTAATTTGACTATCGGAGCCACCGTAGAGCGTCACGTGACGCGGAGGCCATTTTGCCTCGGTTAAGAGGCTTGGTTTTCAAGATTTTGCGGGGCCATATTTTGGGCATAAAAACGATGCAGCGCGGTTCTGGCATCGGTCAGTTACACACTTGTGTGACAGACTAGGTCGAGAGATTACTTCAGTGACAGATCGTTTAAAAAAGTTTTAGGCAGCGTGTTAGAGCCCGCTCGTTTAACTGTTGAAAGGGGTTTGTGATTTCATGTTGTCACTTTTACTGTGTATTGCCGGTGAGTTTTAACAGTGGAAAGGGATTTGTGACTTGTGTCTTTACTCTGTCAATATTTTGCCTTTGTTAGTAAAAATATATATATTTTTCAATAATTATCATGGAGAAGGAAAGGTGTACCGATGGTGATGTTGAGGGCAAAGTGCAGGAGTGCGTAGACAAGGCTGTTTCTGCCCTGGCCTCCCAGTTAGGGAAAAAGATAGATGACTGCATGGACAGGCTTGAGGGGAAGTTTGCCAAAAAAGCAGATGAAGAGCAGTTTTGGTCAGTGGAGGAGGTACCGACAGTAAGTGGCACTCGAAGGAAGGCTTCTCAGAAAAGGAAGCATGTGTCCAAGGATATTGCGGACAAGGAAAGAGGGGCCTTTTATCAGAAAGGCAAGGAAAGGGTCGCCTCTAGGGAGGCCTATGGAAAGGCTATAAAGGCCAAGAAAGGGGATCACAGAGCGATTGCCTGTGATGAGTCCTCCAGTAGTGGGGACATTGTGATTTCTTGCTCCTCGGAATTTGACTCATCGGAGGATGAGGTTGATCCAGCGGTGTACTAACAGCAGATACTCCACTACCATATACACATCTGGGCCCATATAACTACTTCCATAAAAACACCATGTAGACCGCTGGAAAAACTTAGTTTATGATTTTCATACTTCAAGATCTAGTTATTTCATTCCCTAACTAAACCTTTTCACTGATCAATTAGTTCTTTCCTCTGGTCGATGGACCATTAGTTGGAATCTAGTTGATGGTGATAATTAACATAACTTTCTAAACATTTCTTGATTAAAAGAAATAATCACACCCTCATTCGCAAAGAGTGTCAATTCAATCAAGTTTCAAATAGGCATTTAGCAATTCAGATCCACACAATAACTATGCTCAGAAAGAAGAGGACAGAGAGAGAAGAACATCTATCAATACGATGAATTTATATTTACCAAGTATGGTGTGAAGACCAACCCCCTGGCCAAAGGGCTGGTAAGGGTCCCCCGGGATAGGTCAGGAGACAAAGACCTCAGGACAGGAATCAGGACAGGATACTTCACCTCTCTAAATACCGACGGCTGCGTCGCACCCCTCTCTGACACTCTCTTCCTCCTCGTGGTTCTTCCACGATCTTCTTTCTAACCCAATTAAGTTAAATAGATGGTTCTGCATTCGATTTTCTTCATCAGCGTCTCACAGCTTCAGCACCACCCCCAACACCGACAGCATCCCGAGCTCTGCTTCTGTGCTCCCGTAAAAAGCTCTCGTGTCAGCTCCCAATAAGCGCGCCAAAAAGCTAAACTAACTAACTAAAACTACCTCAATTATACCTTTTCATTACCGAGTACCACCCATTAATGTTTCAATATTGTAAAACACTAATTTCTGATTGGTCAGGCGAGGGGGGATGATCATCACACCATGCTTACATTTCACTTATTTCTTTAAACCATTGTATTCAAATCCCTCCCCTCAAACTTTATTAAATCATTTCCTTTCCCATACATCTCCAAACTTTATTAATACAAATGTTGCGATTTTATGAATAAAGCTCCTTCATATGAACTCTTCACCCTCATGTTCCCGGGGCACATCTTCGCTGGCCTTGGACGCGTGACAAGTCCTTACTCATCCTTTCGTATTTTCTTTCTAGTACGCATGCGTAGGGTCAAGACAGTCAGCTTGATTCAGACAAGTATAGAGGGCCCAAATGCGCACTAATAATAAAGTCAAAAGAAGAAATGTTATTTAAAAAAAAAAATGGTTTCACTGTACACCACCAACCTCTACTCTAACCCACTTCATTTATTATTAACGCTACCCCCGGCTGGAAGTAGCCCCGACTTCATCCTGCACCAGATAATCAGGCACGAATAAGTAAGCAGCCTGCCTTTCACTCTTCCTTTTCCCATGAGCAAGCACAGACTATGTAGGCCACTGACTCTCTCTTATCCCCACAGCCCATACCCACGAACAACCCTTGAATGTTTCCAGCTTAAACGTCACCGCCTGATGGAAGTAGCTCTACCCTGACGCCACCCTGGACGTTACCTTAGTGAGTAGTTGCCTTGTCCCACTGCATACATCTTCCCTGACACAACGCGGATACTTACTAACGCTCTATTCCCCTGATACCAGGTCAAAACAGCCTCCCCACGTAAGAGGCCCGCCTGCATTCCTATAGTGGCTACCTCTCTTCCTGGATAGTGACACCCTATTGAGAGTAAGTTCGTTATTGTGAGCTCATATGCATGATGCTCCTTCACGCTCATTAATTCAACCCCCCACAGTTAACCTGGCGCCCCGCGCGCACCACCCTTCAATGGTCTCTCACGCTGTTATATTAATTGTACTCACCTTACCTCAATTTAACAATGAGGTTGCGCTGTAATTGTTTTTACTATAAAAACACTGGGAGCACTTACTCACTGCAACTGGTCCTTATGTAGGGACATATTGTAATCATGCTTTGTTCCGATTTAGTTTCAGACTGCTCACTACATGTCCTGAAGATGATCTTAAGTACTTAAAAGATCGAAACGCCGTCGACCCTTACAACAGGAACCCCTCCCATTGTATATATTCATGTGGAGTTCCAATTTTGTTGTCAATGTGATGTTATGCTTTTAGTTCACTCTCACTTTGTCACATTACGCACCTTCACTTTATGTGAGCACCTGACTATTACTTTAAGTATAAAATTCATACTTGTGTAAAATAAACCGTTTATTTTACACTATATATGTTTCCCTACCTTCTTGCTCCCATGACGATTAAATGTCCAGTATAAATTGAATCCCCACTGACCCCTTCGGGATTTTACACTCTTGTTCTGGACCCATTAAGGCCAACCCTGAACCATTTCTCTCTCTAAACACTCAATTCATTGCAGGCAGCTGGTATTGTAATGACTGCAGCTGATGATGGTTCTCTCAAGACTGCTTTAGAGGTCAACTGTCCGGCTGCACCTGCTTTCTCTTGCATCATCTGGTTGTAGACCCTTTCATGAATTGTTTTTAGGTGCTTCCACATGGAACTTGTCCCATGTGAATACTTCTTTGCAGTGCCTGTCGATAACTGCACATATTTTGCTGTTACCTTTTTTTCCCCAGAAGGTATAGTATATTGCTTCCACACGTCCCTTTCTTTTCTGAGAGGTGGTTTGTCTTCCTCCTCATCCTCAACAGGTTGTGGATGCTCATCTTGAATGGATGACGTAGGGCCAGCCATTGTGCAAAAGCAGAACACCACCAGTTCTCAATCCACCTCCTAGAGACTTCACTGGAGAATTAACTGCTTTTGGATGTGATTTTCCATGTGCAAGGGTGGGGCTTAAATATCCAATCAGAAGACATGGTCTGGTTGTGCTTGCGAGTGAATTTGTGAGTCTGGTACATAAATTCATGTAGTCGCAAAAGTTGCAAAATGGGTAGCTATGTTGGAAACCAGATATAAGGTGGTTTATATATACTTGTAAATATGTTCACACTAATGTGATTAATGACAATGGAGAGGTGTACATATTCGCATTGATCTATAAAATGTTCGGCAAATCCACAGATTCAGACTTGCGTATTTATCCCGATCACGTGATTGGGACTAAAAACCATAGAGTAGTAGTCATTCTATGTTTACGTACCCGCAAAGGCACCTCGGTACCCAAAAAGTATTTTTTTTTAAATATGTTTAATTACATTAAAAAAACTTCATATACTTTACATTAACTACATATGTGATTTTTGTTTTTAAACCTATAAGTATATTTATTAAAAAAAGGATGTCTACACTACAAAAAAACTAAATTAAACATCAGTATCAATTGTAATACACTTAGTATTAAAAATAAACCACACACATTAACTAAAAAATCTAAACCTTATAGGGACATAATACTTTAGAAATGAAATTTGAAAAACCTTTGGAATTCACTGAAAAACCAAAGGTTACAGGGACGTTATAGTTAGGAAATAATAATTTAAAAAACCTTAGAAATTTACTGAAAAAACAAAGGTTACAGGGACGTTATAGTTAGGCTCAGATTTCACTCATACAAAACCAAAGAGATTCAGCAGTTATAGTTACCTGAGCTAGCTATAACTTACGCCCATGCAATGCACTGCTTATAACCTCACATATTACATCATTCATGACATGGTCAGTGACATCACTGATGACATCTCAAATGGCATTACTGATTTAATTTATGAAGAGCCTCTTCTAGATTTCAGTAGACCATTCGTTTTCAAGGATATTATTTAAGCCGCTTGCTTCAGTGACTCTATCCCACATTCTGTGCTTAATGTGGGTATGACCAATTTGTCTTCCATATCCTAATTTTGTGTAGTTTTCTCTGGATAACTGTCATAATGTCTTCATCTTTGGGTCTTTTCTCAATTTCATTTCCTACATCCCTTTTTGCCAGTCGAAATAGGAGCTATTTGTTAGTGTACAGCTAGTTGTATCATTTCTATGATGAGGTACAACTTCAGTCTCCGACTTAGGAGGTCTCTTTCTACTCCTTTTACATGCTGTGGTACGTTGTACGTGGCAAACTGCATGATACTACTGTCTATTTCATTTTACCTCATGAGTTATTTTGTCAAATTCTTATTCCTTAATAGCTCTGATTTACTCTAGGATTTTAAGTTAACTATATATACTAGTAACTGTGTAGTTAGAGATTAGATGCACTTCCATTGAAAAAACAGCGAAGGTTGCTGAATAGAATTACACCACACTCTGCATTTAATTTGATATTTATTCAGAAAGCTTGCTTTTTGGGGTCTGGTGTAAAACTGCTCATCATTTTTTAGATTTTAGCATTACAAATAGATGTCTGAAGGGCTCTGAAGAGTTAATTCTTTTGTACTTCTTAGCGGTTGACTCTGCAAGTATCCCTTGTCTGTTGACTTTGCAACCATTAAACTTAGAAGTTTGGTAAATTAATTTGAAATGTTTTGAGAAATGCAATTGGTTAATGAAGAACTTGAATTAATTTTTTTCTGCCATCTTGAATTTGTGTATTTGGTATGCTAGAAAAAAATTTATGTAGGGAAATGAGGACGCTGGATAATCATTGTTGGTCCTGAGCCTAGCCCCAACTGTGCACAGCCAAAGGAAGTGCACTGTATGGCCACTGGCCTAGCACAAACCCTGCACCCAGAGTCTACTGTGCTTGGCTAAAAGCAGTGGCCAATGGACATGGTACTGTGTTGGTGGCTGTCAGTTGTTCTTAATGAGAGGTTGGCATAACCTTACACCTTGCTTCTTTACATTCACCCCAAGGTGTAAGGGGTCCCACTTGCCAGTTTTTGAGGGGTGGCAGCAAAGGTCACCAGACCAGCAACAGAGATTTCCTTGGCCATCACCCTTGGTGTCTTGTGCAATGAGTCCTGCCTCATTTGAGGTGGCCACATCCTTTTTATAACTTCTATTTCTTTAATGGTCCATTTCCCAATCCATGATGGTCATCATCGACTTCCTGGATGATCATCCTTTACTGCTGGGTTAAAAGGGGTGCTGACAGTATTTAGGTCAATGCTGCCATCTTGTTTATTCCTGGCAATGCCCGTAATTGGTGGGTTTTTTCTGCTGCCATCTAGTTTCCTCACCCAGCCCCCTTTCTTCGTGTGCTCCTATTTTGTGTTTCATGTTGAGCCTTGAATTCTTGTGTACTGCTCTCTTCCTCTCCAGTTATACTTGCAGCCTTACCAATGGGTGCCAGACTTCAGTTTCCACCTTATGCAAGTTGCACTCAGGACTAATGGTGGTAAGTGTATTTGCTTTTGTATGACTTTAAAGACACATGTTTATCAAGATATTAATTAATGCCTTACTTTACAGGAACTGTTTTGCTCCTGACTTACCTAAGCAGTCTGATCAATGTTTTCTCTATTTTCTCTTACCCTGTTTCCCCTTATCCTACATTGCCA
The DNA here is from genome assembly GCA_963921515.1 of Calotriton arnoldi. Taxonomy (NCBI): domain Eukaryota; kingdom Metazoa; phylum Chordata; class Amphibia; order Caudata; family Salamandridae; genus Calotriton; species Calotriton arnoldi. The sequence goes on from CAWUFW010002498.1 coordinate 1,533,834, forward strand.
ATTATGCATTACAAAGAAGGTTGAGGACATTAAAAAACTGTGTACTAACAACGCGACGTTGTAACGACCGCGTTGTAATGGCACGCGAAGTATTACATCGCGTTGTAATGTGCCATATTCTGTATAAATAGCCATACTCAGGAGGTAAATTGGGATCTTCTATCTCCTTCTATCTGTACCAATAACAGAAGGCATCACATGCAGTCTTACAATCTCTTTGTAAAAGACACTAGCCAACTGAGGAGCAGTGTGTAGATTAGGCAGTGGTGTGAAGTGATTCAACCTAGCAAAGACGTCCACTAGTACCAATATGACAGACTTCCAACCTGACTTGGGTTGCTCTACTATGAATTCCATAGAAATAGACATCCTGGACAGAGTGGAAGTAGTGAGCAGCAGAAGACCAGTGGGCTTGGTGTGAACACGTTTGAATTGTAAACCATCGCTTATGCGAGTACATGTTGAATAGAATCCTTAAACCACTGAGGTCACCCTGGAGAACATGTGCCAAGATCATTGGTTCATATGATTTCAAGATGAGCAGCTGAAGGAGCTTCATAACATCAATATAAGAGTAATTTTTGGAAGGATGTGGTTGACAGAAATAATCTATTTTTATGGAACAGTAAATATGGATTTTATTGCCCTTTGTTTGGATGCTCTTGTAGCCAGCATTAATCCTCTTTTGTTGTTCTATTTTGGCTAACTCTAGAAAAGTTTCTGTTAGTGGGCAGACCTGGAAATTGTAGGCAGAATGAGAGGACCTGTGTATTTCATTTCTGGAGTTTCTTCAGTACAAAAAAAGACATCAGAATTACCATGTCCCTTTCCAGGGTAATAATGAATGGAAAAATAAAAGCGTGAAATGAAAAGCATCCAGCATATATGACTGTGATTTTTCCTCCTCATGAAATGCAAGATTTCAACTTTTTGTGGTCAGTCCACACAGTCATTTCTTGCAGAGCCTCTTCCAGGAAATGTAGGCAATTTACGAATTAGTCTTTTTTTTGTATCTTTTATTTATCACATGCCTATTATACAATGTCAAAAGTATAGAACTGTTCAATATGTTGTACTCAGAATACATAGTTGTCATATCATGATCAGACAGACATAAATATATATTTGCACTTAACCATGACAACACACAGCAACAAAATTGATATCCCGGGTTTGTGTCGCTCCCTGCATGTTGTGTAGTCATTGTGTACTATACCACCAGGTCACTAGGGCTTGATGTATCACCATCTGGGCTAGCCATAGCCTCTGCTAATCGCAATCACAGGGGTCCCCATATGTCTTTCGGGCAGGATATTGGAGAGAGTAATTCACCGTAGGTTTCAGCATGTGAGCGATATGTGACCATGTCTGTGATCCAGTTTGCCGTCATGGGCACCCTACCTCTACCCCAGTGCATGGCTACTCTTTGTTTGCTCATCAACAGCGCCAACTCCACAAATTCAGGTCAAAGAGAAGGGGTGATTCTGTTAAGGACCAAGAGGCTGGAATCAGTTAAGCTAAACAGTGGACAATTGCCTCTTGGACCATCAATGCTCTATTCGTTTTTTAACCTCAGGTCATCTATTTTGCCTGCAGGTGAGTTTTGATTAGTAAACAACATTTAATACATTTAAATTTAATGAGACAAGGTTTGAGCCAGCATACAGTTATTGATTGGGATAGACAAAACTCAAAAGTCAAAATATTCAAAAAAGGTTATATTCATTTGTTTTTTTCTTTGGTTTGCTTTTCAAAACATAGAAGACTATTGTACAAACATGACGATGACTTTTTTAATAGACAAATTACATAGACTCTATGTACAGTGACAATGAAACATAACATACATGACATAAATTTCATTGGTCTTCAAATACAATTTTGATAGTCCTACTATATTTACAGAGTATAGGGTCTTAATAATTTATACGGCCTCTATACTATAATCATTCTTGGGTCCAAAGTGTTGAGGTCAGGGAGAGCCTGTCTAAGTACGAAACAACTAAGCTGTCTGAGTCCGGCTTAGGTAGAAATCTTTGAACTCTATATAATTCTGAACAGAAAAACCCTTGGCCTCAGTGAGGGGGGTGCCGACGCGTTTCGACCTTCGTGTGGGGACCGTGAGGATTTTCGGAAGGTCTTCCTCAGGGCTGGGAAATTGTGTGTAGGACTCCAAACTTCATGAGTGCCATCATATCTCTTATGCTGATGTGTTCGTCCAAAGGGGCGGGACGCTTTTTGTATTTCTTCTTTGCTGTCGGGGGTGAACCCTCTTCTTTTTAGTGCTGTGTTTCGCTCGTCCGTCTCCGAGTTTCTGGTGCTTTTTGTCTGTTGGCTGACATGATGGCACTCATGAAGTTTGGAGTCCTACACACAATTTCCCAGCCTTGACCTCAACACCTTGGACCCAAAATAGATGACCTGAGGTTAAAAAACGAATAGAGCATTGATGGTTCAAGAGGCAATTGTCCACTGTTTAACTCCACAAATTGTCACACATTCTTAAAATAGCCCAGCAGCACCATCAGTGGGTTCGCGGCCAGCGACATGCCCATCATTGCATTTAGTGTCTCAAACACCTGATTCCAATAATCTCTAATCGTGCCAGATGCAGAAAATCTGCATCCGGGGCCCTGCACTTTTAGCATTGGGCATCCCCACTCCGGGCTAACTTTGCCTGCAATACAGGCATATAGTATAGCCGATGTAAAAACTTGTAATTATTTATTCTTTGCCTCCCACTGATGGATACTTCTTAAATGTGCATAGAGCAATACAACCATTGCTCACCAGTTATGTCAGATGCTAATTCTCGGGCCCAGTGCGACCCTGCCTTAGCACAGATGGGCGGCAGGTCCCCCATTACAGCATTGTACATTAGCATGATCAATCTCGTGGGTGCAGGGCCTGCCACCACTAAAGAGAGCAGACTTCAACTTCAGGGCTCCTGTGGGTAGTCTGGGAATAGTTGTCTAACTGTCTCATTCAGATGATGGTATATACAGGTATCTAGGAGAGAGCCCTTCCCCCTTGGATGTAGTCTGTCTGTGTGAGGAAAGTATTGTTCTTATAAAGGTCTCCCATTTTCCGCATTCCTTTTGCCACCATTCGTTTAGTGGACAGAGGATCAAACTTAATCTCAAACTGAGGGTTCTGACCAGGGGCACATGTGAGAAATATATATTGTCGCACACATCATCACTAGCCTGTGCCATACCCGCCCTGTACAATTAACGGGGTGAAGTTCATTTCTGGGTCGTTTGGGGTCTTTCAGTATTACTGTACTGAGATTATCGGGGCTTACCAGGTCTTTCTCCAAGCCTCAATGTGGAACTTTATGGTAATCATGAAATCAATGAGAATTGAACTGCTCCTGTGCAATCAAGTACTATACTTTTAAATTTGGCACTGCAAACCCTCCTTGGTTAAACAGCCTCTGTAGTATATTCCAACCTAATCAGGGTACTTGTCCTCCCCATCCCAGTTTTATCATCAAAGACCTAAGGTGCTGAAAGAAGATCTTATTGAGACCACAATTTTCATTATTCCTATTCTATTCCTATTTCATTATTCCTATTCTGCCTGCCATTGATAGCAGCAATTGTATCCAGTTTTTTAACATTGGTAGCAATTTTATCGATCGTAATGCAATCGTTTTCACGCAGCACAACCCCAGGTTCCTGTGAAAGTGGATCCCAAGATAGTGGATTGGCATTCCCTGCCATTGTAACGAATGAGTCTTCAATGCCAAGTCATTCTTGGTCTTGGATTGTGTAGTGCCCTAGTGGATAAAGTTAATGAATAATGAGCAATTTAATTAAATTGCGGGGTATGAACATCCTGCTGTGATAATTTGGCTCCAAGGACTCCAAATGAGAAATCAGTCCCCACAATGAATGGTAAATAAAGGATTGAGGCAGATGTAAAGGTGTTTTCAAAGTTTCAAAGGTATTTTGTTGTGCTGAACCCCACACAAAGGGTTACTTTTTCTAGTATGTGATTCTATTGTCATCACTATCAAAGAGGAAACATTAATACATTTATGATAAAAATTAGAGAATCCCAAGAACAACTGCTCTTTTTTGATGGTGATAGGAAGAGGACATTCTTGTACTGCCTGTTCTTTGTCAGAATCCATTTCAATACCAGCATGGGAGATGACAAACACCTCGAATGTTACAGATTGTGCTTCACATTATTTCTCCTGCTAAGTCTATAAAGAGTGGACCTGGAGTCTTTATAACACTTTTCAAACATGCTGTCTGTGTGTGGGAGAATAACCCAGAATATCATCCAGAGTTGTCCCTATACAAATGTCAAGAATGTCTCACAGAACATCATTGATTAGATGCTGAAAAGCTGCTAGTGTAGTTTCTGAGCCAAAAGGCACTTACAGGTGTTTTTAGTGGCCATATTTGCTGTTCCACTCACTCCCTCCTTTATCTGTAACAAACTGTAAGCACTTCAAAGATCTAGCTTCTCAAACTATTTTGTTTGTCATAGATGATCAAATTAGTCAGAAATACAGGTAACTGATGCCAAATGCAAATGGTAATGGCATTAAGTTTGCAAGGATCTGTGCAAAGTCATAATTTTCCATGAGCTTCAATGACGAAGAAGACGTGCCTCAGCATGGGATATGGCGTGCCAAAAAATCCTTAGCCAAAGAAAATTAGATGCACTTCTTCTGTTCCTCTTCTTCACATATGAGGGTATATTATTGACCATGGGGAATGTGAGCCCCGGGACTCAGACCAATGGAACAATGGTAAGGTCTGTGGGGTGGGAAGGTATTTGCTCATTTTCTTTAACTATTTCTAGAGAATCCTGACATTGAGATGGTACTATACAGGAAATATGACCTGATGGAGTAACAACTGTAAAATTGGGAAGTAAAATTAAAAAGAATAACCTGATCAATAAAAATGATTTGTTCATGCATATAGAATCCAGGATCATACATTCAGTGTAAGAGTAATTAATTAAAGAAACCTAAAGCAAAATTACATAATTCAAAACGATAATGACAAGCCTTGATTGAACCAAAATAGAAAATCATGATAAACAATTGCAATTTGGAAAATCACACAAAGAAAGTGAACATAAATCCGAATTAAAAACATCACTACAAAGTTAGATTAGTTATGGGTGAAAAATAAGCTAATCATGGACATGAAAAAATACAGTAGATTGAACACAAAGATGGGAGGGACTATAATTAGGATACTCTTGTGTACTCCTCCATTGTGCTGAGATCGTCAATGACAGAATTACACCTGAATATCCAAAGGTTTAACTTTAGATCAAAATGGGAATTTTTCACCCCAGTGGTGTACAATGACTTTTTTCATACTATGTGTCATTTAATGTAATTTTCAGTATAGTTCTTGGAAATATAGTGAGATACCATCGGAGCTGTAGTTTACACTTGATACAAATTTTCTAATTGTGACCCAGCCTGTTCTTATTTTTCTGAGTTATCTGACCAATATAGATTTTGCGACAGTACCATCCCGCGGACGTCCCATAGTCTTTGAGCATCTTGTTTAATGCCAAACATGCAACTGGAGCTCCAAGCAATAAGCACCCAACCTGAGCTGAATAGATTAACATTTAACTCCTCTCTAAGCGAGATTCAGACCATGCCAATTTTTTACTTGACTGACAATACTCTAACTACCCAGAAATTTTCCCTGTTGAGTAAAGGCTTTCGTTTGGTCCCACTAAATATACTGTTGTCTGCAGGTTACAGAATGAGCTTGCACAATTTATTTTAGAAGAGTAAAACTACTCACACACCTCTTTAATTTTGAAATGGTTATGGCGGAAACTTCACTGTTTAGCCTTCCAGAAACAGGTTGTTAAAGAAACTGCCTCTAAACAATTCTCACATATGTGTTCCTTACAATAACAAAAGATAATCAAAGGGCTTGTTTTCCTTGGTGAAGTAGAAGAGTGAGAAGGGCACGAAGTCTCACAATTGTAGAGTGTGCCTCTGCTGGGGGGACGGGAGTGAACAGTCAACAAGACTGTTCATGTTGCCCTCACACATCCCCTAGAGGATGTCATGCTTCATCATCGGGCGTTGCTCCTCGTTGGGCCGGCGCTGCAATGCCCAACGGGTCCCCCGAAGGGTCGCTTTGGCGGAGATCTTTTTCTTACAATAACACCAAAGCAGAACTATTAGTCCGTAATGAGCTGAAAAACAATAAGAACCTAATTATCAACCATCTCACAAGGGTGATAGCTTAGTCTTAATGGATGTTACCCAATACAGGGAGGAAATTCTATGACATCACAGCAACACCAGATAATATAACCCTTTAATCATAACCATATCAAAGAAATTCAAAAACTTATTTTTGAAGTGAATAAACAGGCATGTGACTATCTCAGTGAGAAGGAACTTTCATTCCTGAGCCAGAAAACACCTCCAATTCTAGTCATTTGACCCTTTGCAAAAATTGACAACATTTATAAGAATCCCCTTGGTAGGCCCGTAGTAACTTGTTGCAGCCCCAGCATGGACCTTCTCAGCAGTATTTGGACTCCTTCCTCAAACCTTTTGTTAAAGATACTTCATTCAGGATATGATTTACTTTATTAAGCAGATTGAGGACACTTATTTTTATATTGAGGACACTTATTTTGACTCTAATTCAGAAATCTTGGTAAGATCTGACATTGAAGCCCTTTACACCAATCTCTTCCAAAACGAAAGTATTAAGATTGTGAAGGAACTGCTTAGTACAAATATTGCCCCTACAGCTATTCCTAAGGAATTCCTTATTTCCCTACAAATCACATTGACAACAAAAAGTTTTCCAATTTGAGGATATGTTTTTTCCTACAGATCATGGCAGTCTCAAGGGGAGTGGCATTCCCCCTAACTTTGCTATTTTGTACGTGGATAATTTCGAGAACACAACTGTAGTAACAGATAAAAACCATTTCAAATGTGAGAAGTTGGAAACGCTATACTGATATCTTTCTAGTTTGGCAAGGCAATAAGTCTGATCTGATAGCCTTCTAGGATTGGCTGAATGCATCTCAAGATCATTTAAAATTTACCTGTAACTATGACTGCCGTTAATTGATCTTCCTTGATGTCTCTGTACAATCGAAAGCAGGGAAGCTAGGTACCTCCTATCGAAAACTAGTGGTGAGGAACACCCTATCAGCCTACAAAAGCAACCATCCAAGCATGTTATGCAATGGTCTCCCTTAAAATAATTCCTTTGGATCAGAAGGAATTGTAAGTGGTGGGACGATGATTTTAGAGAGGCAGCTGCCTTGTATGAAAAACTGATTCACAGGGTCTATCCATGACACCTTTTACATATAGGCTGAAAAAGAGCCTGATATTGCCCTCATGAGTTTCTTATGGAGCCTCAGAATAATAAAAAAAGAGCACAAGAATAATGTTACCTCTTTCTACCAAGCATACAGAAAGTCACTCAGATAGGAAACACTGGAGAATTCTGCAAACCGCTGATCTGGTGAAAGACCCACCCGTGTTGTCATTCAAGAAGGGCAAAAATATAAAAGATCACTTGATCAAAGCAGTGACCTGGACCACCTCTGAGCACCCTTTTATTGGTTTCTGAAGCACTGATTGAACCAAGAGATACTACAAGTATAGTATATGCTCTGTATGTAACTTTACCTTTAATACCATTTTTGCACAAAACCATTAAACAATAGTTTAAGCAACAAACCATTTGCAACTCTAGTCACTTGAATTATGCTATCTGGTGCCCATCACATAATCTGTATTGCCCATACTACATAGAAAATCAAGTCTAGAGTCACTCAACACAAAAGTCGTATTAAGTTTAAAACAGCTAATGCGCCACTGCTATCTGACTATATTTACATGAACCAGTCGTGGATAAGGCGACTCTACCCCATTGTTGACATAAAGTTCATTTTGAACTTATGCAAATGGTTTTAGAACTTCAGGTATAATCATGTACTCGATGTTCTCAACATAATGGATGATTACATTAGGCCTGGGCAGAACTCACAGAGTCTTACTCCATGGAGTTCCTCAGAGTTACCCCAAAACTCCTTGAAATTCTGTGGGTGGCAGAGTTACGGTACATTGCACTGCTTGTGCTGATTTTTAGCACCGGGGGTTTCTTTGGCGCAGTAAAATCAGTGCGAATGGCACCATGTGGCACACTAGAGAGTGCTACTTCTTTCTGTTGCTTGAGCAGATTTTCTACTGGAGCAGTAGCTTTCGCACCGCAAGCGGCAGTTTTATCAACGCGAGCGGTATCGACCTGCCGCAACCACCCACGTTGAGAAATCTTGCCAGAAGGTGGTCTAGTGCTTGATTTTCTTGCCTGCTAACTTAGTGTTGGTGAGCCACATGCGCGAACAAACTCCACCACGCGGCGGTTGGCTGAGTTTTTCCAAAACTATGTGCTCCAAGCAGAGTGCAGAGTGGGCAAAACTCTGCGAACTCTGCCAGAGGAGCAGAATTTACCACCCACCCCTAGATTACAAAAGAATATCCTAATCTCTAGCACTGACCATCTTTCTCTTCATTGGTTAATCTACTCTGTTTTTATGTTCATGATTAGTTTATTTTTCACCCACAACTAATCTAACCTTGTAGTGGTGTTTTTTCATTCAGATTGATATCAGCTTTTTTTGTGCGGTTTTACAAATTACAGTTGGTTACCGTGATTTCCTATTTTTGGTTCAATCATAGTGATAATCCTTTTGACTTTTGCAGTTTTGTTGTATGCTTACTTCATTAATTACTCTTATATTGTATGTATGATCCCAAATTCTATATGTGTGAACAAACCATTTTATTTTACAGGCTAGTCTTATCAATCTTACTTTTCAGTAGTTCAGTATGTACCAGTATTATATTTGGTTTCAATTTAGGCTTGCTGATGGTGTTCTTACTATTTTCACTCAATCACTTCCCTGCCCTTGATGATGCTATGATGGTCACGAAGGGAGGCAAGTCCTCAAATACATCCAAGTCACACTCCCCTATAAACAGACCAGATGCGCATTTTTGGAACTTTTAAAAAATTGCACCAACATGTTTATTTTCTGTTGCCTTTTTACTGATGTTTTAGCAATAGCTCGACCCTTCACTTATTTCTGGTCATGGTTTCCTTCTCTAGATCAATTCAATGACTTACTCTGGCTCTTGCCAGACTCCAAAGGCCCAGGCTATATACTGGAAGGCTTGTTCTGATCATTTTCTTCAGGTGAGCGTATTTTCTTCCACCCCCCAATTAGATCCTACTTTAAGCGTGTGGATAAACGTTTGTTTACTCCAGATTTGGTTCCCTTACTGATTAATTACCCTCCTAAGTGTTCTATCATTTGTGTTCTTGCATTTTGGATGGTAAACGGACTGGTCAACCTTTCCCAATTATATGCCTTGACTTAGCCTCCAGGGTAGGGGGACTCTTTTAGCTGCCCCAACCTTTCCAATTTGTCTGTGCATTTACATTTTGAGTAATATTGCACTTTTGTTTTGCAGAACCTATTTGTGTAATCTTTTAAACTCTTTTCTCAAAAGGCCACCCAAGTTAACTGTGGGAGAGCACCCGGAGAACTCTACCTGGGGCTACTTCACATTTTTTATCAGCTAGCTTTTTACCATCTGTCTCACAGTTTTTTGCACTTACACAAAAGTTGAGGGGATGTCCTCACACACCTAACAAATGTCATGCTGAGCCTGATTTAGTAATGGTGGTTCCAGAGTCAATAAAATCCACCATGCTGATAGAGCTAGCAAAACAGGAAAAGGCGAGGCCCTTCACACCATCGAGACATTTGAGCTCCCCTCAATCCCGTCAAGTTTATCAGAAGTTATAGCTGTTAATTTTCACTTCACCTGTATAGTTTTAGTAACTAGCATTCTCACTTATTGCCTCTCAAGAAAGGCTGCTGATTTTTGTGTGGAATTCAATAGATTTTACTGTTAGGATTGATGATATTAGGTTATTACAAAAACAAATTGGAACCACTTGCCATGTGGGGCTAGCTTAGATGGTCAATTCAGCTACACACGTAGCTTGACATTGTATTGACCATGTTTGCATAAATGTGAACTATTTAACAGTAACTGATACTGAGCCCAGCAGATGGATATGTCACTATTTGATATTATTTAAAATAAAATTGCATGTAGAATCTATTGTATCTAAAATATATCAAGAGTTGGTAATAAAACTCGTTAATATCACTGTGGATAATATCATGAATAAACTCTCAGATGTTCAAAAACTACTAAAGATATGAATTTGACAAATTATAACACTAATTGATGCATTCATCATCAGGTCATTGGCTCGCACCCCGGTCCCTAAAAACCAGGGTGGGCGCAACCATTATCTTAGGGGAGGGTTACCACTACTGCTGTGACATAGCGACCCTCCCCTAAGATAATACCCGACTAGTAGTTTTTAATTATACCAGTGGCACCCAATAACAAAGGGAAACTGCGGTGTAAACTAGGCATTTTTTATATATTTTATAGTCCCTGTTAGATTAGGAACAACATCCAAAGTGCTGCCTGGGATATGGTTAAACCCCCTCACCCCCGTTTTTAGGGAACGGGGTCTGACCTGAAGATGAAGCATGACACCAATGGGGTGTGAGAGGGTCCATAAAGAATAAGCATAAGTGCCCTTCTTGAGAAAAGGTTTATAGAATTACACTAAGACAAAAGAAGGGGTGGTAGGATACTTTAAGGTGAATTGATTCTAGACCGGGAGACCGTATCCTTCAAGCTCCCTTAGAAAATTGTCCCACTATGCCTATTCACACACACACAAGTATAATAGATCTTTTCTGTGCCAGTTACATTAGACTTGGAAAGAGGGATTATTTGAACACTACTAAATAAACCTTTAGTAGTCTCCACAATTACCAGTATTTTTATCCCATCTCTGTTTTACCTTTCCTGTCAAAGGAGGTAGAAAACAAGTATGTATGCCGTTATCAGTGTTTATCAATGAAAATGCTAGACTGGACAAGATATAGGCAAGATTTCGTTCCTATCATGTAACAGAGCAAGCTCTTATGGCTGTTATGGATAAGATACGGATGATCCAGGATGAAGGAGAAATGGTGCCACTTATCCTACTGGATGTAGCCACAGCATTTGACACAATGTCTCATTCCAGGACCTAGCACTTGCTTGGCCAAATAATTTTTACAGAGACGCACTTAGGTAGTATCAGTTCCTCATTACAGCATACCAAACTTTGGATTGTGGGCAAATATAATACCAGAGTGTAGGCCGATAAGCCTCTCAGAGAAAACTGTTTTCAATTAGAGAAACAAAAGAATTAATCTGAAGGTTGGGATAAGTGGCACAAGGAAAAGGTGTATACACATAAAGAGCTGCTATTCAATTAGGGCTTCATGTCACAGAGGTCTGAATGAAAACCCACACCCAGTGAAAAATGCTGGAGAAACTCAATTATCCATCAAGTACACAATCTGCAAAATTAAAGAAAACAGTAGCACATGTTAGGACTGAGAATAAGACAATGAAAACTCCAGACCAGTACCCCAAAAGCCATAAAACGTGTAGTAGCAAACAGTCCGAAACTAAGGTGGTCTGTCAGAAATTCTGCAGAAACAACTTTGGTCCTAATTGCTCATCATCGAGCACACACCAGTTGCATCACGTAAAGAACAGTCACTGACTGCCTCCTCCAATAAGCCATTATCAACCTGAGAGGGGAAAATATAGAAAAACCATCAAGCAAAACCTCTAACACATCAGAAAGAAAACACAACCAGGATTGGTGTAAAGTAACTGAGATGTTCCAGTATATTACAGTGGTTGAAAAGGAGGGCTAGCCGACATTGTCAACAACCAGGATCAATCAATCAATCAATAGATTTGTAGAGCGCTTCTTGTCACCTGTTAGGGTATCCAGGATAAAAAAGGAAATCAAGAAGACAGAGTTATTAAGGGCAATGTGATTAACAGAACAGACCACGTATGTGAGAACAACACAGCCAGAGGTTGGATAAAATGACAAGAGGTGTAGCCCATGAGTGATCAAGTAAGTCTGGGTCCAAATCTGAATGTTACCGGCGGTGCTACAATGCTAGGGTGAAATCAGAGTTCATTAGACCACTAACTATAACAGATTCCAGTTACGCCATTCAGCCATCACGAAATAATGAAAAGCCAAATGATGCTACTATGTTGAGAGAAATTGGGTTGTTTGTTGACTGGGGTGTGAGCCATGGTCAAGCAACAGACACAATCCCTTGTAGGGAGAATCACAAAAAGTCTCTAACTCAACCTGTACTTAACCCTGGGTAGCTCGGCACAAAAAGCAGTCATGCTTAACTTAGAGGCAATGTGTAAAGTATTTATGCAGCGCACAATGTAATAAAGTGCAAACACAACACAAAAAATCCCACACCAATTTAGAAAAATAGAATAAGTTTTAATACAAAATTTGACAAGAAAACGACAAAAATCTAATTAGTAGAACCTGAGTTATGAATTTTTCAAGTTTTTAGGCCAGGTCAGCGCTTACATTTAGACTTAGGTGAAATTCTGAGAGTGTTTTGAAAAGGTAAAGTCCAGCGGGGCAAGGCTACAGGAGGTGTCTTAAGAGGGAACCGCATCATCGGGGAGCCTTGGGTCGAAGCTGCGGTGAAGATTTCTACGTTTGAACTTAGTCTCTTTTTTGGAATTCGAAAATCTCTAGTGGGACGAGATAGTAGGCTGTGGCCGAAGAAAGTTCCAGATGCTCAGATACCCCTTTGGGAAGGAATGCTGAACAGGATTTGCTGTTGCGGAGAAGAATGTAGCAGGAGAAGCAACAAAGTCAATCCGACCGGCAATGTACCTTGTACCGATAGGCAAGCTGATTGGTTCCAATCTTCTCTTGGTTCTCCAAGCAGTTTTTGGCAGAAATTATTTAACTCCTCAGTTTTGGGTTTTGGCCTTCTGGGCACCTTTAGCACCACTATCAAGAGTCCAGGAAGAGTGGTACAGCACTTGGGGGTTCAGGACGTAATCTGGGTGGGTCCATGTGTGGGTTCAAGATGGTTTGGAGCCTTTTATGTCCCTGTGGCTCCAAACAGTAGGCCAGCAAACTAATCCTTGAAGTCATTCTGATAGTCCTGGGTTCAGGTGGAAATGCAGGGCTCAAACAGCAGTGCTGGTCTCTGAGCGTTCAAGGCAGGCTCCAGGCAGCAAAGCAGTCCTTGCATTCCAAGCTGGCTGCTGTGACAATGTGGAGGAGATAGGTCTTTTGTGTGAATGCAGAGTACATCCTATTGATTTTCAAGTGGACTATGTTCCACCCCCCAATCCTACCAGCAGGTGGCCATTCAGACACCTCTAATCCCACCATTGTGTGACTGTCTGGGAGGAATTCACAAAGTCTAACTGCCAGTTGCACCCAGTCATGTGACCCAAGATCGGCTGCAGGCAAAAAAGCCCCAATGGCAATTAAATGGCAACTTTCTAAAAGTAAACACAAGGAGATGATAGACGGAGCGCTGAAACCTTTCAGACACTCACCCCCAATCACAGATCTGGGTTGAATCCATCATCATCCTTTAGCTCACTTTGCCACCTCAGTTCAGACCCAGCTATATACAAAACAGTCTTGACCCTGTGCCTCATGGGAACAGCCCAGCCCGAACTGCCAAGCCACGTCTTCCCTGAACCGGAAACAAGCATCCTGGGACCAGTTTCGGGGTAACACCCTTCATCAGCCAGGCTAGCTTGAATCCAGTGGCAAAGTGAGCAAGGGTCCCACGTCTGGGCATACCCTGCCAACTTAGGGCGAACAAAGCAAACACAAGGAGATGATGGACGGAGCGCTGAAACTTTTCAGACACTCACCCCCAGTCATAGATCTGGGTTGAATCCGTCATCATTCTTTAGCTCACTTTGCCACCTCAGTTCAGACCCAGCTATATGCAAATCAGTCTTGACCCTGTGCCTCATGGAAACAGTCCAGCCCCAACTGCCAAGCCAGGTCTTCCCTGAACCGGAAACAAGCATCCTGGGACCGGTTTCTGGGTAACATCCTTCATCAGCCAGGCTAGCTTAAATCCAGGGGCAAAGTGAACAAGGGACCCACGTCTGGGCATAACATGCCAACTTAGGGCGAACAAAGCAAACACAAGGAGATGATGGACGGAGCGCTGAAACTTTTCAGACACTCACTCCCAGTCACAGATCTGGGTTGAATCCATCATCATTCTTTAGCTCAATTTGCCACCTCAGTTCAGACCCAGCTATATGCAAATCAGTCTTGACCATGTGCCTCATGGGAACAGTCCAGCCCGAACTGCCAAGCCAGGAAACCGGTCCTAGGATGCTTGTTTTCAGTACAGGGAGGACCTGGCCTGGCAGTTTGGGTTGGACTGTTCCCATTGGGTGCAGGGTCAAGACTGATTTGCATATGGCTGGGTTCAAAACTGGAATGGCATGGTGAGCAAAAAAACGATAGATTTAGGCCCAGATCTCTGTACTGGGGTGAATGTATGACATTGTTCTGCATTCTGTTCATCAATTGTTCTTTTTGCATTTGTCACCGCGAGTGGGTCGGGTATGCCCAGATGTGGGTCCCGTGCTCTCCATGGCACTGGAGTCAAGCTATCCTGGCTGATGAGGGGTGAAATCCCAAAACCGGTCCTCGGATGCTTGTTTCCCGTCTAGGGAGGACCTGGCCTGGCAGTTCGGGCTGGACTGTTCCCATTCGATGCAGGGTCAAGACTGATTTGCATATGGCTGGGTTCAAACTGGAATGGCATGGTGAGCAAAAAAACAATGGATTTAGGCCCAAATCTCTGTACTGGGGTGAATGTATGACATTGTTCTGCATTCTGTCCATCAATTGTTCTTTTTGCCACTTTCTAAAAGCATTGTAATCAAAAAACTAATTTACCATTAAAGAGGATTTTTCACTGCAATTTCATAGATCCCAAATATGAACTGTCTACCTGGTCCTAATAAAAAATTAGCACTTATAAAATGTAATAAGGCAATCCAATGTTATCGTACGGGGCAGGTATACCTCAAAGTAGTGAAAAACAAATGTAGGATTATTTTACTACCAGGACATGTAAAACTTAAAAGTGCATATCCAACCTTCTAATTGCAATGCACCCTGTCCTATGGGCTACATAGGGCCTACCTTAGGGGTGGCTTGCATGCAGTAAAAGGGGAGTTTAGTGCTTGACTAGGTGGTTATATTGCCAAGTGTATTTGGCAGTTTAAAAGTGCATTCAGGCTATAATGGCAAGCCTGGGCCATGCTTTAAGGTGCTACTTAAGTGGGTGGCACAATAAGTGCTGCAGGCCCTCTAGTAGCCTTTAATTTACAGGCCCTGGGTATAAGGTATAGCAATTTACAGGAGACTTATAGATAAATTAAAACTGCCAATTCGGTGTGAGCCAATCAAACTATGTTTAGGGGCATAAGCACAAGCACTTCAGCACTGGTTAGCAGTGGTAAAGTGCACAGAGTCCTATTGATCAACAAAACCAAATTCAGAAAAAAAGGGGAGGGTAAAGATAAAATGTTTGGGGGTGACCCTGCAGAGAGGGCCAGTTCCAACATATGTCCAATGCCCCTGTTGCTTATCCTTTTTTTTAATCTCAGTATCATACGATTTCACTGGAAACAAGATCCAAAGAGCTAGTAAAGCTTCAGTAAGACGTAACAATTACATTTTCTAAGACCACAGAAGAAAGGCGGGGTTAAACCGAAAGAGAAGTCGAGCTACACTGTTCCTACTTCAGAAATGTCTCACACAAAATGCAGGTTAAGGATCCATTACCCAATGCTAACTTTAGGTTGCTAAGTGTAGACATCAATCGAGTTTGTGGTCAAGTGATAACATGGACACAGATCCCAAGCTTAAGACTAGTATCAACCAGGAGCAGCAAATAATGGATACATAAACCTTTATTTTTGCCTTTTGTATCACAACACCCATAATTGAAGATTTCTACAGTTATTGAACGTGTTAATCAGATAGTTTCCTGTTGGAGATGGCCCTTTTGCAGGGTTATCCCCAAACATTTTGCTTCTTCCTCCTATTTTTTCCTGACCTGCTGTTGTTGGTTTTAGGACTCTGGGCACTTTACCACTGCTATTCAGTGTTAAAGTGCATATGCTCTCTGTGAAATTTTTATTATGGATTGGTGTTTCCATGATTGGCATATTTGATTTACTGGTAAGCCCCTAGTAAAGTGCACTGAGTGTGCCAGGGCCTGTAAATCAAATGCTACTAGTGGGCATGCAGCACTGATTGTGCCACCCACATGAGTAGCACTGAAAAGGTAACTCAGACCTGCCACTGCAGAGTCTGTGCACAGTTTGTAACTGCCATGTCGACCTGGCAAGTGCACCCACTTGCCAGGCCCTAACCTTCCCTTTCCTTACACGGGAGTCACCCCTAAGGTGGGCCCTAAGTACCCCTGTGGGCAGGGTGCAGTGTATGTGAAAGGTAGGACATCCCCTGATGTGTGTGGCATGTCCTGATAGTGAACTACTGCCAATTTTGTTTTTCACTATTGCAAGGCTACCTGTTCCCATATGATAGAATGGGGAGTTTGCTTATAACATCTTATAAACATAACTACCCCTGGCAACAAGGTAGGCAAATAAAGTTTAGTATGCCTGAACTCAGCATGTTAAAATGAGTGAGGGTGATTTTTACATTCTGTGTTTGAAAATACCACTTTTAGAAAGTAGGTATTTTTTGCTTAGCCATCCAGTGTGCCTCTGCTAGGATGTGTATTGACTGTCTGGCTTTGGAGTGACAGGGGCTGGGGATGTGCAGTGGCTCCAGAGAGTCTGGATGAGTCAAGGCTGGGCTGAATAGACCTGGTCTGCATTTAGAGTGGTGGGAGGAGATTTCCCTTGCACTTGAATAGGCCCTGTCTGCCTTGGACAATGCTGTCTCCGCCTCCTGCTGGGAAGCTGGGCCAGAGAGGACCAAACTGGTTTGGACTAATCACAGACACTCTCTGCCAGAGAGGACAAAGGAATTTTGGATATAAATACTGGGGCCCAGACCCCAGAGCTTTAGAACTCTTTTGGAACCAAGAAGACTGCCAAGTAGAAGAGCTGGAGAAGTTGTGAGGAGGGACTACCAGTGAAAGGACTGGACTGAACTTTCTGCAACTTCCTTTTTGTGAGTTTCTCCAAGGGCTTGAGGTAGAGCTTGCCCCCTGTTCAAAAAGTCTCAGAAACAGCAAAGACTTCAAGTTCTTCTGCCATCAGCACTGGGGACTGTGTGTTTTGTGCTGCAACAGAAGAAAAGCAACCCGACGCCGTCTACGATGCCGCTGCTGACTCCGTGTCCTGAAGGCACCGCAGAGGGCACCGCCGCAAGGCCGCACCGCAACCCTGGTCTCATCGACGCCACCTGACGCCGCTACCGAACCGCTGCTTGCACCGCGACCTGTGGGCACCGCACTCCTCACCACCTCGCTTCATACTGTCACCCTGGTATCCCTGACGACGACGCCCTACGCCGACATCGACGCCGCTGCTTGCACCGTGGTTCGAGGGCATCGCTCTTAGTTACTCGACGCACCGCCCTCAACCCGCACCGCAGCCTTAGCCTAATGACACCGGCGCCATCAACTCCAGTTCATCAGCCGACGACAGCACTTCAGCAACGTCGACGCCGCTGCTTGCACCGTGACCTGCCACCACCGCGACGAGCACCGCATCACTTCGCACCACAACCCTGGTCTCACCGATGCCGCTGGACGACCCTCACTGAGCCGCTGCCTGCACCGTGACCTGAGGGCACGCACGCCGCACTGCTGCACTTCGCACCACAGCCCCGACGCCTGCCGATGCCGGCGCTCCCGACTTCAACCGCAAGGAGTTCGATCTGCAACGTGTGTGACTTCAAGGGCCTGACAACTCCTGCATCGACCTCCGGAACCGACGCCGGCGGACGCCGGCCTTTCGGGGCTCATAGAGAGGTCGCCGACGCCCTGCATTTCTAAAGGTACTGTTTTTGCAGGTCTTCCCGACACTGTAGCTGGCCCGCGACGCCGCGGTCAGCCAGAACTGTTTGGATTTGTTGTTCACGACGCCGTAATAGCCCCTGACGGAGCTATGAACTTCAAGGAACTGTATTTCAATTCTATTTTGATTACTGAAGATTTCTAAGTACTGTATTGTGGATTTTTATCGTTTTGGTCTTGTTTTAGGTATATAAAAATATTGGATATTTTTAATTCGAGCCTAGCGCAGCACGCATGCGCTGCTCTAGGAGAGGGCCTCTTGGAATCACTCCAGACTTCCCAGAGACTTCTCCGTGTGAGTCGGACTCCTCCCACACATTCCATTGGCCTTTGTGTGTGGCTTTCAATAATGAAAGCACGCAAATGGCCAACGACGGATGCATGTCCCGCCTTTCCTCTAAATGTTCACTCCCATGGCCTATGGGTCTCGGGAGCGAGCGGAGGAGCAGCGGCGCGCAGTGTGCCAGCTGCATTCCAGGATCAGGTTACTAATTAACCCAGCGCGGTCGCTTTCACTTTTGCGACCGCGCTTGTTTTCCAGGCCGTTCTCTTTTAACCACAACCTTTGTATGATTAGCCCTGCATTGTCACGATTAAAAAGCCTTCATTCAGATGAGTGTGAAACACCACTTCTGTTTACGGGGAAGAGAACCCACGCATGTCCGCAGCTGATACCAGGACAATGCTAGTAAAAGCGCCTAGAGGCGCCGCTCACGTGATCTCAAGCTTCAACATGGCAACATTTCAAGAGAAGATGAAAATAAACCAGCTTGCACAACAAAGATGATTATTCTATGTGCCCTTAGAACGACCAGCAGAGCCCTCCGCGGCATCGCGCTCTACAGACATGTTAGAACAACCGTACTTTCTCTTCCCTTTGTTTTTAATGCATGTCTTATTTACACTTATAAATACATATGGCAAAGTGTACTCCGATGGTAAGTAAAGTTTGATATATGCTTGTTTTGTATTCCTCGTCCTTTAGCGCTTCTTTTTCGGGTTTAATTAAGCACTCTTCCAAGAGTGTGTGTGTTTTAGAAGCAACACCAGCAAATCCAAATTTAACCTTTTTAAGTTTAACACAACAAACATGACGCGCAACAGGCACGCCAGATAGGAGAGACAGCATCTAACACAGACGTCCGGTAAGCTTTCTTACAACAGCACATTTTTTGGTGACGCATTCATGCAAAAAAATAAACAGCAATGTATATCCAACAGGTACGTTTGTTGAATTTCATTCAGAAAACATTGTTTCCATTCACCAACGGGAATGTAAATCTATCCACTCCCTGAAGGAAATGTGGTACACTGCATGCGACTTTTTGATATTGTGCACTCCGGTAAGCATCTATTACAGTTCATTTATTTTGTCTTTACGTGACAAGTTTATACCGCTTGAAAGGAATTAATTTACAAATGTACCCACAGATTTGCACTTCAAAATACACTAAGATTTTTTAAATCTCGATTACAAAACAGTACATTTATTGCATTGCATAATCTTACAAAAGTGGCGGTGACATACGCTGAAAGGTACGGGTGAACATAATGTTATAATGACAAGCTTTTTACTTCACAATTGTTCAGCATTCAGGGTATTTTAAACAACTGAGCATCTTATTAATTGCAGAACTGTGCAAGCCCTGCACCATCAAGGAGCACATTGTACATTTTGAAGACTTGCTTCTGCAGGAACAACCACACTTCAGCTAAAACAACTTCAAACTTCTCTGCTACCCATTAGAGACCTACGGATTCACTCAACGTTTATATAATTTTCAGGAAATATACTATCGATGAACATCAATATCACAACATTGTGGTTTACATTCAAGCACACTCAGCCAAACACCACATAAAAAACTAATTTGTTTGAGATTCATATCTTTATATGGAAATCGCCTCTATTTAAACATCTGTAAATATCAGCGTTCCGTGTTATCAACACACACATATAAGGTGGCCGCCACATTGACAAGTCAAACTCGTTGATTGTAAAGAGTCCTATCTCGTGATTTACTAATCGGTGTGGCTTTTTAAGCTTCACACAACAGGTATGCCAGATAGGAGACTTGGCATCTAACACAGACTTCCGCTAAGCTTGTGTTCCAACTTTCTTACAACCACGCATGTTCTGGTTAAGCGTTGATGCAAATAATAAACGCGCACGTATATCCAACAGGTACGTTTGTAGAATTGCATTCTGAAACCATTGTTTCCAGTCACCAATGGGAATGTAAATATATCAATTCCCTGGAGGAAACACTGTAAACCACATATAATCTTTTAATACCGGTGCACTCCGGTAACCATCTGTTACAGTTCATTTATCGTTTCTTTACGGTGACAAGTTTATACCGCCGAAAGGAATTAATTTACATCTGTATCCGCAGATATGCGCATCAAAAGACTCTTAAGATTTTTTTTAAATCTCAATTACAAAGCAAGGGATTTGTTGCATTGAAAAATCTAACAAAGCGGTGTGATATATGCTGAAAGCTACTGGTGAGCATAATGTTATAGTGACAATCTTTTTACATCGCAATTGTTCAGCATTCGGGGTATTTTAAACAAGCGAACACCAAATGAATTACAGATCTGTGTAAGCTCTACACCATCAAGGAGCATATTGTACATATTGAAAACTTGTGTCTGCAGGAACAACCACATCTATTTTATTTCTGGCATCACTGCTTTAAGCAGTCCAGCAGCAGGTCTTCTTTTTTCTTTTTTTTTAAACCTATCACCACCCCCTCACTGTTTCTTCGCCCATCACATTCTTACTCCAAGCTCCTCTCCGGTTTTGTAAACAGGCCTGTAAATCTTGTTCTTGTCTTGTCACATCTGCATAGCATTGAAAGACCGACAACTAAGGTCAGGCGCTGTTTTCCGAGGGTGCCTGTTTACGTGTCCCGCTCCCTCCCTCATCCCTGCTTGGTTATTTCGTTAAGAGCACTTCACACGAGTGCTGCATCCTTGCTACGCCGCTGACCAGGTTAACATTTTTAGGTCTGGAGCAAAATATCAAAAAGCACCTTTGTTTCTACACTGACGTCATTCAGGTGCCGGTAAACACCTCAGAGGCATATTATCAAGAACGGCGATAAAATTATCGTCGCTTTAGCGGCAGAAAACTGCCGCCAAAGCGGTGATAATGGGCTTGATAATATGCCCTGGAGAATTCCAATAGAAGCCCATGTTCACACCAGAACATGGACTTCTATTGGAATTCTCAAGGGCATATTATCAAGCCCATTATCGCCGCTTTAGCGGCAATAATTTTTAACGCCGTTCTTGATAATATGCCCCTCAATTTCTTGGTATACGTTTCAGGTCACATATATTTTAGCCATTCTTAAAATTGCAAAGCACTACTAGGCGCTTTTATTTTGAAAATAATGACTAAATTGATGGCTGGGATAATGGCTATATATTGACCAGTACTTGATGACTTTACTGACCAGTTCTTGTAATGGTATCAATCAACAGTGCACATGCTTAACATGGGCAGATACTGGTGGCACAGCACTCAGGATAATGTGCTGCATGGCTACACACTTGTTTGGGCCAAAAGGCGAGACCTATTGGCTATGCCAATGCTTGTTCTAAACTGGTGTGGTGTCCGTTTGTAGTGTTTGCACTGTATTACTGTTGATTATGTTCAAATGCTTTACACACTGCCTCTAAGATAAGCCTGACTGCTCGTGCCAAGCTACCAAGGGGTGAGCAGGGGTTATTTTAGGAGTGTAACTCCCTTATCCTGACTAGAAGGAAGGGTCCCTACTTGTACAAAGGTGCAAACCCTTGCCAACTACAGACCCCCATATCTAACATTGGTTGCCAGTGGTGAGGATAGGACTTGCGTTTGCACTTGACTTACAGTGATTGGTGTGCACTACTACCATATCGCAGACCATTACGTACCACATACTGTTTTTTTGGTCTATGTTTGCCTTTCCATCGGTCTTGAACTTGAACTTTCCAGTACAACAGGCCTGAATCAATTGCATCATCTGCTGCATCCTTGAAAGTGGCCTTTGAGGAGGAGAGGTTAGAAACCTACAATGTGAAGGGATTGAAGGCGATCTGCAAAAACCTCAAAGTCCAAATCAGGGGCCTCACCAGAAAAGAGGAGCTACAAAAGGGCTGAGGGCCTGGGTAGCAGCCAGGCATGCTAGTGAGCTGTCTGGGGATCTTGGTATGGAGGCAGAGGAGCCAATCCCAAGGGTAGATGTGCTTTTGGGAGGGGGGGCACCCTCTAAACCAGGCAGCAGTAGCTTGTCCCCAGAGGAGCTGGAGGACAGGCGGGAAGCAAGGAGAGTTGCTGTGGAACTGGAGAAGCTTAAGTTAGACATGGAGGAGAAAAGGATGATGTTAGACCATGAGTTTAAAATGAGAGAGCTGGACTGGGAAGCCAGTAGGGCTAGGCCCAGCTCAGATGGTGGCAGCAAAAGTGTTAGGTCCAGTACAGAGGGTGAGGTACATACACACACAGATTTGGTGCCCTGCTTCAAGGAGGGGGTTGACGTACACCAGGGGGTTCAGGATTCTGAGGTTACTCCAGTGGTGCGCAGTGTCCCTGAGGTGAATTGGAGAACTGGCACAGGGGATCATATTCCTGGTGGTGGGAGGGACACTATGGACTCTAGCTGAGAAGTGAAGGGAAAGGGGTCCCTCATGGTAGAAGCCCTGGTAAGTGAGTATGGAGACCAGCCAGAAGAGTATGGGTTGAGGGACAGCAACAGTCAGACACTGTCTCACCAGTCCTGCAAGAATGATGTGGGGTACTTTTCTGAGGCACTGGATGGTTGGGTGAAGGGTAGCTTGGTTAACACTTGTGTGGGGCTGTGTGATTCAATTGTTGGAGAGCATATTTTAAGTCCCTGTTTTCCAGAGCTATGCCATCACCTGTTGGAGTGTGAGTTCTTTGACCCCAGGAAGCTTGCACTGGCGGCAGACCTTTTGGTGGATTCCAGAGGGTCTGGAGAAGCATCTGGGGGTGATCCTGAAGGAAGTGGCCCAGGTATTTCCCAACCAAGGATGGTGAGAAAGGTTCGTGGTAGCCCAGATAGATCCCTGTGTCGTGGGAGGAGTGTAGGGACTCATGTCCATGTCTCCACGGAGAAGGAGTGAGAATGGGCTGTGGCCCAAGGTGCCCGAAACCCGGTCCCAGAGCCTGGGTGGTTCCATGAGGGAACACCAGGTGGGGAGCCTAGGCTGTACTGGAATGCCATCCATTGAGGGGGATCCCCTAGTGTCTGGGGAACTTGGATGGGCCTCTGTCATCAGCGTCCCACAGGTTCCGGTGTCTGGCAGCACCGCTCCAGTAGGGAGAGTGCATGAGTCTAGAGAGAGGGGTGAGGGGGGATGCAGTCCCCAGTGGACAGACCAGTGGGTCAGGGGTTGCCAGCTCTGAGGTCAGAGCACCCCAGGACTGACCCTGGTTAAGCCACTTATGGCCTGGGGTGTCTTCAGGCTCTATCAGGTGGACAGGAGGCTGGAGACCTGCGCCAGGCAGACTCTTGCACAGCTCATGAGGAGGGTGTTTCCATTGAGGGGTGTTGTTGTAGTCCCCTGGAAGTCCTGGGTTGCCAGGCACAGGTCCAGCCTAAGGGTACAGACCCTGGGTTGAGAACCAGGTTCAGGCCGTCCCCCCTGACCTGGAGGAAGGGGCGACTGCTTACAGTGCCCCTACTAGTTTGTCTTCTTGGGGTGCCGCTCCAGGTGGGAGGGTGCAGAGCCCCAGGGAGGAAGACCAGGTGTGGGGAGCACACCCCAGTCCCTTGTCCAGCGGCAGGGTACAGGGCTGGTGTGCCAGTTGCTGGATAGCATCCCTGAACTGGTGGGCGAATTGTGCAGGACACCTGCCACAGGTGCTCTGACAATTCTGGAAGGGGGTATCACTCCAGGTGGGAGGGTACAGAACCCCCGGGAGGAGGACCGGGGGTGGGAGAGCCCCCTCAGTCTCCTGCCCAGCCGCAGGGTACAGACCCTGGGCTGGTGGTCCAGTGTCAGGATGCCATCCCTGACTTGGCAGGAGGGAGAGTGGAGAAAGGGTGCCAGGCACCTCGGGCTACTGCCCCCCACTCTCTGATGCCACAGAGGTTAAAGACGCCTGAAAGGCATAAGGCCTGGCTCCCATCACTGACAGCTGTCAGTGGCCACTGTGGCTTACTGTCCTGGTGGACAGAGTTGCCCCTGGGAGGGGGACAAGAGTCACACCCAAGGGGTGGACTGGGCCACACTACTGTGTTGGCCATGTGGGTACTGTTTGTTTGTTGGGAAACATCTGTGAGCATAGTAAGTTTAAGCGCTGCACAGATGGGGTCCACAGGTGAGGAGAAGGGTTCCCCATGGGTCAGCTTAGTGGGCCCTGAGAGTATGGATAGAGTGATCCAACTAGGTTCAGGAAGGTGTAGAACAGGAATAGACCCCTGCTGTTGCGGGCCAGGTTCCATGTTCTATCGCCCCAAGCAGGGAAGCCCATCGAGGTATGGATTGGCCTACCCTGGCTTTAGGCTGGAAGAGGGTTGTGTTGGAGATGACCCTTTTTGCAGGGTTATCCCCAAACGTTTTGCTTCTTCCTCCTATTTGTTCCTGACCTGCTGTTGGCTTTAGGACTCTGGGCACTTTAACACTGCTATTCAGTGTTAAAGTGCATATGCTCTCTGTGAAATTTGTATTATGGATTGGTGTTTCCATTATTGGCATATTTGATTTACTGGTAAGCCCCTAGTAAAGTGCACTGAGTGTGCCAGGGCCTGTAAATCAAATGCTACTAGTGGGCCTGCAGCACTGATTGTGCCATCCGCATGAGTAGCACTGAAAAGGTAACTCAGACCAGCCACTGCAGAGTCTGCGCACAGTTTGTAACTGCCATGTCGACCTGGTTTGTAACTGCCATGTCGACCTGGCAGGTGCACCCACTTGCCAGGCCCTAACCTTCCCTTTCTTTACACGGGAGTCACCCCTAAGGTAGGCCCTAGGTACCCCTGTGGGCAGGGTGCAGTGTATGTGAAAGGTAGGACATCCCCTGATGTGTGTGGCATGTCCTGATAGTGAACTACTGCCAATTTCGTTTTTCACTATTGCAAGGCTACCTGTTCCCATATGATAGAATGGGGAGTTTGCTTATAACACCTTATAAACATAACTACCCCTGGGAACAAGGTAGGCAAATAAAGTTTAGTATGCCTGAACTCCTAATGTTAAAATGCATCTTTTAGTGAGGGTGATTTTTACAATCTGTGTTTGAAAATACCACTTTTAGAAAGTAGGTCTTTTCTTGCTTAGCCATCCAGTGTGCATCTGCTAGGATGTATATTGACTGTCTGGCTTTGGAGTGACAGGGGCTGGGGATGTGCAGTGGCTCCAGAGAGTCTGGATGAGTCAGGGCTGGGCTGAATAGACCTGGGCTGCATTCAGAGTAGTGGGAGGTGTTCTCGCTAGCACCTGAATAGGCCCGGTCTGCATTTAGAGTGGTGGTAGGAGATTTCCCTTGCACCTGAATAGGCCCTGTCTGCCTTGGACAATACTGTCTCTGCCTCCTGCTGCGAAGCTGGGCCAGAGAGGACCAAACTGGTTTGGACTAAGCACAGACACTCTCTGTCTGAGAGGACAAAGGAATTTTAGATCTAAATACTGGGGCCCAGACCTCTTTTGGAACCAAGAAGACTGCCAAGAAGAAGAGCTGGAGAAGCTGTGAGGAGGGTCTACCACTTTGCTGTGTGCTTTGCTGTGTTGGCCTGCAGTGGCTGCTTCTGTCTTGGGTAGTGAAAGGACTGGACTGACCTTT
Source organism: Calotriton arnoldi (assembly GCA_963921515.1). Lineage (NCBI taxonomy): Eukaryota > Metazoa > Chordata > Amphibia > Caudata > Salamandridae > Calotriton > Calotriton arnoldi. The sequence continues at coordinate 1,559,656 of CAWUFW010002498.1, forward strand.
CTGCAACTTCCTTTTTGTGAGTTTCTCCAAGGGCTTGAGGTAGAGCTTCCCCCTGTTCAAGAAGCCTCAGAAACAGCAAAGACTTCAAGTTCTTCTGCCATCAGCACTGGGGACTGTGTGTTTTGTGCTGCAACAGAAGAAAAGCAACCCGACGCCATCTTATGACGCCGCTGCTGACTCCGTGTCCTGAAGGCATCCCAGAGGGCACCGCCGTAACGCCGCACCGCAACCCTGGTCTCACCGACGAAGCCATCTGATGCCGCCACCGAACCGCTGCTTGCACCGCGACCTGTGGGCACTGCACTCTGCACCACCTCGCTTCACACCGTCCCCCTGGTATCCCGACGCCGCCGCCCCATGCTGACATCGACGCCGCTGCTTCCACCGTGGTTCGAGGGTACCACTCGTAAGTTACACGACCCATCATCCTCATCCCGCACCGCAGCCTTGGCCTACCGACACCAGCGCCATCGACTCAAGTTCATCAGCCGAGGACAGCGCTTCCGCAACGACAACGCCGCTGCTTGCCCCGTCACCTGCCAGCACTGCGACGAGCACCGCATCACTTCGCACCGCAGCCCTAGTCTCACCGGTGCCGCTGGACGACCGTCACCGAGCCGCTGCCTGCACCACGACCTGAGGGCACCAAATGCCACACCGCTGCACTGCGCACCGCAGCCCCGACGCCTGCCGAGGCCAGCGCTCCCGACTTCAACCGCGAGGAGTTCGATCTGCAATGCGTGTGACTTCAAGGGCCTGACGACTCCTGCACCGACCTCCGCAACCGACGCCTGCGGATGCCGGCCTTTCGGGGTTCATAGAGAGGTCGCCGATGCCCTGCATTTCTAATGAAACTGTTTTTGTGGGTCTTCCCAACTCCGTAGCTGGCCCGCGACGCCGCGCTCAGCCAGGACTGTTTGGATTTGTTGTTCACAACGCCGTGATAGCCCCTGACGGAGCTATGGACTTCAAGGAACTGTATTTCAATTCTATTTTGATTACTGAAGATTTCTAAGTACTGTATTGTGGATTTTTATTGTTTTGGTATTGTTTTAAGTATATAAAAATATTGGTTATTTTTCTAAACTGGTGTGGTGTCCGTTTGTAGTGTTTGCACTGTATTACTGTTGGTTATGTGCAAATGCTTTACACACTGCCTCTAAGATTAGCCTGACTGCTCGTGCCAAGCTGCCAAGGAGGGTGAGCAGGGGTTATTTTAGGAGTGTAACTCCCTTATCCTGACTAGAAGGAAGGGTCCCTACTTGGACAAAGGTGCAAACCCTTGCCAACTAGATACCCCCTTTTCTAACACTTCTCTTTGACAGATTCAAGAGCTCTAACAGGACGCAGGCATTTTTCTCTCTCTTAGTGACCCAAGATAATCTAAGTCATAACACACTTGTAGAGTTGCTGAGCCTCATTTTAAAGCATGTTCATGACATGAAGTCCATTCAAGATAAAGCAGCATCCATATTAAACCAATCAATCAATCAGGAGTTTGTATAGCGCAGCTACTCACCCGCCAGGGTCTCAAGGAGCTAAATGCAAACATTGACTCAAGGGGACACTGGGTGGCAAGACAGAAAAATAGGGAAAATTGTAAAGTCCACAAAACTCCTTCCAAAAAAGGAAAAAACTTGATAAATTAGGAAATCAAAGCACTACATTTTCTCCATTGTTGTATGGTATTGCAATTTTAGGGGCTCATTCTAAAGACTTAAAACTATAGAATGCAGCTTCTGAAAAATACTATTATATAACGGCAATGACTTGAAAAATTCCTGTAAGTTCAAAGATATAGAATCCTGGATTTCAAGACACAAGCCATCTGTCATTTTCTTAGAAGAAACTAAAATTAGAAAAACTAAAAATGAATCTAATTAGGGGTCACTAAAGAGCCCGGCCTCATGGTGGCCGCACTCTGCTGAGGCACTGCTGGCTGGAGAGCATAATCTGGAATTTCTCCACATATCTGGAGACATCAGACGATTCCTGAGCGTTATACTAGCTCACCTTAACAAGTTGCACCTGGTACTGGTGACTATCGCGGCCATGACTGATACAGGCTGGGTGGTGGTGGGCTGGATGAGACGCCGCTGTTGTCGGCCTTGGTGAAACTGTCACCCAGGTGAACGAGATCTACCAGGACCCCAGCGGCACGAAGACCTGAGCACAAGAGGTAAGGCGCATGACTACGACGAAGGCCTGTGGCTGGGAAGGTGGATCGCGTTTGTTGGGCCTTGGATCTGGCCTGGTTGTGAGGGGACTGTGCGGGGGCGCAGCGCCGACACTGCGTCAGGCGGCTGTTGCTTGCGTCCCGTCAACCACTCCTTGAGGAGAGACTCCCACGGCGAGGGTCGCTGGTGGCAAGTGGGTGAGTGAGTCTGCTGCGATTGCACAGGGGAGGACAAGGCCCTGGGACATCGATACTTTGGCCTGGTGGCTTCTGTCTGCATCCTGCTGCCACCACCTGAGGGGAGACCTTCATGCTGAGAGACGCCAGTGGGAGTTTGAGGTCCTGCCATGGCCCTCGCGTCCTGTGGTGGTTGGGCACGGCTCTCTGCCATGGTGATCCTGTTGTGTCCGGCGTGGGGGAGAACGAAGCCCTGGGGGGCACACTGGGTGTTTGCAGCGCTGCCAACAGCTCCATTCATTTCCTGCTTCAGATTTTGAGGGACATGTTGGACACCATCAAGCAACCTCCATTGCACTACGCACAAAGGGGAGCAGACACTGTTGCTGTGATTTTGGGCCCCCCACTGCGCTTCCTGTGAAGTTTATTCATAGACTGCCATACCTCCTCAACTTCGTGCTGTGTGCCCCCTTCCTGCTGGGCTCAGAGGAGCGGGACCCTTTACTAGTCCCACAGGCTGCATACACATCCTGTGAACCTGCTCGTGCCCCCCAGTTTTGAGGTGTGGCGGGGTCTGAAGAACTTGGGAGCAACGCACCCTCTGCAACTGCGAAACAGACTGGCGTGGGAGCACCCCGATTGGGGCCACTGGGACCGAGTCACCTTTCGGCGTTAGCGTGTGCCTTCTGCTGGCTTGCTTGGGCCCCCTATGCTGGTCCAAGGATTGGCAGGCCGACCGACTACTTTGGGCCTGCTCGGCCTGTTCCAGATTGATGGGCTGCTGAAGATGACTACCCCGGCCCCCAGAAAGATCTGCGGGGTGGCCTCCACCTTTCCTTACCATCCCAGCCACTGTATCAAGGTGACCATTTCTCCCTACTTCATTGAGATACTCTACCAGTTGATCTGCACATACGTCACAAGTTGTACTCTGCTCTACACTGTGAGACTCTCTGGGGGCATGGAGAAGGGCGACTCCAAACAATCTAAGCTATCATTTGATGGCAAACGCCAAACGTGGGCCATGGAAGTGCCACTTAGGGATCCACAGGAAGCGCAGCTGCATTAGTAGAGCCCACTTACAGACCTTGACATACGCACCGTGTTTCTACAACTGAAGCAGAGCCTGACAGCAATTGACACCAAGATTGACTTGCTTACAGACAGATTTGATTGACTGAAAGAAAAGGTCGATAAACACAATGACCGGCTTGATCAACTAGAATGCCGCACGTTGGATGCCGAGGATAAACGTGCTGCCGATAAGGAGAAGCTCCTGCTTTTAGAAAAAGTGCTTGAGGTAGTAAAAAATAAAAATGAAGATTTGGAAGCTTGTTCCCTACGGAACAATCTACGCATTATTGGAATGCCGGGATCAACGAACATTGGTAGAATGGAGTATTTAGTTGAAGACATGCTAGGCACACTTTTCGGTTCTGCATTATCCCCCATGCTAACGGTTGAAGAAGCTCAGATCTCTTGGCCCTTGCCTGCCACTGGGCACTCCTGCTCACCCCATTATTGCACAATTATTAAATTACAGAGTCTGCAGTACCGCTAATGGCCTCTACACTATAAAGGATGTGAGATCTCCATGTTTACTGATTTCACGATCATGAAGCGGGCTGCGTGGAGAGACTTCTTGCGGATTAAGCACATTTTGTAGCTAACTGATGCCAAATACTCACTTCTGTACACAGCAAAACTGTGCATAGAACATGCCGGCAAAACCTTAATCTTTACAGACTCCAAGAAGGCCGCCAAATATGTCAAAGCTCTCCCATTAGCGGACAGGTCACCCACCAGGAACAAATTGCAGGATGGAATGGAACGAGTTGCAGGATGGATCACAACTCAGCTAACTGATTAACTTTGGACTGTAAGACACGCTAGAGCGCTGCAGGGGTCCGTTCCTCCGCCTCAACCATTGGCCATGATCGCCTGGTTGCAGCAGCTCTGCATCCTGGCCAAGATCCTGTGACACTAGTTGATGTGTGGCTCCTGCATTCTACTTCCCCCCTGCGCTATGGGTGGACCGCTGGTCGTGGTGCTAGCCCTTGTCCAGAGGGCCACATAGTAACATGCTGCACTTCGATGCCTCCACAATTGGCCTCTCTGGGCACTCAGTTCACATGTAGCTGGGCAGTGAGCCGGTCTCCTTGTTCGCCCCCACAGAATGATTCCCACAACTGACCAATTTCAATGTTCCAAAGGTTTTTTTCCTTGGGTGGAGATGAGGGTTTTGGCTCGATTGGGGGGCCAAAGTGGGAGGTGGATGGGTTACTTGTTTATTGGGTTATACGTAGTCCCCTGGCTGTTCACTGTTTCTTCCTTGTACGTCATTCAGCTGGTATATCTCTTAGTCGCCAGCTCTTCTTCTGGTCAGACGTCTGTTGTCACACTTTCGTATCACTAAAACACTATTAAGTCTACTAAAGCACACACTTGGAATATTCGTGGCTTAAATGATCGCCGTATGGTGCGTCCGACCTTTGCCTATTTACAGAGACACTATGCGGAAATCTGTTTTCTGCAAAGACTACACCTTACTGTGGGAACACTCTCACGATTGAGGTCCAGATGGGTGGGGAAAGGACATGTGGCCTATCATTCTAAAAACAGCCAAGGAGTGGCTATCCTCATTTGAAAGGGATTGCCTTAGCATAAGCATCGATTCATATGTGATCACCAAGGCAGGTTTGTTCTCCTTTCAGACATTTTGCATGACCACCCCGTTAAATTCCACTCCATATATGGTCCTAATATCACCGATCCCCTGTTCTTTGCTGAAGTCTGGAGGCTGGCCAAGACGCTTGGCCCTGGGGTGACTCTCTGGGGTGGGTTTTAATGTGGTACTCAATCTGGAGACGGACCGATCTGGCGACTCCAGATGTCCTCATCCACGCGCGGCTGCGCAGCTTCATCTCATTATGGAAAATTACAATCATATAGACCTCTGGCGTTCCTGACATGCCAAACAAATAGAGGGCAATTGAATATCAACGGGTCTCGCCTCTTGGTCGCGCATAGACTATTGGCTTGGGTCACAAGCCAATAGTTGGCCTGGGCGATTCAGATATCCCATCTACCAAGAACGCTTTCGGATCATGCTCCGGTTCTCCTGCAGCTGGTCTTTCCGGATAGTCCTCCTAGAGCTTTTACATGAAAACTCCCACCCGGAGCGTTGCGCGACCATGTGTTCCTGGAGGAGATTAGAGAGCAGTAGTGGAATACTTTGCTCATAATGACACTGCAGATATGTCTAGGTCCACACTCTGGGAGGCCTTTAAGGTCGTAATTAGAGGAGCATGCATTGCAAAGCAAGCGGGTGTGCTTCGCCCTTTATGTGGTGATCTTTCAAGCCTTGAAAATGAAATCAGGGAACTAGAATTGGAGTTTTTTAACACACATGAGGACTCCACTCTAGCTTCTATTCGTAGTAAGATTTCTGACTTTGAAGAAGCAGCGCAATGCGAGACACATTATCTGGGGTGGGAGGCGCAATCTAGACATGATGGGGAAGGTGACAGACCTTGCGAATCCCTTGCTCAGTTGCTCCGTAAACCCTGGGTGAGCGACTACATCACCAAAATACATGAAACTCCCTCACACGCGCATACGGGCACGGAGGCTGTGCAAAAAGCCATGGTAAATTTCTTCTTTTCCCTATATCAAACTCAGCATGTCACCGCCCCCCCCCGCCCTTTCGGCCTATCTAGACTCCATCCAACTTCTATGGCTGGAAGATGGCCTCAGATGGCACTGAGATGAACCTTTTACCAGCCGCGGGCCGTGCAGGTAGGAGCGGTGGGGCCGGAAGAGGAGGGATTTCGACAGACGACAACGAGGGGAAAATAAATAAATAAGTTTCCCTCGTCGTTTTTATGTCAATCCCCCCCACCCGGCCCCACCGCTCTTACCTACACGGGCTGCGACTGCCTTTTACTGCTGTAGAGCTTCTCAAGTTAATTAGTGCCATGCCCACGGATAAGAAGCCTCACCTGGATGGCCTCCCAACTGCGTTTTATAAGGAATACAGCTCTGTTGATCCTGCATGTGCTTGCTTTGTATGAGGAATCACTATCCTCGGTGATCCTGCCCCCCTCCTTGCAAGAAGGCCTTATCGTAACGATCCTCAAACCCAGAAAAGACCCCAATTGCTGTGACTCTTACTGCCCACTTTCCATGATCAACACAGACAACAAAATTCTTGTCAATCTCATTGCTTCATGCTTGCTTTCCCTTCTTCCAACCATGTTAAGACCTGACCAGGCAGGTTTTGTGCCTGGTCATTCTACCTCACAATTTGCTAACTTTCTTTGCTCTCCTTCACACAATTCGCCCAACTATGCATGCTGTAGCAGTATTCCTTAACGCCACTAAGGGGTTTGATTCACTCGAGTGGCCCTACCTCTTTGCTCTGTTGACTCACCTTGGACTGAGCTTAACCTTTATTAAATTGATTGGATTACTTTATTCCCAGTCAGTTGCCCGCTTGTGTGTTAACGGCAGAGTCTCTGATCCATTTATGGTGACAAGGGGCACCCGTCAACATCACGCACAGCGAGCGCTTACAATAACACCACGCAGAATCTTAATTTTCCTTTATGTGGATGACTTTACACTGTATGTGAGGGACCCACACATACATCTGAATCCTCTCATTAGGGAATTTACAAGATTTGGCGGCCAGTCCGGAATTGAGATCAACTGGGCTAAGTCTATCATTTTCCCATTGATGAATACGACCGTCCCGTTTGTGAAAATGATAATCCTTCCCAAATTCCTCTTCCTCTTTAACAATCTTCCTCTTCCCTTACCACCCCACTTTCGCCGAACGAGTCTTATATCTCTTGCTTGGGCTGGTAAACTACCACGCATTGCCTGGGAGATCATGGCACTTCCTTTTGAGCAGGGTGGGCTGGGAGCTCCAGACATGGACTTGTATTATTATTGTGCTCAGGCTCAGTATGTACATTACTGGACATTCCCTACTTGGTTCATGGCCCATATGTCCCCTGAGTCAGACCATGTGGCCCCCTGTCCTTTACGGACAGCTGTATTTCTAGATAGACATGGTGGTGTGCATGACGTGGGCTTGGAATGAACTCTGACAAAGAGCCCACTTTGAACACCTCTTTGCGCAGTCAGTGCCGATCATTGGCCACCCTGCATACCCCATCACCTGCGATCCCAGAACATGTGCTAGGCTGCACAAACTACACCTCACATTTATGGGCGCGATTTATTCAGATGGGTCCTTCCTATTGCCGCAGTTGGCCCTACGGGGTGATAACATTACCTTGCTTAACACCTTTACATATTCCAGATGCACCACCCACATTCTCCGTGCTCAAAGCTTTTCTGACTACCCCCTCTTCTAATAAACTTATAACCCGATTGTACACAGGGATGCAAACCTCGGCACCCATACATACTCCTGCAAGCAAAAGTGTGTGGGATAAAGATTTAACCCCTCCCCTCTCTGATGAACAATGGCGCTACTGCTGTGCCCAGGCTCGTGCACTCTCCCCCAATTACCGTCTTCATCTCATTCACCGACTCTATCACTCCCCCGAACGGCTGTTCAGGATGGGTTTGTGGGATGACGCGAGATGCATGCATTGCTCCTTCCCCACTGCCAATTTCCTTCATCTTGCATGGGTGTGCCCAGGAATCTTCGACTATTGGGCTGAAATATTTTCAATGATTTCCAACATCATGGTACATCCCCTTCAGCTCTTCCCCCAGAACTGCGCTATTAGGTTACACTCAGGAGGTATCTACAGAGGTGCACAAGCTAATGGCAATCCTTCTATTGCTCACCAAACAAAGGGTTGCGATGAGCTGGGGCGGCCGCACATTGCCGCTTACGGCTGACTGGCTTAAATATGAAGCTTATTCCCAAGAACAATTAACTGCTTTTCGGGAACTCATGCCTTTACACTCTCAACCTAAGGATATTTGGCTTCTCCATGAACAGTACCTCCATGCTCGTACCACTTTGCTTGAGTCTGCATAGGCTGCTGCTGGCCCTATGCTCATGGTTATAGTAGACACAGAGTAATCACAGCCTGCCTATAACTCCCTTCTACTGCTGCATTGTGTATTATTTTACATGACCCTTCCTTGATCTCCAGATTCAAGAATAATGCTTTTACTGTAGCTGAGTGACTATCCCCCTTTCTCCCCTTCTCTTTCTCTCTCCTTCGTTCCCTTCTCCCTCTGTTTGATTGTTACACAGCAAATTGTTAAAACGTCTCATTAAGACCATGTATGCAGTTTTTTACACCACTGCCACTTATACATATGCTGATCGCTGTATTGCTTCTTTTCTGTTTGTTCAAAAATTCAATAAAAAAAATAAAAAAATCTAAGTGACTTTTATCAAAGTTGTCTGGGGAAAGATTTTTTCGCTTCTACTGACGAGGCACCCTGATGGGGTAAGTGTTTGCTTCTCTAGAGCCTTAGATATCAAATTCTCGAATTCACACTCAGAAAGCAAAGGATTATTGGTCTGAATAATATGCTTAATAGATTTGCAACTACAATTATACATCATAATCATAAAAGATAAAAACATGTAAAACCACATAAATACATTAGGAGCATTAAAACAGCCATTTTACATCTACAGTTATTACCAGACTATGCTGTGATGTTGGTGGTTTCTTCTTCTTTAAAGGGCTCTATTTTGGAACAAAATTATACATTTCTAATTGATATATTTTGTTCGAAATTTTTGTTTGTATTTTTTTAATTATTGGGTGCTCTGTTTTTTCCACTTTTAACTTCTTGATAAGTTTAGAAATTGTGATCTAAGGTCATGATGGTGGATAGCATGTATGTTGTAATCCTCTTAATGTATTTATGTGGTTTAACATAATTTTATCTTTTATGATTATGATGTATAATCGAATAAAGATTCTTTCAATTCAATTCAGTTTTGTAACTAATCACTTTTGTCTGTATCCATACGCAATTGTGGAGGATTCAAAGCTGCATGACTTGTGTTTATCTTATGTTTATCTTTGATGCCATTGAAGGGAGAACTAATTGTAGGTGGTAATTTTAACTACATTCAATCTAATAGTTTAGATACCTCTAGTGCAAAGAATTAACCAAGTGTCTGAAAAATACTCTATAATTTGACAGCAAATGTGGGATTGCGTGCCCCTTAGAGGCTTGAAAATCCTTAGGCCAGGGAATATATGTGCTGCTCACTTAAGTTCAAACCTGCTGCCAGAATCGATTTCTTTTTAGTTTCCCCTTCGCTCGAAACCAGACCAGGCCATTTCTATTAGAATGGACTTTTAGACCATGCCGGTTTAGAGTTAGCTATCTATATAGGGAATGAAATAACACAGGTTAAGAAATGGCAAATAAATAAACTTCTGTAAGAAGATCCAAAATGGGTCGAAGAGACAGGGCTATTTATTTAAGATTTTTTTTAAATGAATTACAGATCAACTGATTCAGCAGTGGTTTGGGATACATTCAAGGCTACACTTCTCGGAGAATATTTCTTCACTCAATAGCGTGTTGTAAGGTTATAGTTATTAGGCCATTGTTTAATGTTTGCTTTCACTCACAATGTCTTCAACAGCTTTCCTAGTTTGCTAGGTACTTACCTCTTTATTATTGGTCCTTTGCGTTGTATTCTTTAAGAGTATTCTAAGTCCTAATCAGTGCTTAATTTGAGCCGGTGCTTTCTGGTGCTGAGCACCGGCACTTAATTGGTTTCCAGTGCTCGGCACCGGCACCTAATTGTCAACACCACACTTAGGGCAGTCTGCCACAAGGTGGCGCTGCTCATGTAATTTATGGTCAACAATTAGGAGAGGCTTTGTGTGTTAATCTCATCGAGATGAGCAGTTTAACAGTTGTTTAGGAAAACAATATACATTAAAAAATTGCTAATACCTGCCTCCCCAGCCATTCCTTTAGCTTTGGGGACCTGAAATAATACGAACTGTCGCATTTACATGCGAGAGAGATGGTTAGTAGTTGTTTTGGCAGCAATGACAAGGGCGATGGATGGTGCAAGCTGCAGTGGCCTCCTGGTCAGAGCCCTGGCACTTAATATTTTACAAATTAAGCACTGGTCCTAATGTGTATTCCAAGTCAGATATGATTTGTTTTTCCTGTGTGTGGATCCTCTGTTAAAGCAGCTACTTTTCTACCCATGCTTTGTTGTCGTCTTTACTTACCACATTTTGGCGATGAGACGAGGAGTTTTGAAGCATCCACATTCACACCACTGTCCTGTGTGAACCACAGTGGGAACGAGGATCCTTTGGAGTTGGATGAGATGTGCTTTTCCGACGGTGTCCAATTGGTGTACTCATCAGAGTACTGTGAAGTGGTACACTTCTGAATCCTGTGGTCGGTTTGCTGTTTTGGCAGTGACAGGAGTAGAAGACAATTGTGGTGGAGTGAACACCCAGCAAGCACTTTAGATCGACTGCAGCGCAAGCAGTCAGAACGAGTGTTGCCTTAACTGCAACGTGAGAACCTTGCAAGCGGGTAAGAGCGAGTCCACCTCGTGTTTCACCTCACTGCATGGCTGCATGGTAGCAGAAGAGAGAGAGCAAAATGCAGATTTATCTTACAGGGACTTCAGGCAGGGCAAAGATGACTTTTTAAAAGTAAGTTTTCCAAAAGATTTACTATAAATCTAACTTTACCAGTGAATTGGGCATGTAATAAATATTTTAAAAATTCAAATGTGTTGTATTTTTTCAGAAGTGGAGAAAACGTTTATTAAAATAATATTGTATACCAATGCTGCTACAGTGAAAATAGCTTTCAGGTACTAGACACTGTAGCATGTAGACAAGTTTAACATCAAGCTTTACATATCCTACTTTTAAATACCATGCACCCTGCCTTAATGGACAGCCAGGCTTACTTAGGGGTGATTTGAAATTATTTAAAAAGAGAGATTTAGGTTTTGCAAAAGGGGTTGACAGGTTGAATTAGCAGTTAAACCCTGCACAGCCAAGCTACTGGTGGAAGGCATGGAGTCATATTTACATTGTCTCTGTAGTAGATGGCACTATGAGTGCTGCAGTCCACTTGAGATATTTAACATATAGGTCCTAGGTCCTGGGTACACCTTGGTACCATATACTAGGGACTTATAGATAAGTTAAATATGCCAACCAGGTGTATACCAATTTCATCATGTTGAAAGGAGAAGCACAATCACTTTACCACTGGTTAGCAGGGATAAAGTGTGCACAGTTCTTTAGTCATCAAAATTAAGGTTCAGCACAAAGATGAAAAAATCAGGGCTGACCTTGAATAAAGGGCACATTTCCAACAAATGGCATATGGAGGGCTACTTAATTAAGAAGTACCCAAGGCACTCTGTGTGATTTGCGTGCCTGCAATGCTTATTGGAGCTGGGTTAGTGCTGCCTTTGGAACTTTCTTTTATTACTTTTAGATCTGAAGATGTGATCATGGACAAAGAATACCTTTTAGAAAGTGTGTTCAAGGTATTGTCTATAGGGGAAAAGATGTGTTTGCGAGTTTTCCCTTCAATTTCATCACCTTGTTAAATCATGCTATGTGCAATGCAACTTCTATATATTAATCCAGAAAATGTATTTTGTCAGCTCTTCACATGTGCATGATCTAATGAAAATCAGTTTGATTCTTATCATCATGTATTAAGTAATGTCTGATGTAGACAACCATAATTGAAGCAATGTATCCACATTATAGGTAGTGATTTTAATGGGCTAATATCTCCGGTTGGTTTTCTTAATAGATTGCTTTTTGACATATCACCAGACAGTGGGCAGCTCTTTCGAATCCTGTAAGCAAAAGTATGTACTAGGATCATGTCTGTGGTGAGTAGTAAAATTCATTTTTCTTAGCAAACCTTCAGTCTCTCGGTGTGTGCCAATGTTCACAATGCATAAAATTGAGATATCAAGTGTGTGAAGAATGTATTGGTGACTGTGGTGAAGAAAACACTATATCTCCCGATAATTAGCAGCATCAAGATGAGGGTCATTGTTCTGAAATGTTGCAAAACAATTGAGGTTGAAATCAAAATGAAGAGCGAGGAAAGGTAGAAGCCAGTTCACTTCCCTGGGTTTATATGCAAGTATCAAAGGGAACTAGCTACTGGGTAGGAGCTCTGATATGTGTATGTAGAGCAACACATATGTGTTTAGGAAGACCCTCACTCACCAACCTAATTGGTGACATGCTTCATCATCGGGTCCCACCCAAGGTACCGAGTGTACCTTGGGTGTGCTCAACGCCTGGATGCAGCGGAGCTGGTTCTGTGCAGTGAGTGTGCAGTGAAAGTGAAATGAGTGTGGCTTAAAAAACTGTCCGTAGGGTCCCGTTAAACAACAAAAGACTATTTTAATGTATGGTCCCTCGGCAGAGGTTAAAAAAGGAGAGGTGGATATCCGTGGAGATATTTAGGCTCCGATATCCTGTGTGGTCAACATGTTTCAGCCAGTCTCTCACTACTGGGCTGGCTTTCTTCAGGACCTTATGTGCGTGGAATTAAAATGATGGTCTAAAACTAAATGTGTTAGAGACCATCTATGTGGCGCACTCGCTAAGGTGCGTTATGTGGTAGAGGATGGTTTCCTCTAGCGACGCATTCTCAGAAATTGTCTGAGAAGTGCCCCATGAGTTCCGTGGGGGACCCGACCTATTGTCACACTTTCTTCAAGATCAAGGGCCCGTCTCCGTACCTAGTCTGGCCGCATCGGAACTACGGATCTTGAAGAAAGTGTGACAATAGGTCGGGTCCCCCACGGAACTCATGGGGCACTTCTCAGACAATTTCTCATAAGGTCCTGAAGAAAGCCAGCCCAGTAGTGAGAGACTGGCTGAAACATGTTGACCACACAGGATATCGGAGCCTAAATATCTCCACGGATATCCACCTCTCCTTTTAACCTCTGCCGAGGGCCCATACATTAAAATAGTCTTTTGTTGTTTAACGGACCCTACGGACAGTTTTTTAAGCCACACTCATTTCACTTTCACTGCACACTCACTGCACAGAACCAGCTCCGCTGCATCCAGGCGTTGAAGCACACCCAAGGTACACTCGGGTGGGACCCGATGATGAAGCATGTCACCAACTAGGTTGGTGAGTGAGGGTCTTCCTAAACACATATGTGTTGCTCTACATACACATATCAGGAGCTCCTACCCAGTAGCTAGTTCCCTTTGATACTTGCATGCAAAACAATTGAGGTCATCCAATAGCTGCTTTACCATGTTGATATCCCATGTATTAGCCAAAGGTCCTGAAGTGACATTGTCATCCTTGTAAATATAGAGAACATGTGGAATTTGAATAATTTATGTTGGTCTCAAACCACAGCATAAAGGCACAATGGCTGTGGCTTTAACTCTTGCAGTACAAGAGCTGGAGGGAGGCAAGTGGTCGGTAAGACATTGACCATGCAACATCTTCATGACCATAATTAACAATATGATTCACGAAATGAGTGATGTCTCTGTTAGCAACCCAGAAATAGGACCAAGGTGACTGCACGTACCTGCTAAAGCCCAGTCTATGTGCACCTTCCAATAGTATGAGAAACAGCAGGCAAGCGAAAGCTACCATGGCTTCATCTGTTGTATCTTTCTCTTAAGGTGGTGCAGAAAGTAATTCTGGTGCTGGCACCAAATCAGGTTCAGGAGACATCATAGATGAAGACTGACCCCTTCTTGATCAAGAGTATCACAACAGCTTGATGAGACCTTTCTTGGGGTAGGTCTGATGAGATGGACTAAGCTGGAGATATTTAGGAGTCAGCAGTGGACCAATGAACAGGATCAGCAGTTAATACTTGCTAATTCTTCATCATACTGGGTGGCAGAGCCATTATTAGACGAAAGATGTCTCAAATAGTGTTTTCATAGGAATTTTCTCCTGCACAAAGTCCCGAGTCTTGGAAGCCAACCACCTTGTTTAAGCTACTGTTGGCTCTCTCTGATAGGGATGAGAGTATAACAGCTGAACTTACAGAGTTACCAAATGCTGTTGCAGTGAACGCCAGGTGTTTTTTTAATGAAAGAAAGGTACTAACTGCTTCTTGAACTACATGTTGTGCAAGTCTTATGACTCTCCGAGCAGTGGCAGTCTTTTTTTTTTTTTCGGCGCCACATTTACTGAACTCAAGAACAAGAATCTACCATTACCAGAATGAACATATGCTGGTTGAATATAAGCAATGGCTGGACGTGGTCGAGATAAACAATGTCACTGGGTCTATCTGATTTAGCAAGTGGCATAGGAAAAGACCTAGCAGTGGCAGATGGTTTAATACATTGACAGATATTACACTCTTGCACATATTTTCGTGAAGCCTTGGGCATTTATGACCATCAGTGTCACTGCTGTAGCAGAACTAAAGTAGCACTGATGCCTGAAAATGTCATGTCTTTGAGAGATCTATTCTAATTGTGACATTCAGTGTAGGACTAAACTGCATTCCTAGAAGAGATAACATAGATATATCATCTGATGTTAAACCGTAGGAAGATTTAGACAAGACGCCTGGATGTGATGTTTCCTCAGTCAATGTCACTTCTGTTGCTAATGTGCTATCTTGATCGATCTTAGTTTAGATTGAGTGGCTGCGGCAACCTATAGAATAGCTCAAACAGTTCCCATTAGCATAAATTAATTCACTCCAATGAGTCATTGCGTGCTGCACGTGGCTTAATTGTTTCTCATCCAATAGGACAGATATGTTATCCCAAAGCTGGTTAGCCCTAATCAATTTATCTTTTGAACATGTAAATCCTTGATGCTGAAGTTTGTTAAGCATGGATTTTATGTCCCTTTTAGCCTCTAGCTTTAAAGGATACTGAGCTTGAACATGTTGAATTGATTCCTCTTCCAACCCCTTTTGATTGTTATATTGTTGATTAAGATCCCATCTTTTTGCATATTTGTCCTGAATTGGAATCTAGTTGGGAGAATGCCTTGGCTATCACTTCCTTTATATGCAGGGTAACTCTCACAAAAGGCAGAGGCTAGTCATCATCAGCTAGGATGGTGTATAGGCTTTCAATAAATATGACCACAGCATTTTAATAATGAATTGTCATACATTTTGATAGTAAATAGCACCCTCTATTTGGAACTCTGTAATGTATATCTAATTGCATGTTTCCACTTCAATGTGTTCGTTTGTCAGTGTCATGGCCAGATGCTCCTTGAGGTTCTGGTGAACAACTGTGATTTTTAGCTTTTCCATCTAGAAGCCCCACCACCCATGTTTCTGCTCAAAAGGCTACTCTCCTTTTCTAAGGAATGCAGTTGCTTCTTAGTGTTTAGTCCAGTAACTATTTTTTTGTTTAAATGAGCCTTAAAGTCTAACCATTTCTTGCCTCGTTCAAGTTTTTTTGCTGGAATCCTACTGGCAGAGCGGTCTCTTGTCAGAAGCTTTGTCTCTGAACTATTCCACCTTTTTCCAATATCAGTCCAACCTCTCCCCCTCTCTTTAGTGTATTTGCATCCCATTCCGTGTATGGAAGTGTAGATGTTAACAAATACTCTTCCATATGCAGTACATTCTTGGACATTAGATCCCACACCTATGGGAGACACATGGACAGTATTCTATGCTTCTCATGGGGTGTGGCCTGAGGGTATACCGTGTCCAGTTGATGTATTCTGCTGGTGTCCCAGAACTGTATTTAATTTCTCCTTTGTAGTTCTCCCATGATGGAATTAATAGTCTATAAATCAATAGTGGGCACAGGTGCACTGTATGAAACTGTCACATTTATGCCTAAAGTCTTGTCCATTACCTTGAGCTGTCTAAGCTGTCTATATTGGGTTAATAATTAATTTAAAACTTCTTTAACCTTTGCTGCAGTCAAAGTTTCTTATTGTGGGTGAGTGGTATATCTCACTAATACTGGCCAAAACACCATACTAACAAACAGTCCCATTCTAACAAATCTGATTACTTGGGACAAATCCCTACCGAACCATTATTTAAATGTTTGAAACCCAGTAGATATTCCTTGATGCTGGTTTGGAGCATAAATCTGTAGGGAACCTATAGTCTTTATGCTTGTATCTCACAAAATGTCCAGTGGCTGGTTCCACTGACTCAAATTCTACCCATGAGTACTAGGCCTCTGTGATATATGCAGGTGTGAGAGACCAATACTGATGTGGGGAATGTTAGTGATGTGATGTGGTCTGTCAACAAAGCTCTGACAATATCCCTTATTGTTACGGTCACAATTTTATAACAAATTCAAAAGAGATTCAATATTGATCAATTTTCAAAATGCATCAATCAATCTGGCATATCTTTTTATTGCTACAGCTTAATAAAACCCTTAGAGGTATAGGGGCATCCTCTCACTTCCAAGCAAAGGCATTTTACCAGTATTTATCCGATATTATCCTATATGTATTGTGTTTGGCTGTTTTGGGGTTTTGACCCTCAATGGCCCTAAGTCGACTTATGGGGCCACACTTGATGGTCACCATGGTTGCATGTTGAAGATTTCAGTCACATTCGGTAGATTTCTGTTGGCTCCCACGCAGTTAAGATATATCTAAATGCCATGCAGAGAAGAGAAGAGAAAAAGCAGAGAAGATAAAACGAATAGCACCCTGGGGCCTTATTAGGCCAGAGAGGGGGGCTGTGCACCTCCCTCCCTTTATTAATTACCCAGCCCCTGGGGATGGGATCCCCGGGGCCTAATAAGGCTTAGGGGAGTGAGGGCGCACAGCCACTCCCCTTTTATTTATATTTTGGCCTTGGGGTATGGGGTCCCTAGGGCCTAATTAGGCTCAGGGAAGGGCTCTGCGGCCTCCTCCCCTTTTTTATTATATTTTGCCCCAAAGGATGGGGTCCCCGGGGCCCAAAAAGGCTTGGGGAGTGGCGCCTCCTGCCCCGTCCCCTTGTTTAATTGTATTTGGCCCCTGGAGGATGGGGGCCTAATAAGGATCGGGGAGGGTGCTGTGTGGTTCCCCTCCCCTTTTTTATTGGCTTTGGGCCCAGAGGATGGGGATCCCAGTCTAATAAGGATTGGGGAGGGGGGCAGCAAGTCCCTTTCCCCCTTAGAGTTCGGCCCTGGGAGATGGGGTCCCCAGGACCTATTAAGGCTTGGGGAGAGAGTCTGCATGCCTCCTCCCATTCATATATATGTTTTAGCCCTGAGAGATGGGGTCCTCAGGGCCCTAAGGCCAACGCTACACTGCATTGCCAAAGGCTGTCCACGGCGTGGGGTTGGCTGCCTGCAGGGGGTTGGCTAAAGGGCTTAGCCGCAGCCCAGGCACTTTGGCCAATCCCGCCACGCATGGCCAAAGGGCGTGCGCAGCATGAGGTTGGCTGCATGCGGGGGGATGGCTGCCAGTAGCCAGACCATGTTGTCCACTCCCTCCACGCATGGCCGGAGGCCCACCACAGTGTGTGGTTGGCTGCCTTTGGAGGGGTTGGCTGCTATGGCCAGGCCCTGTGGCCAAAACCTCACCGCGCATGGTCAAAGGCCATGCGCTACGGTCTCCCCACAACGCAGTCCTGGAGATATATCCAGCTACATCACTGTTTGCGGCAGTGTTTAGGGCCCCCCACTTGGAATCTGTCCTCATCTCCGGTGCTGTCATTTCTTCTTGTCTGGGGAAAGTCCAAAGGAGTAATGTCTGGCCTGTATGGGGTGCTATCGTCCTACCGCTTCTCGACCCCCGTGGGGTAGACGCTACGTGCCAGATGGCAGGAACGGCTGGCGATCACCTATGAAGATGATGAATGGGCGGATATATTAGAAGCCCTGGACAAAGGCGCAAGGGAGGCAAGGATGAAATTCTGCCTCTTTAAAGTTCTACAGGACTGGTACTGGATGCCCACAAAACTGCACAGAGTGGGTCTCCTCGCCCATGCCAACTGCTGGAGATGTCCCAACTCCCGATGTGACATAGCACATATCATCTGTGAATGCCCCTCAGTGCAGGCTTTTTGGGAGTACGTGGGAAGGACCCAGAGTGCCACCATGCCAATTCACCTACCACTTACCCCCCCTGAGGTTCTACTACATGACTTGCAGAAGTCTCCGAACCTATCCAGACCGCAACGCCGCCTCTTTCATACAGCTTTGGCCACGGCCAAACTCTGTATATTGCGCCAATGGAGGGCTATGACCCGCCACCCCTGACACAAGAGTCCTGGCTGACAGCTATGATTCAAACGGCCTCACACGAGAGGGTCATATATAATCTACAGGACCAATCAGAGGCTTTTCTAGAGGTATGGACACCCTTTCTGCGCATAGAGGCGCCGGACGTGGATGGAGACGTGTATGCAGCAAGTTCTGGTGATTGAATGCATAGCGTGCCACAGCGGCTCGAGATGCCGTCATACGCCCCTCACTCTCATTTTTACTCTGTGATGCATTCTTTCCTCGCTTCTCTTTCCTTTCTTCCTCCCCCACTTGCGATATCTACACATTCCAATAACTCCCCCTACCTAGCTCGGTTTTGGCACTCGCCATTTCCTCCTCAGCACTACTACCGTTCTCACTGTCACTGTTTTTACTATTATTACTATCATTCCTAACACTGTCATATTCACTATCATTATTATTACTGCTGTTGCTGTCCCCTGTTCCCTGTTTCCTTTTTCCCTTTTCCTCCCCCCCACCTCTCCCATACCTCTTCCCCCCTCTGGCACACACACTCACACCTACACCAACTCATACCCGCACAATCACTACGGCGCTGCCACATGACCACAGGGCTCGACTGACGTACTGTCAAACTTCAAGGAACTCACACCTTGTCCTGGTTCCTTCGCCAGTTCCAGCTGATGCTTTCCCCTCCCCCCCACGTTCTTCCTGCACTACCCTTATGGTTCAGCCCCCAGGAGGGAAAGTGGCCTTAACAAGGCGCCGCATATTCTCCTACAAAAACTTCGGGGATCAAGAGGGGTCGGAATGCGAGCTGAGGCAGGGAGGTACTTTCCATACAGCCCATACAGTCCAGCAGGGGAGGAGACACGAAGGTGGAAGGGTGCAGGCACTTACATACACCCCCCTACCCTCCCTTTCCCCTGTTACCATCCCTACCTATAGATTATAGTGGTTGGTTGTTCTTCGTAGGATTGTGTCAAAAATCTGTGGGGACACATCACAAGTTTGTATCGTTTATGTATATGTTGCCCAGAATGATGTATGTACAATCCTACTTTATTCTCTATGTTAAATTGTACGATCATACAAGAAATAATAAAGAAAGACAAAACAAAAAAAAAGCCCATGCCCAGCGTTGGGTTGGCTGCATGCAACTTTCTCCCTCACCATGCACTGTTTATTACCTCACATATTACATCCCTCATGACATCTTCTATGACATCATTGATCATATCACTGCAACATTTGCAATGAAACTATTGATGAGAAAAT
Organism: Calotriton arnoldi; assembly: GCA_963921515.1. Taxonomy (NCBI): domain Eukaryota; kingdom Metazoa; phylum Chordata; class Amphibia; order Caudata; family Salamandridae; genus Calotriton; species Calotriton arnoldi. The sequence goes on from CAWUFW010002498.1 coordinate 1,579,429, forward strand.
TGTGCATGGCGGGAGCATGAGTTATAGTTACGTTAGTACATGAGTTATAGTTACTTGAGATAACTATAACTATAACTGGTGAATTTCTGTGGTTTTTAGAATTTAAACCGTTACGTTGTTACTGAACATTCGACCTAACTATAACGTTACTTTAACCTTTGTTTTTTGGCAAATATATATATATATATATATATCTATATATGATATGTGTGTGTGTGTGTATTTATATGTGTGTCTACATTTATATTTGTGTGTGTATATATATATGCATGTGTATATACATGTATGTATATGTTCCATGTCCGTGGTCCCGTCATGACCATGAAAGACTGCAGCACATACCTGGAGCTTGAATTTATCTTTTTATTGCCAACACACTAGAAACACTGGACAGACGCGTTTCGGCACAATCGCCTTTTTCAATGTCAGTGTGGCCTTAGTTCATTGAGCATTTTAAAGAAACAGAGAAAGGGGGGAGTTCATTAGTTCAAAAATGCAATGAAACCGACAAAGGTCAAATCATTGGAAAACATTCAAGTCCATGGTAGCCATCTTAAAGTGGTCAAAATAACGTAAAGAAAAATAAAACCCTTTACATTACAGGTCTTGGCTAAAATCAGCACAATTAATTTGATAGATCAATTCATAATATAAAGAGATCTAATTTTATTTCATTTGCAATTACTGTTAATATCCTAAGTGTTATATTCTTACTGGTGTCTTATGTGTACTCTGTATCATTTTGTGAGACCACCTAAGATTTGTTCAATCATGCCCTGAAAAAAAAATGTATGTGTGTGTGTGTCTGTATATATTTATATATATTTTTCTACCTCCAAAAGGAATGACCCCCATTGGGTTGAACAGCGAGCCCACATGCTTGCAGCCTAGCTCACGCCAGCGGTGGAAGACCTCAGAGTTCATCCCCCGGGGGAAATCAGGGTTGCCAATAATCAGCGTAATTGCTGAGGGGAACGTTGTAAGACTGTGTTTGAGAGCAACTGCGTCCCATATTTTCATGGTCGTGGCCATCACCGGAAAGGGATATAACCCCCAAGCTCTATGTTTGCGAGGCAGCCATGCCTCTCTCCAAATGTGGGCTCCCATGATCGTCTGGTCCATGAAGGACCAGTGCTTCTTGGAGAGAGGTCAACTCCACTCTACGATGAAGCGCAATTGAGTGGCCTGGAAATACCACGGGATCAGGGGGAGCCCTAAGTCTCCCTCCGCATATGGGCGGGTAAGTTGTTGTTGGCGAAGGCGCTGTTTCTTGCCATTCCAGATAAACTGGTTAATGGCAAGTTGTAGGTTGCGGAGGACCGAGGGCGACGGCGTCAGTGGTATGGTCTGGAATATAAAAAGAATGCGCAGGAGTAGTGTCATTTTAACTGCTGCAATACGTCCAGACCATGATAACCCCTATCGGTCCCACATGTAGAGCATCTTGTTGGTCTGGGCGAAACGGGGGCCATAATTGGCCGTCAGTGTCCTTGTTGGTGTGGAGGCCAGCAAGAGGCCTAGGTACAGTATATGCTCCATCGCCCACACAAAGGGAAATTGTGCCTGCAGTGCGGCTGCCTGGGGCGGGGTGATCAAGAGATTCAGGATCTGAGATTTTTGAAGATTAACTTTGAATCCCAGCACCTCGCTAAACGCCCTCAATTCCCCAAGCAAGGAGGGCAGTGAGATCGACGGGGCAGACAATGACAAAATAATATCATTGGCATATGGGTTTATCTTATGTGTGTCAGCTCCGAGGCGAATTTCCGAGACCTGTGGGTTGTCCGTGACTCTCTGCGCCTTAGGCTCCATGTAGAGCGCAAATAGGAGCGGGGAGAGGGGGCAGCTCTGTTGGGTCCCCCGTGCTAAAGGAAACGTAGAAAACGAAGTCCCTTTGACCCAAACCGAGACCCTGGGAGCGCTATAAATGAAGCATATCCATGCTATAAATCTGTCTCCGAATCCAAACCAGCGAAGGGTGGCAAGCAGGTAAGGCCAATGTATGTGATCAAACTTTTGTTCTGCGTCGATGGAGACGAAAAGCGCCTCTTTCTTCGATCGTTGGATAAGGTCGGTGAGATGGAGAAGGCGTTTTATGTTATCCCCTCACTGTTGCGCCGGGATGAAGCCAGATTGATCGGGGTTGATCAGGCCCGGCATGATAGGGTTTAGTCACGCAGTGAGCATATCTGCAAAGAGTTTGCGTCAGTATTGAGCAGGGAAATGGGCCTGTAGGACCTCCAGTCTTTGGGGTCTTTCTGCCGCTTAAGAATCCCAGAGATGGACGCCTCCAGCATCGAGTCAGACAGGGAGCCGGAGTCAAAGAGTTAAATAGCTGAGTCAGTAAGGGGGCAAGCTCTTGACAGAAATTTTTGTAATATAGGGGGCAATAGCCACAACTACATCCTCTACACGAATGTGCTGATCTAGTTGGGACGCGAGGTCCGGTGGGATACATGTCAAGGGGACCTCCTGAAGATAGGTCTCGATGACCCTATCCGGGCCCTGATGATAATTTTATAGATAATATGAAGGCAAATTTTTATGCTTTTGGCAGGATTCCACATGTTACTGAAGCAATTGACTGTACGTATGTTGCCTTGATTCCACCTCAGGACTGGGAGGAGGTGGATCATAAGAGGAAACATTTTCATTCTATTAATGTTCAGGTTGTCTGCGCAGCTGACACGATCTTTACAAGTGCTTGTGCAAAATGTCCTGGTTCTAAAAATAACTCTAAGATTTTGTGCAATAGCACTTATAACAGATCACAAGGCAGCCCTGACTTCTAGAAGAGCAAGGAATCTCTGTAATATTGTATAAAAATATTAATAAAAGTTCAATTTAATAATTATTTGAAGTAAAATTTCCAAAAGTAGTTTTTTCATTTATTTTGAAGGTGATATTGCATATTCAAGCAGAATATGGCATCTCACATGAATTTGCGGGAAGTGCATATTAAAACCAGACTAGTCATAGAAAGAATTTTTGGGCTATTAATACAAAAGCAAGGTTTAAATGTCTTGATGAAACTGGTGGGGCATTATTATATTCACCTGCTAAAGTATGTAAAATAGTGGTAGTGTGATGTAAACTACACACCATTACCCCGAGAAGAAACATTCCACTTAGCATTTATGATGAATACTAACCAACAGAAGAAGTTTATTTTTGAAGCAGGAAATCATGATGTTGAGAGTGATGAAGATGGCACAGAGCCATATGTGATTCAATACAAAATATTTTGGATTAAAGGCTCATGTTTATCTTTTCTTTTGATTTTTATGTCCAATGTTTATATGATTGAGAAGCAGAGGTTAAAATGCATATGTTAATTTTGCAAAGTATGTATGTATTTTTTAATTTGATTAATGTATACAAAACAAATTCAATTATGTGTAAGTTCAACAGGTGAGGATTATGTTTATTTTTTTGGGAGTTCATATCAATGATTTATATTGATTTTTAACCAATCAATTAATGTAATATAATAATTACAGTATTCTTATTTTTCATTAATTTATATTAATTACATATTTTAAAATTATCTTCACATTAACAGTTTACTGTGTGCTGGGTTGCCTATCTACTTCCTTGTCTGGTAGAACACAAATCAGGGGTTATCTCAGATTTTCAGGGTTCACTACAGTTGAGCACCATCTCTATTGTTTGTATGCAATGCAGTATGGGTCTTCTTTTCCGCTTCGAGCCTCTCTATATGACGGCCATACTGACATAGATCAGGTTCACAATATGCCCTGAGCACCCATTAATGAATTGTGATTTTGGGCCATATTTGATTTTCCGCTCGCTATCTTGTAGCGAATCGTGCAAGTAGTTCATTAGTCCTTAGTTTGAAATACATTATGGAAATTTGACTATTGTCTTTGAAGTCTGTCTTCCATATAATAAACGGTTATGAATGTTGCTTTCAACTCAATTATTGACAATTGTGTTTCCTTATTTTTTTTATATGAGTAGTTGACAGGTAACGGCTGCATTACATTACTATGACATGGAAGTATGCTTTCTGTTTCTATGTTTAGTTTGTTATGTAAGCCTAAGGTTTATGGGCATTTTTGACTTGACAATGGCTTTTGCAAAGCTGAAAAGCGTCTCACTTATCAGCACACTAAACAGGTCTATCTCGGTCTTTGGAGTGCCGCTGTTTCTTTGAAGAAGCTGAATTACATGGATGATGGGTCCTGCAGCCTCTTGCAGGCACCAGCGCTGTTTGGTGGAAGAGGATGCTTATCTGTGGGATGCTGTTGCTACAGTTTAAAGGTGTATATATTTTTTTTATGTTTAATATTCTGGTTCAATTGAAACATTAATATAATATATGTTTTTTTAAAGATATTAATGTTAAATACTAATCACTGTTAAACAAAACAAAATTGTTTACACAACAAATTCCTATTTACAAAATAGAACACATACTTTTTTACATTTCTCTATTTATACAATAAATGTATAATTACAAAATGTTTAAAAATCTTTAAATTTTTGTCTGCAAATGTGTTTGTAAAATAAACCAACAGACAAAAACAAATAAGGCAGACACAAACATTATTTGTTGTTACAAAGTTTAGAAGCATGTTGTACACCTTTAACAGTGAATTTAAATGTATAATTATAATAGAAAAAATATATTATTCTCTGGAAATGAGTTGATAACGTTTTCTTTAAAGAACTAATCACAATAGCTTAGAATCATGGTTTAGAATGTACTAAATAATTCAGTTAAGGGAACATGTAGGCAGAGAGTAGATATGATGGATAAGTAATACAATAATAGAGGTTCACAGAATAAAATGTTGCCTTTCTTTTTTGGTGCTGGGTTGTTCATTACTACAGGAACTTCTGACCAACCACCCTGAGGGCATCTGTGCCTTGGTTCATATTGATTTTGATTCTGAGGGACAGCAGTGCTAGGAACACTAAAGCTTGGTACATTTGCCAGATTTGAAATGGAGTTTGATGCTGTATTTGCAAATGATGGAAAAGTATTTTATATAAAAAAGACATTAAATATCTCAAAGCTTGAGTGACTGCCTTGAATTCATCAATACATATTGCGCACTGCTGTTTTCTTACGTTTAGAGTCCTCTCTAGGAGATCATTTTGAGTCTGTTGTAATTAAAATTAGAACATTGGAATGTTGGGAGCTCCATTGAAAACAATGGAGTAGCTCCGGGCTTATAATGGCTGGTAGAAGCCCGGAGCTCCAACATTCCAATGTTTCTTTGTTCACAGCTGTGGCTGTGAACAAAGGCTTCAGGGAGCCTGAGGGGATTTCAATCCCCTTGCGCTCCCTAAAGCCTTTGTTTTATTGGTTAGAACATTCTGCCCTCTAGTGGCAGAATGTTCTAATAGCCTTATAGCCCTTCGTAGCTGGGCTATACCGGCTATTAAAGTCCCGCTCCCTTGTTAAAGGCCTTCGGCTCGGGCCTTTAACGCTGGAGCGGGCCTTTAATAGCCGGTATAGCCCGCTACGGCGGGCTATAAGGCTATATTATGTTATCCATCTGCTACACTCAACCTCTCCTGCAACAGTAGTTTCTGCCTTACCTGAATCGGAATCACCTTCCACAATATAACAAGTGCCAAAATGTCTCCCTTGTGTAGATGTTGTCGTTGAGTAGAAATTATTCGAGGAAAGACATGGGTAGACACAGTACTAGTACCACAGTACTAGTACTGGTAGTAATGGCACAAGTGGATTTTATTTTGGCAATGGTGTTTCTAGAAGAAAGTGACAGGACATTGCTTGATTATATGCTCAATGAAACAGTGGTAGTCATAGTAGATGGGCCTGTTCTTACTTTATGGGTGTCTGTATTATCAGGAGGAGTATTACTTCCAGTAAAGGCTTCAGATGTTGAAGGTATTGCTGTATTAGACTAGAGTACAGATTGAGAATCATGCTGTCTTGCAATAGCTCCTAAAGAAAATATTTAAAAATACCTTATTTAAATTGTGTCGTATTTTGAGTAATTAAATCTAATAAATATATAAGAAACAACTATCATTTTATTTTTAAAGTTTATTTATTGTTAAGGAATGTACAGTTTAAAAAAAATTAAATATATAGAAATATTTTTTAATTGAAGAATAGTGATGAAAACACACTTCCACTGTTATTTTGTTTAATCAATACTCTTACTTCCATATAGCATCTGTACCACAACACCCAGGCTAGTGTACCAGTGTGCCAATTAGTATGTAGTAAGCACTTATGTGTATTCTGTGGCTTATTAATTTACATTTTGTATCCCTCCTGCTTAAACCTTAATACTGACACCTTCTCTCTTCTTTACATCAAGCTGACCCACTCTTTAATAATAACTGACACTTTCAATCCTTCTATGCATCCATACCTTATTTCTCACTCAAACCTCCCAAACTACTTTCTCAAACACAAAAAAAGAAATTAATCATATTCCCTATTCTTCAGCCATGAAAAAATAACATATCTGCCAGCTACATTTAACATATTCTAAAAAAAGGTTTACACATCAAACATCACTGCTACTATATCTAATACACTCTCAAAGCACATTTCTGACTCATATACCAAGATATTCTGTTCTTAACTTTGTAAATATACTAATGGCTTCTCAAATAAAAACAATGAATTAAATGTTGGTCTAAATTCAAATTGTTCCCATACATTTACAAATAATTGTATTACTAATGATGGTCAATTCATATATTAAAACCATATTTGTGTCAAAACCTACTTACATTTCTGCCGGAACGCTATGCAAAGATGAAAGGTCTCCAACCTCTCCTGGTCACCTATTGTACCCAACAAAGTCAAAGTACCAACAGTAACCCGGGGAAGAAGGGAAAAAAACAAGGAAGGAGAAAATGTCCCACGACGCACCCCACTCTAGGACAGGACCAGTCAGCCAGGAGCAATCTCTGTTAACCAAAGAATAGAAAAGGTGAGTATGCAAAGAATTATTAATCCTAAAGTCTGTATGGTTATATGTGTAATGCTACCTGGATAATTCCCTTCTTCCGTTAAGCCTGGTAACTGGTGTGAGTGAAGGGGTGCGCCCCTCTACAAAGGTAAAAAGGGAGAGTATGAAATAAGGGTTTAGAAATAACAAAGAAACATATGAGGAAGAACACACTGAAACCCACCTATGGGCCAACACTGACTAGAGGCAATGTAAAGCCCTAATGTGAAGCAATAAAAAATATGTGCAGTACAATAGAGGGAAGAAATCCACCTTAACATCAAGTGGACTTAAATGTAATTACTATTTCAGGACTTCTCTGGGGTAATACTAAAGCAGAAAAAAACAGATCTCCAAAGACACGGAATCTGAATCAGATAAGTATTTTCTGTAAATATATAAACATAATAAGTTCAGTGCAGAAAGCGCTGTTACAGTGAGGAATAAATGCAGCTTTCTTTATTCTTTTTCATTTTCAGCAGGAATGTAACACGTCGCTGCAAGGAGTCGGAGACTGTCACTGGAGCATAAGGGAAACTATGCAGGGCGGCTGAGGAGGCAACTGGAGACGGAGATGAAGGAACAACGAAGGAGTGAGCCGGACGCTAGAAAGCTGACGCAGAATACGCAGGACCGACGACCCGGAAGTGCAGGTGAGACCCCGGATGTGGAAACACTAAACCGAAGCTGGAACGCGAAGCATTTCCGCTCAGGGGTAGCGAGGCTTTAAGCTCGACCGCCGGTACCCATGCATGCATGTAGCGGGACCGGCTTAGCAAGCCCGGCAAACATGACAATTTGTTTAAAGAAATTACCATTTTTTTAAAAGAGTAAATTAGAGATTACTTAACATAAAACTATTGATTAATTTGTACATTTTGTAATTTAGTCCTGGTTTTGGAGAAATCAACATAGTAGATTTATGTAGTTATAGTTTAAAAAAAATTACAATACCAAAATAATATATACTTTTAATTATAATGAAATAATTTAAGTTTTAAATGACACATAGTAATACATGTAAAAAAGTGTAAATAATAATTTGAGAAAGCCTTGATTAAAACAATACGAGAAAGTACTTCCTAAGAGTATTGATAAAGGCAATTATAATAAATTGATTTTAAAAATGATATAACATTAGACAGTATGTTGATTTGAATTAAAGTCATCATTTTAAAAACCTATAACTCACATTCGAATTTATAGTGCAGAAAATATAAATTTTTTAGCAGGACTTACCTCTGCCTCCACCACCTCCAATGCCCACAATGTCTTCAGATTGGAGGCTATATAACATTTTCTCTCAGGGATATGTTGGACCTGCATTGCCTTCAACAGTGAGTTCCAATTTGGCCCCTGAGTTTCTTGTAGGCAGGAGAAGGAACATTGATACCTCTCCTAATTAAAGATGAGCCTAAAGGGGACACCCCAGTGGCATTTTATCTCTTTTGATTGGAGTACTTTGTTGATGGGCCTGGAGGCCTTACGGTTTGATAGTGCGGCTGAAGATCCTGGTTTAACTGAATCTGAGCTCCATGTAAGAGATCAGGACTCCCTGTATGGCCTTGGTCATTATGGCCTCCTTGTCTGAGAAGATGTGAACTCTCACAGTACATCACGGGAAGCTTCTTGCTTAGGTATTTTGGGGCAGCTGTGTTGGCCCTGTCTAGCAGGATTGGTTCTCCATCAGCTCTTTCCAATATAATGTTAAACAAGTCTGCAACATATTTATTAATGTCACACTGCCCTAGTTTTCAGGGAATCCGTTTAACGTGGAAATGATTACTTCCAGAGCGTTTTTCCAAGTCTTCGCACTTCCTTTCAAGGCGATATGTTGCTCTTCCAGCTTGAGCATTTGTCTCTGATGGCATCCACAGTCGTCAATCTGTTTGTCAGGGTTTCCCATAAGAGTGTTTGCTTAGCCTCCGATTTGCTATTATCCTTCCTGATTTTCTTCAGGCAAGTCACACTGCAAATATATGTTAACTGCCTTTAATTCATCCTTGATTTCTTGGGGAGCTTATATCAGAAAGCCTTTAGTGATGTTCTCCCCGGAAATCAGGTCACCCCTGCCTACCTCCTTTATCCCCCTTGTCACTTCCGAGCCTACGAGATGCACCCTGTAGAAGTAAGTCTTTGAAGTTAGTATCTTTTTTGGCTCTACCGCCAGTCATGTTTCTGCCTTTGTAGTAGGGCTGCCTTCAGGAGCTCAATAGGGTTTACCAGAGCTCTAGGGTAGCGCTCACCTATGCGTAGGAGTATTCTTCCCCACAGCAATAAACCTTCTCCATTGCCAGCCTCTTTCATAAGGTGTGCATTTTTTCCTCTGAAGTCGGAAAGGTGCTGACAGTTCCAATCGGGCAGGGATCACTTCACTGGAGGCCCAGCATATTCTCACTGTCTTCTTCTGAATCCATCATTAATAGAACTCTACTGCATGGGCCCAACGAGAAGTATGGTGCGGTGTCTGACAAAAACTAATCTGGTGATACTCTCAGAACAGTTGGGGTTTTCTGCTACTTTGTGTGCCCTTCTGCGCCAGCATGTCACCTCCTTAGGCGTGGCCGCAAAACAGCTGTACAGCAGAGTGCTGCAGTATTGTACGCGGGTGACTCTGTTAGTGCTATGCTATTTCAAAGTCCGCCTCTTTGGTCCCCCCTCCACCGGCGAAACCGCATGTAAAAGCCCAGGGCCCCCCGTGAAATTGCAAGGATCACCATGTCATGGGCCACCCTTTCAACATTGCTGTAATATTTCTGATCTGTCATCTTCTGTACTAATCATATAGCTATGGTCGTGCAACCAGCAACCGCAGTCTGGCGTCTTACCATCTGTGTTGGTCTTTCTCCTGACCCTGGCTTCCCCTCTGGGGAGCATGTTTCACTGCAATGGGAGGATGTGGTGGAACAGCCAGCCACAGTGGCTCATCTAGGGCCTAATGCCTCTCCTCTGCTGTGTGGGCTGTCCTCTCCATCTGCTAGGTTGCCTCATCTCCAGACCTTAGGGCTTCTGCTGCTGAGTAAATACACCCAGAGCTTCGCTTGGGCTGTGCCCTAACACAGGCCATTTCTGTGAATGAGGCTAGCTTCTCCTCTCCTCTCCTGGAACAACTGCACCAGGAGCTCCTGGGCCTTTCTGAATCATCACTGGGTATACCAGGATGGTTTTGGTGCCTCACCTCTTTCCCCAGTCATAATAAGGAACACAGAGCCACAATCTTGAAGCACCAGGCTAGTTCCTGCTTCCTCCATTAAAATCGGCATTCCCACCCAACTCGCCCCACTCTCCGGAGCTGCTTCTGTAATTGTGGGCCCCACTGGGGTGGCTCAAGACTCCAATGGCCGGAGATACCATGGAGGTTGGGCCGGACCCCAAGAGCTACACATCCACCATCTTGCATGCCAGGTCATGCCCCCATTTTTCCAATTACCCATATATTATTCAGATAGCGATGAATCCCCACTAGATTAACATCCATAGGTTGAAGTCTGCCTTATGGAAGGCACAAGCAAGCAATATGTCCCCATTCGCAACAATCATAGCATTCGCCTGAGTATTCAATCATAGTATTTAATACTCAGGTGCAGTCGGGTGGTCCGTGGGGCTGTCTTTTATTCTCCCATCTCCAGTGCTAAAATCTCCCTTTCCAGCTGTCATCTTCACCTGCCTGTGGCTTTGGGCTGGAGATTCCTGGGCAAGGCGGGTTATCCACAATTCGGACTCCAGCTGGGGCTTCAATGTTTCAAGAGCTTGTAGCTCTTTGGTATGCACAGGCCAGGCCTTCTACACCCTAAAGTGTGGGATTAGGATGCTGTTTCATCCACATTTGCATGGACAACGGTAAGACTTTGATGAACTGCTCTAAAACAAAGATTGCCTCTTTAGTAGTACTGGTAGCTTCTTACCATTTATCTGCAGTATCCTTGGTTTTATAGAACATCTGATGGGTAGTTTCCAAAGGCTTCAACTGCAATTTACCAAATATCCATTTGTATGTTTCAACGTGATATTCCATCCAAGATAGTTTTCTTATTGTCCTTCTAGCTAGTGGTACTATCTGGGTTGGCAGTCTGATGAGCCAACTGCATGTCCCCAGTCAGTAATGGGCTACATAGTGTCCCCTTCTTGCTTGTGGCCAGTCTGCATAGGTTGTTAAGAAGAAATCATGGTCATCTACTGCAATACATGAGTTTGAGTGCACTCGGGTGGTTGCGATGGCGCTTATTAATTGGGTGATATTGGTGTCTTTCTAGGGCTACCACCTGTTGAGCACCTTATATGGCCTGGAAAAGACTGCCTGTCTGTCTGGGCTTGTAGTTGCTGTAATTGAAGTGCTTGCTGCAGTTGCGGCTGATCCTCTGCCAACTTATGCATAAAAGTTTCAATGGCATGGTCGTTCCAGAAAGAATTCCACTTCTGAAAGCAATTGTGATAATGCAGGTAAAGAACAGGATTGTCATTCCATTTTTTGGGTTTCAGATTAAATATTCATTCCAATTTACAGAATATTATCATTATTAATTGCATTTGTAAGCACGAACTGTTGCCCAAGAAAAGGACGTCCTGGAGCTAACACGGACCAATCTAAAAGGGGCAATTAAGGAGAGTTGATAAACCAGGTTTTTATATATTTCTGGAAAAAGCAAGAGAAGGGGCATTTTCAATGTCATGCCAGCGGGTGTTCCAAGCTTTCACACCTAGGCAGGAGACAGCCTGACTGCCTGCACGACAGTGAAGTGTGCACGGGGCGGGGGGACAAGGGGATTGAATCAAGATGAGTGCAACAGCCTCAATGGGAGATAGCACTGCAATTTGTCTGAAGAAAGAAGGGACAAAATTGTGAACATCTTTGAAGATCAGGCACAGGGAGTGCCAAAGGATAATATGCTTGGACACTGGCAGCCAGTGGAGCTTTCTAAGGTAGGGCGCAACAGAGATCAGAGATGTGCCACGGAAGACAGAGAGTTGTCCATGCTGCAAAGTTCAGAACTGTTTGCAGCCTTTGAATGAGGGGAGAGGTGCACCCAAGATACAAGGTATTGCAGTAGTTGTTTATTGATGTGGCTTGAGCTTTAATAACAGTTCTTTGAACATGGAGAGGAAGAAATGAGAAAGCTTTTTGAGCTTTTAATGAGTGGGAAGTAGAAAGCTGCCTCTTGGTTAATATGTAGGGCATAGGACAATTTTTGGTCAAAAAAGATTGTCGGGAACAGGAGAAGATGGGCACCCCAATTCATGGGACCACCATGGAAAAGAAGTAGAAAGCTTCCACCTGATTGATATGCAGGACAAAAGACCATTTTTGGTCAAAAATACTGTTACAAACAGAAAAAGGTGGGCACCTCAATTCAGGGGAGGACACCAGGCAGAAGACCAAAAGGGGGTGTCTTTTCCAGATAATATGGTTTCTGTCTTCTCAACGCTAAGTTTGAGATGGTCAGCAGACATCCAGTGACTACAAATAACATGCACAATTTAAAAGTGTCTTGGCTCCATACTGATCAACTGAGATATTCAAAATGATTTGTGTGTCTTTGGCTCATGAGATAATCTTAAATCCGAAAAGGTGTACTAGACCTGTAAGCGGCAACATATTAACATTGAAAATTATTGGGCTGATCTATCCTCACAAAGGATTGACGTAGTGGCAGACTTGACAGAAAAGACTCATTGTGATCTATCATACAAAATAAGAGAACATAATACCTCCGACTGGTTCCTTAAGCAATACCCAAACATAGTCTCTCAATCATGAGACTCTTTGAGTCCTTTTCTAGTATATTGCTCCATATCTTATACAGTATCAATTTCAATGAGATAAGAGCCAAGCTTCTTCATTCCAGTCTACCAAGTCGGTTCTTCTTGTCCCTGGTTCACCTGGGAAAGAGAGAAAACAGGGCTCAACCCAGCTCTCTGTCTGTACAGCTTCTTTCACCTTCCGCCCACATCCTGTTTCTCCTTATTATTAGCAAAGGTCCCACTACCGGTCTCACTTGGGAAAGAGAGAAGGCAGTGATCATCCCAGTTCTCTCTCAGTATGTCTTGTTCACTGCCCCCAATTTCCCCTAGGGTTTTATTGTAAGGGACATGGTCTAATACGCCCCAATGCCCACTTTTCAGTATCCTATTGGCTGTTCCACTTCTCTCTGGTGTATCTTTCCAGTCATCACTGATTGGCCCTTGGTGTTCACCAGGTGTTCCTAGCTCTGCCCCCAATCAATCAATCAATCAATCAGGAGTTTGTATAACACGGCTACTCACCCGTGAGGGTCTGAAGGCGCTGAGGGGGGGGGGGAGGGGGTGGCTACTGATCCATCTGGGCGCTGGGGTTCAATCGAAGAGCCAGGTCTTGAGATCCTTCCTGAATTGGGTCAGCAGCGGGGATTGCCTGAGGTGGAGAGGCTAGGTGTTCCAGGTCCTGGTGGCAAGGTAGGAGAAGGATCTTCCTCCTGTTCTGGTCTTGTGGATCCGTGGGACAGTGGCCAGGGCCAGTTGGGTGGAGCGGGGTGTCTGGTGGGTATGTGGAATGAGAGGCAGTGGCTCAGATATGTTGGTCCTGCATCATGGAAGGCCTTGTAGGCGTGTGTGAGGAGCTTGAAAGTGATTCTTTTGTTGACTGGGAGCCAGTGGAGTTCTCGAAGGTGTTCGGTGATGTGGCTGCGGCTGGGGATGTTGAGGAGTAGTCTGGCTGCTGCATTTTGAAAGTTCTGTAGTTTCCTGAGGAGTTTCTGTGTGACGCCCCCTTTAAAACTAAGTCCTGCCTCCTGCTCGCAATTGGGCAATGGAATTCTTGCAGCGCTTGAAGTTGTTCTGTGCTCGACTCAACAATCTAGGGCCTCCTCCAGAGTATTTTCCCCTGTGTCTGGCTTCTGGCCCTTCGACCACGTCTGATCATCCCCTTGCCATTTGAAATCAACCAGGTGGTGTCAGCAGTTCTGGGCTGATGCTCATCTACACTCTGTTGATCGCATGGGCTGGGATTGTCTTCCTGACCAGGTAAAAAACTAAAGGCAGCACCCGGAGGGAATTATGGTTAGGAAGTCAAGAAGAAGAATATTTTCCGGTTACCCTCACAATAGGACTCTGTTACACCTTCATTGTAGCCTATAAAATATATAAGTATGATCTGCCTTCTCTCAAGATATCATACCCTTTGTGTTTCTCCTTAGACCACACCACCTGTCTTGCAGATAATTTCCTTTCTAATATCTGTTTAAACTGTATGGAAAAATCGGGGTCGCTGATATGTTAAGCATTCATTTTGGTTATATCACTTCTGACTTGTGCCAAAACAGCTTTGCTTTTATAAATTGTTATCATTCAAGGGTCCCTTCATGTTTTAGGTTTTCAGTCCTCCTGCAAACTCATCCCTTTGTTTAATAAAATCCTGACATTGTTTATTTTGGTTGGGACTGAGCTTTCACTAATTTGAAATCTAGTTAGTATCATTTTTTTTAGAACATCTTTATTGAGTTTTTTGAGCATAGCAAATATAGAAAAGCCATATGTTTGGCATAAATAAAGAAAGGTCATGCCTCAGAGAATTTAGTTAGGCGGGATTTGCTCTGAGCATGAAGTATATCAGTTTTAACAAGTAGATTAGATATTGAAATATGTGTACCAATTAAAACAAATATTCTGAACATCATGCAAGCAGGGATCAACTGGACATTCATATACTAAGTACAAAAGCTGACAGCTAACCTGAACCAGATTCCATGTTTAAGGACGTTTATCATCATTTTTACCCATATCGGTAAATGATAAATGTAGCTCATGCCATTGAAAGGCTTTTGGGTACTTCTGTGAGCCCTTTTTCTCTTCTCTGTGTGGAGCATAGCTGTCATCCTTAGCCCAAACAGAAGTACTACTGTTCCATATGCATTATGGGGCTGGCCTAGATGCCTTCCATCAAAGTGTTAGTTCTCTGTTAGCTATCACAAAAAGCAAGGTCAATAAATGTAGTTGCCACCTTATTCTTTCTTAAGCCTTTTGAACAGATCTAAAATGCACCCCTAAAAGTTAGCCACGTCCGTTCTTCCAGTTAACTGGTCCAATACATTAGTAAACTCCAGCTAATAAGGCTGTAAATAGGCACAACTCCACATCATATGTTTAAAATCTGCATCCTCACTAAGATACCTGGGGCACATTGCTGCAGCATTCGGGTAAATCTCTTGTATCTTAAGTAAGCTCTATGCAGGATACAGAATGTAAGTGTTTAAACCAGGCATTGGGAGAGACATTATGCAGGTATCATAATAGTTTTTACCATTCTTTTTTGTTAAATTATCGACCTATATCTCCCATCCATTTATCCCGAAATTCCTGAAAGGATGTTAGTCAATGCTCCAGTATGGCCTTATAAAACCATCTAACCAGTCTATGTCCCTCTCCTGTGGTATGTAGGGTCTGTAGAAATGCTTATGTGGGTGGTTTCTCTTCCCTCATATCCCAATGCATTTGAACAGCTTTCACCAGTTTAGTATGTTACAAGAATTGACCCGCCGGGAGGCCTGTATCTTCCTGAGGCAAGCAAAAACTTGCTAGAGCATCTCCTGAAACATTTCCTCTACCAGTGAGATCCCAGCCTCTTGCCAAAGTGCAAATTTCTCAACCTGATACCAGTTTAGATTGGTAGACCTTTAAGTGGGATAGAAGGAGCAAACGGCTTAGTCATATCTGTGAGACACAGCTTATGCTGTAAACAAGCCCAGGCAGTAAGACCAAGCTTGGGACAGCCCTGCCGAGGTCACCTTCTGGGGAAGAATATGGTAGTTAGCATCCATCCTGCCATTGCACCTTGCAGAACCCCGTTTTGGGCTGGGTGCAGCCCACCAGCCACCGGGCTACCAACTGTAAGCGGGCTGATATCTAGAAACAGTTTAAATACGGGCTGCCCAAACCTCCTTTGTGCAGATGCAGCTGAATTTCCTTTAAGACTACTTTACATCTACTAGACCCCCAAATCAAAGTGCAAAAAAGATATCTCTCTCATGAAAACATTTCCTGGGGAGGACCACATGCAGGCTGATGAAACAGTAGAGGAGGCACAGTAGCGCCACCATCATCACCAACGCCACTCTGCCCTCAACTGATAGTGGGAGAGTAGACCAAAACCCCACCTGTGATCGCACTGAAAGGATAGCAACATCCATATTACCTTCTAATAAGTCAGCATATGCATGATATACTTTAATGGCCAGATTCTGAAACATGATATTCCCACCATAACCTTCATCTATTAGGACAGGGGGCAGCTGCCCATTGGAGAGACTTGTAGGGAAGGCACAAGATGTATTCCAATTAGCCTCCAGACCTGATATCCTCTGGAAGGCCAAGAGGACATCTGACAAAAGGATACCCCTGTATTGGCTTCTTGGACGTACATCCTGATGTCATTGTGTATATAGACATAGTGTGGGTGATCTTGCGGATCC
The DNA here is from genome assembly GCA_963921515.1 of Calotriton arnoldi. Lineage (NCBI taxonomy): Eukaryota > Metazoa > Chordata > Amphibia > Caudata > Salamandridae > Calotriton > Calotriton arnoldi. The sequence continues at coordinate 1,595,837 of CAWUFW010002498.1, forward strand.
TAGCTGCTGAGGTTCAATAATCAGGGCAAAAAAGCAGTGGAGGCATGACAGCCTTGCTGTGTACCCCTGATGACGAGAAATGAGTCAGAGATGACATCAGCTGTGCATTCTCTAGCAGAGGGATTGGAGTAAACCACTTCATCTCAACCGGACATCTGCTTCCCAAGCCCATACTTTTTTTTAAACCATTAAGCAAGTATCTCCAGTTTACGGTATCAAAGGCCTTTTTCCAGATCTAATGCCAGTCACATCAAATTAGGCCAGCGCTTGGGGGTCTTGTTTAGAATACAAAACAGTCACCTAATATTAGAGGGTGTGCTTCATCCAAGAATAAAGTGTTACAACAAACAAATGATGGACGGAATGCTGACAATGCAAACATTCTCCCCCAGTCAAAAGATCTGGGTTAAATCCATCGTTCTTTTGCCCACTACGCCACCCCAGTTTGGACCCAGCCATATGCAAATCAGTCTTGACCCTGTGCCCCATGGGAACAGTCCAGACCGAACTGCCAGGCCAGGTCCTCCCTGGACCGGAAACAAGCATCCTGGGTCCGGTTTCAGGGTATGTCACCCTTCTTCAGCCAGGCTAGCTTGAATCCAGTGGAACAATGAGCAAGGGACCCACGTCTGGGCATACCCATCCCACTTAGGGCGAAAAGTGTTACAACAAACAAATGATGGACGGAATGCTGACAATGCAAACATTCTCCCCCAGTCAAAAGATCTGGGTTAAATCCATCGTTCTTTTGCCCACTACGCCACCCCAGTTTGGACCCAGCCATATGCAAATCAGTCTTGACCCTGTGCCCCATGGGAACAGTCCAGACCGAACTGCCAGGCCAGGTCCTCCCTGGACCAGAAACAAGCATCCTGGGACCGGTTTCAGGGTATGTCACCCTTCTTCAGCCAGGCTAGCTTGAATCCAGTGGCACAGTGAGCAAGGGACCCACGTCTGGGCATACCTATCCCACTTAGGGCGAAAAGTGTTACAACAAACAAATGTTGGACGGAATGCTGACAATGCAAACATTCTCCCCCAGTCAAAAAATCTGGGTTAAATCCATCGTTCTTTTGCCCACTACGCCACCCCAGTTTGGACCCAGCCATATGCAAATCAGTCTTGACCCTGTGCCCCATGGGAACAGTCCAGACCGAACTGCCAGGCCAGGTCCTCCCTGGACCGGAAACAAGCATCCTGGGACCGGTTTCAGGGTATGTCACCCTTCTTCAGCCAGGCTAGCTTGAATCCAGTGGCACAGTGAGCAAGGGACCCACGTCTGGGCATACCCATCCCACTTAGGGCGAAAAGTGTTACAACAAACAAATGATGGACGGAATGCTGACAATGCAAACATTCTCCCCCAGTCAAAAGATCTGGGTTAAATCTATCGTTCTATTGCCCACTACGCCACCCCAGTTTGGACCCAGCCATATGCAAATCAGTCTTGACCCTGTGCCCCATGGGAACAGTCCAGACCGAACTGCCAGGCCAGGTCCTCCCTGGACCGGAAACAAGCATCCTGGGACCGGTTTCAGGGTATGTCACCCTTCTTCGGCCAGGCTAGCTTGAATCCAGTGGCACAGTGAGCAAGGGACCCACGTCTGGGCATACCCATCCCACTTAGGGCGAAAAGTGTTACAACAAACAAATGATGGACGGAATGCTGACAATGCAAACATTCTCCCCCAGTCAAAAGATCTGGGTTAAATCCATCGTTCTTTTGCCCACTACGCCACCCCAGTTTGGACCCAGCCATATGCAAATCAGTCTTGACCCTGTGCCCCATGGGAACAGTCCAGACCGAACTGCCAGGCCAGGTCCTCCCTGGACCGGAAACAAGCATCCTGGGACCGGTTTCAGGGTATGTCACCCTTCTTCAGCCAGGCTAGCTTGAATCCAGTGGCACAGTGAGCAAGGGACCCACGTCTGGGCATACCCATCCCACTTAGGGCGAAAAGTGTTACAACAAACAAATGATGGACGGAATGCTGACAATGCAAACATTCTCCCCCAGTCAAAAGATCTGGGTTAAATCCATCGTTCTTTTGCCCACTACGCCACCCCATCCAAGAATAAAGCCATTCTGGTGTGACTGTATAAATCCTCGAAGAGCAAGTAACCTATTTACCGAGATTTTACTACCTATTTTGTATACAGTATTCAAAACTAATATCAGGCAGTATGAAGCAACATAAGTTGGGTCTCTTCCCAGTTTGGGGACTGATTTTATTTTGCCTCATTGGTTGTGTGGGGAAATAGCCTTTTTGTCGTACTGCTTCATACTGTGTTGCTAGACGAGAGACTTAACAATGCAGCATACGTTTGATAAAACTAGACAGGAAGCCCACCTTAATGTTATCTCAAAGAGGAATCCATAGATAACTTCCTCCGTCAGAGATCTACCTTTAGTGCATTACCGCCTAGAGCAGTCATTAAATGCTACGTTAATGTCACCCTATGTGAGCAGTGTTCTACCTGAACTGTCTTTTATTGCCTCTATTGGTGCTTCTAGCTGATAGGGGTGAACCAGTCATGACAGAAATCTACTAGTTTTTATCAGTTTTGCATGGATGTTTGGCCCAGTAGGAATTATAATCAGTGCACTTCAAGTAACCCAGTGTAGTTTCCTTTAGCCTGCATTAACACCACCTTTCCCGGCACACTTCTGATGGCCTCCTGCTCCAGCAGTAAGAGCAAACTCTTATCCTGGTGGAGGTCATTCTCTATTGTTTTGCGAGCATCAACTGTAGCATGCATACTAACCCCTGCAGAGTTGACTTCCATTCAATCAAGGCCGTAGCTGTATTGTGGTAAAATAATTCTCTATTGCCTCTGTTAGAAATAGGGTTTCTGGCTGGGTAGGGTATGCACCCAAGCCAGGCAGAACCCACCACTCTAGTCAGGGTAAGTTACACACCTAAGATAAACCCTGCTCACCCCCTTGGTAGCTTGGCACAGAGCAGTCAGGCTTATCCCAGAGGCAATGTGTAAAGCGTTTGCGCAGCACACTAGTGACACAATCACTACAACACAAAAGAGACTCCACACAATATTATATATAAATATAAAGTATATTATACATAAGTCATAGACCAAAACGACATAAATCAGTGATTGCTTTGCCAACTAGGCAATTGTCAAAACCTCACTTTGCGTGCAATAAAAGAAATGTCCCTATGTTGCACTTGTAACCAAACACCATTACTGTGCATATTATACCATCACATTACATGTTACCCATTATCCTGACAAGGCAAGGCATAAAACGACATATCACTGTGATCATTGGGGGCCTAAAATGCAGCAGGCAATGAATGAAACACAAATCATCACATTTAGCCATACCGACATGGATCACAACATCTCCACATAAAACCATGGGGTGCAGCCCCTTTGCACTCCTCTTATGGGCTATACTACTCAGAGGTCTCATTTAGGCCCCAGAAGCATCAGAGTGCCTAATATGCCAGTTACAGTAATCTCAGGGAGTTCCCTGAACCAGCGAAGCGGTGGGCCTTCGCCGAGGTCTCACCCCGTCCTTGTGGCAAGATACGGTGCCCCCAGGTATGTGCTCAATGCGGGGAGGAGGAACAAAAAAATCACACTACTAAACTTAGGTGGGGAACCTTATGGGCACCCCATGTACCACACAGTGGAAGACGGCTGCCCACAAAAAACATGTGTTCAGCTGCCGAACCCAAGGCAGCGTCAGGCTGAGTCCACAAGCCGCTCTGACCATCCTGCACGTCCGGGACCTCTCTGGGGCTTTGTGGGTGCAGGTAACTGCGAAGACCTTTTCTGGTCTCGGGCAGTCGTGTCGTAGGTCACTCTGCCCTAGACGTGGATTGGAATCAGGCTGCATAGCACACAGAGTCATAAGTACAGAGAAATGCCCACTTTCTAAAAGTAGCATTTCTACAATAGTAATGAAAAATCCACCTACACCAAAAAGCAGAATTTATCAAGACCATTCCAAACATACCAAACATGGCAGTGCTACTCCTTTCAGGTCAGAAATGACCACTTAAGTACCTTTAAGGGAATTCCCAATGTTAGCCTATAAGAGGAGTAGGCCTCACAGCAGTGAAAAAACAAATAAGCTGTTTGTCACTACTAGGACATGCAACACAATAAAGGCACATGTCCTACCTTTTACCTACACAGCACCCTGCCCATACAGCTCCCTAGGGCCTACCTTAGGGGTTACCTATATTTAGTAAAAGGGGAGTTTCAGGCTTGGCAAGTAACTTTCAATGTCAAGTCAATGTGGCAGAAACTGCGCACGCAGGCCCTGCATAGGCAGGCCTGAGACAGGTTTGAAAGGCTACTTCTGTGGGTGGCGCAAGCATTTCTGCAGGCCCACCAGTATCATTTAATTTACAGGCTCTGGGTATGCAGTATACTACTTTACAAGGACTTACAGGTAAATTAACTATGCCAAACAGGTGTAATTCAATCGTACCATGTGTTAAAGGAGAGAGCACATGCACTTTAGCAATGATCAGCAGTGGTAAAGTGCCCAGAGTCCTAAAACCAATGAAAAGAGGGTCAGAAAAATACAGGAGGAAGTCAAAATGTTTGAGCATAACCCATCAAAAAGGGCCAGGTCCAACAGCCTCACTAAGCATATTGCAGAAAATGGCATCTTCTATCTGGGCAGGTTTCAGCTCCCAAGTGAGGATTGGAACAGGGAACAGGGAGCCGACCCCATTTAATACAGAGCTCTAAAGGGTTGTGGTCAGAAATTCTTTCCTATGTAAATGGCCTGTGAAACATAGTCTTGTTTGTCTGTGGTGTATAAAATAAAATTCAGTCTTACATATAAATTGTGAGCTGTAGAATGGAGTGAATAGTGTCTCATGTTTCGATTTATTACTCACCAAGAGTCTACTAATGACCAATGTTGCAACCAATTTGGTAAAGCCTTAGTATTTTGAATGACCTGAGATTGCAGCAGTGGAGAATTGGCCTGTCTAGTGCTGCATCTAAGATACATCTAAGATACAGTTGTAATCCTCTCAAAAAATCCAAGGAACACACATGCAATTGGAAAAAGTATTAGAGATTGTAATTAGAAAAAGCCTGTTGCTCTATATGGGCAGCATAAATGCTGCCAGGACAACTTGTAAGCCATTTAGTGTTCCTTTTACAAAGGTAAATCTGCCATTTAGGATCTAGAAGGTTAGTGTCGGCCACAAAAGGGCCTGAGAGACAAACTCAAATTGCTGCTGCTATAGCATAAGCAGAGGTGGTTGAAACTACTTGCTCCCTCCAATAAAGGTTAAAAAATGTTCACAATGGATAAGCCTTGATAATGACATTAATTACAAAAACAGCTAGAATTGTAAGAAGGAGGACAATCTTTACTTATAAACAATTCTACAAAGAACAAATGCTTAGACCTGACCAAAAAGACACCTTTTGCCACTGCCAGATACAATGCATGCAACACTTTACATAATCGCCATGGCAAATCTGGATTTCCTACAATCTTTTCCCTAGACTTCTTTCTTGTTGTGTAACCATTTTGGGTGTTTACTCAGCATATTGATGGGATATTGGTAAGAATTATCTTCTAGAGTGTTTCCGGACATGTTTGGGTGGCAAATTGCTGGGAAACCCTTTCTGGGCAGCCATGCAGTATATAAGCCCAATAAACATAACATAGCATAACATATATTGACACATTAGATGAGACATAGCGGCAGTGAATGGAGGTGTGTCCGGGCTATGTGAATAGGGACAAGCCCCTAATTTGAATTTATCTGGTTATTGACGTGGAAGCTGTGGGACAGGACTCACTCATATTTTGTCTCTGACTTGGCTCTCATTTGGTAGTCAACACGAACATTTGATAGTGTGCATTCTTGAGTAAGATATCCTGAATCTCTTTGAACATAGTGGTGTGGCATTTACACTTTTCAGACAACTTGTCCTGATTAGACCCTGCAAATGCCTTTAGGGTTGAAACGTTGACAATAGGTTCCCTTGGTCTAAAGCGTCTGATTACTTAGGATGTGGAACTGTAAATTGTAAACAGGCCCCTTGTATACTGATGTAAAGACAGGGATCCTGATAAGGAGCTGTTGTTTTTACTTGTATATACTCACTTTGTGCACCTTTATACGTTGTGTCGCTTGCACCTTTATCACCTTGAAACAATTTCATGTTTTGTAAATACTTGATGATAAAATCAAAATATTTGATTGAAATGCAATTAATGAATAATTTACCAAGAAGGGCCTTATAGTGTATTATTTATGGTTATTGAGTAATTGGGGTTATAAGAAAGAGGTATGGATAAAGGATAGCAGGAGAGTTTTGTACTTTGAGATCCCCCGAATGTAACATATTTTAGATAATATCTCTAAGTTATACAAATATTGGAATACTTTATATTCTGTGAGTGCTAATGGAAGACGGGAAACCTGTTTTTAATTAATTTGGTATTGCAATTTTATGTGTATTTATTCATCTTGATACTGATATTTTTAAGTGTATTATTTATGATTTTATGATGAATCTTTGTGAATTTATTTTAGTACTTTTATGATTCACATATGAAATCGAATAAAGTTTTTTGACTTGACTTGAGTAATTGAGTTATTGTGGATACCGTTAATTGCTATACAACTGTCTGTTTCTTTGAAAGAACGAGTCCAAATGGACCACTGTTTTTCAATTATATGGATACCTAGGTCCTGGTGAGCACATTGGGTGGGTCTTTGTTGTGTATTGTACTCCGCAAATTGGACATTTTTATTCATCAGTGCCATAGTGTGCATGATAAATGCAGTGAAACTTCTATCATTCACATTTTTTTAAATAAATATTAACATTCAATTAATTTTTACATTTACAAAAGGATAATGTATTTTAAAATAAACATACTACAATGTTAATATTAAATAAACTGTACTTGTATTTTTAAATATTTTAAATAATTAAATGTATTTTATTTAAATTCAAATTCAAATGCATTTTATTATTACTTCCTTGGGGCTTTATTTTAAGTCCCCACCTCCATTATTTTCTATGGGAGGGTGTTGCAGCACCAGTAGTTGGCCAGGCGTGGTGCACAACTTACTCCAGCTCTGATCTGGGGTACATTTATGAGCGTCTTTGGTCCTTTTTGACTGTAGTCACTACAAAAGGGAAGGTTGTGAATAGCAATGTGCTTACTCTTTTGTGGGTGTGTGTTTGTCCCTCTCTAAACCCTTTCTTACCCTTCCGTTAACCCCTCCCCTTTAGAAGTATTCACCATTTTCCAGCCACGCCCCTCTGTCCCTTCCACATTTAGTACTAAAATATATACTTACAAGTGATGAGATCTCTGCAGTCGGGACGGAGGTTTCTGCACATAAAGACAAGAGAGATGGAGGCATAGACTTCCACATGTAGGTATGTGAATAGCATTTTGTAATATGTTAGTAGCACTATTGTAGTACTATTAACATACTACAAAATGCAGTTTGTGAATACTTCCTATAAAGTTGCTGGCCAAGCCTGGGTGTCAAAATGTAAACACAACCACTTTTTGCATTTTAAATGCCAGGATTTAACGGTTTTAACACCTAATAAATGTTAGACCGGCTACATAGTCCTTAACCCTAAAATATGAGTTAAGCTGTCAACCACATTTTAAAAGACGCATGAGGTAAGTGATATGTTACAAGTAAAGCTGCACACTTTTAAACTGTGCAGTGTCAAAAGCCTATTTATTTCTAGCATTGGCTTGGAAAAAGAAAGGAAAGTCATCTTTATGATGACAGTTGACTAAGAAAAGAAGATAAAATCTTTAATCAATATGGATTTTTATGTAATATGTTACAAGGGTGACAATTGTACGGGTGTCATAATCCTGTCTTTATCAAATACTGTTTGGCACCCACTGCAGTTCACAAGTAGAATGTTTCTTTCACAGCTTCTCCCATCTTGGAAGAGATGGATGCTTTCCCCGCTATTGATCTAGACCTTTCTCCAGACTAAAAGACATCCAGCATAATACTGCCTTCTATCTTAGCAAATGCCTATCAATCAACCTTTGGCCCTGAGCAAAGCTCTTCTTTGATAATGGTCTGGCTATTTGGCCCCATCTTCTGGCTTGATAATGATCAACTTGCAGCTCCAACAAAGGCTAGCTTGCTTATCATTGACCAACACATTTGGCACTTGTCTGTTGCAAGGAAGTCACGTCACAGTTTTTTTAATTATTTTTTTTTGCTGGACATGGATCTCACAAAGTGAAAGGAACCCTTGTGTTTGCTTTGATCATAGAGGTGTGGGAAAGGTTGACTTGGGCGAACAGAGGGATCTATGTCCACCTGAAAGAAAATCAGCAAGACTCGTGTTGACTTGACCTTAACTATGAATCTGAAGGAATTGTGGAAAAGTCTTTGTGCACTTGAACCTGATGTCTGGTGGTAAAAGAGCATTTCATGTAAGTGTGGAAACATTTGCCACACCAGAGAAGAAGCTGCATTCCTGAACATCTGGGTATTTATTTATCTGCTACCTTTAAAGCCACCACATTTGCTGCTCCATGTAAGTAAAACTTTGTATTATAAGGAAATTGTTTTCCAATAAACTGTTCGTTTTAACTACCATAACTACCTGTCTGGATGGAGGCATTGCTTGGTTTCAGTGTCAAAAACAAATGAAATGTTCCGCATAGTGGGTATTTTTGAGAATAACAAACACAGCAATTCTGTATTTTAATTTCTACTTCCGTACACTGCCCATGATCCAAAAAGCTTCCATTTAAATGTACTTATATTTCCTGATTTTTACATCAGATTTGCTTAATTGTTTCATTTTAATCAGTAAATGGTTTTCTATTTACATCAATTGATTTGATCTTATTTTCTAACTGTAACCCTAATGTTTTAGCATAAATGTGCATTTGCCTTTTGTTGCTAGCTTGTGGGAGCCAGCGGTCAAAGTGCATTAAAAAAAGTAAGGGAACAGTGATGATGCATGCAATGGGGGCGGGGTCAGTGAGCATGGGGGCGGGGTAAAAGGTGTGGCTAAAAAAACAAAATATTCTGTACTTTTTTGGGTCTTTCACCATCAGGTAAGCTACATATAAAATAACGCACAGCTTAAATGAAAAATAAATTATGAAAGTTTTTACTCAGTGGGAAATGCACCATAGTAAATTATGAAACCTTTATTAGTTAATGAACTGCAGAGGTCTTTGTGTAACCAGAGAGCCACAGAATTAAATCTTGGTTGGTGTAGTGGAGAATAGTGACTTGTGTATGTTTAGTGTTATGAGGTCACAGCCTGTGACAGAAATCAAGGTGAATATGAAAGTCATTATTTTAAACTTGCATCACATACAGTATAATAGAGACTGCTATAAAATGCGTAAAAAGGTTTAAAATAAAATGGTGCTACCAAAATATAGATTTTAGTAATACCCAGACTGTACGTAATGCAGTTTTTTTACATAACTGCTATTTTATGTTAATAGCACTTATATAGTGCAAAAATACCACCGGTCCCTAGGTGCTTCAACACCTCATCACGGGTGGTAAGCGCTATATAAATACGATTACAAATAAAAGCATGCACTTCACAGCTTAGTTGTTACCTCTTTGCACCACCACTCAAGAAGAATACATCTTTGTCATCAAAAAGATTCGATCAATTAAAGCCAGTACTAGCTCCCAAGCATCCTTTACATTTGCAGAATTAACTCGTTGCGCGCATTTACATTACTTTCAGGCAAGCAGGCACCCAGGCAGGAAGGTTTGTTAAACTGTCTGCCAGGCTTCAATTTCATAGCACAAGGTACTCCCTACCTGGCACTTCACTTGAAGCATTTAAATTGTCAGATTTAACTGTCCCGGGACAGCTGTCTTTGTACAAAAAGTAGGGTAAAGTTTTTTTTATAAATCAAAAAAGTATGGGCACGTTGTACCCCTCCGATCCCACCCAGTTCGACCTCTAGTCAAACTATCATGTTTCCTACAATCTCACTAAAGATCTCACTAAAATAAGTATATCTTTCACTTACTAAAAAAAATGCATTTTGAGAAAAAATACTCTTTGCAATGCAAAAATGAAAACCTAGCAACACGTGCAATATGTATTAAACCTATTGAACAAAAGCATGTAAAATCATCTGCACTGCAGTTGAAATGGAATCATATCAGTGCTTAATTTGAGCCGGTGGTTTTCGGTGCTCTGTACCGGCACTTAATTGTCAACACTGGCACTTATGGCAGCTGCCACATGGTGGCGCTGTTTTGTATATTTTCGAGATGAGCAGAACAGCAATTGTTTATTAATCCAGTATACATTAAGAACAACTAATACCTGATGCCCAAGCCATTAATATAGCTTTGGGGGCCTGGAATTGTCTGAATCATAACACTTGTAGCAGTGTGCTGGTTAACAGTTGTGTAGGTACTGTTATTGACAACGCTGACAGTGACAATGGGTGGTGCAAGCTGTGGAGGCCTCCTGAGTAGAGCCCTGGCACTTATTGCTTTACAAATTAAACACTGAATCATATCCAATAGAAACCTGACAATCTATCAGATTCAATGTGCATGTTTTAAATGCTTCGGTTTCCGGTGTTACAGGTTTTAACCTGCTCCTCCAGTAAATATTAATTTATTATTTTTTATCATAGTGCCAAATTTAAATGTAGTAATGTTAGTTGATGATCCCTTTTTAAGAAAGGATGAAAACAGCCTGTGTTGTAGGGCCTACTTCAATGTGGGAACCAAACAATTAGAATGACGAATCTTCACACTTTTATTCGCACAGCCCATCCATGCAATTTATGGCTACTAATCCCTCTCCTAGAAGCAATGCAGTTGTTCCAGCAGCAAAATAAGACATTGGTGAAAAGTGACATTTACTAGTGCCAAAACATATGAAGCCCCCTAAGTGGCATAATTGATATTTTCGTACACTTAAGACAACAAGACTTCTATGGGGGTTTTACATAATTAAAAAACAGCAAGTTTACGCTTGCATCTGGACCATCACTAATCCCTCATTAAAGAGAGTTTACTGTTGCTTAGCACTGATAAAAGGGTCTCATCTCACCTCAGAATCGATTGTTTAAAGAAGTAATGTTGGGCCTCAGGGGTAACATATTGTAGCGTCCTCCCCAGCCTAGGAGCAGGTAACAGACCACGCCACACACGGAGTACTGGTTTGCACACAAGTGGACTTGCCTCACTCATAAGGTCTGGACCCGACAAACATCGAGGCAAAGGCTTAAAGTTTGATGAGTCCCTAGTTATGAATTTTCCAGGTCATTAGGCAGTTACCATATGTCCTTTGCTCACCACAACTCTTATCAGTTCTGCATCAAACAGAGCATCAGTCTTGCGTGTCTGCTTTTGCGTGACAAGAATTCAGTCTCCTGTCTCGATGCATCGGCGCTTATCAGCGTAAGCCTTCATTTTGCATTTGTGAGAGGTGTCAGTGACATCAATCTCATCAGGTTCTATTAACCGGCTGGTGGTCCATTGTGGTATCTTCATTCCAAGAACTCTACCGAACAGCAAGGTAGCAGGACTTTCTCCTGCTGCGGAATGAGGAGAGGAACGGTAGGCATGGAAGGTTGGGCGTAAAGCTGACTTGAGGTTGATGCCTTTCAGCGCAGCACGCTGAACCACCCTTTTCAAAGAAGTCATTAATTGTTCAACAGTGCCATTTACCTGTGGCCAGAGATGTGTACTTTTCTAATGTTTGATTTTTATTTATTTATTTTAATAGTTTTGTCAAGATGATGATGTCAACGAACCTTTGGAAGATGAATTTGTTAATGATAGACTTAATTTCTTTTCCGCTTCCCTTAGTTGATGTTGTCATTTGGCCTTGTGAGAGTGGCTAGAGTGCTTCTGGCGCTTTCTGGCATCCATCTTCTCTTCTCGAGACACTTAGTTTCTCTTTGTAAACCTCTATGAAATGGCTCTCCCTCCTGCAGCCTTTGCATATTTGTCCGATTGCAGGACATTTACCTTCATGTGGAAAGGAGAATCCACAGTGAAAATACAATTTCTTTTTCTACTGCGACATAACTCTGTGAGCCTCTGCCTTGTGTTTCTACTTACCTTTTATACTCAATACTAATTAATTTTGGATTGCTCTAGCTTCCATTTCAGCAGCTTGTTGATCGGTACGCTCCTCTGCTCTTGCAGCCATGAGCACTCTCTCCAAGCTGAGCGTTTCTCACAGCATATGTCGTCAAAATGAATCAGAGAGGCAACCATCGATAACTCTAAGACACATGGCTTCTTCATCATTGAATTAAATGAACTTCCAGTACCTTTCATAGTCGACATTCCGCATTGGATTGAACTTGGCCTTCAACGTCTTCTTGACGGTATGATACTTCATCAGTTTGTGATATCTTCTTTATCACTTCTTTTACTCCATCCCCTGCAAGGTTTTTTAAGTATTTGATCATCTTTTTGTCATCTGTTTCTTCTATAGCATCTATGAAGTCATCAAACATCTTGATCCAGGTAGCCCATCTGGCACCAATATTCTCCTTTTTCGCAGTGTCGAATGGTTTCAGGAATACAGCGGCATCGTATTTTGTGCTGTTTTCTGACATTGAGAGTATATGCTGTTTAGGCAGCGTTTGATCTTCAGCCTCTCTTTGCCCGGTAGCACCTTTGCAAGCATCAGCCTGCTCACTGGTGCTCGTGTCATCGCGCCCAAGCTGAGGTCAGAGGGCTCCATCTTTCTTCTTCACGGTGAGTAATGATTACGCTTCTTGCACATGCTCTTCACCGCTCTCAACTTTATGTGTTATACTTAGCTGTTGCTGCCTTCAGCGTTTCTCTGTGCCTGGTGCTCTTTGCCTTTAGCACTTTCCTGCACCTGACTGTCGCTAACTTTAGCACTTCTACATACCTGGTTGTCACTGTCTCTAGCATTTCTGCTTTGTATCTGTGCTGGCTCTGTGTTATGCTGTGGCGCAGTTCTCCTTTTCCAACCTTACCAGTAGATGTTTGGCAGACTTTCTGACTATGCTCCTCCGTAGGGCTTTCACCTTCTTCGAGGGCCTCTCAAAAGCTGTGGACCACTTATTGAGGCGCACGTAGCACGCACAAGCAGTTTGCTGGGCTACGGCAAACTCTCAGGGGAGCAGTCTTGTATCATTGGGGGGGGAGGGCACATATCCCCAATCTCATTGCCATTTGTAGCATCCTCCCCAGCCTAGGAGCAGATAACAGACCATGCCACACACAGATCTCTGCTTTGCAAGTATTTATTCTTCAGCATACAACCGTTAACTTAACTGTGTCACAAACTTTATTAACCACACCCAGTCACACCAACTAGATTACTTAATACTTATAAGGAGTCTGCTGAGGACCACTAGAGGCCTCCTACACACAAACACAAGACACAACACATATAATCCACTGTGCTGGACCTTGGGTGTCTCTGGCAGTTTCTCCTTCTCAATCTCCATATGTCCAGATGTATTGTCAACTTTAATCTTTCAGTGAGGAGAGTTTTTCTAGCTATAAATCTGTGTTCTTTCTTTGTGGCAGTCTCTGCATCTTCTTCTATGTATGTGGCCTCTGTTATGTCTCCCATTTTTATCTAATAATAATTGAAGTTCAAAGTCTTCTCAGATACACATTTCAGAAAGTTGACATCGTTTCCTTACTGTTCTTCATTTTTCTCAGATATGTTAACTTAATCAATTACTTAACCTCTCATATGACATCCTAGAGTGCTGAAATCAGTTGAGCTTTGAAAGTAGCATGTTATTATGGAGCTTCAATAGGGATTGGCAGGTGCAGGGTCACTAAGATGGAGCTGACTGCCTGCCCAACCGAAGTGTGCAGTGAAAAACACACGGTTTTAAAAACTAACATGAGGGAAAATAATACTGCGCAAGCGCGTACTAAAGCACTGAACTAGGCCGCAAATGCTTGACTGATGAAAATAAAGAGACTAATGCTGCTTTTATGCATGTTATTAACGTTTGCTAGGAAAAATAATAATATGGGTTGCGCATGGTTAGATGCAGCATTGGGAGGGTGCGTAAAGAAAAACATCACAAAAAGTAATAATGCTTGTTTTATTCTCCGTAGAAGCATGGGTTAAGGAGAATGATTTTTTACAAAATAAGCTGACAAAGCAAATAGAACGTGGAGGGAAGGCAAAGGCGAGCAACCTTCGAATTTACGTGTGCCTGCCAAAAGTTAAACATGGAGACGAAAAACAATCAGCAAGTGAGGAACGTTTCCTCTGGAAGCGCACGAGTGGCACAAGAAGTAACAGATTTATTAACATTAGCGGAGAGAAAGAAGCTGAAGCCTGATATTTGTATACTTGTATTTCCTGGGGAGATTCTGTCATGAAGTTGAAAAAACAAAACAATAGAACATTGAGTGAGATGGACATGTCGAGTGTGGTGTGACAGAACACCCCCTTCCTTAACCAATCAAATGTAGAATAGCTCCTTATTTTGAAACAAGTGTGCGTTGGACATCTGGGTTTTAGGGTATAATTGAGGTGCCCGGTGGGAGGGGTGTGCTGGAGGTGCTGAAGCGGCTGGAGGTATTTAGGCTGATCCTTGGGAGATCGTCTCTGTCGTCTGTTTGCTGTAGAGGCCTTTTCTGTTCTTCCTGTTCCTGATTCCTGACTTAGTCTTTGCCCTTTCAAATCTTCTTGAGGGCCTTGCTGCTTTCGTGGTCAGAGAGTAGATTTCCTGTTCCTACTGGGTTAGTATAGATAGAAACCTGGATTTGCATAATCATTTGCAAATGTATTTTGTTTCTGAACCTTTCTCTCTTCGCCTTTCCACTCCTTCAATGCACTGTCAATATGATGTGAATTTAGTCATTTCTTTTGATTAATAATTTACTCTGTGAGATCTCATGATTTGTACTGTGTATTGGTACTTGATGAGCATTTATTTCACATTATTTAGATAAACATTATAAATATATACATTGAGTCTGTCTTTATTTAGAGTGAGTTTATAGATTATTGCCTATAACTAACCAACTATAAAAAGATGTCATCGCCACATTATTTTTTTAGGAGAAATGCTGGTTCTGCTGGAGATTGGTAAGTTAGGTACGAACTTTGCGTTCCACTGAACCCAGGGTGAAGGGACTTTGTTGGGTAACGTAATTGGGCCTTGTTTATTGCAAATTTATTGATCCCTGATCGCTGGATGAGTTTTGGTAGCAGAGGATGGTTACTATTGATTAGTTTGGCAATAATTATTGATTATTGATTTTTGGTTATTAATAAGAAGAGTTAGGGGTCGATTCCGATCTCGGCCGGAAGCGCACCTAACAGTATTCGTCCGGAAAAAATACAAGCCGAATGCGTGTTTCCCGACCGATTCGTACACTCTTCCGGACGAACAAGTACGATGCGTATAACAACCCAGTTTCCGAGCGAGCCGTACTCACCCAATCCAGCTCCTGTTCCCCGCCCGAGCCGGATCCGTAAACGCCGATTCGAGCCGCACGGAAGCAAATACACAGCACCTTCCGGCCGGACTAGTACGATGCGCATTCCGTACGCGCCGAACCCGTCGCTACGTCTGGCACGTTTGAGCATCCGGGCGAGCCGTACATAAGCTCCGCTGTGCGCCACAAGACGATCCACGGCTACGAGACGAACAAGCCAGCGACGAGTACGAGTCGAAGACACGAGAAACCCGAACGAGACGATCCAAGCATGAATCCCATTGCGCAGGTCCTACCTATACTCTACATCTATTACCGGGACCGGCACAGACGCGTACGGCGCAGACGGTAAGTCAAACACCAACAATACAAACAAACTACACGTACCCGAAATATGTCACACACACATAGGGATGCACAAATGACGTACACAAGCAACAGCAGAACCATAGGGGTGGGATGGCCAACACCAATGCCATGCACACCCATAGGGGGATGGGTGCCTATCACTAACACCACCCTACCACCACCCCTACTCATGGGGGGCTAGATGCCTGCCACCACCACCACCCCTACTCAGGGGGGGCTGGATGCCTACCACTACCACCACCCCTACTCAGGGGGGCCTGGATGCCTGTCACTACCACCACCCCTACTCAGGGGGGCATGGATGCCTGTCACTACTACCATCCCCACCCTTAGGGGGATGGATGCCTGCCACCACCACCACCCCTACTCAGGGGGGGCTGGATGCCTGTCACTACCACCACCCCTACTCAGGGGGGGCTGGATGCCTGTCACTACTACCATCCCCACTCATGGGTGCCTGGATGCCTGTCACTACTACCATCCCCACCCTTAGGGGGATGGATGCCTGCCACTACCACCACCCCTATCCAGGGGGGCCTGGATGCCTGCCACTACTACCACCCCTACTCAGGGGGGCCTGGATGCCTGCCACCACCACCACCTCTCACATTTGCACACACTCAACACCACACACCCTGATCTCCACCAATGTGCAGCAGTGAAGCTCACATGGACTGGTGACATTGCACATGCACCCATGACAATACCAGGGGTGGTGGTGGGAACTAAGGTGCAGAAACCCATCACACATGGCCAGTCAACAAGACTCGTCAATGTCTGACACACAGCACAGTACGCCGTACATGGGCATGATGTGAAATCCACCACAATCAATGGGATCCTGGCCATAGTCACACACCAACGAAGAAGCCAAGGTGACACACTAAGAACACACGTATACAACTTCCAACATTGCAGCTCTGACCCTGAGGAGTGGCAGCAGTCACACACACAACGTGTCACAATCACTGAAAGCTACCACAAACTGTAAATCACATGACTTGTGTAAAGAACAAGTGCCAAGGGGAATCCTGAATGTGTCCCATCTGCGTTTGACCACATCCCCAGCCCTGACAACAAAGACAACCTGGGATGACAACCTCATGAACATTAGTTTGCCATGCACCCACATCACGGAGAAACCAGGTCCAAGATGCTGGATGAACACAGAACAACTCAGCAAGCATCACAAACAGGAACATCCCTAGGGACACAGCCTGTGTAGGAAAAGGGAAGGGAACACGCACAGACATGCTTACACAACACACAACACAGGCCCACGCAATGTCACCAGATTACACACTGCCATGAGGGCACTCCACTCCTGTGGAAGGTCCGCTGTGCCAAACCTTGTCTGTGCACGACCCAAATATGTCAGCAGAACACTCCGTCAGTGAGTCAACAACTACAACGCACAGAAGGCTCTGCTCACATCAGCCTGGGTACGGGAGTGTCACGTCAGTCATCTGCATACACCCAAAACACGTGTCAAGCAAGTTGCACTGTATACACAGATGAGTCCTTCGACATTGATGTGCAAAACTGCATGTCCAGTGGAGCTGGGCACACAGTCAGGGAAATCGGAACATTGAACAGTGGTAAGCCCACCAGATGTGCATCAGTGTAAGACAAAGATGTTCATTTACAAATGCTAAACGTACATCCCTGTGTCAAATGCTGAACATTACACCCTCAGACTGCAGCAAAGGATGCCATAGATCCAGACTACAACAGGACACATATCCCATGGACCACATGGAGTCCATCACAGCAACACTTCATTTTCCTGATATGAACACTATTACAACTGCAAATGCAGGATGCTACTCATCCACATCATGTACATCAAAAGAAAACCCACAATTAAACAAAAAGAGGCTTTATTCAGCAAATGTCAAGGAAAACTCTGAAGTCCAAAAGAAACTAAGGCCAATGGCCAGTCCAAAATCACAGTCCCAACAGGGTGATAAGTGACAACTGGTCACCCATTGCTTGCCTGCACTGGTACGGACAGGGGACATCCCCTTGGAGGGGCATACAAGGGGCAGGCCAGGCACCGCAGGGACAGGATCAGGGGATGGCAGAGTGAGGCAGTGAAGGGGTGGTGGGTGCAGGAGTGTCAACGGCAACTGCAGTGGAGGTGTCTGACTCAGGGGGGCCGGCACCACTGTGGTACACAAGTCAGTTGGTGTGGGTGCTGCAACCACTGCAGTGGGCTGGTCTGATGTAGTGGACTGGGTCCCCACTGCAGTGCCCGAGTCAGACGGGGTGGTTGTGGACTCCACTGCAGTGCATGACTCCAAGGGAATGGAAGGGTGGGCAGATGAGGTGGGCAGGACAGAGGGGGGGGGACCCGGTCTCCACACCAGTGGCACTAACAGGCAGAGCGTCTGGGTTGGGGGTGGAAGAGCAAGTGGCAGGGGGGAGGGCCTAAGCAGTCTGGGGGTGCGGTATCGGTGTGTGGGGGAACCTGGGGCAGGGTGTGGCGGGGGAACCTGTGGAGTGGTGGCCTGGGGGATGGAGGAGAGAGACTGGGTGGTGGAGCTGCGTGGTGGTGGTGGTGGGGTCTTGCTCTTCCTGATCCGGGGGGACTTCCGAATGGGGTCCTGTGTCTGCCTGCGCCTGGGGAGGGTGTCCGGGGGCGAGGGGCACTCCCCTCTGTGTGGGTGGACTTCCTCTTCCCCGGTATGCTGGATCAGCAGGATCGGAGGGGAAGAGGCCGAGGTCACAGAGGAAGATCTGCTGTGTAGGTGGGGTAGCAGGTGAGGCAAGGGAAGGGGTCTTGGAGGGAGAGGATTTGGAGGACTGCGGAGTGACTGTGGATGCCTGTGTGTGTGTCTGTTCCCCATCCCCTGTGTGTGTGGTATCAGTCCCCTGAGGATGCTTGTGTGCACATCTTGCCTTTCTCTTGGGTGTGTCTGTGCTGCTCGTGTCTGTGTGTTTGGGTGATTGTGCAGGTGTGCATGTGCTTTGGACAGGTAGGGTGGCAGGAAGTGTGGATGGGGCAGAGGTGGGAGGGGTGAGGGACTGTTGGAGGAGGGACACGGCTGCCGTCAGGGAGGAGTTCATGGACTTATTGCTCCTCTGTAGGGCAGACATACCCGTCGAGATGCCCTCCATGAACGACACCAGCTGTGTCAACAGAGTGGTGTGTGCATGGAGGACACTCAGCATTGCTGTCTGCCCTACATGGAGCTGCCGAAGGAGGTACACAGACTCCTCACTCAGGGCAGCAGGGGACACAGGGGCAGGGGGTGCGGTGCCTGGCACGAAGGAGACACGCTCCCGAGCACGGGAGCCTCCACGGACCTCAGGAATGGGAGCCAATGGGAGGGCGGTGGTGGCGGGGCCAGACAGACTAGCTGGCCTTTGGTGGCTGCTGAGACCCGCCTCCACAAGGGAGTCATCCTCCGAGCTGCTGTGGTCCTCAGCTGAGGTGGATGGTGCTGAGGACTCCTCGGTGTGGCTCCCCTCGCCCTCTGTGCCACTGGGTCCCTCTGACCACTCGTCGGATGCTGACCCAGTCTGGCTCCGCTGCTCCTCCTGGTCCGTGGAGCTGTCCCCTCCTGTGGCCGTGGATGTATCTGCAAACAATTAGGGAAACAGACAAACATCAGTCACCTGCACTGACCGCACACACCACAGTAAGTACAGCACATCACAGAGCAAGCCCTGGCATCCTTAGTTGAACATTGCCTAAAGTCCTCACACAGATTTGGGGAAGCCAATTGTCAGACTGATGGTCAACCATGGGACACACACCCCTCCTGCCCTTTCACCCATCTGTCTGGTGCCTGTCTGATGGTAAGACCCCAGTGTGGACACATGCACCACCTACACAGTTGTTGGACATTGCAGGGAACACGGTGAAGTATGTGAACATGCACACATCACATCTCTTGCCACTGAGTCAGTGCAGGTGTCCGGATAAAGGGATGGCCAGAGTCTAAATAGAAATGCATGTGATGCATACCAGCACCAGACACCATGATGCACCCATGTCCGGATAGTCAATGCCACAATGGGGTGCATGTTGCACATGTCACTCCCCTGCAGGATCAGTCTTAGGAAGTTTAATGCCATGACACAGGCATGCATGCAAAGTCATACATCACTGTCTCCAGTCACATGGCCATGGCAGCCAGCCAACAACAGTCTGCACTGTGTCACAATCCTAGGACATGGGGAATGCAAGTCATTTGAACTACTATTTGTCCACGTCATACCAATTGGACATATGGGGGACATGAAACACAACTCTCTGAACATGAGCACCTCGCAGTGTGCTGTGAATGAAAAACAGCTGCCTGAAAGTCACAGTCGCATACACCTGTGTGCACAGTCAAGTGATCAGACACCTATAAGTCACAGAAGTATCGTCTATCATGATCACATCTCCGATGGCATGCTGAGCCCTAACCAATAAACATACCAGTAGTCCTGACAACGAAGCCACAGCACAATGAGACAGAGGCAGACACCTGAGGGTACATTTCACTGATCACAACATGCCAGATGATACACGGGAGTGGGAGTACAGAGTGTATTGTATGCCCTGGAGTAGGCATGACTGTCCAGCTCCACCTGTAAGAGGGATGAGTCCTGGACAGTAGGCAGGTGGCTAAGCATGTGTGACACACTTGATACACATACTCCTGAGGCCCAAACATTGTTCCCACCGGCAGCATGGGTGTGTGCCAAATTCCCCAGGGACATGTGGTGATTCAGATCAGCAAGTGGATCACATATCAAAGTTACACCCAGATTACATGTCAGAACTTAGGCATTGTGTAAGCAATTGACTCACCCATGAATCGCACAACATAGTCACGGGAACAAATGCTGTCCCCCACCTTGAGCGAAGCTAAATGCAATGACACAGTCCCCAAGTGACACAATTTCCTAACTGTAAGGGCCACACATATGCATATCAGAGGAGAAGTGGGCATGTCACAAATGAGGGACATGGGTCCTGGACCACATGACTGATGTACTGTGGAAGTTTAACCAGGCCAGAGGAGGGCACATAGCATGTCAGACAAAGTGCACAGTGCAGTCATGGACTCACCCCTCCTTGCTGCTGTCTGCCCTTCAGCTGCCCATCCAGGTCAGGGAAGACCACCGCCAGGATCCGGAGCATGTGGGGGTCAGGGTCCGGTGTCCGCCCCTCCTGCGAGGAGGCGACAGCTTCAGCTGGACCCTTGCGATCCTCCGGGTCCAGCCCCGAAGGTCCTGCCACCTCTTCTGGCAGTTGCGGATCCTGTGCCTGTAGACCCCCACGGATCTTACTGCCCGGGCGATGGGCAGCCAGATTTCCTGCTTCTGGTGGGCATCAACCTGTGAGGATGACAAAGTGAAAAGGCCATTACTACACATGCAACATATACGTGCATCACACAGTTGGAGATACATGTCTCAATCACAGGGGCATATGATGTACATAGGCAGTGCAACAATGGCTATGAACAGTTTGCCAGCAGTCACTACATGGTATCATTGCATGGGAAGTAAACCTTGTTGGAATGCACTGATACTGCACTGTACCGGTTCAGTGCATGTAACTACACACTTTGGGGTGTGACAACTACTCAGTGAGCATGCTAGCCAGTGGTGTGCACACTGTAAGTCCTGCTAGTCAGACAACATGCCCAATTAGTAAGGCAGTGGACAGCACACTCACCTGCTCCCCTGGTTTCCCATACAGCTTGCTGTACTGTGGAAGGAGGTTGTCCAGCAGGGCCTGGTTCTCCTCAAGGCTGAAGGCTGGGGCTCTCTCCACAGTACGTGCCATTGCAGTAGCCAGAGGATGCAGAGACAGCAGCAGTGTTGGTGGCAGATGTCGTCCTGGAGCATGTAGTGCAGGCAAGTGAGCTCTCAGGGGAACAGCCAGCATTATATGTGTGCTGCAGAGGCAGATACTGTCCCATGTGTCCAAAGTGATAGGTCGAAGTCGTTTGCATCTTCTGAATCTGACCAATCCATGGAATAGCAGCACTAATACAGGCCCACAGCATCCTTCAAATCTTCAACTTCATGACACCCATGATTTTGCAACATTGTTGTGGCTGGCCAACTGAATTCACTGCATCAGACTCGTTGGAGCTTCGAAAACGCGTCCGTTGCCATGCCAGGCCCCAGCCAATGCGTGCGCACCGATCTGTCCATTGCTGTACAACGTGTATTTCGGGATACAACGCGTACCCGCTCCCAACAGATGCAATGGGCCAGCCGGGCACACCGATCGGTCCATTGTTGTACAACGCGTACCCGCTCACAACAGATGCAAGGGGCAGGCCGGGCACACCGATCGGTCCATTGCTGTACAACGCGTACCCGCTCACAACAGATGCAATGGGCCGGCCGGGCACACCGATCGGTCCATTGTTGTACAACGCGTATTTCGGGATACAACGCGTACCCGCTCACAGCAGATGCAATGGGCCGGCCGGGCACACCGATCGGTCCATTGCTGTACAACGCGTACCCGCTCCCAACAGATGCAATGGGGCGGCCGGGCACACCGATCGGTCCATTGCTGTACAACGCGTACCCGCTCACAACAGATGCAATGGGCCAGCCGGGCACACCGATCGGTCCATTGCTGTACAACGCGTATTTTGGGATACAACGCGTACCCGCTCACAACAGATGCAATGGGCCGGCCGGGCACACCGATCGGTCCATTGCTGTACAACGCGTACCTGTACAGGTCAGTTGCATATGTCACCATGCTTGTCACTGGTGAACGTATGCCAGCCACATATACCTGCCAGAGACACAGGGGCACACCTACAACACCACACCCAATCCACACTGTTTCCTAAGGCATGTAAGGCTGCATTACCTTTTCTGTGTATGGGGGTTAACATGTGGTTTCTGTGGTGGCACTTGTGGGCAGCCACACCCAGGCTGTGCATGTGTTCGTGGGGACAGGGTCCTTTGTGTGTTGTGCACATGACCACTGTGATGTGCAACAGTTCATTTTGGAGCATGTGGCATGGTCACATTTCCAGGTTGTGTATGTGTGTGACATGTCACATATCCCCAGGGTCCCATGGGGGAAGGCATGTACGTCACAGGATGACCCATTGCCACAATAGTGATGTCCCTCCACAGTCTGTGTGCATGTTGTGTTTCCGATGTCTCTGATTCCATGTGCACGATGGGAGACAGTCTCCACATCAACGTTGTTTGTGCATGGACTTTGATGTTGTGCGTCACTGGCGTCCATGTCTGTCCTGCGGAGGCGACAGGGGCCACTAACTGTGGGAGTCATGTTTGTTTTTCTGACGTGTACATGATACACCATGTCATGCCAGTGTCCATGTGGCAAGACAGGGTCACTGGGAATCTACCTGTCAATGAGCTGTGATGCCTGTGGCGCATCTGTCCAGACATGTCACTGTGGTGTGTGTGTGGAACGTGACAGCAGTAAATGGGTACTGTGACACAGCCTAATGGTTTCCCATAGCACAACCTGGTACCTGTTGTGCACACATGTTGTACTGAGAAGTTAGATGATGGGCATGTAGGTGCGAGTTATGTCCGGACAGAACTGCACACACATCAAGTACTTGTGTCTCGTAATGATGTATCACGTGAAATTGAGTATGGTGAATGGCACATATGTGGGGTGACTGACAATCTTTCTTTCTTCAACCTATGCACTGCAGGGCTCCAGCTGTCCATAGCCCATTCCCTGACCTGGCAACGATGGTGGAACGTGACAGCATCCGACGGTACCGCTTCACCAGGCAGCTGATTGATGATTTGGCAGTGCGCTTGGCACCACATTTGCAACCTGGCCGGACGTACCCTACGGCGCTGACACCCAAGGTGAAGGTAATGGCAGCCCTACACTTCTTTGCCACGGTATCTTTCAACACACTGTGGCGACTGCCGGTGGGATGTCACAGACTATGTTCAGCCGTGTGCTACGCGATGTTTTGGAGGCAATGTTGAGATGCCTGAACCAGTACATCTATTTCCCTACACGTCAACAACTCACTGACGTCAAGAGTGACTTCTATGCCCTGGGGAGGATGCCACATGTTATTGGCTCCATTGATGGGACACATGTGGCTTTGATACCACCACAGGCACATGAGCAGGCATACCGGAACCGTAAACATTACCATTCGATCAATGCTCTGGTGGTATGTCTTGCAGATATGAGCATCACACATGTGTGTGCCCGTTTCCCTGGTTCAGCACACGATGCCTATGTGATGAGGAGTAGTCGCATCCCGAGGATGATGGCACAGATGCAGAACCAGCGTGCCTGGCTTGTCGGTGTGTACTGACTTTGTACCATTGTGTGTGTTCTGATCTGTAGTATTCCACCCACTTTTCCAACACAGCTAATGTGCACTTGTCTGTCCGTAGGTGACTCCGGATACCCCAACATGCCGTGGTTCCTGACACCCCTCAGGAACCCTGTGACACCAGCCCGATGCGCTACAATGAGGCACATGGTCGGACCAGGAGAGTGATTGAGCGGACCTTTGGTCTCCTGAAGAGCCGCTTCCGCTGCCTGGACAAGACAGGAGGGGCCCTCCCATATGCCCCAGCAAAGGTGTGCAAGATTGTCATCGTCTGCTGCATGCTACACAACCTGGCAGTGCAGAAGGAGTTGCCTCTCATCCTGGATGACGATGACCAACGTCCGCCACCTGTGGAGGATCCTGGCCTGGACCACGATGCCAGTGATGATGATGATGCTGATGTCCGCACACAGCTCATCACCAACTTCTTCAGCTGAATGTGAGTATCCAGGGAGATGTAATGTGAATGATGTGAGTTTGCATGATATGTGTGGGTGGTGCTCTGGTGCTGTTTGAGTGTGCCCATGTGCTACTTGACTGGATGCGTGCAGCAATGTGTCCTTACAGGTAGTCTGTACTCCCCAACAGTTTTGACATGCTAACTTGGTTTTGTGTAGTTGTCTTGTGACATGTATTGGGCATGAGTATTGCAGTTCTGTCCTGTTCTTCAGTGGTTTTAACTGTGTGTCATGTCTGTCCTTCACAGGGTGCTTACTGAGTACTTTGGTTAACTTGGATCCCCTGACACCATGATTCAGCTTTCAGGGTGGCAGCAGTAGTTTGCCTACAAGTGATGTGCCACACACCCCTGGACTTCATATCTTCTGCACTTGTTGACTGTGTGGCCACTGCCACGTGGGTAACCCTGGGCGTAGTTCGCGAAGTTGCGCTACGCGAAGCTACGTGAAGTGCACCTCGCACTACGCAAGCTACGCGTAGCTACGCGAACTGCGTAGTGCACTGTGCAAAATGCTGTTCGCACTGATTGCACAGTGCCGGATGCTTGTCCGCACTGTGCAATCATTGAAAACGGCATCTTGCACAGTGCGAGCTGTCTTTACTGCCGCTCGAGTAGATTTTTACTCGAGCGGCAGCTTTCTCAACGCGGACTGGTAGTTTCTCATCGCGAGCGGTCGCAAGCATGCGCAACCACTCGCAATGAGAAACCTGACCTCCCGCGTTGAGAATCTCGCCGGGAGGTTTTTTCCACGCTCGCGATCGGCAACTTGATGTTGCTGATCGCGAACGAGAAAAAGTCTCGCCGGGATGTCATTTTGCTTGCTCGCGGTCACCAACTTGACGTTGAGGACCGCGAGCAAGCAAAAAATGACCACTGTGCTACGTGCAATTCGCGTAGTGCGAAGTAGCGCAAACTTCGCAAACTACGCGAGCGTAGCGTAGTGCTTTGCCCAGGCTTACACGTGGGTAAACCTTGCATTTGTAGTGGAAACAACATGTTGCAAATGTGTAATGAACCTGTGCTTCACAGTGGGATGTGCGTTGTCTGTGGTCACACATCTGACTGACATTTACTTACTGCACCTGTGGGCTACTTGACACAGACTCTGAATAGGTGTGGTGTCTGTGCAGTCCACTGTATTTCCTGGCAACATCACTGTGGGCAATGAGTCCGATGGCCCTGGTGTCTCTGTGTTGTGTAGCCCTAGTGGTGTGTCTCCCTCATATGTGTCACGTCACCATGACTCACACGACGGTGTTGTACTTGCTGTAGCAGTTAGCATACACAGTGTAATTTAGCAGATCATCATCACCATAACAGTATCCACATTTGAATAACAAAAGAGGCAAGTATGGTGTACTAGTGATTTTATTTACAGAAATGTGTGTATGTGTATAGTGCACAGGATGGTGGGTGCTGTACATTGGGATTGTGATCCAAAGTTCCCAGATGAGTTGGAAGTCTTGGTAGCAGAAATGTCCTGAGTGAAGTCCACAGTCATATGATACATTAGTCCAACTTGAACTCCCCATGTCATGTGGGAGAGTAGTGTTGCATTCGACAGGGTGAAACGTTTGCACACAAAGGAGAATTTCCGGAACAGGTGTTGGCTTCCTGGGGGATGTACGTGGCCATCAACTTCTCAGTTTTCCTTCCTCGGACGACCCCTCTTCTTTGGGGGGGACCCTCACGTGCAGGCTGCGGCGGTGCAGGGGAGTCTCCGCCAGAGTCCTCCTCCCTCCGTGTGGCGGTGTCAGTTGTTGCAGCACCAGATGTTGTGGGCACACAGGGAGGTGTGGCCATGTTGGTGCTAATCTGGCGGAGGCATGTCAATATGTCCCTATGCACCGCTGTGAGTTCTTGCAATGTGTCCCACTTGGACTCCATGCGAGACATGTGTGTCTCCACACGGGACATGTGGGAGTCCAAGCGGGCATGATGGGCAGCCTGCTGCTGTTGTATGTCCTTCAGGATCCCCACTACCTGTCTGACCTCTCCGGTGCTATCCTGGTACGCATCAGCGATGCGTGCCAGTTGTGGGTCATCATGCAGTCCAGTCCCCTCTGCAAGCAGCGACCTATGTCTACCACCCCTGGCGACACGTGCAGGACCTGCGGTGGCACGCACAGGTGACCCAAGGCCCCCTTGGGGGTTGTTAGTGGTGTTGTCGTCCATTGCTCCACGGTGGGCCTGGGGCCCTGTGCTGTTGTCATCAGTGGTCCTTGGTCTGTCCGTGTCGGTGGGGGTGGTCTGTGTGTTGGCAGTTGTTGGAGGGGTGGGTGCAGGGGGTGCAGATGTTGTTCCAGCTGGTGCTGCATGATGACTCACACCAGAGGTGCCAGGTAGGTCTTCGCCATCCGAGCAGGGCAGAGGCTGTTCCACACCAGTGAGCTCTGTGTCCCCCGGAGCCTGGGACAGGGACTCCTCCTCGCCTGCTGCTGTGTCCCCATCATCATCACCTGTATTTGGAAGAGACACACATTGTATGTTATGTTTCTACAGGCATCAATGGTTCACACACCTGACAGTTGTGACTGTACCTCTGGATGCGGGCATGTACATTGCATTGTCCTAAGTTGTCACAGTAAGAGGTTATTGGTGTAGCACATTGTCATGCATACCTGGGGCATTTCAATGTGAATGTTGAGGTGTGTGCATGGCCAGCATTTGTTGTATTTGGTGGACATCCGGCCATCCTTCTCCACCTAGCCCAGTTATCCCACCATGAAGCATGCCACCCTTGCAGTGGGTTCAGGTTGACTCTCAGGATGTCATTCAGTGGTGTCTTGCTGTTGGTTGTTGCACAGTTCCCAGCAGGGCCTTGTGCACCCCACAGCAGTACCCAGTGTCAGCCATCTTGTCAGTCCTTATCCACTCCCTGTGATGTGAGCATGGTTCAGAGTGGTGTTGATGGGCCAATTGTGAGGGTGAGCAGTATCTGTGACTACAACTCCCATCATGCTATTGCCTACACCTCCCTTCCCAGCATGCCCGTACTTCCTTCCTTTGGACTGTGCTTCCCTGTGGGGTAGTGTGCCTGTGCTGACAGGAAGGCTGACAGTGTTGTCCTTGCGTTTGTTTGGCTACAAGTCCCAAGAGTATCCCTGTGCTTCACACAGCATTACCCAGGGTGGTGGTTCTTTGTGGGATCTTCATTTGGTATGTGAGGCATTGCATTCTCCCAGGCGGTTATGTGGAGTTTGTGTTGAGGGGGTGTGTGAGGTGAGCTGCTTGTAACTATGGTCAGTGCTGTGAGTCCTCCTTCCCACCCAGCCAGATATCCCACCATGCAACGTGCTTGCATTGCAGGGAGTGCAAGTTGGCTTTCAGGATGTCAGGCAGTGGTGTTGTGCTGTTTGTTGGTGCACAGTTCCCAGCAGGGCCTTGTGCTCCCCACAGCAGTACCCAGTGTCAGCCATCTTGTCAGTCCTTATCCACTCCCTGTGATGTGAGCATGGTTCAGAGTGGTGTTGATGGTCCAAATGTGAGGCTTCCCATTATCTGTTACTACGAGTCCCATCATGCTCTTGGCTACACTGACTTCACCAGCATACACAGGATTCCTTCCTTTCTGTGAGCTTCCCTGTGAGGTGGTGTTCTAGTGGTGGCTAAATATCTGACAGTGTTTGTTGGTTAGATTTGTGCCACTGCCTAGCTCAATTTGGTATTGGATTTGTACATGTCATGACACAGTTACATATCACTATGACATGGCATGTATTGTGTTTATCTGACTGACATACACTTTTTGGGATGATTATCTTTTGGTTGCTGTTGATTTGCTAGGGGTGCATGGTTTGACTGTCCCCTTGACAGTGATGTGTGTATATTGGCACACAATATTGTGTATATTAGTTGTGTACTCACCAGGCTCTGGGATGTTTGTTAGTCCATATACGCTCACTGGTGGTAGGATGGCCCGCACCTTCTCCTCCCAGGGCCTGAGGTATACTGGTTTGGCAGGAGGGCCACTGCCGGTGTGCTGGCGCAGGAGGTAATCCTTCTTCAGTAGGTCCCTGACCCTCCTGCGCACATCATACCACCTGTTCTGGATGTCTTCCTTTGTGCGCAAACATGGTGATTGTGCGTTCACCCTGTCAACGATCCTCGCCCACATCTTGGTTTTCTGCGACTTGGGGGTCTGTTGGACCAATGTGCCAAACAACTGTGGCTCTACCCTCAGGATCTCGTCTACCATGACTTCCAATTCACTATCTAGGAACTTTGGATTCTTCTTTAGGGGCATGGTGGTGGTGGTGATTGATGTGTGTGTGTGTGTGTGCAAGTGAGGGTGTGTGAGTGTAGGTTTTGCTGGGTGTGTGTGAGGGTGCTATTTGTTGAGGTGCTAATGGTGTGTGGCTTTTGTGTTGGATGAGCTGTGTGTGTGTCTGTGTTTGCTGTGTGATGGTGTTCTCTGCTGGCAGGTCAGTGGAATTTGCAAAGGATCATGGTAGGGATTTGTGGCCTTTATGTAGGTGGAGTTGGGGGTGTGTCCTTGTTCCATTTTTTTCACCCCCTGTATTTATTGGCTTTGTCATTGCTTGTTTGGCCCTTTTTTTGTATTTTTTCATTTGTGATTATTGTGCATGTAGGAGTCGTTCTTCTGACCGAGTAGGACGTTGCAGTTGTCTCGTGCGCGCCTATCCGAGTCGTTCCCGCTGTGTTTCAGCTCAGTTTCATATGCGGCGTACGCGTTGGTCGCGGAGTATTGTGTTTGTTCGGCTGGCTTTTGTATGCGTGTCGGTCGTACGGCTTGGGCTCCGTGCGAATTGGTCTGAATTTGCACCCATTACATCGCACTGCGTGGGTCGGAGTTCGCGGGTACGTTTCGTTCAGGTTATTTCCTGGTGTGTGTCGGTCGGTTCGATTCGCGTGGTTTCCCGGCCAGATAGCTTGTTTCCGTCCGGGTCGGTCGTTCGCCTTGAGTTCCGTACGAGTCGGTCGCGATTCCCATGCATTTCATCGTACTACCCGGGTCGGACGGCGCCGGTACGTGTCGGTCGGACTAAATTCCCGTACCGAGTCGGTCGGTACGTTTTCCAGCCCGAATCGGAATTGGCCCCATAGTGTTTTGTTTTATATAGTCTGGAAATACGGGTACGGAGTTGCCTAAGTTCCCGGGATGATAATGATGTTATTTTAGCCTCAGTGGCAGAGGAATAGTGTGGAAAAGTATCACACTGCAGAAGTACTTTGTCTGTTATTATAATATCAAACAGTGAGATGCTGTTGATGTTATTTAGGGATTTATTCTGTAGAGAAAAGATTGTGTGAAATAGTGAAAGTCTGCTTCCGAAATTTTGGCTTTACATCCCCAAAGGAGTACCAAGACTTTTTCACTCAAATTCTCTTCTGAAACTTTGGCTAGTATCCCCAAAAGTGTACCAAGACCTCTTTTCACTTGATTGGGAATAGAGTAGCGCTGGTCGTTATTTTACTAGAAGTAAAAGAATCTCTTTGAATGTTTAAACTATCTCTTTAATTAGTGGAGCAGACAAAGTAGCATTGTTTTGTGTTGTTTCTAACAAGAGTTAAGAAAACCTTGTAGTACATTGCCTTATTATTTTGTAAAGGGAGGGTCAGTAGCAGGAATTATACTGACATCACAAAAAGTCGTGCTCGCATTGGTCGAGATAGTGGGCACGCAGTGAGCCGTGATTGGTTGGTTGGTGTGAGTTGCGCTGGCATTGGTTGAGATAGTGGGCGCGTAGTGAGCCGTGATTGGTTGGTTGGTGTGAGTCGCGCTGGTATTGGCTGAGATTCCGCGAATAGAGTGAGCGGAATTATGGAAGATTTCTTTGTTTCTGGTTTATTTAGTGAGAACAAGGGAGTTTAAAAAAAATGAAGATGGTAAAAAGAATACAAGATTTCTTTAAAAAGGACAAGCCGATAGTTACTAGAGAGGGACTTCCTGTACCTCCTCCAAGATCACCTGCTTCTTTCATGATGTTAGAGTGTGGATATCATACGTGTACATGGTTAGAGAATTGGATGGGTTACACGTAAGATGATGGAGTTTTAGCTTTTCCGAAGTATGGTACTTTTATTGTGAGGATATTGGAGAACTTAAGGAGCCAAATGAATTTATTAAAACCAAATCCTAGACCTATGCAGTATGAGGCGCTTGAAGAATGGGAACATGCGGCATATAAAAGGGAGAGAGACAGGAATGGGATAAAATATAGGAATACATTGAGAAGGTATTCAGAAGCTAGGTGGGATGATCAGATGAAAAGATGGAGGAGAGAAGTCATTGCGGATGGATTATATCCAGTAATAGTTGCTGAGGATCAGGCTGGAGGAAAATGTAAAGAGAAAAAGAATAATGTAGAGATTTCAGAATTAGATATGGATCCAAATGAAATCTATGATGAATTATTAGATGAGATGCTATTAAAGAGACCTCCTCCATATCAGGAGAGCCCGGATGGGATTTCTCCGAGTGCACCGTTAATTGAAATAGAAGCTCCACAAGTTCCACAAATTTCACAAGTTACACATGTTCCGGCAGCTTCACAGTCTTCATTGGGTACACGAGTGTTGCAGGAAAGAGAGATTGACATGTTAAATAGAACAAGAGAGGAGCTGACTCAGAAAATTAGTCAGATGAGTTTAAATGCAGAAGGATTGTCAGTACCAGTAACAATTGGTCCTATAGTTCCATTGTATAGTGAGGGTCAAAATATTTTGAGAGTGCATACATTGACAATTCCTATGGATAATGTCATTAATGTTAGTGGATCAGAACAAGTTTAGAGGAGTACCTCATTAATTGATCTTGCAGTAAATAAAAAAGTGACTGAAACACCAAAAAGAAGTGTACAGATAGATCCTAGGAAACTAGTGCAGAATGTGAGAGAAATGACTCCAGTATCAGGGGGTTCAGTGGGTCCTTCGCCAGAGGAGCTAGATGATTGGATAAGAGGAATAGAAATTAATAAGTATAAATTGAATATAGATATAGGTAGATTGAGAGTAGATCTGGAAGAAATGATTGATGCCACCAGAAGTCCAGAGAGATTGAGTAAATATCAGGATGAAGAGTTGCTATTTTTGTGTAAAAATATTACATGGAAAGCGAAGAATTTACATGAGAAATTGGTAGAGGTTGCACAGGAATATGAAGTGGATATTGGGAAATCTAAAGCTTTGCAGACAACATATAGATTGGATTTTACTGAAAAGGATTTAGAGAGTTTGAATACATCTGGTAAACGATTGCAAATAAAAGAGTTGATTCATACCTCGAAGAGATGGGGTGATGTGGAACGATGGAAAGGTAGATGGGTGAAAAAGAAGGAAGAAATGATTGCTAGTAAAAATGTGAATGCATCTTTTTTACTTCCGTTGAGAGAAACAGAGCAAGTTGAAATGATATATCCGATGAGAGAAGTTCCAGGTGGTGGATATGTTCACATTCCTTGGTCAAGACAGGATATATTGTCTTTTACTAATGATTTTCCCAGATTGAGAGAAAAGCCTGTTGAGTGGTACAAACAAGTAGAGAGGTTTGTAAAAGTTTCAAAGGTCTTGTTGAAAGACTTGGATGGTTTATTTGACATTGTAGTTCCAGCTGATTTATGGACAGAGTGTAAAATTGCAGTTGATTGGCCAAAAGAAGAATATCCTAGAGATGTCAAAACAGGAGCACCTTCAGAAGAAGTGATGAAAAAATATAATCAGGTAATTACTTACTTGAAGGGTAAAATTTATCCAAAAGAAACAGATTGGGTTAAAATTGATAGGACAACACAGGAGTCAAAAGAATCAGTACATGCATATTATGAAAGGCTTTTACAGGTGTTTAAACAGTATAGTGGCTTTGAAAGTATAACTGACAAAGATATGGGACACTTTGTGTACAGGTTTGTATTTGGATTGAGACCTGAGATTAGTAATATGATTCAGCAACATTTGATTTGTTGGCAGAGTAAGACAGTGGATGAAATTTTGAGATATGCTAAGTATTGTAGTGATGATATTGAGTCAAGGCACAAGAAATTAAAAGAGAAGATGATGTGGGCACAGGTGAAAGTGGCGCAACAAAAAGATGGGAATTATGTCAATGGTACTCAAACAGATTTTCAAATGAAAGGACAGAATCAGAATTTTCAGAATGGTCAGGTACCTAAAATGAATGGTGTATTAAATGGAGGTAGAGGTAAGAATAATAGAGAGAAAAAGAAATTTCCTCGTCATGCGTGCGGAAAGTTAGGACAATGGAAGAACGAGTGTAAGTCTTTGTTAGGAAATAATGGAATGATTCAAAATTTCAATCCGCAGATGCAGAAGGAAGTGGTTGAGAATCAACAACAGCAACAGGTAGTTACACCACAGGTTTAACAAATACAAGTACCTCAAGCTCCTATGCCAAATAATGTGAATGCTCAGTTACAGAGATACAGTGCGAATGCTGGATTTCACACGAGTGAACAAGTTGGTAAGAATCAAAATGTACAACAATATTGGTTGCAGTGTACTGAGAGTGATTCAGATTCATCTCAATGACGGTGCCTGAGGGGGGAAGAAGAGTGCGTGCTTGAGCATCTCTAGTGGTAGATCAATCAGGTCCTTTTGTTGATGGGAAAGTAGAAGGTAATGATATTACATTCCTTGTGGACACTGGTGCTACCCGTTCTACTGTAAGAGCAGCAGAAATGCCAAACCCACCCCTCTCGGGAGAAACTATCCAAGTTGTGGGAGTCTCAAATAAATATATTAAGACTCCAATAACAAAACCAATGGAGGTTCATATAGGAAAATTCAGAGATATGCATTGTGTTGTGGTATGTGACACAAGTCCAGTGAATCTTTTAGGTAGGGACTTACTTTGCAAAATGAATTGCACCATCTATTGTACGCCGGATGGTATTGCTTTTCAGACACCAGATGAAGATGTTGCTTTTAAAATGATGTTAGCAAAGCAAGGGACAGAAGTGAATGATTTATATTCATTACTCACACTAGAGGATTTGCCTGGTGAGTTGAGAGACACAGTAAGAACTGATGTGTGGGATTTTACAGGAAAAGACATTGGATTGATGAAGGGTGTTGATCCTATTCAAATTATGGTCAAACAAGGTGCAGAGTTTCCAAAAAACGCCACCGTATAAGATGAGGCCTGAGACCATAGCAGGAGTTATTCCTGTAATAGAACAAATGATTGAACACGGCATTCTAAAAGAAATATTGGGAAGTCCTTGCAATTCACCTATTATGGGAATTAAGAAACCAAGTGGAAAGTACAGAATAGTGCAAGATTTACATAAGATTAATAAAATTGTGGTACCTTGCTGCCCAATAGTGCCAAACCCAGCAGTGATTCTTTACCAAATTCCTTGTGATGCGGAATGGTATACAGTGATTGATTTGTGTCAAGCATTTTTCTCGATACCTTTACATCCAGATAGCCAATATTTATTTGCTTTCCGGTTCGGAGACTGTGTTTTGGCATGGTGCCGAGTTCCTCAAGGGTATACAGAGTGCCCTTCAATTTTTAATCAGATTTTGAAATGTCTAGAGTCATTAGTTATGCCAGAGAATTCAGTATTAATACAGTACATAGATGACCTATTGGTGGCATCAAAAACACAAGAGGCATGTGTGACAGATACAACTGCTCTACTGAACCATTTGGCAGAAGGTGGGCATAAAGTGTCACCAGCAAAATTACAATTTTGTCAAAAAGAAGTTCAATATTTGGGACACAAAATTGAGAAAGGAGTTAGGAAAGTATTACAGGATCGAATCAATGTGATCTTGCAAATGGAACCTCCCAAAACACAGAAAGAAGTTTGAATGTTTCTGGGCATGGTGGGATATTTCAGGCAATGGATCAGTGGATTTTCACTGATTGCCAAGCCTCTACAGAGGTTGACTCATAAAGATGTGACTAATCCGATTGAATTGGATGAGGAGAGTATGAAAGCTTTTATTGAGCTGCGAGATAGTCTTTGTCGAGCACCTGCATTGGGAAAGCCAGACTATACGAAAGATTTTGCATTATTCTGTTGTGAGAGAGATGGGTGTGCGCTTTCAGGTCTGCAAAAAACACACGGAATGGCACGTCGACCAGTGGCATATTTTTCTGCTGCTTTGGACTCAGTGGCTGCAGCGTTACCAGGTTGTTTGAAAGCAGTGGCTGCTACTTGTGTGAGTCTTGAGCAGATTGAAGCAATTGTTATGGGACATCCAGTGAAAGTATATGTGCCACATTCTGTTGAAAGTTTGCTGACTCGTACCAGGACTCAGCACATGACATAGTCGTTTGACTAATTACGAGTGTGATTCTGGGTGCTGAAAATTTGACAGTAACAAGATGTACAAGATTGAATCCAGCAACTTTGTTGCCGAGTTCAAATTGTGAAGAAGTGAAAGACGAGGCAGATCATGATTGTTTGGATGTGACGGAGTTGTGTACAAAACCAAGACCTGACATAAAAGATACACCACTGGAGGAATCAGATTGTGTGATGTTTGTAGATGGATCTTGTCTGAGAGATGAGAAAGGTGTATTGAGTGCTTCATATGCTGTATGTACAGTGGCCATGGTTCTTGAAGCGTCTTGTCTAAGAGGGATAAATTCAGCACAAATTTCTGAGTTGGTTGCATTGACCAGGGCATGTATAATTGGCAAAAATTTGAGAGTAACCATATTCACTGACAGTCAATATGGTTTCGGGGCGGTGCATGACTTTGGTCAATTATGGATGCAACGTGGATTTCTGACTTCTTCAGGGTCCCCAATCCGAAACAGTAAAAATGTGAAGGATTTACTGAATGCACTACAATTGCCCAAAAAGATTGCAGTGGTTAAATGTTCGGCACATAAGTCAGGAAATGACTATGTGACTAGTGGAAACAGATACGCAGACCAAGTGGCTCATTTCTGTGCACAAAATTCAATTTCAATAAACAGAGGAAAAGAGAGAAATAATACAAATTGTCACTTGATGTTCTCTGCATTAGAAACGGGATGAAATTAAACAGTTGCAGGAAGAAGCTAGTGAAGAGGAAAAAGAAATTTGGATCAAATCAGGCTGTAAAAGGAGATCTGATGATGAAGTATGGGTGTATGTAGATGAAAGACCAGTAATGCCAGACTGTTTACTTTCACAGATGGCAAGGATGTACCATGGAATAGCACATGTTGGGAGAAATGCTATGATTAGACTTTTCAAACAGTCATGGTACAATCCAACGTTCAGGGTCATTGCAGAGAGTCTATGCCAAAGATGCACAGTGTGCCAGCAGCAAAATCCAGGAAAAAAAACAGTTGTTAGTTGGGGCCGAATTGGGAAAGCTGCTGGACCTTTTACTAGGTTGCAGGCAGACTTCATTGAGCTCCCTCCTTGTAATGGACTAAAATATGTGTTGGTTGTTGTTTGTCTGTTTTCTCCTTGGGTGGAAGCATATCCAACAAGAAGAAATGATAGTCTAACAGTTGCTATAATTCCTAGGTTTGGATTTCCAGTCTCTTTAGGAACGGATAGAGGAACTCATTTTAATAATGAAATAATTCGGATGATTTGTGCAGCATTACAAATTGAACAAAAGCTGCATTGCGCCTATCGACCAGAAGCATCAGGCGTGGTTGAGCAAATTAATGGCACTATCAAATCCAGACTATCAAAGGTCTGTGCATCCACAGCACTGAAATGGCCAGATGCTTTGCCCTTGGTATTGATGAGTCTGAGAAGTATTCCTGATAAAAAGACTGGATTATCCCCACACAAAATTATTATGGGGAGAGCAATGAGACAGCCGATTGTACCAGCAAATCAACTGATGAATATTACTGATGATCTGATGCTTGATTATTGCAAAGGATTGGCTGATGTAGTGCGTTCTGTGTCTCATCAGGTTGGAGAAATTGCAACTACAACTCAGCAAGAACAAGCACATGATCTAAGTCCAGGAGAATGGGTCCTGGTGAAGAAACATGTGAGAAAATCGTGTTTGGAGCCTAGATGGAAAGGCCCTTACCAAGTGATACTGGTGACGACAGCAGTAAAGTGTGGTGGCTTGCCAAATTGGATACATGCAAGCCATACAAGAAGAGTCCCAAGTCCACTTGAAAGACAAGAAGAAGCAGAAAGTGGAGAAAGTGAAGTCATAGAGTCTGAAGTTACAGATTCTGAAGTCGAACAGGGAACAAGTGGAATAGAGTGGGCACCAGCTACTGGGTCTCAAAAGACTGCTGTTGAGAAAGAGAAAGTGATTAATGAGAATCAACAGAGAAAAGGACTGAATAAAAGAACTTGCGATCTTGAAAATGACGCTGCAGAAACAGTTCAAGTAAAGAAAGCAAGGAAAAGTGATGTGTGGCCAGAAGGAGTGAAAAGACTGAAATACACTCTGAAACAAAGATCACCTGACAGGATAATTGAAGTTTCAGATCAGACTGAGCAAAGTGAGTCTGAAGAAGAATCAGTTCGGAAAACGAAAAGAGTGAGGGTTCCAAATAAGAAATACATAGCACAAGAATGGACATATGTGGTGTTGGAAGAAATTGAAAACACAGATCAGATCACAGAAAATACTGGTACAGAGCAATGTAAAGGAGACAATTTCGAACCACCTTAAAAAAAGAGAACTGTGAAAATTAAGGTGCAACAATTTTTGAGAAAATTATTCTGAATCATTCAAAAGATTTGAAGAAGAAGAAGAATATAAAAAAAAAAGAAAAAGAGGGGGTAAAGAAGAGAGCCATAAAGTGTGTGGGGATACACTACTTTGCTACACTATTTTTGATAGATCTTAAAAAAAAATTAAAATTTTTATTAGATTGATAGAATTTGAGTTTTTTCCTTATTTTGTTTTTTTTTTAGAATTGGTACAAATTTAACTAGAAATGGCGAATATAGCAGAGACTGGACATCAAAATCGTAGTTTTAAACATAGCTGTATTAATGCTTGCCTATTTAGTATTTTTCTATTAATGTTGGTATGGTTAACAATAATTGTCATTATGCCTGTCTTAATGGTAACTAATCACAAGAATAACACTAATACTAATGGTGTGATGAGTGAAAAAGTAGATACTAAAGGTATAGAGGAAGATTCACATACTAAAATAGAAAAGATGAAAGATGACAGCATCTAATATCATGACAAATCAACTAATGATTTTTCGTTAAATGTCTTTACCAAGTTATTGTACGAGTATGTTGATGTAATGGATGCGAGAGATTGTTATGTGTGCATGCAATTACAGTTTTCTGTCTCAGAGGGGGTGACCTATCATCACCTACCTTTAACATATGGTGTGTCGTGTAGTGTATTAACAAGCCTCTTTTACGAGAGGGGAAGCCTCCAATAGTATTACTCTAACATAGATTTAGTGTTTTCAGAAATTCCTATTAGAAAGAATTTGAATAAAATAAATAGTGCTAAAAATGCGGAATACATGGGAGAATTTTTTCATTCAACACAAACAATAGATACAGTATATGCACATAGACATAATTTAACCTGTAGATTACAATTTGAAGAAATAGAATTCATTAACATGGTTGAAGATAGAAGACAAGAGTTTCAGAGAAAAGCTGCTGAGCAAAAGTCTCATGTACCTCCATGGGCTTTCAGAGAAGGAAATTACAAGAATGGCGAGACTTACGCTGCCATGACCCTAGACTGGTATCATAAAGGGAAGCTTTGCTTGCTTAGACAAAAGACTGAATATAATAATTATTTCATTGGTTCTAGTGAATGTGATCATACCTTTCTAATAACGGGAGGATGGGTATTAAAAGGAGGAACTGATCCTGTCTCTCCGGGAATTTATTATGTGTGTGGTAAGAATGCCTACTATATGTTGCCTGCACATTAGTATGGGTGTTGTTATTTAGCAATAGTATTTCCGAAGATTTATCATATGGATAAGAATCATAGAATCAATGAATTAAAGAATGGACTAATACGTAATAAGAGAGCAAGCTTTTCAGAAATAATAGGGGGTGTTTTTAGAGCACTGATACCTTCAGTTGGAGTTATTCTGAATTCGCACAAAATTAGGAAATTGTCCACAGTGGTTGATTGTTTATCAACAGACACTGCTGGTGGGTTCTTAATGGTTGATACTGAAATGGTTGCAATTAGATCTATGGTTTTAGAAAATCGGCTTGCCCTTGATGTAATATTGGCAAAAGAGGGAGGAGTCTGCAATATGTTGAAAATACAACAATGTTGCACTTATATCCCTGATAAGAGTAAGAATCTTGAGGGGTATATTAAGAATATTACAAATCTTCATCAAGATTTGTCTAAATTGAAGGTTGATGGTGCTTGGGAGAAACTTGGTAAGAGTTTTTCCTCTATGGGAAATTGGTTTTCTACATTAGGGAATAGTTTATTAGGGAGAATATTAACACCTATCATTGCAGTGGTTACAGTGATACTAATGATTTTCTTGATTTATAAATGTTGCAAATGCAAGAAAGAGACATCTGATAACAAATGAAGAGCAAGAAAGAGAGAAGAGATAGAACTAGAAGATAGAAGAGGAAATTATTATGAAATGATGAGAGATTTAGATGGAATAATGATAAAACGAGAGAGAACAACAGCTTTCTAAGTGACAAATTGTATTGGTGGGTATTTGGTGATGGCTCAAAGACACCATCAAAGGGGGGATTGATGGAGCAGGGTTTTTTGTAAAATGAAACCTGCTCGGATTGAAACCCCTAGTAACATTTTCTAATGTTTCTAACAGTGTTTTAAAAACTAACATGAGGGAAAATAATACTGTGCAAGCAAGTACTAAAGCACTGAACTAGGCCGCAAATGCTTGACTAATGAAAATAAAGAGACTAATGCTGCTTTTGTGCACGTTATTAACGTTTGCCAGGAAAAATAATAATATGGGTTGCGCATGGTTAGATGCAGCATTGGGAGAGTGCGTAAAGAAAAACATTACAAAATGAGTAATAATGCTTGCTTTATTCTCCGTAGAAGCATGGGTTAAGGAGAATGATTTTTTTTACAAAATAAGCTGAAAAAGCAAAGAGAACGTGGAGGGAAGGCAAAGGCGAGCAACCTTCGAATTTACGTGTGCCTGCCAAAAGTTAAACGTGGAGACGAAAAACAATCAGCAAGTGAGGAACATTTCCTCTGGAAGCGCACGAGTGGCACAAGAAGTAACAGATTTCGAAACATTGGCGGAGAGAAGGAAGCTGAAGCCTGATATTTGTATACTTGTATTTTCTGGGGAGATTCTGTGATGAAGTTGAAAAAACAAAACAATAGAACATTGAGTGAGATGGACATGTCGAGTGTGGTGTGACAGTACACCCCCTTCCTTAACCAATCAAATGTAGCATAGCTCCTTATTTTGAAACAAGTGTGGGTTGGACATTTGGGTTTTAGGGTATAATTGAGGTGCCCGGTGGGAGGGGTGTGCTGGAGGTGCTGAAGCGGCTGGAGGCGTTTAGGCTGATCCTTGGGAGATCGTCGCAGTCGTCGGTTTGCTGTAGAGGCCTTTTCTGTTCTTCCTGTTCCTGATTCCTGACTTAGTCTTTGCCCTTTCAAATCTTCTTGAGGAGCCTTGCTGCTCTCGTGGCCAGAGAGTAGATTTCCTGTTCCTACTGGGTTAGTATAGATGGAAAACTGAATTTGCATAATCATTTGCAAATGTATTTTGTTTCTGAACCTTTCTCTCTTCGCCTTTCCACTCCTTCAATGCACTGTCAATATGATGTGAATTTAGTCATTTCTTTTGATTAATAATTTACTCTGTGATATCTCATGATTTGTACTGTGTATTGGTACTTGATGAGCATTTATTTCACATTATTTAAACATTATAAATATATACATTGAGTCCGTCTTTATTTAGAGTGAGTTTATAGATTATTGCCTATAACTAACCAACTATAAAAAGATGTCATCGCCACATTATTTTTTTATGAGAAATGCAGGTTCTGTTGGAGATTGCTAAGTTAGGTACGAACTTTGCATTCCACTGAACCCAGCGTGAAGGGACTTTGTTGGGTAACGTAATTGGGCCTTGTTTATTGCAAATGTATTGATCCCTGATCGCTGGATCATTATTTACAAAAATATTGTCTCATTGTACTTGGATTCTGCATTATTAACTCAAATGTGGTGGTATTTTTGTAAATAATATTTAGGACACAATATTTATGTTAGGTGACAGTCTATAATATTCTAGTACCAAAACATTTGAGAACAATTAAATCTGTATTATTCAAAATGTAAAATCCTCTTCAAACTCAGACATGACTCACTTCTGAATGAGATCTCTAAATGAAGTTATATGTACACCTCTTATGCTGTGTCTTAAATACACAAATGTCATGATGTTCTACTTAGAAAATCTCATTTCAAGTTGATGCCGTTAATGCCATGTTTGTTTATAGAATCATATTATTCTTGAGGGAGTAGCTGGACAAGACCAATTGGTCGAGTTAACTGATCTTCACATGTACAACATCTTTTTCCTAAAAAGCATATCTCTTGACACTTATTCATCCTTATGGTCCTGTTGCCAGTTCATCAACGCATACCTTTCATGGGCAGAGACACTCTTACAGAGCCCAATAAAAATGTATTCTGTCTCCTGTTTCCTTTGTATCTCTGGTACCTGAGACTTTAGATTCTCCAACATTGGATGTTTCATAGATTCACTTGCCTGAATCATTCCCTGCCATAGAGCTGTGAGTCTCACAGTAAAATTCAGAAAGCAGTACTTTGCTAAACATAGCCTGCAATGGCTCAGAAACTTTCAGTTTATTATACTGAAAAAAACTAAACTTCAGACAATCAGATTACAGCACTGTGAACACCACTCCCCTCAGAGCCTACCATACTTCAGATTTTCAACCGTGCGTCGTATGAAGGGAGTTTCCCTGAGCGCTGCTCAGTTCGCTTCAGGAAAACCTAAATATATTCACCTATCTTAATTTCTTAACTGGATTAGACTGCTTCAGAACCTCTTCTATCACCATTTGCTCTGAACTCTGACAAGAACATGTCAAAAACATCCCAAAAAAAGTCTCTTTAGGTCTTGTGGTACTTGTGAGAAGATGAGATTACATTCTGAGGATCCCCACAAGAATTGTGCTCACTCCATGTCAAAAGGCAAAGGATTTTAGGATCTGTTGAACCTTTTCCTCAAAGAGTTTAAAGGGTAAAGTAGATTACAAATTTGGCATGTGAAAATCGAAGCCAAAGAAACCCCTGTGTTAGGGAATGAGAGAGAGTGTACCTCAGAGTGTGGAAAAAAGCACACATAAGAGAGTGCCCTGAAGGTCACTTGTCAAAGCATCATTCTGAAAAGGAGCCTCCTAAAAAGGTTTTTAAGAAATCTGAAAAGAGACAAAGTTTCATCCTCAGAGCTCTCTCATCAATGAAACAAAAGAGATGAGATGCCGTCAGTTCACAGACTAAGATTAGGGCCTCCAGCCATTAATAAATATATCTCTAGTACTTACTAATACATTGTTGGCACAGTCGCCAGTACAATCATTGACGACACAGAAAAAGTCAACAAAGTTCCCATCAACGAGATCTGTGTTACTTCCGGCGACGATGGTAACGACAACTACATCACCGACTGCAACAACCGCAGCAATGACTGCCACCTCACCATTGGCAGTCCCTCCATCGACAATCTTATCAGTATTACCATTGACGGAGTTACCACCGATGAAGAGACATATGACGAAGCCTCAAAAAATTACACTAATTACTGAGAAGAACATTTCAGTGCTCTTACTGCCAGAACATACATCACAGAGCAAGGTGTTGCCTTTATCACCAAGTCACCTACAGGACAAGGAGGACTCTGATGATGAATGGCCCTTTGGTCCTACCTATAGCCCAGCTGAACCTCCTGTTAAATATCAGGAGGAGGATGAGGAGAATAATCATTTCCACACTCAAGTTGACTCACAGATGGCAAACCACAAATTAAGACCTATTCAATACTATGAAGATTATGAGCAGGAATACCAAGAAGGGATGATGCAAGTTTCACGTGCATTAGTTAAAATGTAAGACACATGGTGGTGGTTTACTATAAGAGGTTTCCTGAGCCTTGAAAAACAAAATTGTCAAAGCAATCATCTTTTCCTCCTCATTCTGAGGCATGCCCATCTACTCCTCGTACACCACATACTTTGCAACCAATTCCAAGTCCAAGGTTGCTTTAACCATCACAAACTCTTCCTCCAAAGCCTCCACCAGCGGGCGATGACACTTATTCCGATGATGCTCATGAGGAAGGAGAAGGACCAGGTGATCAAAAAGTAGTTTGAGTGGGGTGATTACTTAGCACCTGTTTCCCCACCAGCTGTGCTGCCACCAGCAGATTCACCGCCAAATGACATTAGAAGTTTTCATACTCTTTTAAAATTAGCATCTAAAAGATTTGATTTACCAATACCAGTCAACCAATTTGATTATTTTTTATGATTTCAAGGAGCCCTCTCGGAAATCTGTTAAAGCCATTCATATAGCAGATTTCATCTGGAATGAAGGCGTAAAGTTCATGAGAAAAGCAGCAACAGTCTCTGCAGTTGTCCCTCATCTGGACAAAAAAATATAAGGCTCCCAAAGATTCACTTGGCTGTCTAATAGGTAATCCTCAGGCTAATTATGTAGTAACGCAGGCTGTCTAAATAATATTAAGAAACCCAACTACTCAATGTACCAAACTGATTACCATAGTAGACAAGGGTTTTGGTGTTGGTTATTGACTCTGAGAAACCTTTGTGATAGAAGACTTTCACTGTGACAATTATTGTTAGGCCCTTTTAAGGGAAATAATATTTTGCATTGCTAACTGTAATTTTGTATGCATTTGTAATTTTATGACTGTATTCCTGGTAGTCACTTTGTGGGAAAGCATACACTCAGTACAGAAGACCTGAGTTGGTTTTGGTGACAACAGAACGATAAAGGATATATGGACCCGATTGGTTCACTGTGATAAGTTATGTTTGATGCTTGAGATCTGATCTGCATATTATGAAAAGTTATAACTAAGGCAGTATGACTGGCTTATTTATTGTGAAAAGCATAAGTTAACGTCTTTAATGGTGGACTGTTATCACTCTGTGAGCCTGATGTACGAAACACAGGTCGCAAAATACAGGTTCCAAAATGCAACCAGCATTTTTGTGACTAATGGAGTTTGTGGAGTTTTGTGAACTGATCTATGTAGGTATAGGTTGGTTCACAATATTCAGAATCTTAGAAGGTCGCAGTCTAATCTACCTCATCAATATTCATAAAGTAGGTTGCAGGTTGTGTATCTATAATTGGGTGCCAATACAGGGATGGTGGCCTACTGGGGTCAAGAGACCGCCGCCATGTGTGTGATTGGTTTTTATTTGATTTTCCTTAAAGGAAATGAGGCTGCGTTTGGAAAAAAACTTTTTAAAGTTTAAGAGTATACAGTAGTCCTATGGACCACTGCCTACTCACCAACAAATGTTTTTTTTTACAGTCACAAAGGGGTGGGAGGGACCCAAGAAGAACCCTACCCTTTTATGAATGGCTCACTGCCCCATGTTGGCTTTCAGTAACATTTCAATGTTTTACGACCAGAGTTTAGTTGCAAAACATTGATACATAATAAATTGCTATTTGGAAGACACCCCTATTTTCTAATGCCATTTTGCGATTTTTAATACAGTAACTATGCAAAAAAGAGGAGAGAGGAGTTTGTAAAGAGTCCTACCAGGTATGACCTCCACAAATATTGAATATACAACATAAATGAACCGGAAGACTCTAGCGCAAGAGAAGCAACTTCAGTGCTCCCTATGTCAGGGTGTTCATGTGCAATAATGATCCCACTCATTAGTGTAACAATTTTTTGTACAAAGAATGTACCCGCTCACACTAGATGTTAAGGTCGCGGTTACTTCTTCGTCAGCCCCATAATGGTGCTAGATGGACTCACCCAGACTTTTGGGAGTTATTTTGCAGGTGCTTTAGAGAACTGCAGAGGTTTGGATAAAATGACATTGTGGTAGGTGTATGCCGGACATGGCTATTTTTAATGCGCAAACCCTATTATATACAAGATTAAAAGATCAGTGGTAGTGGGAGGAATTTGGTAATGATGATGTTGCCTTCCTCATATACCTAACCAAGTTGCCGTGTTTAAGCTCCTATATGATGCT
The DNA here is from genome assembly GCA_963921515.1 of Calotriton arnoldi. Classification (NCBI taxonomy): domain Eukaryota; kingdom Metazoa; phylum Chordata; class Amphibia; order Caudata; family Salamandridae; genus Calotriton; species Calotriton arnoldi. Next base: position 1,640,565 of record CAWUFW010002498.1, read on the forward strand.
AAATGCATACCAGCGCTTTTTTCAGGATGATGACCAGGCATTTGTCTGGTCATGTTAAAAACGAGTGAACTTCAGTGCCAAGCATGGTGGACCAGTCCTTTAGTTTTGCATATTCTCCTTTATGGGTCCCCTTTCATTCCTTTCTTTCTCTTTTCATTTTCAGTTTTAGAGCACATTATGGCTACCTGACACTGCTAACAGGCCACTTGCTTGCAGCTCATTTCATCTGTGGTGCACCTTATCCCATGCGATCGCCACCTTTAACTCAGGCAATCTTCATGAAATGGAATTACCAACAGTGTTTCATTGGTTTACCATTCCAAAATGACCAGCATGTTGGCTCTAAACATCGCTGGCATGCTTACACTTTAAAACAATGATAGATTATGTACAATCCCATTATAAGATGGCCATGTGCTGTTATCTTTATTGTATTTGTTATTGTCTGCAAATGCCCTCCATAAATACGTCGTTAAGTTTGTGTTTTTATTTTTCATTGTGGTTGTGTAAATGGGTAAGTTGGTGGATGGATGTGCAAGTGCATGTATGATGACTTATTGAGTACCTAAGCCCATCAATGACTGAAGAAGCTCTTTCATTAATAAGTTTCTTTAGCCTTGAGTGGTTTGTGTCGGTATTTATTTATTTTTTTACAGAGTTTTATATAGCGCGAACTTGACCCGAATTGGGTATCAGAGCGCTTTACATAGCACCAGTTGCATTACATGAGTACACATTCATTTTTGTTAGGCACGGGGAGATTAAGTGATTTGCCCAGAATCACAGGATGTTCAGCGTCATTGCAGAGACTCGAACCCAGTTCCCCAGATTCCAGGTCGACCGCCCTAGCTGTTAGGCCAACTCCTCTCCCCAATAGGTATTTGTACCTTAAAAGCTTTTTCACTATTCCTTTCCCATAAAGCTTGCTTGAAAGATACTTGCTAAGGTAGCAACTGCAAATAGAAGACCCACACTCTCATGCACACGACCATGGCATGTGTACCATTGTTAATGGATCACATAGAAGCCTTAGGCCCTCATTATGAGTGGCCCGGTATTTGGACCGATATTTAGTGGACCCAATAAAATCCAACTCCGCTGGGTCGGAATTTATCAGGTCAAATAAATAACCCCCAATTACTAGTTTGTTGAAGGTAATGGAGACTAATATATGGGTTTTAGTGCACCAAAATATGCATGCCCCAGTAATTAAGAGGCATTTTTCTCCCTGATAAATTCCGTCAGGTTTGACTTGACGAAATTTATCAGGTGAAAACTACGGGAGTGCAGAGTTATCCACAACATTTATTGAGACACTCGTAATGTGGGCTTAGGAGTGGCAGCCAGATGCTAATGCAGTTGAAAGTTACCAGAAACCCAATGCTCAACATTTTTATAGTAGGGGCTTATCCCATTCCTAATGGACTTCACATATTTTTAAACTGTCCAGCAAGGAGCACCTATTCTTTACTGTGTATCTTCTCTAAACTTTGATCTCTGTATCATAATCATTACAGAGCTTACATAGTGTTCAGTCTCCTTTTGTGTAAACCCCTCATATGCCGTGGACTTGCATAAGGAATCTTCTATGGTTGCCTTGACAAGGGGCTTTCTCTGTTCTCTTCAGTTCACCTCTTCTGTGAGGAAGTGAAATCTCTGCCCAGGATACCCTTCTCCGCTGTGAAAGGACCTGTTTTGCCTTCTTTCACCCTCTTTATATGAATTCCAGGGTATCCCTGTGTCGCATCTCCTCTAGTCGGACGTAGACATCCTTACATGTGTTCTGTATCGTACCTCTGTATACTCTTAACCAAGGTGCAACAGATTTTGTTGCTTTATAAGTGGCTAAGGGATGTTGCTTTGTCCTATTCCTGTTCAACTTCCATCTTGTGCGCCTTCTTCACTTGGCCTTCTGTCTACATTTAATAGGACTATTCTCATATCCCACTTTTCTTTATAGACTAGTTGTCATGCATTGAAACTACAGGAAAAAGGACATTAATCTGACTAAACAAGATCACCAGAAGGGACTCTGCCATGAGTCTCGTCCCAACGCAATTCAAAGCGCTGGATGGCAGTGAAGTCTTTGCGTCTATTTTAAAAATACTGGGTGAGTTTCATGTGTTTTAAGACCATCTACCTTATGTTGCAAAGAGTTTGTCTTTGCGTTACATTTTCCTTTTTCCGATTGCATTTCTTGTATGTTACATGACTTTCTTTGTAGATTTCTGTATGTAATACTTCTACAGTTTTTATTTATTGATGTCTCTGCTGGATTTCACCTATCTCACTAGGCAGTACCACAATCGCTCTGTGTTTGTTCAGTCATTATCTTTTAAGTGTTTCATTTGGTATGTGTTATTGTCCAGATTTATCTTTCCTTGATTATACTGCCCGCTCATCTGTCTTTAAAGCTAAACTAAACTTCACCTTCTGCAAGTCCTCTTTCAATAGAGTGCGTCCGTGTTCTCAAGCATCTATCTTCTCTTGCTGGTCATGTAAACAGAGATCTTGAAGTCGCTGCTCGTTCTTCAAATCAATTATATTGGTACAATAAGTTATAATTTCGGACTCAGCTAACTAACAATCTGAAAGAAACAGTTAGTTATAGATGCCTTACCTTAGAATTACCCCCAGGCGTCAGACTGGATCCGGAAAGTTTTTTCGTCAGCAGTACCTATGCGCGTCGAAAGGTGGCGTCGGTCGGCTACGCGTCCGTCGTTGGCGTCGTGGTCGCCGGGATGACGTCGCGGTAGCTACTTAGACGCCGCCCTCGGGCGCTGAAGTCAGTTCTTTCTTTTTCCGCGCCAGCCAGCGCAGATCCGGAAAGAGCGGTACCTCCAGTCATTTTTTTACTGAACTTTTTGAGCGACTTTTGTCGACGTCTTTTTGAGTCTTACCGACTCCTGGTGCACGTAGGGATGCCCGGCTTCAAGGCCTGCGGTTCCTGTTCCCGCATGATGTCCGTAACGGATCCGCACCACGTGTGCCTCTTTTGCCTGGAGCGTGACCACGACCCCAAGTCGTGCTCCGACTGCCGGACCATGGCTCCGAAGTCTTTGCGGGAGCGGTCCCGAAAGCTTCTTGAGCGCCGGCAGTCGGCTCCGCGCGGTTCGAGGTCCTGGTCGTGAGGGAGGTCGAGGGACCGGTCGCGGAGCCATCACCACTCGTCATCCAAGTCTTCGCACTCGGGGTCAGGTAAGTCGAAGCACAAGAAGAAGTCAAAGAAGCATCGTCACTCTTCGACTTCTCCCCGTCGGTCAGCTGACGCGACAAGGGATGCGGGCGGTGCCACTCCTGCGGCTCCACGTGCGGAGCCTGAAGGGTCGACTCCGAGCTTCCCTCCCTTTCCAGGACCCGGAGCGACCCCTGCCCAGCTTTGTCAGTTTTACGAAGCCATGCATCTTTGGGCAGGCCGACTCCGCCGGTGCGCCTTTGGGGGCCCTAGGCCTTCCCTGCCGGCGGCTCCAGCCCCAGTGCCGCAGGGCCCCCATGGACCCAGGCCTGGATCTGGATCGCGCCGGTCGACCTTGTGACACCTCCACCAGCGCCGACTCCACCGGCTCCGCTGCCGACGCCGGCTGGACCTCCAGCCAGCGTCGACCCCGGCTCCCACCTCCAGGTGGATACGGGGTCAGACCGGCGCCGGCCGACGCCGGACCCGACGCCGATGGGTACTTTGATCCTGCATTCCACCCTGGCCATTTTCAGCCAGAGGATGAGAAAGACTGGGAGGGGTCTGAGGACCCACTCATTGCTCAGTTGGAGTACAACCCGGACTGGATAGAGGACCTGGTTGATGCCAGTGGTTTTGACACTTCACCAGACCTTGGCATGTTGTCTCCTCCTACCGTGGCTACTGAGGAGGGAGCGTCTTACGCAGTGGTGTTGCGTAGGACGGCCAAGGCCCTAAACCTCGAGCTACCTACTGTGGCAGTCAGGACTAACCTCCTGACAGAGGTGCTTCAACGGGCAGCGAGCTCTTCGGAGCCCCTGCTGCCGTTTAATGAGGCCCTTACCGACATCCTTTTGGGCACCTGGTCCAGGCCCACCACAGGGGCTCCTGTGGATAGGATGGTTGCCCGACGCCACCGCCCGGCTCCGGGCGACCCCACTTTCCTCTCCCAACACCCTTCCCCGAGAGCTTGGTGGTCCGAGCCTCAGCGTCCCAAAGTGCATTCCCTACCGCACCACTGGACAGGGAATCCAAGAAGCTGGATCAGCTTGGGAAGAAGTTGTTTTCTTCCTCCAGTTTAGGGCTGCGGTCGGTGAACACTGCATGCCTCTTGGGCCGTTATTCCCACTCTGTGTGGGATACGGTGGCGCAAGTGCTGCCTCAGTGTCCGGAGGAGGCCCGGACCGTGCTCTCCCGTGCTGTTGCCGAGGGGAGAGACGCAGCAAAGTTTGCCATTCGTTGTGGACTGGACACTGCCGACTCACTGGGTAGGACCATTTCAACGTCAGTGGCGCTTCGCCGTCACGCCTGGTTGAGGACGACTGGCTTTTCTGGGGATGTTCAGAACACCTTGATGGACATGCCTTTTGATGGCCGTCGCCTGTTCGGCGACAAGGCAGACAGTGCGCTAGAGCACTTCAAGGACTCTCGTGCTACGGCCAAGTCCTGCTTTTTGCCCCTTTCGTGGCCACGGAAGGGGTGCCCCAACACGTTCCTTTCAGAGCCACAGGCCAGCGCAAGCTGTTCCACCTCAGCACGGCCGGGGATGTGGGAACCACAGCCGTGGTTCTGGGGGCCAGCGAGCGGGCCAGTCCACCACCGCCCCCTCTGCAGCAGCCTCCAAACCCTCATAGTCCGACCTTTCAGGGCCATCAAATGCCAGTGGGCGGCAGGATCCGCCATCACCTCCCCACTGGCACACCATCACGTCGGACAGGTGGGTTTTGCAAATAGTCCGAAGGGGCTACTCCCTCCCCTTCGGGGCTACTCCCTCCCCTTCAGGGCTACTCCCTCCCCTTCGTGGCTACTCCCTCCCCTTCGAGACTACCCCTCCCTCCATGCCACCCAAGTACCATCACATGTCGGAGGATCATCTGACCCTTCTCCAACAGGAAGTTACGGCTCTCTTGGCCAAGGGAGCCATCGAGCACGTCCCTGCCCCAGAAGTGGGTCGTGGTTGTTATTCCCACTACTTTCTGGTGCCCAAGAAGGACAAGGGCCTGCGTCCTATCTTGGATCTCAGGGATGTCAACCGCTTCCTCCGGAAGGAGAAGTTCAAAATGTTGACCCTGGCTCAGGTCTCGTCTGCCCTCGACCCTAGAGACTGGATGGTAGCGTTGGACTTGCAGGACGCCTATTTCCACATCCACGTCCTGCCGGCCCACCGGCGTTACCTGCGGTTCACGGTAGGCCACAAGCACTTTTAGTTTCCCGTGCTCCCCTTTGGCCTTACCAGTGCCCCTCGGGTGTTCACGAAAGTGATTGCAGTGATCGCAGCTCATCTGCGCAGATCAGGGGTTCCAGTCTTCCCCTATCTCGACGACTGGTTGCTGAAGGCGGGCTCACCCCAGGCAGTCGTTTCCCACCTCCAGACTACGGCCGACCTCCTGCATTCGCTGGGGTTTTCCATCAATGTACCGAAGTCACACCTGACCCCCTCTCAGAAGCTCCTCTTCATCGGAGCGGTTCTGGACACGGTGCAGTTTCGGGTTTATCCTCCTGAACAGCGAGTCTGGGATATTCGGGCTATGATTCCGATCTTTTGGCCTCTATCCCGGGTTTCCGTCAGGATGACACTGAGGCTACTGGGCCTCATGGCCTCCTGCTGGTCGATCATGCCAGGTGGCATATGCGGTCTCTGCAGTGGGACCTGAAGTTCCAGTGGGTGCAGCATCAGGGGAATCTGTCCGATCACGTCCAGATCTCGGAGGGCACTGCACGACAATTGCAGTGGTGGCTCATGAACCAGGATTGGGCCAACGGCAGATCCCTCTCCCTTCCCCAACCAGAACACACAGTGGTGACAGGCGCGTCCCTTCTGGGATAGGGCGGCCACATGGGAGAGGTGGAGATCAGAGGCCTCTGGTCTCCGGCGGAGTCCAGGCTCCACATCAACCTTCTGGAGCTGTGGGCGATCCGGCTTGCACTGAAAGCATTCCTTCCCTCTGTCCGGGGAAAAGTAGTGCAGGCGTTCACGGACTACACCACCACCATGTGGTACTGCAACAAACAAGGCAGGGTGGGGTCGAGGACCCTATGTCAAGAGGCCCTCCACCTCTGGACATGGCTGGAACATCAGGGCATATCCCTGGTGGTTCAATACCTGGCAGGTTCCCTGAACGCCAGGGCGGACGAACTCAGCCGCAGGTGCATGATGGATCACGAATGGCGTCTTCACTTGGAGGTGGTGCAAGGTCTCTTTCAACAGTGGGGAGAGCCTTGGTTAGATCTATTCGCCACCGAAGAGAACGCGCAATGTCAGCAATTCTGCGCGTTGGAATTTCCAAGGCGTCACTCGCTAGGCGACGCTTTTCGTCGCGAGTGGAGTTGCGGTCTGTTCTACGCCTTTCCGCCTATACCACTTCTGCCCAGAGTGCTGAAGAAGATCAAGCGCGACCGGGCCCAAGTCATTCTTGTAGCTCCGGATTGGGCACGAAGAGTCTGGTATCCCGAGCTGCTCAACATGGCCATCGATCCTCCGATCTGCCTGCCTCTTCGGGAGGATCTTCTGTCGCAGCAGCAGGGGACGGTCCCCCACCGAACCTGTCCAGCCTGCACCTCCTTGCATGGAGATTGAGCGGCGGCAGTTGACGTCATTCGACTTGCCTCCCGAAGTTTGTGATGTAATCGTGGCAGCCTGGCGTCCCTCCACTAAGACGGTATACGCCTGCAGATGGAACAAATTTGTGGCATGGTGCACAGCAAAGGCTGTGGATCCCCTTTCTGCCCCCTTTCTGAGGTCCTCTTGTTCCTCCTTCCTT